>OX596354.1:11200000-12400000 GCA_951394395.1 Colostygia pectinataria | reverse complement strand
CGGGCCCTTATTTCCTGCACAGTTACCGCGGGCCGTACCATAGGACCAGCTACCAAATAAGACTAAAATTACTTGCACAATGACATCGAAGTACCTGATTTTACAACACAATAGGCCAAAATACTGATTCCCAAATTTAGATACCTTGTAGTGGTTGTATAAACGGTGATTTAATTATAAAATACTAATGAGCTAAACCACAAGGTATACAATAATGTGGTTGACTCTCCGTTAAAGTGGTTCTGAGAGGTTATTGCGCTAGACGTAACTAAGAGTATTATTTTGGATGCAGCACGTTTTTAACCAACTTTATAAAAGAGGAGGTTTTCAATTCAACAGTATTTTTATGAATGTTTGTTACGCGATTATTCCACCAAATAATAATTGATTTCGATGATTCTTTTTTTGTTTGGTAGTTTATATGTACATCATTATAATGAGAAACTTTTTCAGTTTATGTTTGTGCTGTGCATGCACCCTAGGTTTCGTTTTGAAGTTTAAAGTTTTACTACAATTTTCTCAAATCTTTTACATGATTAGTTCTTAAACATGCCAAAACACAGAAAATAAATATATTTTTAATGTTTATAGCTTAGAATAATAACACGGAGAATGATAACTTCATTCAAATTCTTTAAAAGTGTGTTCACAAAACGTAACTTCATTCAAATTCTATAGAAGTGTGTTCACAAAACTATTGATGCTAAAAACTATTGACTATTGATTGCTCGAGCGGCTTATAAAGGCTTTTTTATTTCTCTTGTTACGGCAGTTTATTTGTGGTGTTACAGCAGGCTTTCACCAAACAATACATCATTTTTTAATTATAATCATGGTAGACGTGCGCACAATCACGTCACATTGACGACTCACGAGCCGATTGACCCTCAGGTGACAATTTTGTCCCCTTTTGAATGATTTCAATTTGCGGGCGCGTAATTCGTTTCTACGTGTTATACTCTAAAGTTTATAGAGAGTTTTTTTTTACAACTGAAGTAGCAATCAAGCGTACGGCCCACAAGATGGTAAGCGGTTACAGCAGCCTATGGACGCTTGCAATACCAGAGGTATCTCTCGCGGGTTGCCACCTTGAGGCTAAGATCGTAAGCCTCATGTGCCAGTAATTTCACCGGAAACCATACCCTTCACACCGGAACACAGCAATGCGAGCATTACTGCTTGGCTGCAGAAATAAGTATGGAGGTAATCCTTCCCCGGACGAGCTCTATCACAGAGAACTCTACTACTCTTAAAGAGTAAGTAAAAGTTTGAAAAGAGTACCTAAATCTAACAAGGGCGAATGCCTCGCAGATACGACGCGCAGGTAGTAGGGCCTACTTACCGCAACGTCTTCGTTTCTGTAACCCGCGTCATCTTTGATATTGTACTGCGGCTCATATTGTGCCCTCATCTCACCCTCAGAATAAAACGTTTTGTATCGGGAATTGAATTGCTCTTTTTGCACTACCATGAAATTTTATAGTTAAGGATCCCAAGTACCGTGGAACTGGTTCGAGCAATAGGGTTTTTGAGTGCGACTATTGCTGTGCCATATTAAATTGACTTGTATTGGAGAGTTGTACTCGTATACTCGTAGAACCTTTATTTCGTTTAATTTAACAGTTTTAACAATAATTCATTTAATTCATTATTTTGTTTTAGTATTATTTTTATTATTTTTATTTCTTTGTTGATCCTTATCAGATATATAAATATATATATATATCTATATTTATAACTGAAGTAGCAACCAAGCGTACGGCCCACAAGATGGTAAGCGGTTACCGCAGCCTATAGACGCTGGCAATGCCAGAGGTATCACTCGCGGGTTGCCACCTTGAGGCTAAGATCGAAAGCCTCATGTGCCAGTAATTTCACCGGAAACCATACCCTTCACACCGGAACACAGCAATGCCATAATAAAAAAAAATAACAGCAAACCAAATAACTAGATAATGGTTCACTACCACAATAATGGAATACAACGTAAAAGTGACTGTGCCTGTCTTAGTAAAATTTATGCAAGCACTTCTAAGAACCCACATAAATTCCAAGTTCATATTACTAGTGATTTTGTATGGAAAAACGCTCATATTAGTAACTTGTACTTTATTATGCAATCAGCACCTGGTGGTCAGACTTTAAAAAATCCATCACATAATTAATAGATTGTGTGATGTTAAATTAGTGATGGTAGACCTCAAGCGAATGATCTCGGCAAGCTGCGAACAGTTGAATGAAGAATGAATGAATGGATGAACACTTTATTTTACACAAAAAAATGACTTATTAATTAATATAAAAAAGATTTAAGGCAAGAGCCGCCACTTAACCTAGACTAATCTATCTCTAACCACGACCACTCTGGCAGGATTGCCCAACAACGAAGAATTCTAGGAACATGTCTATCCATAGCAATTTCTCAACCTGTACCTTGTCGCGAATAAAACGAAAAAATATAGCTCCATCACGCTGGCCTGTCAATAAAAATGTTATATAACCCATACTTGAAATAGAGGCGTTAAATATACAAAAGAAACGATATAAAGTGATATAGGTGCTCTATTCGAGGTCTCATTTTACGGCGCTCTCGTAAAATTGTTATAGCGGCAGGTATGTAGGTACAAGCGATGTTTAAGGGTCATGAGCTAATAAAACCGAGGTAAATATGTAAGGTTTTTATTGGTTTCATAGCTTCATATTTCACTTAATTGTTTAAGTAAAAACTGTTGGGAATAAGAACAGTTTTGTGACTGTACATCAGTGCTCGCAATCATTCAACCTGTTACACAATAGTGACTTGATGTAAAAATGTCGCAGCATGAAAGGGCTCTTTTATTGAATACTACTGGAATGCTATGGCGTCTTTTTCCACGTTAACTATATCATGAAACTCAAGGACGCAGCGAGAAAACATTAAATGTTCAGGAACTGTTTTCTCCACCCTTACACTTTAAAAGAAACACCCTTCACACCAATAGTAGAGTTCCTTGTGATAGAACACGTCCGGGGAAGTACTACCACCATACCTATTTCTGCCGCAAAGCAGTAATGCTCGCATTGCTGTGTTCCGGTGTGAAGGGTATGGTTTCCGGTGAAATTACTGGCACATGAGGCTTTCGATCTATGCCTCAAGGTGGCAACCCGCGAGTGATACCTCTGGTATTGCAAGCGTCCATAGACTGCAGTAACCGCTTACCATCTTGTGGGCCGTACGCTTGGTTGCTACTTCAGTTGTATAAAAAAACCCTTCTTTAAGGCATCTAATTTTTTTATTTAGAATAATTTCAATCAAATAAAGCTTGATATGATAACTCACAGATGTTTTTAGACTCTATAAAAACAGAGAAAGGGAACTATACAAAATCGTTTTTCTCTTCTACACACTCTGTTCTTCCACTCAGACTGTAGATCTAGCTTACCTTATTCTCAGTACTTACGTAAACTAGTAGTAGACGAAGACGTAATAACTAAGCGAGTGTGTGATAGTTCTGAGGTGGCGGCAAGTTCAACAAACGTGGGAAACAGACAATCTCGGCGCAATCTGCAAGACACTATCTATGTTTGCAAGGGAATAACTAAGATGATTGTACAGGGTGCTATAAAAGTTCTGAATCTAATAAAACAGATTTTTACTTGTATATTGAGTAATTGAGTCTTTTACACCATGGGTCTCTTTTTTAAAGTTGTGAGTTCAAAAACAATCACTTCTGACCGTGATATTTGTATGGAATAATATTGTACTAATGGGTGTGTATTCTAACACTAATTACTTCTTCTTCTTTTTAAGTGTTTCTCCAAAGGTGCTGTGTTTCACCCCTGCAGGGGTGAATCAGCTGGTAGCATGCTACCAGCTGATTCACCTGTCAGTTCAATGTTAGTAAATATTGCATCTTGAGTTTGACTAGAGTATAATATATATATATATAATAATAATCCTAATAGATAATCAATCAGGAAACAGGACTGAATATCCTTTTTCAGTTTTCAGGAGATTTTTTTTTACACCCGGCACGAGTTTTAATTTAAAATGAGCGCTATGCTCTTTGGCGGTGAGGCAAAATATCGCGAGGAAACCAAACGCTTAGTGCCCTGTTGAAAAAAGAGCGAAAATGTTTGCATTATCTGCAAATATTTAATTTGAGTGTAGATATTATTGAAGTATCATGGTACTTGTAGTTTCAACAATTTCCAAGCAGTAGTGTGCAAGCTGCACTGTGTTTAGGTTTGAAGGGCACTGTAGCAAGTGAAATTACTGGGCAAAAGAGACTTAACAACAATGTCTCGGGATGATAAGCACAGTGCAGTGCCATGCAAACACTTAAAGCTTTGAGTGGCACTGCATCTGTATTAGTCAGGCGTGGTGCTTAACATCAGGTGGGTGCCTTGATTGCCCTGTCACTTGCAGACATAAAAAAAATCTGTAACCCTGTGAGGTCTGAATTGTGTATATAACTTTGTTTATAATTAAAAAAATATTTATATCACAGTAAAATAAAATATACAATGCAACTTACAGAGTGCTGAGATTTACATTTTATTGAAGTAGACCAACAGAACTCAACATAAATAAAGTTGTTTTCACTGCGGATAAAGAAGCAGAACGTGATTGACAGTGACACCCACACTTGAACCACAGACTGGAACCAAGTCCGTATCGTGGTCGTGGGTGCCTGAAGATAGCGCCTTGGATTCTTACTTATATGATTTTTTTTTTAGAAAACTAAAGTGTCTACCGAGCGTACGGCCCACAAGATGGTAAGCGGTTACCGCAGCCTATGGGCGCTTGCAATATCAGGTATCACCCTGAGACATAGATCAAAAGTCTCATGTGCTTGTTATTTCACCGGGAACAATACCCTTCAGACCGGAACACAGCAATGCAAACATTACTGCTTGACGGCAGAAATAGGTATGCTGGTAGTCCCCGGACGAGCTCTATCTCAAAGAACTCTACTACACTTACAAAATATGTATAAAATATGTAAAATATATTTGTTTTTTGTACTATATTATGATTAACTAGCTTCTATCTGCGGTTTTGTTTGCGTGTTATCAAAATAAAAAGGAACCTAAGTACTGTTATCCCAGCTGGACTTTTTCGGTATGATTCAAATTCAATTTCAATCACCTATTAATGAAGTGTTGTGAAATTGATTGTAACCGAATTACGTAATTCCCCTCTCTAGTCTACTACTATTACAAGTATCATGCAAATCGTTTTAGCCGTTATCCAAACATTCGGATTTTATGATAATGTTTTGATACATACAGTCAAATTAAAATCATATTATAACCTGAGCTAAATATTTAATTAAACGGGCTTGAGTCTCCGAAATATTTGTCGATGAAGTATGCTGGCAGGAAGTTGTAAAACTCCGATTCAAACGAGTTTCGCATATTTTGGCATTCGACCTTATTTAGTAAGGAAGCAGTGCTTATCACGAAAAGCTCGTTTGACAGTCGTAAACGTGAACGTATCATCCAGCTGTCAATTTGTATGTTTTTTTTTTTATACTACTAAAGTGATAACCAATCGTACGGCCCACTTGACGCCTTGGGACAAATGTTTGTAGGATCTGCAAATATTTGTTCCGGGTGTTCTGGGTGTTTTCTATGTATAATAAAAAATATCTATCTATGTATTGTATTGTATTAAATATATATCAGTCATCTAGTACCCATAACACAGCTCTGTTTAACAGCAGCTTACCTTGGGCTAGATGATGATGTGTGGATTGTCCAGCATTATTTATTTATTTATTTTATTTATTTATTATTATTATTATTTTTATTGTTATTTTTATTTTTATGTTAATTGTGTGGCGTTAAATAAATATTTTTCTATTCTATTCTATTCTATAAGAGAACTGGTGGTGTTGGAGAGCGCTGGTTATGAATTAAAATAGAAATATCATTATCGTAAAATATAGTACAATTTAAATACATAGATTATGTGAACAGGCTATGATTCGTCATTTATTTGATCGACAATGTTCCCAAACCTGCCTGTTCGTTCGCTGTATAAATAAATAAATAAATAAATAAATAAATAATGCTGGACAATCCACACAGCATCATCTAGCCCCAAGATAAGCTACTGTTAAACAGAGCTGTGTTATGGTACTAGATGACTGATATATACTTAATACAATACAATACATAGATAGATATTTTTTATTATATATAGAGAATACCCAGAACACCCGGAACAAATATTTGTAGATCGTACAAACATTTGACCCGAGGCGGGAATCGAACCCGCAACCTCCGCGTCGCAGGCGGACCTGCGCCCGCTGCGCCACATCGGTCGTCAAGTATATGTAATGTATAGAGGCGAAACATACTATCTTATGTCAGCAAAAACCAACAGATCATCAAAACATGGCAGACATAAACCCGGTGGAAATTTAATCAGTTACTATAGCTGGTTCTGATTTAACTTGACTATATTCCCCGACAATCATTGTTGATAAATTCTTTAATATTTTATCTCTTTAATACTGCGTCTTGTCAAACAAAATCTTTTTTAATTATCTATAAATCTATCTTCGTTTGTTATTAATTTTAATTGCAAAAGAAGTATGTTGAGGAGCATCAATGGTGTTGAAGTTATAGGTCTCACGACGGATCTCGGCCGTAGTGAAATTAGCCGTTTCGATGCGCAATGGAGCTTTTTCAAACTAAATTGTCTCTGCGCATCACAAACGGCTAACTTCACGGAAGCCTAGATCCGCTGTGCGACCTATAACTGGTAGTGCATGAAAGCATTGGTTGTATTTTGTTATTCAGAGCATTTCACATAGGGAGGGTGCTGATAGATTTGGTATTTTATGGTTAATAGTCATCAGTTTATAGTTTAAATTGCATATTGAATCAAACGTAATCGTAAATTTACAAAATGGTCTTCTTCTTCTTCTTTTATGGACTCTGTGGCTTATTTGCCACCATTATGCCAGTGTCAAGTGTATTAATTAGTTTGATTGTTGCTTATCAACGTAAACAAACGAAATTTGGAAAGAAATGACGACTTTTCTTTCAAAATTCCCTTGGAAATTCTTTGACTACCAACTAACATTACCCCGCCATTTCAATTACTTACACTTTTTTTTTTTTTTTTTATTAACGAGGAGTAATCTGCAAACAGACATCCTTTCGCATGAGGGTGCGAACAGGGGTGTGTGAGGTTGTCCGACTAAAAAACGACGGACGACTCACTAAACCTCCTCGGTTGCCAGCCTCGTTTGGGTCAAAGGGATCCCCGAACTCCTAGGATCTCTGGGGTTCCCCTCTCACAAACTTGCTGCGGCCGCAGCCCATCCCGGGAGTGGCAAGCCACTCCGGCACATCCTCGGATGCGACGGCAGGAACACGCAACTATGTTACTGCCGCCCTCCCTGGGTTTGTATGTACACGAGTGACCGGGAGCCCTCACTCCGGCCGCTCACAAACCCAAGGCACCACTCGGTCGCACAAAAGTCTTTCGACCCAGCGCATACCGAGGGGCCGGACCACTGGTTAGGAGATCTCATCTCCTCAGTGATAGTCGGGTGAATTCGGCGACACCTGATCAAAAGGTTCGCCGTCCATCTTGGGTGCCGAGATGGCGATCAGAAATGATTGACACAAATCGGATCGCTCCCTCGGACCCCAAGAACACTCAATTCCGCTAGGTCTTTCAACAAAGCAAAACTAAGCGTTGGATACATAGACCCGACACGTCCCCGCTTCGACCACAACAAACCCCGAAGGGAATGTGCGGAGAAGCCCCTATCTACTCCGCCGCTTAATCGCACTAAAGCCTTTCGACCCAGCGCATACCAAGCGGCCGAACGCTGGCAAGGGAGATATCTCTCCTCGCCTGCTGGGCGCACACGGAAACACTTCCTCGCAGAGTGTCACCGCCCCTCTCGAGGTCCAAAATAGCAATCAGATTACATGTTAGGTTGCAATCCGACCGCCACTAGCCCTCAAGATTACTCGGTCTCACGGAAGTCCACCCGACCCCATGAGCCCGTGCAGTCGGAAGCTGGCAAAGGAAGCGAGAAGTCCTTTGCCACCTAGCAACTGGGTAATGCACACCAGCACGTCCCAGCTTCATCCACTGCGCGTTCTGCTGATCAGAAGCACACGTGGAGAAGCTCCATCCCGGTTCCAGGTTTTTAGTTATCCGACAACAAGATCACGTATGAGGGTACGGAAGTTGTTGTCGGACTTAACAGGGCGCACCGTCCTATGGTAAATCCGTTCCCCCCGGTGAGCTGCGTGAGTCCGTGTGGCAGCGGACACAACTCAGGTCCGAAAGGGACAAGCAACCATAGGCACACGAGAAGGTAACCTGGAGAGCACCCCTCAATTACTTACACTTGTGCTAAGTAAACAAGTTAAATTGGATAAACTGCCACCAAATTTACGCAATAAAACTTAAAATAACACGAGAAAAATAATTAAAATGGGAGGACCCATGTCGTTTTGACAAGATCGACTAGATAGCCAAAGATAATCTACAAAATGGTGGTTAAATGTTTGTATTTTAATTTTAACTTTGACATTGCCGAATAAATGATGCAAAAAAGGAAAAACATAAATGTATCAGCATCTTTCCTATGTGAAACAGACTATAGTATAACTGCACGCAGTACTTCGCTTACCAGCACCGGTTGCCATTTTTCTATGTATATTTTGCCCTTTTACTTCAAGTTATTGAAATAATTCCGAAAGATCAAAAATATTCGGGACTTCTTTAACTTTTGAGGTTTTCGTTTAGCTTGTCATTTCTTTCGTTTACCTTTATCTCGACTCGACTGGAAGTCAATCATACTTTTTACATACTGGTACCTCGTACATCAATATTTTTTAGTGACCTATTATCCGAAATAAATTAATTCTACTAATTTTAACTCAAACCCGGAGACGTATTATGGTCAAAATAGAACTCAAATGCTCCATCATCGACCACACCATCACTTACCATCAGGTGAGGTGGTGGTCAAACGCTTGACTATAATCAATATAAAAAAAAAAAAAAAAACTGGGTGGGAGACATGGCAAGACGTGATGATAACAGGGGTAACAACTAAGTGATGATCAGAAACAATGATTGTCCATTGGCGAGATGGGTAAACAAATAGCCAAAGTCGCGGACCGTAAGTGGATCAAAGTAAGGAAAGCCTATACTCAGCAGTAAAAGGTGAAGTCAGGTATGAGGAATTATTCTATTCAGACAAGTTCTATTCAGGTATTTTATTGAAATATTTCGTAGAATAGTAGATGAGATTTTTCCTTCAAAGGGGATTTTGACATTAGTGTCAAAAGTTTCTTCAATCCATGGGATATACTAAATAAATAAATAAATAAATAATGCTGGACAATCCACACAGCATTATCTAGCCCCAGGTAAGCTGCTGTTAAACAGAGCTGTATTATGGGTACTAGATGACTGATATATATTTAATACAATTACAATACATAGATAGATATGTTTTATTATATATAGTAATACCCAGAACACCCGGAACAAATATTTGTAGATCGTACAAACATTTGTCCCGAGGCGGGAATCGAACCCGCAACCTCTGCGTCGCAGGCGCCCGCTGCGCCACATCGGTCGTCATCGTTACTTATTCATCTTTTCATCATTCCAATTCAAAGGATTTTCAAAGAGGATTTTGACACTAACCCATGATTTTTAACATGTTAGCGAACAGTGTCGCGGGCTATTCGCTAGTTCCTTATAAAATGTTCACGTGCTCTAAGTAAAACGCATTACACGTTCGGGTGTAATGTTTCAGCGGCTGCAATTCCGTTTGTTCGTTTATTTTTTGCCGTAATCGTTGTTTATGTACGACATGAGAATAATATTGTCGCCGCAAAATGCCACTATATTTCTCCATGTCCACCGAAAGGTTGGTTGGGAAATATCTTTCTCCATTACGTAATGGCTTACTTCACTCCTCGGCCGTTAGGACAGTAAAAGGAGAGTATCTATACCACCCAAACATGAAACAATGTTGATGCATTTGAAAAATATGTCTTGCTAAATCGGTTACAGAACAAATGTCTGACATTTTGCTCCAAAATCAATTTGACGAAGAAGAAAATAGAAATAAAATAACTTTATACTGTTAAAAAATAACTTTATACTGTTAAAACATGGTACACAATAACAGTAAAATACACTGTTTAAAATGAAAGGAAAAAGAAAATATATAACAAAGAGGTGTGTAGGTATTAGTGAACTGCTGCTGTGATTATTTACCAGAAAATGTCTGAGCTCAGCATACGTTGAGAATAGATAGACAGATAGAAAATACTTTATTGTACAACTTAAAATATGTTTACAAAAGCGAACTTAATGCTAGACAGCATTATCTACCAGCTAACCTGTGGGTAGCGAGGATACATAATTTATGTAGGTAGTGCACATACAATGTAATAACATAATGAATAAAGAGATAAGTACTTAATTTAATTCTAACATAACAGTTAATAGACCTACTTTACTTATACATAGACTCTTTTTATAATAATATATTATTACAATAAATACATATTAAGATACACTTACATACAAAATTATACATACCTATTACCTAATAATACCAATACATAATAAACTTACATGACTATAATATAATAAGAGAATGATCCACAACACTGATTTTTAGCATAAGCGACAAAGCAATCTGTTCTGTGGTCAGTCTAAGTTAAGCAACGTTCCTCAGGGAATTTGGATAGGTGACCGCCACTGGCAATTTCAACTGAGCACTTCCGCGCATCCAAGGGCAAGTGAACCTGGATTTTCCAAAGCTGTTAAGCCATGAAGAAGACCAGAAGACCAGTAAGAGCTCTACAGTCCTCATTCAATTGTTGCAATCCGTATCAACAGAAAGAATGAAATTATTCAAACAAAATAAATGTCGGATTTTAATTGAAACGTAAAATTGATTGCAACCGACCTACACATAATGCCTTGCTAGTATTGGACCGGTTAATTGTTGATAGCCTCTTATCTAAGGCAAATATTCTGAGATATTGTCTTCGGACAATTCTCAAGCATCTAGCATCACAGTCGAGAGCTTGAAGTTCGGTCGATTTGGCAGCTGGGAGCCGAGAGTCACATCCACTTGACCGACTTAACACGTAGGTAGATATTTGTACGTGACATTTCGGTAGTTGTATCTAGTTTGCATAACCTCTCGTACAACTATCTTATTTGACGAACTCGATGGCATATAGACAATTATTTATTCTTAAGATGACAGATCTTAAGAAGTCAAGTAGTAGTATTAGGTAGTTTCTGGGGTTTTTCTATGTTTTGCTTGTTTTATGGTCAAAAACGGCCAAGAGGGTGTTCAATTTTTGTTTTTTCGTCCTAGTCCAATGACGTTCGCCAGTGAGATATAGGCTGCGTTTCTACCAGAAATGTGCGAGGATGTGTAGCGAGGGATAAGTTTGTTAGGAACCCAATAGAACCAATTTACCTAACCTCGCTCTGACAGCTTTAATGCAGTGATTCTATTGGTTTATAAAAACACTTTCCTCGCTACACATCCTTGCACATTTCTGGTGGAAACGCAGCCTAGTGGGGCACAGTAATACAACCGTCTTAGTGAAGAACTAGTTTATAACTGAAGGTGTGACACTGCGAAGCGAATGACTTGCACGCTTAGTTTGAGCATCAATAATAACCAACAAAGCGGTTTTTCTTTTTTTTTTCGAAAACAGGCAACAAAACACAAATACTACCTCCAGTTAAATAACTCATATAGACAAGCCTTTATTTGGGCAAACTCCACACTGTCATAATAATTACTCACGAAAGTCACGAATGTCACCCTCAGTAACTCAGCGTAACTCTGGTAACTCAGTTAGCTCAGTTCCGAGGTAACTACTGCGTCCCGGGATAGTCGGCACCAGACGTGTTGATTGTGTTATATATTCCAGGTTACATTTTAACTGAGCAGGCAAAGTGATTAGCGTAGATAGAGCGTGAGCCGCTCGCATTTAACGCATTGTTAGATTGCGCTGTTACATCATTAAATTTAAAATGAAATCAAGTTTTCGGACCTTTTGCCTTGCATAAAATAATGAACATTTCATTGTAGTTATTATTTTGCAGTTTAGTATTCGGTAATAAAACCCTTATATCTTTTCCTTAGCAAGAGAAATTACTTTGTTTAAAGTCCAAACCTTGCGGCTATCTCAATTTCACAAGTCAAAACACCGTAAGAGTAGTAGAGCTCGTCCGGGGAAGAACTACCACCATACCTATTTCAGCAGTAATGCTTGCATTGTTGTGTTCCGGTGTGAAGGGTATGGTTTCCGGTGAAATTACAGGCACATGAGGCTTTCGATCTTAGCCTCAAGGTGGCAACCCGCAAGTGATACCTCTGGTATTGCAAGCGTCCATAGGCTACGGCCACAGACTAACATAATACTAGTACAAATAATGTTACGATGGAAATTAAAAAGTGCATAACGTGGTGCGTAACGTTCTCTTGGAAGTATACATCGAAGAGCTAATCTATCTAGGTCTATTAGCGGTACTATAGATTGCTTCTTACCAAATTATCCAAGTGAAAATTAGCAGTGAACCAGATTTTAGCTGGTTAGGTACCTCAAAACTTTATCAAAACAGGCTCATTTAAATGAACCTAAATAAGTACCGAAACCGCTAATGTAATCATTTAAAATGTGATTACATAAATGAAATAGTGTCAAACAGGTATGTTGCCATCAGCAACAAATTAGATCATCTAAATGGGACAAAAGCAACTCTATGTAATCTGTGACGTCAGCGCCTTTCCTCACAATGGAAGGTTACAATAGAATATTGACCTTGACGCCTTTTAGTGTTTTTTGACAATAACATTAAATATGGTCGATAAACCGATCAAATCACATACATTGAGTCAAAATCAATAGAGTTTAAAATGAAAAAGGATCACTTTCAAACGTCCTATAGGTTAATTGAAATGTTCCACTGATTCCACATGTTTATGCTTTCAAGCAATGATGAATGCATTGGTCGGTTCCATTTATTAAGGTGTTCACTGGTGCCAGTTAAATTTAGCCACAATGAGGATTTTTAATAATATTATATATCTCAGAATGGCAAAACGCAAGAGATACCTCTGGTATGTTCTCTGGTATAGTTGCATTATCATCATCATATCAGTCAATAGCCGTCCACTGCTGGACATAATCCCTCAAAATAGATAATAGATTCTTTAATATAAATTTAGTGTAATTACCTCTTATGTTTATTTTCATTGTATTTATAAATTAGTCTATGTATAGTAAGTATCTTTTGATCTTTGGTATGTGGATTGGGCAACTGTAATGCACACTAGAGAGGTTTTTCTTAATAAAATAAAAAAATAAATAAAAACAGTGCTATGACGACCAATTCTGATTTTGACCCACTGCTGGTCGGTCTATCGAGTGATGACCGTCAAAAAAGAATATAGGATACTTTATATCACTTTATGACATGTGTATGCATGCACTATGCTTCTTTGCCACAAAAGTGGTATAAAAACTCTTTGACGTATGTACTGCCGTGCTAAGGGGGTCAGCCATAAGCAACATTTTTGCTTAAATTGAGTTAGTATCAAATTCGGAATCGCCGTGTCAAGATCTAATACTTTGATTTTACCTTAAGCTAGCTAGAGTCATAATTAAAGATTATAATATCCCAAAAATTATTTTGCCTCAAGCGGGATTTGAACCCGCAACCACCGCTTGATACGCGGGCGCTCTACCAATTGAGCTATCGAGACATATCTCGCTTGGACGAAATAATCATTGGCATGTCTTCGGCTCGAAACGCCGATAGCTCCACCTCCCACCTCCAATCCCGCTTGAGGCAAAATAACTTTTGGGATATTATAATCTTTAGTATTCCCCTAGTGTGATGGTTAACACTATAAAAACAAAAATAACCAATAGAGTCATAATTATTTTATTAAAAATATAATAAATATAGTTTTTAAAACTGTAACTGCGCCGAATTATCGGGAATCAATAATAATCATAAATCATGGTAAATATACCGTTTTTAGTGAAAAACAATAGATAAATAAATTAATATTAGCGTATATTTTACACAACGCCAACTAGCCCCAAACTAAGCAAAGCTTGTGGAACCATAACTGATAGAATACGTCATATAAAGATAAAGATATAGATAAAGATAAGTTTATTTGTTCCATAAAAACATTTGGCGGTGCAGATAGTAATATTGCTTAAATAATACGATTTAAAAAAACCCGTATTACCCATATTTTATAGGCTAATAAAATAAAATTCAGAATTATGTAAACAACTCTACATAATGGTACTCAGTCATGATCATGACCCATATTATTACATTTACTAGGTACTAGGTTACGTTATACGTTTTTGTTTAAATTTGTGCAGATTTTGTGGACTGTGCAGTTTGTAGAACTGTCAAAAGTGCTACAGCAAAACTCATTCTAATTTCAACTTTAATGCAACAATGTTAAAATCATAACGAAAAGCAAACTAGAACTAAAACGTTTCCGTTCAAGATAAGCGATGTGACGGTCAAGTAAAAAACTCACGTCATGAATGCAGTTAATTATTAGATGCGCCATGTTACCTGTAAAGTTTGAATTTGCTGATAGTTCAATGTGCCTGTCCTGGTATTGGTAGATTGGTACTCAACTTTAGCTGGTACAGTCAAGAGAGTTTTCCACCGACTTAAACAAACTTACTTTACTTACTTACTCACTGGTTATAGGTACAATAAAAACCCCCCATTCACTAAAATGCTGTTGACAGAAAGACAGTAAACAGTTAGCTCGTATAAGTAGGAAACTACACATTTTTTTAAAATATGTCAGTATACTTTAAATAATTTTATTAATTTTTATGTCAGCACAATGACGAGCGCCACGCATGACTATACGTTTTGGATTCTCAGCGCACTTGTTACATTGCACTTTAAACTAAACACAGTAATGCTGGCACACTACTGTTTAGAAGCAGAATATTTAGCACTACGGTGACCAATATATACTCTTGCTGAAGAACTTGGAGACAGGTGTCCGAGACAAAACTATAGATAAACGGATAGACTTGCCGTAGTGGTGTTCCGTAACAATCTAATAATAGACCCATAGAACCGAATTCGTTGGGTGAATCTATCATCAGTTGCGTTATTGTCAATATCCGTTGGTGTGTGACCACGTTCATCGAAGGTCGACAGCGTCACGACCTTCTAAGTAATCCTCTTGTAATTGAGTACCTACCGACGACTAGTACTTACCCAAGGTTATTTCCAGTATTAGCTTTTTATATCAGAATGTCCCGTCACCGCGAACGGGCTCACCCACATCTTGTGGATTCGTGGAGGTCAGTGAGCTTCACTCGCTCGTTCCTCCCGCACACTTGCAAGATGTGGTCTGATATTATCCCATTAGGTTTTAATATTGGCGTGTTTAATAGGAAAGTTGAGGGCTTCCTAACGGGTAGACAACGCTTCTGTAACACCATTTCCATCAGGCGGCTCGTGTGCTTGTTTGTCACCTTATGTCATAAAAAAAAACAATGCAGTCTTAATACTGGACTGCTTGAAGTATTGTGAACAAACTAAAACAACTTTATACAAAAAAGGGCGGCTGACAAAACCTGGATAGGGAGAGCCGAAGACCAAGCTCAGTGGCGCGCCATGGGAGACACTTGCAGCTAGCAGTGGACTGCAATAGGTTGATGATGATGACAATGATACAAAAAAGAGACCGCGTAATCCGTCTTCGTAATTAACGAATGTTTTTTGTTGTGCGTAAATACTGCACACGGAAGATTGAGATAAATGTTTCATGTGACATAGCGTCTCTCAATAATTCTCAACGATAAGGCTGCGTTTCCACCAGAAATTTGAGAGGATGTTTAGCGAGGGATGTGTTTGTTAGGAACCAATAGAATCATTTAATTTACCTAGCCACGCTCTGACAGCTTTAATTAAGTGATTTTATTGGTTCCGAAAAACACTTTTCTCGCTACACATCCTCGCACATCTCTGGTGGAAACGCAGCCTAATTGACCGAGCGAGCGAAGCGTCTCTTCTTCAAGTCTGGCAAAATTTGCGTTGGTCTGTCAGTTTATTGGTATAGATATAGATTTTAATTAGCTTGTAGTTCAGCATTTTTATATTAGTCCCGCGGCATGTCTATTAGCCGCAATCACAATGAACGCTTGAATGAACTGCTGCTCCTCTGTGGCTCCGGTAGCGCTCGCATCCGACAATCGCACCTCAAGACCATTCCGCGACCGTGTCTTCACGACACTGCACACTTTTATATTTATTCTGTGGCTTATTGTATATACAAACATTTATCAGAAAGTTCATGCGTTGTCTTTTTAATTTTAAATGAGTTGTGCGCATACGCTTTTACGGCTGTATTTTAAACGATTGTTAGACGACCTTAATTTACCAAGAGTAATTACTAGACTATGAAAATTGTGATTAAAAAACTACTTGTTTAGAGACTTGCAACGTTGCAGTCGTTTCTGAATGTTTGCGGTAGCGGAAGTGGGAACGTTTTGATTGAATAAAGTTATTTTTGAATTGTTCACGATTATTGTAAGCTATATCAAACATGGAAAAACTGAGTTTGGACGATGTGTTTTCAAAGTTTAGTGTGTTCGGTCGATACCACGTCAAGTTGATGTGGTTACTGGGCCTTGCGTATGCGACGAATGCTCTTTACTCCTCAAACTATATTTTTGCTGCAGAACACAGTAAATACAGGTGAGTTTTTATTTGAAGTAATATTTGTATCTGATCTAAACATATTTTATTATTCATCAACACGCAACATTATTAGCCTTGACCTTATACTAAGATACCAGTGGTAAAACTAAATCAAACTAACCAAACATGCCATGATCACACGAGTATTATAAATTATGTGAAAGTTTTGATGTTTGTTAATCTGAGTGCTTACCCGTTCGACCCAAGAATTTTCTACCCAATGGGCTATCACGCTGATTTGGACGAAATACTGGCGACTTAGGTCTAAAAATCTGTAAATAATATATTATTTTACGAATACCATAAAAGCGAAGCTGCATGCAGACAGAAGCTAGTTCAATCTATTGGATATACGTACTAGCTAGCGTTTAGCAAGTGAAATGCCTCGCAACTTTTTTTGTTGATTCTCTGATACTATATTTAGTTGAATGCTTGGGCATAGCTTGGGCATGTTTTTTTTTTTTTTTTTATTTTATACAACTGAAGTGGCAACCAAGCGTACGGCCCACAAGATGGTAAGCGGTTACCGCAGCCTATGGACGCTTGCAATACCAGAGGTATCACTCGCGTGTTGCCACCTTGAGGCTAAGATCGAAAGCCTCATGTGCCAGTAATTTCACCGGAAACCATACCCTTCACACCGGAACACAGCAATGCGAGCATTACTGCTTGGCGGCAGAAATAGGTATGGTGGTAGTCCTTCCCCGGACGAGCTCTATCACAGAGAACTCTACTACTCTTTAATGCACCTACCTCATTACTTAACTACCTATCTACATTTAGGGACTTGTACCTATCTGTGCCTAAGTACCTCTTACTTATTTATAAGCTATACTTACGAACTGTCTATATTATATTTTTTCTTACTTTTGTTATTGTGTACATTGTACATTTTTGGTGAATAAACGTAATTATTGTTATTATTATTCTTATTCATGTAAAATTCTTTGCGCGTCCTCTACGATTTTTTTTTTAAAGTTAGGTAATGTAAAAAATATATTTATTCAATAATATCACAAGGATTTTGAAACGTCTTATAGCTAGGTGAATTTACGCCAGTTCCACGCGCCCAGGCCTAGAAGAATCTGGCAACAAACTCGGCTAGGTTCCTAGCTTTTTTCAGGAATCCCTTTATTAGTGTAATAAATGAAACAGACATTGAAAATTCAACTAATAACGCAACGATTTGATGCCTAAGATATTCTAAAAAACTCGAACTCTACCTTTTGTGACATTAACCAGTCAGTCGACTTTTATATATTTTATTTACTTTGTTTTTTTGTATGCCTTGGAACACAGAACTATATTTGAGTAGAATGAGTGAGTGTATGTACCTCGCGTGCCGAAAAAACGGGCTAAGTAAGGGCTGAGAACTTCTTTACTCGCCGCGAAACTCAGTCTGCTCCCAACCGGGGGCGGTGTGGTGGTGTGCCAGTGCCTAGAATCGGTTTGCCGCGTGCTTATCGATGCTTTTAAATCATTTATTTTCGCGCGGCTTATGTTTCCCATCACTAAAATACATTTGTGTGTAAAATACAAATACGCAAAATGTTACACGCTCGGTTTCCATACAAATCGATGAACTCTTTCATTCTACTTAAATATAGTTCTGTGCCTTGGAAGCACTTTTTGCAGTATACAATATTTTAATGTAAAGCCCAATTAACATTTTTCGATTAGGTATCTATCTAATATTTAACATTTAACGACCTTTGCTTAACATTTATATCTTTATGTGCATTTTGAGGCTCGCCTCGGATAAATTACAATGTATTGTTATACGTGCCTGTATTTTGTAACATGGATCACATTAGTTCCGCAATCGGTCGAAGACGACATGTCTGTGAAATAGAACAAAATGATAGTTACATAGTTGTACACACAGAACTATATTTAGGTAAATTATTATAATAAGTATATCAATATGAAATATTATTATTATTATTATGAGCCTGTAGTGTTCCACTGCAGGGCAAAGGCCTCCCTTCCTTCTCTCAAATCATCATGGTTTTGGGCTACTGTGGCCCAGTCCTTTAGGTAAGAGTCAATTTCGTCTCTCCATCTTCGTACGCATCTCAATATTAAATATAGTTTTTATTAAATATAGTTCTGTGGTTGTACATAAAACTTCAAACTCAAAGTCAAAATATCTCTCTAATCAATCATATCACAAGGATCATTTGACTCGGCCACAGACGCCACAAATTAAAAGAAGAAGAAAAAGGTTCATTTGATTCATGGTTCATAAGTGTTTCGTTTTTGGTTTGCATTTCATTCGGCTTCGATGTGGCGCAGCGGGCGCAGGTCCGCCTGCGACGCAAAGGTTGCGGGTTCGATTCCCGCCTCGGAACAAATGTTTGTACGATCTACAAATATTTGTTCCGGGTGTTCTGGGTATTTTCTATATATAATAAAAAATATCTATCTATGTATTGTATTGTATTACATATATATCAGTCATTTAGTACCCATAATACAGCTCTGTTTAACAGCAGCTTACTTTGGGGCTAGACGATGCTGTGTGGATTGTCCAGCATTATTATTATTATTATAATATACGTGGTAGGCCATAGTAGGTAGCTGGACCATTATCTACCAAAGCGACGAGCTGCGTCTTAACTGATTCGACACGAGTTGACTTGACTCCGCTTCGGAAGATGATCGCCTGAATAAATTTGTTCGGATGTTCGGTACAGATTTTCAGAAAAAATGTTTTTGACTTTTTTCACTTCAGATCTATGACAGATTTTATTTTAGCTAGAAAAAAACATAAAAAAAAATGATAAATGATGTCACTCAATAAATTACTACAAAAGACCTCAGTTTAGGACTCCGATATATAAATAAATAGTGCAATAAATTACATAGAAATACCCACTCGAGAAAAATATTTTCAGATCAATCAAACATTCATAGAATACCTTTTTCGTAAGTTTTTTTTTTATACTACTGCAAGTGGCAATCAAGCGTAGCCCACAAGATGGTAAGCGGTTACCGCAGCCTATGGACGCTTGCAATACCAGAGGTATCACTCGCGGGTTGCCACCTTGAGGCTAAGATCGAAAGCCTCATGTGCCAGTAATTTCACCACACACCATACCCTTCACACCGGAACACAGCAATGCAAGCATTACTGCTTGGCGGCAGAAATAGGTGTGGTGGTAGTCCTTCCCCAGACGAGCTCTATCACAGAGAACTCTACTACTCTTAAAAAAACTCTTAAAAGTATCCGTTTATTTACAATTTAATAATAAGTACGATTCCTTAATTTATTTTACGCTCATTGATAAGAATAGTAAATAAACTTATTATCATAACCGACTGTTAACTAACAAAAGCGTTGATAATTGCGGAATATTCGGACTCGGACAGTGGTCTCATTAGACCACTGTGTAGACGTTGACAATTGAACTGTTTTTAACATCGTGCAAATAGTGTTTTCAAGTTAAATTTCTGTACTTGCTTGCTAAATTTTATACCATTCTAACAATTGTCTATAAATCCTTTATATAATTGTGTTAGCACTAAGCATGCTCATTTTCGTTTTTGGCTCATTATAGTTAATAATATCAAGTGTAACAGTATAACATGTTAGTGTTTTAAAACAAATGCATATAATAAGTTATGTGTTTTGCTATGTAAACTAGTGTGGAAAAAGTGACTTTCTATTTGTTTAAAGTTTAAAATGGTTCATATCATATCTGCTCTTTTTCCGGTGTTTTTTCGGTTACTCTTAGTTTTGTGAAGGTTAAAGTTATTAATATTACTAGGTTGACAGTTAGGTATAGTATACATGACGACACTGACACCGTTTATACTCAGTTTCATAAGCTATTAAGGTATGTGGTACTTATGTTTTATGATTTCTTAATAATATCTCGTAAGTACATAAAAGAGGTTAAAAGTCTTTTTGAAATTCATATCGGTTTCTATTATAAGTACCTAACGCTTTGGATATTGTTAATAATGTTTCTGTCTTTTTATATAAAAACTTGTGAAAGTGGATGACTGACACAATTATTGTTGACATCACTTTCAATATTTGTGTCGACATCGGTCTATAGAGCAGTGAACTCAAGTTGGGTGTCTACAAGAACACTTGCAACACCTTGTATTAATTTAGTGTCGCAATAAAAATGCTAAGCAGATGCTCTACCTAAATGCTTATACAGTTTCTAAGTTCGAGACACTAGACTAATATCTGTTCTGTGACACTAGTGTCAGACACCGTTACTTCTTCTTCTTTAAAATTTAATGGCGCCTAGACATCTTGTTACGTTATGTCTCCATAGCAGTGACTGTGAGATTTTATGTGCAGTGCAACTCGTATGTTTGCGGTACACACGAGCCTTATTCATAATCATTTCAATATATCTCTTTAAAATAAAGTATTTTTCAAATCTATCATCATCTTTGTTCATTGACATATGAATGACAAAGGAAAAACAATGCTTAGTGGGCTGCTAAATTACAGTTTTTTTTAGAAGATGTAGGCTTATAGACTTTAGTGTTTGTGTCGTCGGTGTATGCTTTAGTCAAGACAAGGAAATTCATTGCAACTTGTAACGGGAAAGTTTAGATATGTAATTGACGGTGGCCTGGTATAAACATTTAAAAGTTTTAAAGAAACCATGGATAAGCAGAATGGCTTGGACGATGTACTGTCGAAGTTTAGCATATTTGGACGCTACCACCTTAGAGTCATGGTGTTGTTGGTCCTGGCCTACACATCAAACGTTCTCTGTTCGTCCAACTATATTTTTGCTGCCGAAGAAATTGGATACAGGTAAATCGGGGTATCCCCGCAAACTGCACAGTTTCTAGTGCATACTTTTTTGTGCACACTTTTTATTTCCACTACTTACTGTACAGATTACGTGCCGTTCGTGGGAATGAAAAAAAATTTACTGTGTTTTTTTAAGTTTTTTTTTACGTGATTTTTCTGCCACAAAATTATGTATTGATTTTGATTTTTCTTTTTTTTTATAGGTAATAGCTCAGAATAGGTCCCCTAAAATTTATCCAAATCGGTTGAGCACTTTTTGAAAATAATGTATGTCAATCACATCTGTTCATATATCCACAATGCATCGAAACATTACATGGTATATTATAGACTTGAAGGCGGTTTTTTTTCTATAATATAATATGTATTCTTTGCTTTGTTTTATCATAAATACCAGTGACCGCGTTATTGTTTGCTTCTTCGTATTTAGTCATTTGGCCACACGTCCCATGGCCTTGAATATTGCAAGACGGATGTGAGTACTCGACCTCTTTACAACAGGAGGCACACGAATTGCGCGCGACCTCAAAGGTTATCAAACCCGGTGATTTCCTCGGGCCTGGCTTCTGATTACTGGACACAGTCCGCTACTCATGGATCGAAGCGGAATTAAGCGACCTTGCAAATGTATGCCCGAAACTTCTTAGCTAAGCATTAATGCTGAGTCGAGGCCATTTTGTTGCTGCAGCACACATACACTATTTTTACTGTGTTTTTCTTCATTTTTGTTTTATTTATGTTTTTATTTTCTTTTTATTGTATCTTTTGTTTTTAAATGTTTATATGTGTGTTATAGTAGTGAATAATCGTATGTCTATAATAATAATAAATTCATTTATTTCAGATAGTACCTACATCCATATTTTGTTAGTAAGGCTTAGGTGCTATGTTAGTTATAAATTTAAATTTAAGTAAAATAGTTAGTCTCGTACACGATGTACGAGTCACGATGTCATACCATCTATTCATGCCACCATCACTCGAACACAATGCACGAGAAAAGTACTAACCCATTTATTCACTATGTTCATAAGGATGGTGTTCGTACTCCCGCGCACTCTGCTCAGCAGCGACGCGACTCTCTTCCGCTGTCAATGTCTATGTCTAAGCCGAATGGACTAACGGATTACCCAGCACTTAGCTATAATGACGTTATAAAGAAATTGACCCTCACGGTTGCACTTGCGCGCAATTTTTCCATATTTTCTCATGGTTTAAACCTTTATTGGACTCCTAAAAATAATTTAAAAACAAAATCAACCAAATCGATCTAGCCGTTCTTGAGTTTTAGCGCGACTCATCATCATGATAGCCTTCTAACATCTCTTTTACTGACATGTGTCGTGTTTGGGATCGATTGCGAAAAAAATATGATTCATGCTGCTTGAAACTTAGGTCTAAAACTTTGGAATTATGTTTCATGATGGACTGCAGAGAATCAGCTGTACTTTTTGTTATAACACTTGTTATTCTTATTCAGAACATAAAGTTATTGAATTAAAGATGATTAAGTATTAAAATTATATACAAAAATGTTTCCGTTACGTTAACGTTTAGCGAAATAAAAACCCAGTTGATAAATTGATAGTCTCGTGCCATAAATTAAACAAATTATGTTTTATTGCGTAATATTTAAGTTTAATGATAACCTTTTTGCTAAACTGTTACATTACAACTGCCCATCATTCCTACGTAGTAATAATAAGTATTGAAGTTCTAGCGGTTCCGGCTTTAGAATATGAACCCATTTAAATCCTGCTGGATGTCGTAAGAGTCGACTAAGGGATAACACACCAGGGAACTAAGACAGCAGCATTCTCCTGAGGATCGATTACTGATACTGTGATTATCAATCCGCCTGCCAAGCGTGGTGATTATGGCACCACTATCAGGACAATGAGTGGGGGAGTCCTATGTCTAGTAGTGGACGTCTATCGGCAGATATGATGAATGATGATAATAATTTTCACTTAAAACGGGATATTTACCATGATTTGTGAGTTTTATTGATTTCCGATATTTCGGCGCAGTTACATGCACCATGATCACGGGAGAACTATGCATGTAACTGCGCCGAAATATCGGGAATCAATAAAACTCACAAATCATGGTAAATATCCCGTTTTAAGTGAAAATTATGTTAATAACCATGATAGTTTTAAAAACTATAATGATGATGATGATTTTTAAAAGTAAACCAGGGTTACATTACAGATCAAGCTCTGACCCGACAGCCAAGCACCCGTGTGAAACTGAGGCGGGTTGTTTGTTTAGTCAAAAAAAATCAGAAAAGCGTTGCATAAATTCAAACATAGACACTTATTACATGCAAACAAAAATAATTTCGAACCCATAGGTGAAAACGGATCGCTGAGCCGTGTAACCACTAGACGCAAGTAGCTGGCTTTCCAGTGCACTCGACCGTCGCCGCTTCGACTGGACGTTGATTTTGACTCGGGTCAAGCGTACTTCAACGAATCGAATGGGTATTCAGATGGATCGTACATAAATTATCATGATTTTACAGCCGTATAACTTTGCGATTCTGCGCAAATAGCCATATCTTTAATGGCTTAAGTACGCTCATTTTGGAAGTAAGTAAGTAAACCATAAGTAAGTTTCGGAACCATCAAGAGACGTGACGCTAACAGGAATATTTTATTCAATTTTAATTTTTCGAACACTTTGCAAGCTTATAGTAATGACTGATAGCGTGATGGTTTGCCAGTACATTTTATATATATTTTTCTTTATGATGTTTGCTTGATGTGAGCGACAAACTACGAGTATTATAATATCTAATACAGTTTCAATCAAATTGCATTTCACTGCAATGCGCTTGTCATCTTAAGGCGTGGCATGTCGCATATACCCAGTAATTTCACTTGCTACAGTGCCCTTCAAAACTAAACACAGTATTGTACAGTACTGTCTGTGGGCAAAATATCTGGCACTGCGGTTTTGCATAGCATGGATCCCGCCAACCCTTTCCTCTACAATGCAAGTCATTGCCCCGTTAATAAAAGTGATTCTAATAAGAAGTAAATCGCCTCTGACATCACCTATTGTCAGCATCTCTATTGTTGCTTATTTAGTCATGGATCACTATTAATCAAATTCGTGATGCACCTTTACCAAGTCATAGCGCAATATTACATCTACATCGCTACATAGCTCTTAGAATATTTATTCTAAGAGCAATATAAATATATTAGATAATAAAATATTTATTCTTTTTACTTTCTAACTTGGTGAAGTGGCAGTGGCAGTGGCAGTGACAGTGGCAGTCTAACCAAGTTGAAGTGGCGGTGGGCAGGCCATATAGCTCGCAGAACCTATAACCGCTGGATGGGGAATAAAAAAAACTGTTAATCCGTCACGGTACTTTTTGTGGGATTATGTTCAGCAGTAGACGTCTATTCGCTGATATGATGATGATGATGATGTTGATGATGACAAGCGGCTTAGGCTATGCATTCTATATATATAATAATATAATATTTTATGCAGACCTACCGACATTATTTTAATAATCATATTTGTTAGGTACTAACAATTTATTTTGTCTGTGTTTGTTTTGTTTTGGTTTTATCTTAGTTTTAGTATTGTATTACATTTAGTGTACCTACGAAAGCCTAGCAAATATTATGCGTTAGTTTTAAGAAATTCTCATGTAAGTGAAGTTATTCTTATTGAGAAATAAATATTCTTAAACCTGATTCTGCATCCAAGCTTTTTATAATATTTAATTTTAATAGTCCAATAATTGGAGTGCAATTCGAAATGAATGTATTATAAGTAGAGGTATATATACCTCGATATATTATCTATGTTAGTATCGTTTTTATTAAAAAAAAAATATGGTTTTACCAAAATTTGTTTGATTTTGTTTTAAATATATTATGATTATTATAAATTTTATTTCACTTTGGTTTATTGCCATTCAACGTGGCAAAGCAGCCAGCATGTTGGGAACGCTTCCGTCTGCTAGTGATTTGGATCAGATGAGCTATCTATAGGTCGTTTGTAACGGTCTTTAGATGGCTCAACTGTTTCATATGTATTTTGTATATTTTGTAATGTAATGTAATTATGTACATATTTTATTTTGTTAATAACTTAGGTTTATAAATTGGTAATAACACCCATTTAATTGTGTGGAGTGCAGGGCGAGTGTCCGGGGGGCTCTTAAGAAACAATCTTCGAGCAAACAATGTTTGGTCATAATAAAATAATAAAACTGTATTGCTAGGATTATAAAACATAAAACTAAATCAGACATTGTACACAATGATGATAGTAAACGGGTCAATGTCTTACGGCAATAAATGTTTGCTTTTTTTGTTTCATTTCATTTCATTTATATATCTTTCGACATGGTACATGTACTTAGATACACACATCAACATTGTCTAGGGATATTCAACATTTTGTTGATTTTTGCAAAAACTGAAAATTAGTATTAGTATCAGAAAACAAAACTAAACTGTGTGTAATCTATACTTATCTATACAAATGTTATAAAGAGAAAAGATTTTGTGTATTTCAAATCAAAATCAAAATCAAAAATCTTTATTTAGTAAAAGGGTCTTAATACAACATTATTTTATATGATATTAACAAATATTGTGTTTCTTGTGAGTAAAAAATGCTGTGTGAAAAGACCTTTGTGCCAGTGTTGCATTGAGTTCCTCGCTCTAACTAAGTAGAGACCTGTACGTAGATGTTACGATTACGAATAAACTCAAAAACTACTAATCCAATTTCAAAAAATCTTTCACCATTAGAATGCTACATTATCCCTGAGTAACATAGGCTATATTTATTACTAGCGACCCGCCCCGGCGTTGCACGGGTGCGGTTTCATTGCACACCTAGAAACGAGGATGGACTGCTAGTATGATAGTAGGTACATTGGAAAAATCTTAGTGATCTTAAATCTTATCGTATGAATTATGTGCTCTTAAGCATATGAAAACATCGTGAGGAAACCGGCATGTCCAAGAACTAAAAATTCGAAAGACATGTGCCATCCACCAATCCGCATTAGGTCCGCGTGGTGGATTAAGACCCAATCACTCTCGCCTGAGAGTAGGCCAGTGTCCCAGCAGTGGGAACATTAGAAGGCTGTCATGATGAAGCATATGAAAGTAGCGCGTTCCCACGCATCCGATTGTCATTAGATTCTATGGAATTCTTTCTCTCTGCAATCATGGTATTATTTTCCACGGTCTAGGAGCTTTGTGCTATTCTACATTTCTTATTTGTAAAGTGAAACTGTTATTTAGCTAGATTAAACAGTGTTCCGCGTCAGGTATGTAAAAACAAAACACAATTCACAACTATTATTTGTGCCCGTTTATATAAGTTCTTATGTTTTTTTATTTTTTTTTATACAACAGAAGTGGCAACCAAGCGTACGGCCCACAAGATGGTAAGTGGTTACCGCAGCCTATGGACGCTTGCAATACCAGAGGTATCACTCGCAGGTTGCCACCTTGAGGCTAAGATCGAAAGCCTCACGTGCCAGTAATTTCACCGGAAACCATACCCTTCACACCGGAACACAGCAATGCGAGCATTACTGCTTGGCGGCAGAAATAGGTATGGTGGTAGTCCTTCCCCGGACGAGCTCTATCACAAAGAACTTTACTACTCTTATGAGTCAGTGACCAACTTTAGTGGCCTAATAAAACCTATTAAAATAACTTATTAACACAGAAGTACTTCTGTGCTTATAATGCACTTATATGGGCAGTGGTTTCCAGTAGAAATTCTCTGTGTGAAATGTTTTCCTTCACCGTTTGATGAAGGAAACCATCGTGAGAATACAGGTACGAGTATGTCAAAGAATTAAAAATACAAAACTCAAAAGACTGTCACCCGCCAATCTGCATTAGGTCTGGAACCACCAATTACTCTCGCTTGAGAGTAGGCTAGTGTGCAAGCAAGGCTGGTCATTAAATAAGTATCATTTTTGTTGACAGATGCAAAGACGAGGCTTTCGAGAACAGCACCTGCAGTGGTGCTAACGCAACGTGTACAGAATGGGCTTACGACGACCCGCGCAGCTTCGTAGCTGAAGTAAGTAGGTACTCCCATTTGTTCTATAGGACTGTGACGTCATAGAACTGCTAAAACCTTTTTGTCCCAGTAGTTCTATGGTGGAACTGTTAATACAAAAACTGTCCTATTTGTTCTATAGAACTAATAATACCTTGTCAATTACTGGCGGATATTTTTACACAGCGTTTCTAGCCCTAAACTAAGCAAAGCTTGTACTTGAACGAGATAACGAATACTTAGAAGACACATTTACTATTTTTTGTCAACTCTTACTGCTGGGACACTGGCCTGCTCTCGAGCGAGAGTGATTAGGTCTTAATTTTCCACGCGGACCCAATGCGGATTGGTGGATTTTAAATAATTAGTTAGAAAACTCAATTTACCTTTTTTTTTGGCAAACAGAAACTTTCACCGAACCTTTAAATACTTGACTAACTTCATCTATACTCTCGAGCGAGAGTGATTAGGTCTAAATCCACCACGAGGACCCAATGTTGATTGGTGGATGGCACATGTCTTTCTAGTTTTGGATGTGCATTCTACGAATAAATCATAGTTATTCAAGTAAACTCACAGTTACAAGTACTACTATTTATTTATTTATTTAATTTTTATGGAAAATCAACAGCTAAACATAATTATCTTAGAACTAGTAAGTAGCTACAGAAAGCCAATAACAGGTTTTCACTAATAGAAATACAATAAAAACTTATGTGTGAAAACTACTTAAAAATATATATATATATATATATATATATATATAACACAAGCTACTACTACTACGAAAAAATAAACACAAGTAGTATTTGTTATTTCTTATTCCACGGAATAGTTGAATAGTTAGTTCCAGAAGTTGGTCGAATCTACGTAGACTTCTTCCTCATCGGAGGAGTATAATATTCTGTTCATACATAAGTGTTTTGGTAACAGTTTCAGATAGCGTGTGAAGAATGGAAGAGGACCCTGGTGGGGACCATGCACAGCTTGGGCTACATGGTGGGACTACTCTTCGTTGGACCCTTATCAGACAAGTAATTATTTATAGAGTTGAATTTATAGTTAGAAATCATATTAAATTATTAACGGCTATTTACCACTTGATTTTGTCATATGTGCTGACTTTTCGAAGCTATTTAGAAGCTCTTCTTCAACAGCACCGCCCGCGACGGTGTTCGACAGTTGCTCGGCGAATACAAAAGTTTTTAAAAATTGTTTAAAAGTGTACGAATGAAACGTCAGCATAATTTAAGAGTAGTAGAGTTCTTTGTGATAGAGCTCGTCCGGGGAATGACTACTACCATACCTATTTCTGCCGCCAAGCAGCAATGCTCGCATTGCTGTGTTCCGGTTCGAAGGGTATGGTTTCCGGTGAAATTACAGGCACATGAGACTTTCCATCTAACGTCTCAGGGTGGTAACACGCAAGTGATATCTATAATGTTGCACGCGTACATAGGCTACGGTAACCGCTGACCATCAAGTGGGTGGTACGCTTGGTTGCCACTTTAGTGGTATAAAAAAAAAAATGACAAAATCAAGTGGTAAATAGCCGTTAATAATTTATTAAGTAATTATTTGCTATTATTTTTCTGCGAAGTTCACAAATCCTTTCAAATCCTGGGTGTTCCTGTCCTGTCCTAGCGCTGGTATTCATAGTCTAGGCTATTGAGGCTGTTTTTCAACTTTTTCTTCCCCCGTGTGTGTTAATGACAGAAAGTTAAGTCAAAAATATTTATTCAATCATATCACAAGGATCATTTTGAAACAACACAACTTTACTAGTTGAATGATACCGACCAATTAACTTATCCAAATACGTTTAACTTCTACTTATTTCAACCTCGGCTTTTCTCCATGTTATCTAATACAGGAGAATGACAGCAATATTAAGTATTGAGGTGACCTTGGTTCACCGGTTTGTCTGTTTGTTTACAAATCATTCATCAGCATCGTCACTGCTGAATAAGCCTCTCCTAAAATGCGCTATAGCCAGTTGTTCTATGTTTGCATTAATTTTGCAGCTTATCAATAAAATAAAACAAATAACTTGAAAAATAATATTGTAAACACTTTTTAATTAGTGTTTTTGTTATCGGTGCACGTTTTGTCAGTTATAAATGTTATCATCGGAACGTGCGCAACACATATAAAGGTGTACATGCACAAGGGAAAATTGCTGGATATTGCATCGCTTCGAAAACTGTACCACCTTGAGATTTTCCTTAAAATGGTAGCTTATTTTTATATTGGAAACACCATAGTATACGCATTAACGATCAAAACAAAAAAAGATAGTCAACAATATTGTAAAAGGTCAAGAGTTAAAAGGTAATCAAGTTTGCTTTTTCCCAGGATAGGACGAAAGAACACGCTCGTCCTGACGGGTCTGGCGGGAGGAGTCATCGGCCTGGCCAGGAGCTTCACCACCTGGTACTGGCTCTACATCGCACTGGAGTTCCTGGAGTCAGCCATCGGCGATAGCTGCTCACCGGTTTACATTCTTAGTTAGTACTCTACTAAATATACTAGTACTCTGCTGACTAGATAGAAGTAAAAGTAGACGTATTCAAATCCTGTTTAAAAACGCTTCCGAGAAAAAAAAATTTGAGTGTGTAATGCGGTGACAAGTATCATAACAACAGAACAATTATTAACTCGACTCATATCAGCTCATAACTGGGACATAAATACCTGTTTGAGCAGAGTTTAATTGAGCTCCGCTTAAGAGTAGGTATAGTTATGTCTCTTATATACTTCTTACACAATTACATCGACATGTCCAGTAACAAAAAATCAATAAACATTGTGCCATCCGCATTGGGTCCATGTGCTGTATTTAAATCTCCATACTCCTTTTAGAGTAAACCAGTATAGAGTAGTGAGAACATCAGAAGACTGCCATGATGATGATCTTTTATTATTTTCAGATATTGAAATAGTAGCAACAAAGAAACGAGTAATCTACTACAACCTTTGCGCTATCGGCTACGTTATAGGCGCTGCGATGCTGCCTCTTGCCGCCTGGTCAGTGCCGTACTGGAGAAACTACCTTCGAGCTATTTACGCACCAGCACTTCTATTTTTCTTCTACACATACCTGATAGACGAAAGCCCGCGATGGCTACTTACAAGAGGCAAGAAGGACGAAGCGGTTGCTATAGTCCAGAAGATTGCAGACGAGAATAAAGTAAAGCTAGACCACGGAGCGCTGGATAAGTTGCTGATTGTAGAAAGGGAAGAAAAGGGAGTGGATCTGATAAGCTTGCTGAAAATGACGTTTGGATCACGCGCGTTGTTACAGCGTTTCCTGATATGCATAGTTTGGTGGACGACATCTACCTTTGTTGGGTACGGACTGATGATAAATGCAGTCTCATTGCAAGGCAATAAGTATGTTAATTACGCGTTAGTGTCCATCATAGACCTGCCCGGAAGCTTCATCATAATGTACATTCTAACGCACTACAAGAGGAGGAATCCTCTGATTGTTTCGTTCTTCTGCGGTGCTGTTTTGTGTTTTCTGCAACCGTTTCTGCCTACTGGTAAGTTTAATTTTTAAATCTACGCTATTTATTTATCTTTTTAGCTTTGCCAGCTTGGCTGATTATCTGTTTTTATCGATTCATAACATACCATAATCATTGTAAAATATAGTTCAAATTTCAAGGACATTAGTCCCTGGTGGTACTCTGTTTTGCCAGTTTTCAAGTAATAGTTTTAAAACTTTTGAGCAAAGATGATGAACTATGTTTGTAGCAGATACAAAATAAATCTTTTATTTTTTATATAGCATTATTTTCCTTAAATAGTCAGGTTGCCACGGCTTTAAATACTAAGTTAACCTCTAGTTTAATAATCCAGGAAATAGTTTAAAATGTATTCAAAGCCACATGCCAGGTAACCTTCTAATGTGTGTTACAGACCTCCCCTGGCTGTCCGTGCTAGTGTACATGATCAGCAAGCTGATGTGCTCCTTCTACTTTGGCATCACGTACATGTACACGTCAGAGCTGTTCCCAACGTATACGCGTAACTCTATGCACGCGCTGTGCTCGTCACTGGGACGACTCGGGTCCATCATTGCTCCTCAAACTCCTTTGCTGGTGAGACCTACTAGGGTCATAAGGGAATACTAGGGTTGTAGTTTGAGTTGGGTTGATTAAGTCAAAATATTTGAAATATTTCTATTAATCTTTCAGATGGTCTATTGGACCGGCCTACCATCAATAGTATTTGGCGGCATGTCCTTCATAGCAGGTGCCATCACCTTCCTAGCACCTGACTTGGCAGACAGCTCGCTCCCTGACACAGTACGTCAGGCAGAAGCCTTAGGGACCAAAGAAAAAGGCATCGACAATATTGCCATGACCCATGAGATACGTAGCATAGAGAAACAGAACGGAGTTCCCAATCCTAAACTGGGAATTGAAAATCTAGCTATGACACAAGAGGTCGATGGAAGAATCAAAAACAGTTGACCTAGAAACAAGAATGAAACGCCTGGCTTTAAAAGAGAAACAATGCATTATTTAAAAAAAATATTTAGTAAAATAGATAATCGAATATTTAGTAAGTTGGTCATGAAGAATTGGGCGCGCTATATCGCGCTCGCGTTTGGATCAAAAAGACCACGAAGCCAAAGCGAAAGATAATGACATAAAAGCATAGTATCGGGAGAGGCCTACGTCTATAATTAACAAATGAAGGCTCTAAATGATGATTCTGATGATGAAATAGGTCATATTGCTAAATAAAAAAATCATGTGAAAACCAAAGTTACTCCAAAACCTAAGCAAGACCTCTTACTATCACTGGAATTATAATTATTGGAAAAAAATCAACAGTCACACAATAGTTCTGACCCTTTACTAGGATTCTATGTGTTGTGGGTATCTTACGAGTACCATGGTACCACAATACCCTAATCCGGAAAAATTTTAGCAGATCATGCAAATTTTTTACCGCACCGATAATAGATCCCGCATCTTCACCAGGCACCTCGTCATCTGCGCCACTGAAATCATCTATAATACATTATTAAATATTTCTTTGTCTATTCATTAACTAGAGCTAGTTTACAAATTGTGTTATTTATTAAATTTTAAGACTGAAAAACATGCGAGTCCCATTTATGTCTTTCCAATGAACTAGTAGTTTCAACCAATGTTCGAGTGGCCTGTAAATTTGTAAATGTTCCTAGCCACCAGTGCAATTTTCAAACATTTGGAAGGCACTTTTTTGATCTCTTGTGGTCAAAATTCGGAACTTTCCTACTTCTTGGGAAATCTTGATTAGTAACCTTACTTGTTTAGTAACCTTGTAATGACCGTTTTAATTATTCTAAAGTTTTAGTTAGTTCAATGACGTCATTACATACAGGCTTTAACTATTCGTTATTTCGAACGCTCATCATAACTGTCCATTGGCTCAGCTGTAAATGGCTCGACTGCGGTGCCGACGCACGGAGTTCACATCTCAGCTAGGCTGACTTTTTCATGTTTCTGATTTTGGTGTTAATTTATTTTAAACGATGATGGTTCCAATGTCTACCTACTAAATAAAATTACTAAAAGCAGGTAGTCCACGATCAGTTAGGAAGCAAGAACATTAAAGCATTCAAGCAAGGCTGAATGCATCAGCATTATGAGATATATCTTTGGATTGTGCGCACGCACGGTTGTTCTTGAGAAGTGCAATCTCATGAAATTCTTTTGTGAAAGTAGCTAAATGATACCTACTTATTTTGAGTTGTGTTTCTTTTATTTGCCATAGGGGTGAGTGTTTATATAGGTTTTTGAGCCACCTGTGTGCCTAACAGCGTATACCAGTAAGTGCTAAATCCTAAGTAATTCTTACCTTTGTTGTAGCCTACGGAAACGCCCTGTTATTTACGGACATTAGAGTGCAACTCATAGATCTCCGCTAGCTGCCATAGCCGGCAAAATTGGAGTGGAAGGGCTCCGTCGACCATCTGTAAAAACCCTCCTGGCGCCTAACATATAATAAATATTACACCGTTGTGACTTCGTATTTCATTAAACCTACACGTAACAAATAGCGCCCAACGTTAAATTACGTATTTGAGGTTAATGAAATACTTACTACGCAGTCAACCAACAAACAGCCCACATTGTGAAAATTATAGTTTTAGTTTATTTACTAGTGAAATAATATTTACAGATAATTTATTTTTGGTCTGTGTAGATAATACTGTATTAGGTGTTTACTTACTAGTTTAGAATGTTGTAAGTAACCATAAATATATTTAAACCATCAATACGGCTAAATACCATAGTAATGTTAATAATATTGTAATAGTATTGTAAATATTATAAACTATAAGTAACCATAATATTTAGTAATATTTAGTATTATTTAGTAAAATTTAGTACGGTTTAGTAATATTTTTTTTGGTTGTAATAAAAATATATTTAGTAATAGGCATCATAATTAAAGTAGTTTAGGTAGAATTAAGTGCTGTAAAGGTATTGGAACGTTTAAATAACACAGAATTATCTATACACATAATCGCAATGGATCCTACCTTTCTTTTAAAGGATGAGTTAGAATTTGAGCTTGCGTGTCGAGGTATTTACAGTAAAAGCGTGGTATCAGTTCTAAAAAAATTACTAAAAGAACTATTAAATACAGAACAAATGGGGGAAACGTCCCATAAAGTTAAAGCACCGCGCCAAAGTATCGAAAATCCTTCTTCAGAATTGGATGTATGCATGACTAAAGTTAACATTCTAACGCAGTACATTGAAGAAATAACTGACAAACCAGACAAAAACTTGTTTAGAAGACTAACTTCGAGACTTTGTCACGTTCTTAATCGATTAGATTTTGTTGTACCAATTACCAATGAGGACAAAAAACGTCAAACAGATCTAAAAGATAAAACAGCTATCTTACTGGCTAAGTTAGAAGAAAGCGATGATGTCTCGGATGAAGGTAATTTAACAGTTGCCGATAAAAAAATGCTGCAGGAGACATTAGGTGATATAGGCAACGAAATCATTAACAAAATGGAAAATAATGGCATGAAATTAGAACATCACTCATTAATGAAGCAACCTAAGATTTTTAGGGCATCTACGTTTGATGATATTGGGATTAAAAGGAAACTTGTACCCATTAATCAGTGGGGGGTAAAATTTTCAGGAGACAGTAAATATAGCGTTAATGCATTCATTGAACGTGTCGACGAACTCAAAGACGCGCGTAATGCAACTGATGAGGATCTTTGGCGATATGCTATTGATTTCTTCGAGGGTGATGCACTCATATGGTATAGAGCAAATAAAGATGCTGTAATGAACTGGGACGAGTTGGTCATTCTTCTGAAACGTACTTTTCAGGCACCTTTTTACCAAGATGAGTTGTTAAGAGAAATTCGTGATAGGACCCAAGGCAAAGAAGAATCGGTAATGGTTTACGTGGCGGTGATGCAAAACATGTTTAAAAGATTACCGACACAGCCACAAGAACGTGAACAAATTTACATAATTTTAAAGAATTTGCAGCCTTATTTTCAAAGGGCCATTTGTAGAGATGAATTTAGTTCACTGGCAGATCTTATAAACGTCTTACGTATTGTGGATAGGACTAAAGTGAACTGTGAACGTTTTCAGGAACCAGTTAACTTTAAAAGCAATCTTGAACCAGACTTGGCTTATAAAAAAGGTGCAAGAAATGAAGTATGCGAAGTGGCGGAAATACCAGAGATTAACGCCATGTCGAACAGCAACAAAAGATGCTGGAACTGCAGAGAAATGGGACACACATTCAGAGGATGCAAATTGCCTAAACAAAGGCTGTTTTGTTACAAATGTGGCAAATTTGGCACGACAACCCCAAAGTGTACATGCAAGGGAAACGAACAGAGGGAAGATTCAAGCGCTGCCAAATGAATTTTTCCCTAGATAGAAATAGTGTTGAGTGGCAGACCTGGCTTCGTACGGTACATAACTACTTTACATATGGGGAGGTGTGCTCCCTAGTTATTAATAAAAGAAACGATAATAGGCCTTTCATAGAAATTAATGTATTGGATAAGACAATTATAGGAATGTTAGACAGCGGCGCAAATCGCTCAATAATAAACACGGTATTTGCTGAAAAATTAAGGTCGCTGGGTTTTGAGTCATACACCTTAAATGACACACATGTGGCGACAGCTGATGGTGTTAGCCACAAGATTTCCGAAGTTTTCGATGTTCCGATTAGATTTGATAACCAATTTCATGTTGTATCATTAAGGGTAATGGACAACTCAGTGCATGAACTTATTCTAGGCAAAGAGTTTTTTGATCTATTTGGGATTTCATTAAAATTTAGAAACGCTTCTAACTCAAGAAATGAATCAGTGTTAGCAACGTCAGTTTCACCAGCAATTATATGTAAGGACGACCTGGATGAGGTACAAGAAGGGAAACTTAATAGAGTCATTGAAGAAATGAAGCAAACTGTGGGGTCAGGCCTAGGAAGGACCTCACTATTGATGCACACTATTGATACAGAGGATCATAAACCAGTACGTCAGAAACAATATAATTTTTCGCCTATGATTAAAGGACAGATAGAAGAAGAGCTGGATGATATGCTGGAGAAAGACGTCGTAGAACCATCTTACAGTGCATGGTGTTCTCCAGTACTCATAGTAAAAAAACCAAACGGTCAGAATAGGTTGTGCTTAGATAGTCGACAATTAAATAAGGTTACTAAGAGAGATTCTTATCCTCTGCCACGAGTATCTGCCATTATTGACAATCTGAAAAATGCGAAATTTCTTAGCACCATTGATTTAAAGTCTGCGTTTTGGCAAATACCATTAGATGACCAAAGTAAAGAGAAGACTGCTTTTGCTGTGCCGGGAAGAGGACTATTCCAGTTTAAAGTAATGCCATTTGGGCTTGTCAACGCTTCACAGTCACAGCAGAGACTTATGGATATTCTGTTTCAGTCACACGAGGATAAAATTTGGGCATATTTAGATGACATTATCGTATGTTCGGAAACATTTGAAGAACATCTAAAGCTGTTAAATCAAGTAACAGCAACCTTGAACAGGGCAAACCTGACTATAAACGTTGATAAATGCAAATTCGCAAGATCAAGCCTACGTTATTTGGGATACATAATTGACAAAGATGGCCTTCGTACAGACCCAGAAAAGGTTTCAGCTATATTAAAATTTCCTAGACCCAAGAATGTTAAAGGAACTTAAAAGGTTTATAGGCTTGGCCAGTTGGTACAGGAGATTTGTAAAAAACTTTTCATTAGTAGCCGCACCCCTTCACAATCTTACGAAGGGTAATAAAAAAAAACCATTCGTATGGCAAAAGGATGCCGAGGAAGCGTTTATATCCTTAAAGACCTTACTTACTTCAACTCCCGTCATGTCATGTCCAGATTATACGAAACCATTTATGGTGCAGTGCGATGCGTCAAATGAAGGAATTGGTGCTGTTTTATGTCAAGAGACAGAAGATAGTGAGCAAGCAGTGGCATTTCTAAGCAGAAAACTCACGGAAACAGAAAAAAGATACTCTACTTCAGAAAGGGAACTATTAAGTGTAGTATACGCAATTGAAAAATTTAGACCTTACATAGACGGTGTGCATTTTACCGTGGTTACCGACCACAGCGCACTTCAATGGTTACATAAAATGAAAGATCCACATGGTAGATTGGCAAGGTGGGCAATGAAATTGCAACAGTTTTCATTTGACATTGTTCATAGGCCAGGAAAAACAAATACAGTACCAGATGCACTGTCCAGAGCCACTGCAGAGTTAAACATACTAGAAATTAAAGAAAAGCATAAGAATGAATGGTATAAAGCCAAGGTTAAGAACCTACAAGCAGGACAAAATAATAATACAGAGTGGGCTATCTCAAATGGGTTACTCTTCAAGAAAATACACATGAAACAGTATCCAAATGAAGAGAATTTATGGAAATTATACATACCAGAAACATTACGACAAGAAATTTTCCAATCTTGCCATGATAATCCTAAAGCAGGACATTTAGGAATCCGCAAAACATATTATAGAATAAAAAGAGACTATTTTTGGCCAAAGATGTTAAAGGATGTAAAACAATACGTCAACAACTGTGAAGTCTGCGCCACACATAAGGTAACTCAAAACTTACCCTTTGGTCAAATGGGAAAACATCGAGAAGTTTCAGCGCCCTGGCAGGTGGTTTCATTAGATTTAATGGGTCCATTCCCAAAGAGTAAGAAAGGAAACACTATGTTACTGGTAATTACATGTTGGTTTAGTAAGTTAGCATTACTGTTCCCTTTGCGAAATGCTAAGGCTGATAAAATTTGTGAAATTGTGGAAAATCAGATGTTACTATTTGGTGCCCCTCAAGCAATAATTAGTGACAATGGAAAACAATTTAGCTCACACTTATTCAAAGAATTAGCAACTAAATACAACTGTAAGTTGTGGTTTACGCCAAATTATCATCCTCAAAGCAACCCCACAGAAAGAGTTAACAGAGTAATAGGGACAATGATTTCCACATATGTAAAGCGTAAAAAGCACACTGAGTGGGATATTCATATAGGTGAAATAGGTCATGCAATTAGAACGGCTGTCCATGAAACCACAGGCTTCACGCCGTCATATCTATTTTTTGGCAGAGAAACAGGTGTATTAGACTATGAAATACCGTGTGAATCAAATCATGATGCACTAACAGAACCACTAGACCTGCGTTTGGAAAAATTTTTAGAACAGCTTCAAAAACGTGATGAAAATTATCAACTAGTAGGCCATAGACTCCGAGAGGCTCATAATCAAAGTCAAAAAATCTACAATTTAAGGCGAAGACCTGCTAAATTTGATATAGGAGACACAGTTTGGAAAAAAACTAAACACTTATCTAATGCTGGAAATAGTTTTATGGCAAAGTTAGCACCAAATAGCACCAAACCACCAAATAGCAAAATTTAAATTTGAGAAAGCAATAATAATTGACAAAATTTCAAATAACATTTACAGATTAAATAACATACAAGGAAAAGATATTGGTACATGGCATGCAAAGGATTTGAAGTCATTTTAAAGAGTTAGGTACAATACAAAAAAAAAAAGTTTTTTTTATTGCGGGGGGGGATATTGTAATGACCGTTTTAATTATTCTAAAGTTTTAGTTAGTTCAATGACGTCATTACATACAGGCTTTAACTATTCGTTATTTCGAACGCTCATCATAACTGTCCATTGGCTCAGCTGTAAATGGCTCGACTGCGGTGCCGACGCACGGAGTTCACATCTCAGCTAGGCTGACTTTTTCATGTTTCTGATTTTGGTGTTAATTTATTTTAAACGATGATGGTTCCAATGTCTACCTACTAAATAAAATTACTAAAAGCAGGTAGTCCACGATCAGTTAGGAAGCAAGAACATTAAAGCATTCAAGCAAGGCTGAATGCATCAGCATTATGAGATATATCTTTGGATTGTGCGCACGCACGGTTGTTCTTGAGAAGTGCAATCTCATGAAATTCTTTTGTGAAAGTAGCTAAATGATACCTACTTATTTTGAGTTGTGTTTCTTTTATTTGCCATAGGGGTGAGTGTTTATATAGGTTTTTGAGCCACCTGTGTGCCTAACAGCGTATACCAGTAAGTGCTAAATCCTAAGTAATTCTTACCTTTGTTGTAGCCTACGGAAACGCCCTGTTATTTACGGACATTAGAGTGCAACTCATAGATCTCCGCTAGCTGCCATAGCCGGCAAAATTGGAGTGGAAGGGCTCCGTCGACCATCTGTAAAAACCCTCCTGGCGCCTAACATATAATAAATATTACACCGTTGTGACTTCGTATTTCATTAAACCTACACGTAACAACCTTACTAAACAAGATTTTCCTTGATAAATCAGGCAAGGCTCTGCGATGATTGTCAGACAGTAACTTATGAATGTAATGTTGGTTGTTTAAAATAATAAATATTTAAAAAATAACTATTCATGGACATTTTTACACAGCGTCATTTAGTCCCAAACTAAGCAAAGCTACTATGAGAACCAGATACGAGTACTTAGCTGAAAGAATACTTACCTAATAGCATTTTCAAAGTTAGGCCTTATGGGCTTTTCTTTGGACACTCGTTCGTTCGTTCGTATGAGTCAGTGTCCAACTCTGGTGACAGTGTTTCTAGGCCGCCCGAAGGCCCCTGTCATGGCCTAACAACTTTGAAAAAGCCGGGACCGACTGCTTAACGTGCCCTCCGAAGCACGGGAGCGCTCAGTTGAAATTGCCACTCACCCATCCAAATGATGACCCCGCGGAACAGTGCTTAACTTTGTTGATCTGTTAGGAACAACGTAGCCAGCTACGTCACGAGCGCTCCACTGAAACATACAAACTTACTTACTGTGCTAGTAGTAAATACTCTTACACCACTCTTGGCTATAACCTTCTCGGCCGGGACCTCTGGGCGGCCTAAAAACTCTGTCACCAGAGGTTGCCACTGACTCATACGAACTTACTTTACTCTCGGCCATTGATTCAATCTTTAAATTACAAACTAACTAGGTATCTAGGGTATCATAGTTATTTTAAACTTACTCTCGTGAGGTTTTAGTAAGTATCCAGTACCTCTTTTTTTCTCTGATAAAAAATATAGAATTTTTACCTGATAAAATTTGAATTTCGAATTCAAATTTGAACTTCGAATTCAAATTTGAACTTCGAATTCATATTTGAATTTCGAATTCAAATGCTATCAGTGAGTTTGATCGAAAAACCAGTGTAAATCTTATTCAAATAAAAAATATTTTAATTCCCCAAAATCACAAGGATTTTCCAGCCTATTAGAGGAATCTGGCAACTAACTTGGGTTCATAGCTTTTTTTCGATTATTTGTTGATCTTCATCTTAAAGCTCCAGTGTGGTGCCAATCAAACAGATGAGGCTAATGATAAGAAAATAAGTAAGTAGGTATAGTTCTCTCGGCGGATCTAGGCTTCCGTGAAGTTAGCCGTTTGTGATGCCCAAAGACAATATAGTTAGAAATAAAAAATAAATCAAAAATTATTTATTTCAATTGAATCACAAAGATCACTTTGAAAAAGCTCCATTGTGCATCGAAACGGCTAACTTCACGGAAGCCTAGATCCGCCGAGAGCTATACAATGTAAGATAATGGCTAATGGCAAACTTACTGACCTTTGCTTTATATATCAACAATGGCGTAGGCGTTGCATTTAGTGAAGTGACCTTTTTAGTACCTAGGCTACCAAACACAAATATAGAATTTTCATATTTTGTGAAGTGATCTTTTTAGCCAATCACAAATATAGAATTTAAATTTAGGAGTTCGTGGCGTTGCTTCCTTCGTCAGCCTATTATTAGGTCACGACAAAGGCGGCCTAAAAATTTACCACACTTAGAAAATACATGCGAAGTTTTATGAACCTAAATCAAAGCTATGGAATAAATATTAACCAAAAATAATAATTCCTGGAACGAGGAAATCGAAGAATGAATCAGTGCCAAAAACTAGCCGCATGGAAAGAAAATAAAGGAAATCCGTTTATTTGTCCCATAAACAACACTTACGAGAAAAGTCGTAGAAAATAATATAGGTACTTAGAGACTTAGAAATATAACAATCTGTCTACAACGATATTTGAAAACCAAATAACTCGGACGTCTCACTCACGTGAAACGCGCGAGTGAGACGCGGGAATCAGGTGATAAAAAATATGATAAAAATATCGTACAGAGACCGGCATGACATGTAAGAACTAAGTATTCAAAAACATGAGCCATCTACCGATCCGCATTTGGTTTGTGTTGTGGATTTGAGAGATCCACAACACGAACCCAAGAATCACCACCAAGAATAGAGTTCTTTGTGACAGAGCCCGTCCGGGGAAGAACTACTTCTGGTGCCAAGTAGTAATGCTCGCATTGATATTACAGGTACCTATTTTGACACTTTCGACCACCCCGGACACTCTCAATAAAATGTATGAAGCAAACACGTCGCAATCACCACTCGCATAGTTTGTGTACGTAAACGGTGCTGTTGTATGTGTGAGTGTCATGTCCCACCCAATTATAGCGAGATAGCACACTTTCACTCGTGCTGGCATGGGTGCGGTTGGACCTACATATAAATAAACGTGTGCCTTTAGCTTCAGTGCCGGCGAAAGGTGCCGAGTGGTGCCGTCAAACTCGCGAATGGGGTAGGGAGTGGCTGTTCTGTGCTTTCGATCTACTTCTCGATCTGCTCTAGCTACCTGCCCTGATACTTGTACTTTGTATATAAATCTTCTTCTTAAATCACTCTATCTAATGATGATAACCGCTAGTATTCATATTATTCGTGCATCACATAGCCTGGGTAAGCAATATCGGAGAATAAACTATGATATCGCACGCATTCCCGGCACGTTTGATTCGACGAAACGAGGACGGGCTATATTGAATCGAGTCTGCACTTGCCTCTTTATACTCTACGGTACGATATCTACATTCTATCTCCTTCTTTTACCAATACTAATATATTTAATTGTCATTTTATCAATTTCATGTAAATGTCAACGTGGACTATTTAACGTACCTACACCGTGCACTGACGAATTGTCCTTAGATTCAAGGTGTAATTTTACGACACTTACGATTGCGACAACGCTAAATCGTTAAAATAAAAAAAAATAAAAAAAAAAATTCAACAGTGTAAACTCACACAGTAAAGAGACATCTAGATGCCGGATAGAAACACAAATTATACCAACAAAACCATGAACTACATAATAATAAAATAAAAGACTTTTATATTCTGTGGTCAATTTGACCCTAAAATAGTCAAAGTTTTTCCTGACATCAACATCAACGTTTTTCACACCACACGAGTCGTGAGGTGTGAAAAACGTTGATGTCAGGGAGCTTACCGTGCGATAACTACCTCAGTTCAAAGATTCAAGTTATTCTCATTCAAGACAATACAGTCACTTACTGAGAACGCCTAATATTTAGAATTTATTACAAATCGCCATCTGGTTATGTTGTCGTTTCAAATGTATGAAGGCGCAGATTACCTATTAATTTATCAGTCAGGTCATTCAAAAAGTGCTTGGCTCTTGTCTTGTCTTGTGTTGTGATTGTAATTTTTTTAAGCCTTTTTTTCCTTCTTTTCCGTTCACTTTTTTCACTGTCCTTCTTTTGCCATTTGGTCGTGATTGTAATTTGTTTAAGATTCAATCAACAATAATCTGTGGTCAAACTGACCCAAAAAGATCGTGCAGTCGTATCGTGTGATGTGAAAGACGTCAGCGTCGGGCAGCGTGCCGGGCGGCGACTACGACGCTTATTGCACTTTGTTTGAGCTTCAATAAACAATGTGAATGGTTTTGGGTGTGTCGCTTCGGTTTCGGTCCTAAGATAATCCTTCTTTACTATTATCCCAAACGTTGTTGAACTAGAAACTTTGTCTTTGACTGTGTGTTCAGTTTCAAGGACATAAGTTCTGCTGGACCTTTTGCAGGGTTGAAAGAGTATGTACAAAATTAATGCACGTGACTAGGGTTCAAAAGGATGACCACAAACAAGGTAATAAATAAATGTGGTATTTCGAATCCATATTAAACTTTTTTGAGTTCAAATATTAAATTGACACGAGATTTCCTTTCCGACTCAAATACCCAATTAAAACTAAAATATTTATTGAAAATAAATTATGCGTGGTAATAAAAAAAATTACATTAAAATACGCGTCGACTTGGAAACCTTCTCCGTTTCTCGTCGGACATCTTTTGTTTCACGGACATCAAATCCGCCAGTAGCAATTTCAACTCAGTCAGCGCTTCCGTTGACTTTCACAAAGGCCATGACGGAGGCCTTCAGGTGGCCTATAACCTCCGTCACCAGAGTTGGCCACGACTCATACAAGCTGTACTTACAAATACAGTAGACTTACCTTCAATAATTCATCTCTCGCGTGCGATCCAGCAAAAGGAGGAGCAAGCCAATACGTGCCGATACGGTTTGTGAGCCTGCCCGCGGCGGATGCCCCACCGCCAGCGGGTAGCAAGTTATGTTACACATTATGTAAGCTATGTTATATTACAGTGTCTTTGATTATAAGTGCGCGATATTCAAGGAATATGTTCCACACGCTTTTTTACCATAGGCTTTTTCAAAGTTGTTAAGCCATGTCAGAGGCCTTCGGGCGGCCTATAAACTCTGTCACCAGAGTTGGCCACTGACTCATACGAACTTACTTACTTACCAACCTGAGACGTTAGATTTAAAGTCCTGTAATTTTACCGGAAACCCTTCGAACCGGAACACAGCAATGCGAGCATTACTGCTTGACGGCAGAAATAGGTATTGTGATAGTTCTTTCCCGGACGAGCTCTATCATAAAGAACTCTACTACTCTTAAAATATTATTTTTGATTATATTTTATTTATTTTGACGACCGATGTGGCGCAGCGGGCCCAGGTCCGCCTGCGATGCAGAGGTTGCGGGTTCGATTCCCGCCTCGGGACAAATGTTTGTACGATCTACAAATATTTGTTCCGGGTGTTCTGGGTATTTTCTATATATAATAAAAAATATCTATATAAGTATTGTATTGTATTAAATATATCATCATCAGTCATCTAGTACCCATAATACAGCTCTGTTTAACAGCAGCTTACTTTGGGGCTAGATGATGCTGTGTGGATTGTCCAGCATTATTATTATTATTATTATTATTTATTATACTTAACAATGATATAACTTATTTATATTATTTAAGCTTAATAAAAAACAGACGAAAAATCTCTAGTACTATAGCGCTGGAGCCAAAGTCTTTGGCTCCAGCGCTCGACGGAGCAACACGTCTGCCGGAGAACAAGTCGATGGTCCTGAGGATGTCCCGTGGAGGGATGAAGCGCGTGTCGATATTTTTCTTTTGAGGTTAACTGTGGTAACTGTGTGACCTCATCAGTTAAAAGGTTAAGCGGAATAGTACTAGAGATTTTTCGTCTGTTTTTTATTTTGTAATGGATTTCCGCAAAGTAACGCCTGAATCTATCAATTATTATTTAAGCTACCATAAAACTTCAACCCGGATCTAAATTCATCACAGGTTCCAGTCTAAAGTTAACATGATTTAAGATAAGTCGTCAACGTAATATCGCCTAAAGTGTTGCCACACCCTAAAGAAGTGCATTCGCCTCACGTTACATGACTCACGACTGATGCAGGGACTTCTAAATGAAATCTCACTCCAATTGAAACAAATAGGACACTAAATCTGAAATTGCAACTTTAACACAAACCAATGTTCAGGGACGTTGTAAGAAATAACAATATTTCTAATTGTTGGTAACATAATATTTAGATAAAAGCTCCATAAAAAGCACCAAGGGATTTAAAAGCTGACAATCGAGATAGATGTTTTTGCGGATGATTGGATAGTGATGGAAAGAATATGCCTTAGTTTCTTTGAAAATTTATGTTTATTTGGATAAGACAAGTGCAATCTTATTGAACTTGTTCGTTTTAATTTGTTTTATTTTAATCTTTAAATTTTTATTAAATACCGGTCTACTTAAATTAAGTAAATACTTATTAAAATTAATTTTAAGCAATATTAAGTTAAGTAAAGTGTTTTGTTTCATTGTAATATAGGTAGGTACTCATTAGTTAAGAGATGTAAATATTTTTAAAAGTTCTTGTATAACGCATTGGATCCCTTCTGTAATGTTGTACTTATGGTTAATAAATTGAAATTGAAATTGAAATTGAAATTAAATTTGCTAAAAATTGGATAGATAGATAGATAGATAGATAACGCTTTATTGATCACCACACAGAAATAATACAAAAGCAACAAACTTAGATTAAGAGGTAATACAATTAGACAGTTATTTGTTCTAATTTTTAGTGCAAAATTAACGATAACTTTGACAATCGTAAGTAAGTTCGTATGACTGGCCAAGGCGTAGGCCGCCCGAAGGCCTCTGTCATGGCCAAACAACTTTGAAAAAGCCGAAACCGACTGCTTAACGTGCCCTCCGAAGCACGGCACCTGCCAATAAAAAATAACTTATATGCTCTGTGCATACTCGCAACTTTTTTTTACAGACTTTACTGTCCCACTACTGGAAAAATGTAGGTACTACTCATCCACCAATCCGCATTGGGTCCGCGTAGTGGATTAAGACCCAATCACTCTCGCTGGAGAGTAGGCCAGTGTCCCAACAGTGAGAAATGGCTAATGATGTTGATGATGACTCATACTCATACTGAACTTCAGATTTTTTTGGGATATTATAATCTTTATGGTTTTCTCTTGCAAAAGCAATAGATACTTAATAAAAAAAAAGATTTTCTTGATTTTAAACAATGACTTAGGTTATGTGTAGGTAGTTGATAGAATAGATCACTGTTTTGTAAAAAAAAAAGTTAGTATGTATTCTGAGGAATGTAGGTTTTTAACTATTTATTACGGCTTTAGATTTCAGTACACAATATCCATTTTCAAACGGGACGATTTTGACAACTTTTTAAAATGAAAATTCAAAAAACAGGATGGTTTTAATTAAAATGTTAGCCTTACATCCTCCACCTGTGTCCCGACTCCCAGCGTACAAAACGTAAATTAACTTTCGCGTAGATTAGGAACTCGCATGTATTTTATCGTACCGATGGAAGATAGACGAAAAGCTAAAAAAATATTTATTTTTTGTAGACCTAAGTTAGTCTATAAATAAGTCTTTTATTAACTTTTAGTATCTTCTTTTAGTTTGATCTATCAAGCCTAAACTAGCATAAAATTGACTTAGCTTGTAAGGCGTCAACAGTAACTCTGAGTGATTGGCGTCGAGGTGGACGCTCTAAATAAATTTTCTTAGAAGCCGACCCAGTAAGATACTCGTATTTGAAACTAATCTTTGTGATTTAAAAAAAGTTACTGTACTTTATGACATTTATGCACACACAAATGCTATAGGCGAAACATACCCGTAAGTCATAATGCGCATTATGATTGTAATTATTGTTACAACGCTGTAGGTATTCTAAAACTATTAAAAGGTTTCAGTTTCAGTTCTACGCATTATTACTTTTCCCTCCTTCCCAGCGTACAAGACGGGGTAAATTAAAACGGCTTGTAATTCCCCTGCAACAAACCCAGGGAATTAACTTTACATGTTCGCGTCCGTGTGAATAATTGGCGCTGGTATTTTGCTGAGTGGGTCTGCACCAACAAAAACAACTACCTATTACTAATTACAATTATGATTATTGTTTTTAACGAAATTTGTTGAATTTATAGATCACAAAACAATACAAAAAATCTATGCTGATGAGCATACAAGAGTTTGTCCTGGTAGGAATCGAACCCAGAACTTCAGCATAGAAGTTAGAGTTACCGGTTGACCAAGGTTCAAGGTTATTTCGACTGAGACCTAGATCTGCATTTCCAATTATTACGCAAGTATATATTTATTTTATCGTATGACTATGCGTTACATGAAAATATCAAAACCAAGCAATAAATATATAAAATAGACACGTTGCAATAATAAAAAGGAACAAGGAACAACATAACGGTAAACTAAATAAAAGTAATTAAAACTAATTAACACTAAAGTAATATTATATAAGTTAATATATTAAGTACCTACTAGAAGTTCGTCTCAGCTTCGCACTAGTGCATTGACACCACAGTCACCACTCCCGTGCGAAGCTGGGGCGGGTTGTTAGTAATAAATATAGCCTATGTTACTCATGGATAATGTAGCATTCTAATGGTGAAAGAATTTGTAACATTCTAATGGTGAAAGAATTTTTGAAATCAGACCAGTAGTTTTTAAGTTTATTCGTAACAAAGAAATATACAAAAATACAAATTTTTCCTCTTGATAATATTAGTTTATATTGGTTTAGAGAAGTTTTGACATGTCAATAAAGTTGAGTAACTTGTAAATACTACACTTCATTAAGCACAGTAAAACCACTCGTAATTAATGAGTGAACGGACCTAAAACTTAACTAAAGTTTTTAGGTAACGCTGTGCACTGCACTGTGCTCGTCACCTTAAGGCACGGTTATTCTCATTCATAAGTCTCATTTATTCATTATAATAACTTGCTACACTACACTTCAAGCCTACGAGTGCACATTAATGCTTGGAGGCAAAACATTAGCACTACAATGCTATCTCATTTAATCTACTAGACTCTTGCTGAAGAATCTTACACCAAGCAAAAACCTACCGAAATTCATGAAACTTTTTACGAATTTAATATAGCATTCAACCAAACATAATCTATGTAATGCATTCCCAGTGAACCAACTCATCCGCAGAAATTAATACAGGTATGAAGTCATCATTCACAATACACATGTCGAGTAATTCTGTACGCTCGTATGGTTAAAGCTATTCGAGATACACCATGCGTTTCCTCCATTGCTGTGGTTAAACAATATGAGAGGGAAACAATGCATTTTTACGCATACCTATCGCATATTTTTTCATATCACTTTTGTACAGCGAAATGAAAAATAGCGATGAATGAAACAATCTCAACATTATACTATTTTTTACAAGAACTTTTAATTAAATATAAAAACTAGCTGCCGCCCGCTGCTTTACTTGTTTGAAACTATTCTATCACTGAGTATTCGCCGAGCAACCGTCGAACGCGGTCGAGGGCGGTGCTCACGAAGAAGAGCTTCTAAATAGCTTCGAAACGTCAGCATAAATGACAAATTCAAATGGTAAATAGCCGTTAAGAATTTAATATGAAACTACTCTGTCTTTCCTCAAATTTTATGCTGTCTTTCTTCGTGCCAATGATCTAAATCGATTTAGCGGTTAACCGCAAAGACGTAACAGACAGACCGATAATTCGATAAAAAACCTTGCTGTCGATTCGGAAAAAAAATATTGGGACACAGTGTTCCAATTGACACTGCATAATAATGATATTTTTCAACACGTACATACTAAACACAATACGTACAACAGTTTTTGCTTAAGCACAATAGCGTTTGTCTTTCCTAAATACATAATCCAAGGTGGCTCTGCTGGGAAGCATCCTTCCTGGCAGAGCCACTAGCGAAGTCGATTTTCTCAGTACCTGACGAACGTACAGCAATAAACGGCATACGTACACTATGTACGTCTAACGTACATTCTTTTAAGATATAAATGATCGTATTCTAACGTGGTTGCTCTGCTGCGTAGTATCACGCAAATAATAAGGCACTTTGTCAAATCGATTTCAGAACGAAATGATATCAATTATGTGTAACAAGGATAATATCCAATAACAATATTTGTAGAGAAATCTATTTGTTAGAACTCAAATTTTTTGCCATATAATGCATATAAATTAATATAACATGAATATAAATTAATCTAATTATTTCGTATAAAAAGTACGTCGCAGGTCGTACTACACACACCACACCATCACATCTCATAAATCTCACCGAGTTGGACCAGAAAGCCGGGACCGACTGCAGCCGGCGCCGGTGCGCTCAGTTGAAATTGCCACTGCCGGTCACCTATCCGAATGGTGAGAACAACTTAGCCAGCTATTTCACGAGTGGTCCGGTTTAGTAAGTAAGTAAGTTCGTATGAGTCAGTGGCCAACCCTGGTGACGGAGTTTCTAGGCCGCCCGAAGGCCTCTGTCATCAGTGAAAGGTAAGGTGGTATCACTAAACTCCCATCAAATATAAACCAATATCGAACACAATTTACTAACAAAAAATCTGCAATCCATTAAAAACAGATGCCGTTAAACAAAGACAAAACAATAGCGTCTGATCCCGCATAAGCCTATTCCAATAAAATGAAGTGAAAATGAACTGCAATTAGCTAAATTGCTGAAAGCTCTAATGTGAGTCCGAAAAAACCTCCCCACACCCCCTAACCCCCTTTTGACAGACAATTTGTGGGAATTGCTAGCCAAAATGGATTCGTTCGTTTAACAGCCATGGAAGAGTTTAAAAGCAGTAGTGCAATTATATCACATTAGCTCGATATGCTAATTTTTATCGAAATCGGTTTTGCTGTTACGACGTGACTGAGTAACAGCTTTAAACATTTAAGCTTTCACATTTTATATATCAGTATGATAATACAAGTTTAAATCAGTTATAAAAATAAAACCACTGCATAATAATGATATTTTTCAACACGTACATACTAAACACAATACGTGCAACAGTTTTTGCTTAAACACAGTAGCGTTTATCTTTGCTAAATACATAATCCAAGGTGGCTCTGCTGGAAAGCATCCTTCCTAGCCTTCGATCAAAAATCCCATTTTTTTGATTGGGATTTTTGATCGAAGTTCCTAGCAGAGCCACTAGCAATGTCGATTTTCTCAGTACCTGTCAAACGTACAGCAATAAACGGCATACGTACACTATGTACGTCTATCGTTCATTCTTTTAAGATATAAATGATCGGATTCTAACGTGGTGGCTCTGCTGGGTAGTACCACGCTTTAAATCGAGTCGTCTAATTTAAAACGTTAAATCACCAGCACGAATCTCCACTGTGGTGAAACAGTGAATCTGCCCTGAAATTATTAATGCAAATTTTCCCAATGATAGGGATGGTGCACTTCACTGTGAAATCACGGCTGCCAAAAATTCAATTCGCTAATTTGCCGAATCGAAACTCGTTTTGGTTATATCAGGCAACATCCGTGTTGAGTAATGAATTAATGGCTTGGAATAGTTGGAATTGCTTGAAATCAGTTGATTGCTCGATGTGTTGTTAAAACTACATCAATAGCAAGTAGTTATAGTATAGTTTAGTAATAATTAATGTCCCACTACTGGGCACTACCCCATTCTCTCCAGACTTCTCGATCCTGGGCTACATTGCGCCAGTCTATTAGAAATTTGTCTAGCTCATCCCTCCATCTTCGTTTTGGTCTTCCGCGTTGCCTTCTCGCTAGATCAGGGCGCCACTCAGTGGCTACCCTTGCCCACAGCTCACTTGGCATGCGGTTAACATGACCAGCTTAATTCCACTTCAGCGTAGCTACCGTCGAAGCCACGTCCACGATTTGAGTCTTTAAGCGCAGGTCGGTATTTCGGACTCTGTCCGTTCGCTTGACACCCAAGTTGCTTCGCTCCATCGCATCCAGATTAGATCTAAGTTATATTTTATTCTTGCTCGTTTATCACTTTCAGTACCTCCAATTAGGTTAATCGAACCGGCAACCGAGCTCTACCACTCACCCACTTCACCACCGAAGTCACTGTATGTTTCATAACATTTGTTTTCCCATCGTATCATGTTCGTACGTGTCTGCCAGAGGGTTTACTCTTGCGGATAAAAGTGATTTAACGTGATAGTTGTCGTGGCTCAACTTATGTCGGTGAATGCTCTGAACTTAGTTGGCACCGAAATAAGTTGGACTACGATATTTTCCACGATCATCGTTTGTCGCTTTCAAGAGTAAACCCTCAGACATCGAGTAATTATTCCACAGTACGAATCATTATAGCTAACGACTCGCGCGGACACTTGAATATGAATACCTCATTGGTTTATTGATTTTCACTAATAAAACACCAACAGACGCATGATGTTTTGTGCGGTGTCTGTACGTAGGTTCTTATTATTTTTGTGCGTATTGTCATAATTTAGTAGTTACATTTAAAATTTGAGTAAAAGCTACGGTTCGTTCGTTCGTTCGTATGAGTCAGTAACCAACTCTGGTGACAGAGTTACTAGGCCGCCCGAAGGCCTCTGTCATGGCCTAACAACTTTGAAAAAGCCGTGACCGACTGCTTAACGGTAAAGCTACGGTAAAAGCTATGTAAAATGACCAGTTTTAAAAAGTCAGTCAGGAAGTAATTAAAATTATTTGTATGTACATACAATGGGTTTAGAAAAGTAAATAATTGAACTCATTAAATAAGATCTCTTTAGATTATTTAGATTAATATGACTACGTAGTCAAACCGATTCAAATGAAAGGAGTAGACTGTGGACTGTATACAATTACAGTCCACATTGTAACAAAAACCAAAAGTTATGCCCAAAAAAAATAAAAATAAGCTCGTTTGTTTCATACAAATAAATAAAAAGTAGAGGCTCATTACCAAAACCACAGAATACATTACAGTCCACAGCTCTGAATACCGAAATCCATATTGAACTTGCACAGCCTGGAACTATCTGCCCATATTTAAAATTCGTTAGTCCAAAGCTTTAATCCGATTTAGTTTAGCGTTGGCAGCGTCTCAAACGGCTTCCGTGTGATTTAGAGCTCGAGCCACGTCCGTGCCGGGCGGAGCCAAATGTTTTGATCAAACGTTTGAGCGTTCGAGAGATTATGCCTGATGACTCTAAAGATATCTTGTTAATATAGGCAATCCAAAAAACAGACAATTCCCTGTGATAATACACGGGCGCGAGGTGTAAAACGTACGGTATCACCTGGAACCGTATCCAAAGCAATGTACTTGACAAAATTTTAAACGAAAATTCCTCGCAGCTGTCAATTTATATGAAAAAAATTCAGTGCCTCTTTAGTGCGTAAAATGAAATACAAAAACCCCATACTATTGACAACAGGAGACTTATTCGCTATGACTAATCGCGGGCTCGTTACGATATCTGCTTGGAATCGTCGTCGACGAGCCATGTTTTAGGGCTCGTCTGACTGTTTTTCAAGGTCAACTATCGATATCGAAACTATCGCTATTGAAACAACACAGATACCGAAAACCATTTTACAATTCCATACCATGGCGCGTTTAGAACACGTTACTAAGTTACACATTATTGATAAGGAATCTTCTATGTCATAGCGAATAACGCCTCTGGACGATACGTAACGTTAACGTTTACGATTGTCAAAAACGTTATTCCGGATAAGGCTTCTGAACCTCTGTTAATTCTCATGTTTGAGTTATTTGGTTATAAATATTGCTATAATAATATAAATAATAGAATATTACTAGATTTCTCGCGAGAATGTTATAGGAAAAAAGAATCTATTTAAAATATGTTTCGTTCAATTTTAGTTGAAATAAAATACTTTCTAAACAGAAGGTACACACATCAGCTGTGCAAACAACACAACAGGGAAATGGGGTCCTCTGAAACCCTCCGCAGAAATAGAATACCTACGGTATAAAGAAAATAAAATATTGCAAAAAACAAATATCGGCAGGACAATATCGAGGAGTTGGTATCTTTTGTATAATCGAATCAGGGCAAAACTTTAGGGACTTGGGAAAATATGTAAAAACAAAGAACGATAAGGGAAGCAGAGCAAGCAAATTTTGTAGCAGTCCTTTGCAATCTATAAACATATTTGTAAGTTAGTCCTCGTTTGCTGTAATGATGTAACGCATTTTCCTTGTAAATACGTAGAAGACTTCACAAATGATGGCTGGACATCGACAAAATAGCAGGTATCAGTCATGTACCCAGAGCGGCTAGAGACATCGCAAAGTGGAGACCTAGGGTGGTCCTTACACATAAATGGAATAAACTAAAAAATTAAAAATTTTGAACCGAAACTATATTGGCTAGAAATTATCTACCACTTGTTTTTGTAATTTTTGCCAAAATATATCGTAGTGATTTCGAATAGGTCGGTAAATCGATGTAATATTTGACGGTTGTTCGGCTACTAAGTTACCAGTGATAGTAAATAGTTTTATAAGTAGGTGTTACGTGTAAAAATGTAAACTTTTAATTGACCGAGCGAGCGAAGCGAGCGAAGCGTCTCAGTTTCGAGATTGGCCAAAAATGCTTTTGGTTGTCAGTTCGTCCGGTCAGTTTGTTTTCTTGCCTACAGGTCGCATTTTTCAACCAATCTGGAGTACACAGGTTCTATGACTTTATGAAATTTGATTGTCGTCGGGGATTTTTGATAGGGAGCGTACGTAGGGGACAAAAAGGGGGCTGCTGAATATCTTCGCCTAATGTGATTTGATTTCGATGATTTTTAATTTTTTTGAAAGGTAAGTAATAACTTTAAGTTTGTCTGATATTTGGTAAAGATCTGATGAGAGTCTTCAGCGTGATGTCAAAATAGTTCCTTAAAATGCAGTATGTTGCTCCCTTTTAAAGCTCACTTTACAAGTTTGTGCTTGCGAGGTCTACTGTTCGGAGAACTGCTATTTATAAAATTAAATTACAAGTAAGTTAAATTAAAATATCTTGTAATCTTAAAACTTATGAAAATCAAGCTACAGTCACTCCTACTACTCCTAAGTATACGCCTGGATTAAATAAATTGTCTAGAAACCTGCCCATTTAGTGTTTGTTTTCTTGCCTTAAAAATTTAAGTAATTGCAAGCTTAAGTGCATATTTACGATGCTAATGAGCCAAATGTAATTACACGCGACATACGTGCTATCCTTAATTTCAAAACCTAGTTACTTTAAGTGTCTCTTGAAAGTATGCATTACTCCAAATTATCTTCCAAAGTGCTCTACTCAATAGCTCCTTTTACACAGGCATTCTATCGTTCGGGATACAGCAATTATGCGTAAAATAACGTGTGTGTCGTGTAAAAGATGATGCCGAGAAAAGGAGGTAGTGCTCATGACGTAGCTGATAGTTGATTATACCAGATCAACGAAGTTAAGCACCGTTCCGCGTGGTCACTATTTCAAGTAGCAATTTCAACTGAGCGCTTTTTGTTTTGTAAAGCATGTTAAGAAGTCGGTCTTTTGGCCCGTCTAGTATTTCCGTCACCAGAGTTGGCCACTGACTGCATACGAATCTACTTACTTATTAATGAATTAAAACCAAAACAATTCCGCTCAGAAGCTCGCGGTACGCGCAACAACGCCGTAAAACCGCGCTGTGTAAAGGCCCCTAAGCGACATAAGTAAAAACACCTCAAAGCGCTGTAAAAGTCCAAAGTCAACAAACTAATGGGATAACTATTCCATTCAATTCCCGCTAACGATGTTTTTGCGTCTGCAATATTTATTAGCACTACCCCAATTCATTATGGCTCTCGGGAGGGTAGCGGATCCCTATTTTTCTTTCGCACCTCTCCAGAATGTTATATTTACGACACCGGAGGGCTGAATTCTACACATGGCCGCACTGTAACTGGGACAGTATTTTCTTGTACAACTGCCTTTTAGTTTTAAAACTTTAGATGGCTCAACTGTTTCATATATATTTTGTAGGGAAGTTAATTATGTACATAATATTCTAATTTGCTAATAGTTCTAAAATAAATGTAGAAAAAACAAGGGTTTTGGCGTAATGGAATATCAGTTTAATCATTGATAACGTTTCAACATTCTAAATAGACATAGAAAATTAATTATTTGCTACAAAAGCACACACAAGATTTCAAAGTATACAATTTACATTAGTTCAAAAACTAGAAAACCAAAATACAACACATAATGTAAAATACAAACTACTAATGAAAAAATGGAAATATTTTTATTTTCAAATCACAAGGATCTTCCAAGAGCGTAAGTGATGTCTTCTAACTTGCTTCGTAGTTTACATACAAACTAATACGATACGATAACAAAGATGATTGCAGGATGCAGACCTAACGTTCCGTAATCAACTTTGAAAGTTTCCAACTTCGCCGGAAAAGGCACCTTTGGCGTACGAACGCGTCCGGTCATTTGCAAGCTCAAGCTAACGTAGTTTACTACGCTACTATATTGCATAACGTATCTTTGAAATTAACAAGCAAATATACACACTATAATGGTTAGAAATCATATTAAATTATTAATTTTACTTTTACTGCCCGCCGTTGTATTCGCCGAACAACCGTCGAACGAGGTCGCGGCGGTGCTCATGAAGAAGAGCTTCTAAATAGTTTCGAAACGTCAGCACAAATGACAAGTCAAGTGGTAATTAGCCGTTAATAATTTAATAAAATATAAACACGTAAATACTATAAAGGTAAAATATTTTTTATTGAAAAGGAATAGTGTAACTTATTCTCATTTTCCATAGCAAGTAGGAAATCTGTATATATCTGACATAAAGTTACGCAGAAATCGTGCATCTTTCTGCTATTTAATTTTAAACAACAGGAAAAATAGTATAGTAATATTCATTACATAACATTCATTTTCTGCCAACACCGTCATTCGAATCCTAACTGCTAAATCCCACCGGGCACACTATGTCTTTCATGGTGAAGAACTAGAGTGACCAGATAATACTCTCAAATTTGGACACCGGCGTAAGCGCTTCGACTCATTTTGCAGAGGACAGGACAAAAATCACGACCACCAATAAAAATTAGAATATTAAAGCAAGAAGTAGGTAGAGTTAAACGATTTAGATCAGAAAGATGCGTTCTCTAAAAGCTGGCGGTATTATCACATTGAATGGCAATAAAGGAAGATGCATTTAACAGATTATGACCCAGCTCTTGGATCACTTCGAATAAACGAAGACGTATTTTTAAATAGTCACTCGCCTTGGCTGTGCACGGGCCTAAACTACAGTTTTTTTTGTCAGCAAGTGGCAAGGCAATCAAGGCACCCACCTGATGTTAAGCATCACAAGGCAGTGCAACCCAAAGCTTTTAAGTGTTCGCGTGGCACTGCATTGCGCTTATCACCCCGAGACATTGTTGTTAAGTTTCTTTCGCCCAGTAATTTCACTTGTTACAGTGACCTTCAAACCTAAACACAGTAATGCTTGCACGCTACTGCTTGGGGGTAAAATATCTGACACTGCGGTGGTATTAATACATATTTATTTCCTGTTCAATCACGATATTTATTGATAAAAAATCAGTTGTTAAAGTTAAAAAAATCTAAGCGTACATAGAAAGAGATAGAAGGCAGATTGTTACTTTGTTTTATACTATGTGAAGATAGAGATAAAAATCCAGCAAACGCCTATGTATTAAGTAATCGGATTTGTAGAACTTGTACGTTAGATAAAAGGTATCCCTCTACACTGTACAAGGAGCGCTCACTGTTTGTTTAACAAATGGTTGCCTTAAATGAGTCTATGTGTAGACGTGGTGCCGTTTTAAAAGAAACGTAAGACGTTGTTTTACGGCTGTATGTTATCAAAGTTCGTCTCCACCGGTTTTTCCTGCATTTGTTTATTCGACGCGGAATGTCAAACATATCATATTTTAACCTTGGTGTTAGCGTTGCTGTAAAAGTGTAAAAAATCGCGAATAGCAGACTCGAAAGCGATCCTTTATAATTGGGTGAGGGTGTTGAAATCTGTCAAAATGCCAACGGTGGAGCGTCACTGAAACAGTGGCAACGTTTGTAGTAGCCATAGTACAATCACTTTGATCTGGTAGTAGCCATGGGTAGTAGCTTTTTTATTTGTTTTTTTATTATCGTTCGCCTGATCGAAGTTCTGTCAAGATAGAACTAGTGTTATCCATGGAACTAATATGTATTTAGACTACCGTACAACGTGTTATTAACCCGGCACATAAGAAAATACAAACAAATGCAAATGTTTTATTGCGTTTCCAAAACAGTAGAGTCATCTTCCCCGGTATAGGTACAATTCAAGCGTGTTTGGGGGTATCTGTTTATAAACTTATTTAACCGGTTTCATTTAAAAATTAAGCACGAAAAATAACAATTATAATTTGTAAGCATTGTCAGATGACGAGCATTATTTTGCAGAAACTAAAGCTTAGCTGAGACATTCGTCTGCGCTGGCCTAACTAGAGTTTTGGTAGAGGAGAAAACTGATTTACTGAGGGTGCGTCTGCTGTGGTGGTATGATGTATGTTTGGTTTTAGAATTTATGCACCGCACCTGCCCGGATTTGCTGGGCTCCGATGCTGGGCCGCTCTTGCTGGGCGTCTTAACGATGGTTTTTTCAACAAAAATGTAGAGAAGAAACATCATTCTTGTCTAGTTTTCAGTATAAAAGCCGTTGTGTAAGGTGCTTATGCCAGCTAGGCTGAATGTATAAAAATAGAGCACACTAATCACTCCATAACTTGATAACCACCACACCGATTTGGCTGATTTTAAAACATAGATAGATAATGACTGGGAATGAGACATAGGTTACTTTTTACCCCGGAAAAAAGTATGGTTCCAAAGTTCCACGCGGACAAAGCCACGGGCAACAGCTATGTATATTTAAAAAAATGTAGGTTTAATAATAACGCGTTTCTAAGACTAGAACTGTATAAAGCCCATGACGTTGTGTAGAGCTACTTTCGTAAAATAAAACAGGCTTAAGTCATTTACAACTATAATTACGTTTTATATCCTAAATCAGGGTTTTAAATCTTGACAAATAAGACAAGTTAAGAGTTGAGCAATAGTGCATTCACTCATAAATAACTTTTTCTGGCAGAAATACGAGAGCGAGTCGAGCGAATCCGTTGCCGCGCAACATAAAACACCAAGAACAATGTCCTAGAATTAAACTAATTCGATCTGTAGATTCGCTAGCCTCGCTAGGCGTGACGCCAAGTGTTACGCAGAATAAAAACGGGGCAGATATACAGCACAAGTTTCCGACGTTTAGCCGTCGCATGTCAATTTTAATAGCGAAAAAATTCATCATCATCATCACAGCCTTCTAATGTTCCCACTGCTGAGACACTGGCCTACTCTCAAGCAAGAGTGATTGGGTCTTGATCCACCACGCGGACCCAATGCGGATTGGTGGATGGCACATGTCTTTCGAATTTTTAGTTCTTGGACATGTCGGTTTCCTCACGATGTTTTCCTTCACCGTATGAGAGCACTGGCATTGCGCACATACATTTTTCGTAGCGAAAAATCCATTGGTGCACGACCGGATTCGGTCACGGTGGCGGTGGTAGTGACCCCGCGAAAAAATTAAGCTCTTTCAAATATTTAATGGCGGCACTTCACTTGCCGTTATTTGCTGAAATGTTTGCGTTATTTGAACAATACAAACTAATCTTTGTAAAATACTTACACAGAGTTGACTTTTTATTGACGGAATTGAGCCGAGTGAAGCTGCAGCATAAGAATGTTATTCGTTTACTGCCTTTTCCTTTTGGGCTTGGGCATAAAATTCACATAGCCTAGCGTTTCAAAGTAATTTTTCTGTTTTTGACCACAAGAACTCAATAAATTCAAGAACTAATGCTCAGCTCACCGTTTCCATTAATCTGCGAGTAACGTTTCATTAGTGAGCTAACTCCAAAGTGAATTTTAATGCATCTTTTCTGTTCGCCGGCGAACCTTCCGTTCCGTTGTTGTGAGCATAAAGTTTCGCCAAGTTTTCATTTTAGGGTTCCGCAGAGAAAACTCAACAAAAAAAAAAATTAAAGTATGTTACAATTTTTATTTTGGTCCCAGTAGACGGATTTAACTATTTGTAGGCTGGTAGAACTAAAATTAATTTAATGATACTTATTTTACTATTTTTCCATGCTTAAAAATATTGCGAGAATTAAAAAGCCTATGAAAAACAGTAGTTTAGGTTGGTTGTAGTTTATTTACAATCGGCAAAATTACAATATTTATTGCAATCATTTTATTGTTTGATTATACATTTTGTTGCATTACATTTGGTCATAGAAAATAGATCATCTTAACAACCTTCTAATGTTCCCTATTTTGAGACTCTGGCCTACTCACAAGTGAGAGCGATAGGTCTACCATGCGGTTACCTACACCATGTCTTTCGAAATTTAGTACTTGGAAAAGCCGGTTTCCTCACGGTATTTTTCTTCACCGTATGAGAGCTGTCAAAAATAGATGTATAGTTTTTATTCATAGAATCTGTTACAGAACTTGGATTAACTATTTTGACTCTTACTTAGCAACTTTTCAATTTGCCAGCGCTATCAGGATATGTAAAGACCGTTGCAGTGTGCGAGATTGCAATCTACACATTCGATTCTATAAAAAATGCTTGATATGTCTAGAGGAGAATTAAAAAGAGAATAACCATGCTATTTGCGGACCACCATTTATAGCTGAACGTTCAGCAAGCTTTTAGCTGCTTGCGCTAATTTCTTAATTCGTTAAATTGTTTTTTTTATTTAGTAAAATGATTCACATTGCCAGGCACGCACAATGTGCGTCTGCGCACATACATACGACCAACTAGCCGTATGTACTCAGCCTTAATTAAAAGAAAAAAATATGTCATGTGTAAAAAATTATGCATAATACTAATTATTCCAGGTTTAAACTAAAAACCTTTTAAATTAAATTTCTGAAAGTGAACTTCAAAGTTTCGTAAAAATATTAAATTGGAAAGGAATGAAAATTCTTTGACGCTACGCCGTAAGACAATTATTTTTTAAATTTACAGAACGAAAATAAAATGAAGTACATATAAATACACGAAGTATAAACAATTTACTTATGATACAATTGAGCTATATAAAGACTGTTACAAATTAACGGATCCAACGATAGCTCAACTGATTCAAATCACTACCAGACAAAAGCGTTAAAACACCTAGGCCTGTACGAGTATTACGCCAAGAAATCGGGCAGGAGTTAGTTCAAAATAAATATCATCCTAACATCTTTTGAATGAGTCTGTAGTATTTTTTCTGTATTTTTTATCTGCCAAAGGAACCGCCAATTTCCAAGCTAACAAGTAACGCGACGCGGACAAACTGTCTCGGGACACAGAATAAATTATCAGAGGCACTTATACGCCATCCAGAAATATATGCGATGAAACCAGAAGCCAGCATCTTTCAACTTTATGTATATACATTTAGTAGGAGCTTATATTTTTAACAGTTGCTTTAGTTGGTATTTCATTGGCATAGGGTTAGCCTAAGTCAAATACCGATACTATGAGCTTCTTCTTTCAACACAATATTATACTATTTTGGTACTATAAGACTTTTTCTTTCCACACAATATTTTAATCACTGAAACTTGTTGCTAACGGCGAAACGTTTTTTAACTGTTTTTGAATGTGATTGGCCTAACATCTTTAGAACTTCATCATCATCATCATCATCCACAGCCCGATTTCAGCCACTGCTGGGTATAGGCCTCCCTTTGTATGTGCCACACCTCTCGGTCCTGTGCTAGTCTCATCCAGGTTCGGTCCGCGATTTTTGTTATATCGTCTGTCTTTAGAACTTAAGTCACTTTATTTGGTAGCTTTCGATCAACAACGGTAACTACTTTATATCTTGCCCTGTTGTTACCTGCTACCTCCTACATCACCATAAAAAAACCAATAAGTCAATATCGACACGGTAATTCCAGCCGTTAGAACGTTTACTGGGAGCGCTCTTTTCAATTTTAACTGTTTGCGATAACGGCATGCGCTCTTTTACGACGGCATTATTTTTATACGAGACTTAGATCAATAGCGTGGGGGATTCAGAGCTAGAGTAGCTTTTTACAGAAACGTGTGGATCCAGGAATATTTCATTATTAAGAACTAAATGACCTGTGCGGTTCCACTGCGTGCCATTTTTCCATATTTTTTCACCGTTTAAACCTTCCATGATTATCTAATTGATGTATATTTTTTTTTGACAATTTGGTTTAGGTCTTCATTTGAATCGTTATAAAAGTTCATTGCTGAGCCCCTGGACTCCCATTTCAAGACCAAAATTAGTCAAATCGGTCTAGCCGTTCTCGAGTTTTAGCAAGACTCACGAACAGCAATTATTTTTTATATGCAAGAGAGTAGATAAGATGACTCAATCAAGAGTTGATTTTTTAGTTATCCTAATTTAATATTTAATAATTAATTGTATATTTTATTTCTTCAAATATAAATAAGGATCTATCGAGACCTACTCTAGTTGAATTATTGATCAAATCATGCATCAAACTTTGAGTACAAAAGTGTTTACCATGTTCCGCGTATACCACTGTAATTATTCAGTAGGAAACTCGTGTTAACTGTCTCCAGTATAATGAGAGCTCCAAGCAGAAATAGAACTCGGAATACGGTCGACGTTTCTGTTATGATCATGAATATTGATGTTCGAAATAATGATGAGTATCTAATGTGTGTATGGAAATCGCTATACAAATAGAATGTCTAATGTTAGCTTATACCTGCTATCACCTAGCTACTAATATCGCACCTTCGGTAGAACAAGGGCATAATTGCCATGTTTGTGATTTTACAGGAGATACATTTTAAGATTTTTTTGTGTTTAGAGATTATTTATCTTTTTCTTATATTGAGTTTGAGGTAATTTCCTTGGTGTGAAATATACCTTATAGTTTTGTGAATAATGGCATGCTCTCTACAATGCTTAAATATTTATAGTTTTAATTATTACCAATAGGATTTTGTCGCGCCAATACGTTTGAAAAAACTCTACAATGTGACAAAGGCACTGTCACCCTCTGGCGAAATTAGATGGAACTGAACGAGTGTCTTTGTTACTCCGGGTAAAAATACGTTTTAAAAGGACTTTGGCATACTTAAGTCATTTTTCGAAAACTTGGTAGTTCGGCCCTTGTTCTACCGAAGGTGCGATATAATGTCAGTAATTTAGGGTGAGTGCACCATCTAACGTTAACGTCAAATTGTTCGACAACGATTGAACAATTTGACGTTTACGTTAGATGGTGCAACTCACCCTTATTTACATTTTCTTTTATTCTATGATCAGTAAATATTACAGTTATTGGAAGATCGAGTTTGGACGTTTTGAAAGTGTTAAAAATCTACAATACAACTGAAATATTACTGAATATCTTAAGTAGGTTTGTGATGTTTATTTTGTTGTATTGTTTGTTTTATAAAACCATTTTGGTATTAAAATTTTTACTAACATTCATTCATGAATAGTCATATTTTGATCCACTCTCACGCTAACCAGTTATACATTAGTCGAATCGAGACCCTGATTTTGTCACACTACGAGCACTAGAAACTTGATAATTTTAAGGACATGTAAATCTTGCAAGACTCGTTAAACTAAGAGTCTTCGATTTTATCGTATTCAAATGGAATACTTAATTCTAAAATGCTAATGCAGTACAACTCAATACTGCGTTAACTGTCCCTTATTGAAAGTGTTCAGAGATCTTAGGACTCTAGATAAGCTTCAGAAGATACTATTATTTATAATATTTTTGTGCACAGAGGACGTTTTAGTTTTTTTTTTAGTTTTGAAAAAAAGTGTATTCAACAAAGAAAACAAAGGACTTTAATCTAAGTGTTGTAAAATGTAAAACTCAAGCTAAAAATATAACTTCTGTATCTTGCGTGAGACTCACTGCATGTCAATCGCACGTAGAATATTAGTTGGGACCAGTCTACTCTAGTATTCAGATGTAAGTGCTGAGTTAAACTTAGATACAGTATGCAAGCTCGATTGGAGCTAGCGTGAAGCTTGCGTGAGACTCAAATATTAGCGGAATCGGGGCCAGTTTATTCCAGTATTCGAACAAAGTGCTGAATTATACTTAGATAGCGGATGCAAGCTCGATTGACGCTTGCATGAAGCTTGCGTGAGACTCGCTGCATTTCAACCGCACGTCGAAAATTAGCGGAGTTGAGACTAGTCTATTCCAGTATTCAAATGTAAGTGCTGAGTTTAACTTAGGTACCAGTATGTCGTCTATTCCTGTCGAACTAATCTGCTAATGCATACCCCGACTTGCAGTTATCGGCTCCGCTGCTAGCTCGTCTGTGATAATATTAGAGTGTGTTGTAATGTTATTATAATTCTTACGTTAGTTTGTTTTTTAGCCGGAAACAAAAAAATCATTAAAATATTAGAAATACCTAACATATTGAACATTTAATGTGAACCTATGTGTAGAATATTACAAAATAAAATATACCAAATATTACATAGATAAAACGCAAAGGTCTTATCAGAAATGACAATCGTAATTGTTAACGTACCATACTCATCCAGCTGTAATTGTTATAGAAGTTTTAAGGTGAGTTGCACCATCTAAAGTTAACGTCATATTGTTCAATCGTCGTCGAACAATTTGACATTAACGTTAGATGGTGCAACTCACCCTTAATTGTCAATTTACCGTTTTCCACCGTTTAATATTTAAAAAATTTATCCTGCTGGTGTTCTAAACAAAAAAAAACATGGCAAACAAATCATGCTGATTTCTTAGCCATTATTCTTCACTTATAATATCCAAATAAGTGCAATCATCCACTAATCCGCATTAGCCTGAACTTATTGTCAGTCAGAAGCTGCAATTTTATATATTAAGGTTTGTATTCAAAAACAAAACTCAAGCTTAAAATAAACTCGAGCATAGGTTATGACAGTAATAAGTATAATACTTTTATCCACTAAAGTATGGTCTCAGAATAATAGAGCATGGTTCTTTGATACAGGCTTTAGACTCTGATGACGACGAAAGATAATTTAACTTGGTTTAAATCCGACGTGTTGTACCGTGCTCCAGCGCCCAAGGTCTAATCAAACGCAAACAACATAACAAAGGACGTGGCTGGCCGCGTATCCAATTAGCTGCGAGCGCGACGTGACGTGGCGTGACGTGAGACTTGATACGTCTCGGACAACGTCATTCACTAGCTACACCAACACGTCAGTACAGAATTTGTGCTATAAATAATATAGGGCGACAAGCACAGTACTATAATTTTGTAGCGTAATTTGCACTTCGAGAATATTGGTTTGGAACTAGAATTCGATGTATAGATTGCCTCACTTGTGGTGACCGACAACTGGAAATCGAAGTGTGGATGGAAAGGACATAGTAACGTTGCAAGAAGTCAGTGAATAGTGAAGGCTCGAAATTGGTCGTTCCATTGGGGTCGGTCTATGTTCAGCAGTGAACGTCTATTGAGTGATATGATGATATCACTCAATAGACGTTCACTGCTGCAGACTGATGTATGATATGATGATATGCAGCGTCGTACTAGCAATGCCTCGCTTCAGAAATAACGAAAGACGATGAGCTGCAGGTATAACGCCGGAGCGCTCGTGACGTAGCTGGCTAAGTTGTTCTTATCAGATCAACGAAGTTAAGCACTGTTCCGCGGGGTCATCATTTGGATAGGTGAACGCCAGTGGCAATTCACAACTGAGCGCTCCCGTGCTTTGGAGGGCACGTTAAACAGTCGGTCCCGGCTTTTTCAAAGTTAGGCCATGACAGAGGACGGGCGGCCTAGAACTCTATCACCAGAGTTGGCCACTGACTCATACGAACGAATGAAAAAAAGCGCCGTGATGTTTTTTTTCATTACAATGCCGAGATATTACAACTATAAACCTAAAGCTAATAATTCAAAGGGTTTCTTGGGTAATGGATTAGTAGCTGGGGGCTTATTCGCTATGACAGAGATTCCTTACCAATAACGTGTAACTTAGTAACGTGTTCTATACGTGCCATTGTGTGAATTTGTAAGATTGTTTTCGGTATCTGTGTTGTTTCAATAGCGATAGTTTCGCTATCGATAGGTTGAGTTTGAAAAACGGTCAGACAAGCCCTAAAAAGTAGCTCGTCGACAACGATTCCACGCAGATACTGAACGAGCCCGCATTTGGTCATAGCGAATAAGGCACCTGATCTGCTATGTCTAGCATCAATGCTACTTGTCCGCTACACGCATGAATGTATCGGGTTCACGGCTAATTGAACAGTTAGGTAGCTGTGCCTAACGCAACCACTCATGGTATTTGCATTCAATTAGACGGCACTTTGGTAGGAGCACCACACAAGATTGCATGATCTGGGGAGACGGGTAAAATGGCTACAATGAATCAACCTCGGTGTCGTGGTGGGTGAATTCCGGGTTTTGAGAAGCAAGAGGTTAGAAAGAAACACACATGCTTATAAAGTGGCTTTATGGTCATCGCAATTAGGCACAGAATGACACCCGTAATCAAACTATGACTTTTTCATTGCTATAACACACTAGTGAGCTATAGTTTTTTTTTATTATTTTATTCACAAGTGTGTTGAAAAACGACGTGTGCCATTGAGGCGTCTTAAGATAGCCGTCTTCGGCTATCTTAAGACGCCTCAATGGCGCCTCAGCGGTAATCACCAATGTTACACACTAGTACCATAATGTACTATTAATAGTTCAGTTTTGGTAATAATTATAGTCGTTAATCATTTGGAGAGGTTAAAAAACCAATACTAATACAAAGTAATCAACAAACACAGTTAGTTGATTGTATTTCAGCTAGACGCACTTAACTACCCATCTTTAACTTACTAAAAGCTTTCTACAGTTTACTATTCGAAATTGCCCATAGTTTTCAATCTAACATACCCTTAGTCTACGTGTTGGATTCATTTGTACATCATCAAGGTAATGTGGTGGGACTCAATAAAGATCATTAGCGTCAGATAGTAAGGCTGCCGCTACATTGAACGGATTTTCCGTTGCCATACATTTAAATTCAATATGTTTCTGTAGTCGGGCACACTGGAAAAATCGGTTATTCCGTTACGGTGTCGGCGTCTGGTCGGAGAAGAATGGCGACGGAAAATCCTCCCAATGTCGCGCTAGCCTAAGACAATTTCACGATGAATGAAATTTAAAATTAAAAAAAAAAAAAAAAAATTTAAAATTTATTACGAGCTGATCTGCGCGGCTTCACCCGCTTTTTTGCAGTTAAAATGTCTTTTATCGCATGTGCCTGGCCTGGCTTCGCACGGGTGCAATGAAAACTTTAGCACCCGAGCCAAGCCGGGGTGAGTCGCTAGTTTAATATATTCATTAGAATTGTTTAGTAAATAAATAAATAATGCTGGACAATCCACACATCATCATCTAGCCCCAAGGTAAGCTGCTGTTAAACAGAGCTGTGTTATGGGTACTAGATGACTGATATATACTTAATACAATATAATACATAGATATTTTTTATCGTATATAGAAAATACCCAGAACACCCGGAACAAATATTTGTAGATCGTACAAATATTTGACCCGAGGCAGGAATCGAACCCGGAACCTCCGAGTCGCAAACGGACCTGCGCCCGCTGCTCCACATTGGTCGTCGAATAAACAAACTACATCATAATAGCAGGAAAGATTTTATTAATACGTATTTATTATTATTTTATATTTATTTATTTAAGTAAGTATATGATTTAAATATGTTTGTAATTGTTAATACGAGTTATATTATGTATAGTTATATATGACGCGGGTTCGATTCCCGCCTCGGGTCAAATGTTTGTACGATCTACAAATATTTGTTCCGGGTGTTCTGGGTATTCTCTATATATAATAAAAAATATCGATCTATGTATTGTATTGTATTAAGTATATATCAGTCATGTAGTACCATAACACAGCTCTGTTTAACAGTAGCTTATCTTGGGGCTAGATGATGCTGTGTGGATTGTCCAGCATTATTTATTTGTTATTTATTTATTCGTAGGTCCCACGATGCTACAAAATAATATCTGCTGACCACGATAAACCGATAAAGTTCCGAAAGCTACAAAATAATTCCCAAACATGTCATATAAAGTTGTAACGGGTCGGGGTAACTTTTAATTGCGTCTTGGCCCTCAAAGCTAACCTCAGGTATAGAGTAGGCAAGACAAACTCTTCCATAGATACTGCTGCGAGATTAGAAGAGTTCTTTGTGGTAGGGATAGAAATAGTAGAAACAGAATGGTGGTAGTAGGAACTTCAAAGATGTACTATCTACCACCATGTCTATTTCTTACGCCAAGTAGTAATGCCCGTTTTGCTGTTTTCTGGTTTGAAGGGAAGGTACTATTATTTAATAAGTTGTATATAGTTATATTATTGTACTATATATATTATTGTACAGTATATATACTTGTCTTTGTACTTATTATTTCAACATCAGTAATACCAAAAAAAACACTTACATTGGCAACATTGTCAAAATAAGACAGCGACCAAATAAAAAGTTCTGGCGAATTCTAGTTTAACTAGTTTTTTTAGCTTCGCTCTGACTTTCATTTCTACGAATCCTCACATTCTGTGATTACGTAGGTTGTAACTGCTAACCAACCTGTGATCGTATAGAAAGCTTTCCCACTGGTGCTTAAACTCAATTTATGTACTCACTCTACTTAGCTCTGGCAAAATATTTATAGAGCTCTAGCTGCGCCCCGCGGTTTCATTTGCGAGATGCACCATTAGTGTTGCCGTTGCAGAGGCATTTTTATGCTATTCAATAAGACCAGTCAATTTTTAAGTGAGGTCACACAGTCGAGCGCTGGAGCCAAGATGACTCCAGCGCTCGACGGAGCAACACGTCTGCCTGCAAGTCGATGGTCCTGATGATGTCCCGTGGAGGGATGAAACACGTGTCGATATTTTTTTGTTAAGCGGAGTTGTACTAGATTTCCGTGATATAATGAAGATACGACCTCAGTGGCGCAGAGGCGAATGCGCTGTTGAAAAGCGAGGTATCGGTTTCAATTCCTGCGTGAGGTTAATGTTTGCAGGATCTGCAAATATTACTTCCAGGTTTGAGAGTTATGTATTTTAAAGCTAGTATTGAAAAAAATAATTATGTATTTATGCACTCTATCAGATAATTGGTTCTCATAGGATAAGATTACTTAGCTTACGCTACTAATATCTGTTTTGTGACTTAGGGATGGATGACGTTGTGTGAAAATGTGGTACTAAGATACCACAACACTATGGACTTTTTTTATAGAAGTCTTGCACAATGCCCAGAAAATTATAATTAACGGAGAGCATCATTATAAATAAGCAGAATCAAGGCCCAAGTGGTATGAGGAAACACATTTTATGTCCGCACCATGCAAGCAAAGTTGCAAGCGGCAGTTATGGTATAAAAATAAAAAAAAAAAAATTACACAAAAACAAATTATACAAAGACTTAAACTCACGTAATATTTTAAACTGAACTTGGGGGTTTCCGAGCCAGTAGAGTCAATAATCAGTGCATGTGGAATTCCCCTAATTGCCGGCATTCCCGCTGTGAATGTGCCAAAGGCACCATTACACTCCGTGTCTCAAGTCTGAGCTTATTTACGCAAGCCAATTAGTCGAATTTTGCAAAACACAGTAGGTATTTACCTAAACTCTTAACTTTATATACTTACAATAAGGCTTATAATATGTCACAGGAAGTACTCGTAATAAAGCTATGTTTTCTATAAGTTTTTTTATTTGATTTATAACCATAAATTATATATATATAACCATAAACATTATAATTATAAATTGTTTTACAGGAATCTGAGTATTGTACTCTAAAACTACCTAGGGTTTGTCTGAGCACTCACATTCGTCTTAAGTTTTTAACTTAAATGTATATCTTTTAAGAAGGAAAAACACTACTACAAATATGTATAAAAAAAAAGTTAAATATCGCATCAAAAGTCCGATACCTACTTATTTTGAAGAATTACCAAGACGAAATAATAATTAAAAGCAAAGCGCGCACGCTCAGCTGTGCGTTCAGTGTCTTAACAAATAACTACAAGGCCTACTTGACTGTGACGAACAAAGTCAAGTGGGCCTTCCGAACCGGAACACAACAATACGATGCATTAAATCTAGGAGCACAAGGGCGTATCACTAGCTACCTTCAAGATAGAGATGAGAAGTAGACTTCTTTGTGATAGAACACGTCCGGGGAAGTACTACCACCATACCTATTTCTGCCGCAAAGCAGTAATACTCGCATTACTGTGTTCCGGTGTGAAGGGTATGGTTTTCGGTGAAATTACTGGCACACGAGGCTTTCGATTTATGCCTCAAGGTGGCAACCCGCGAGTGATACCTCAGGTATTGCAAGCGTCTATAGGCTGCGGTAGCCGCTTACCATCTTGTGGGCCGTACGCTTGGTTGCCACTTCAGTTGTATAAAAAAAAAAGATAGTGACAGAACAAGGATTCCAAATTTTCCTGCCCCCATACCATGAACTCTTAGAGCGATTCAAATTAAGACCTAAACTGAATTGTCAAAAAATGTTTACCATGAAATTAATAATTATTGAAGTCATGGTACAAAATTTTTTGACAATTCAGTTTAGGTCCTAATTTGAATCGCTCTAAGAGTTTGTGGTAGGGGGGCTGAGGTTCGAAAACCTACGGTGAATGGTGATGAGCGTTAAAAGCAAACAGTGATTGGACGCACAACGTAAATCTGTCTCAGGAAACGAGACACTATCAAAGCAAGAGCAACCCTGAAAGCGTCATTAAAATGTAAAAGTTGGCGCCGCAATGTAAATAAAGTGTCCTGTCCTGAGACGTAGTAAAATCATTCGCAGTAGTCAAACTTCAAGCTGTCTGAATCCACATTTCAGCATGCTCACTACGAACAGCGCAGCGGCAGCGTGTAGAAAAAAAACTTATGTGAATCAATAATTGACTCTGTGTTAGTGTTTGAGCGTCGTTTTGAGTTGCGTTCTAAAAATGAATTGTTTAAGGACTATAATTAAAAAAATATCCTACTGCTACCGTTGCACGTTGTTGCATGCGTCCAAAGGCTATTGTAACCGCTGACCATCAAGTGGACCGTACGCTTGGTTGCCACATTAGTGGTATAAAAAAAAACTAATTTTTTAAATGCAATAGTCTGTAAAGTATGTATGTTTGTTACCACGTATCTCCGTGACGACTTTTTCGATTGTGATGTTTGGAATGTAAATGGCTATATCCTGGAATACATAGGCTACTTGTTATCCCGGAAAAATGTACTGTTCCTGTGGGATAGCATAAAAGCTGCAAAAACGCGGGTGAAGCCGCGCGGGTCAGTCGTTTAAGATAAACCTAGAATATTATATAAACCTGTATCAAAGTTGTTTTTTAATTCCCTTGACGTGAGTGCTTATCAACAATATACGTACCTACCTAAGAATGGAAAAAAAATGCCTAGTAATAATGGAATATTACGAGAATTTTTTTTGATTTGGGAGTCTTTAAGGCTAGAGTGAACAGGTTCTTTCTAGGCAAGCGTGCTCCATCATCGACCACACCATCACTTACCATCAGGTGAGGTGGTGGTCAAACGCTTGACTATAATCAATAAAAAAAAAAAAAAAAAAAAGAAATTTCGAAGTTGTGTGGCGCTAAATAAATATTTTTCTATTCTATTCTAAACTAGAAAAGCAAGTGTTATTATGTCACAACGTGCAATAACTACTAATCTGCCAAATAAATAAACTTTAACTTCTGCTTTTGCCTAAGCTGTGTAATTGTTTGGCTTTCCTTATAGGTCGAATTTGATTCTTTAATTATAAAATGCAAATTCTTCGCCCCCACGATCGACGCTCAAAACGTTTATGAAGTGGAAATTAAGCCCCGATTTAATGATAAGCGGTACTGTCAAATGTCGGTCGTAATATAGCGGAAAGAGCAGAATAATCAGAATAATCAGAATAATAATTTAATTGGTAAACTATTAATTTACATGTCACATTACAATATCAAAAATAACATAATATTAAAATTAAATTAAAAATAATTTGTGAGTAGGTATTGTAAATAATTAAAATATGTTCATTAATTAATACAAAATTAAGCAAGTGTCAGTTAAAAATCAATTAAATTTAAATATTTTATTGCAATTTGCAAATAAACTCATCTATATTATTATAGAACGCTTTCCCGATGAGCCATAACTTAAACTTTTTTATTTGATTATCATTATCAACACCAGCTTAAGTAAAATTCACTGTAAGAATGCAGACGTTAGAAAGCTCTAGCAAACGTCTTTCACTAAATATACCTACTAATATTCATCAATAACTGTTAAGTTATTTAGACATTTTGTAAACAAAACTCAAACTATTTGATTATATATAAGATTAAAAATATGTGTGACCTTTACTCTCGTTTGACAGTAAGCCAGTATCCGAACATTAAAAATATTATAAAACTAGTCGATAATGATAATAACGGTCTCAGCTTTTGGAATACTCAAATTTAAGTGCCAGTAAATGGCTCTCAAACTGTCGAAGGAATTAACAAAGATGGCAAAATGTGTTGTGAACTAAAACATTATCCGCTTGACTAGCTATATTCAAGAATAAACAATATCATCATCATCCAGCCACTAGACATCCACTGCTGGACATAAGGCATAGCAACCATTTGGTAATCATTATCGGGGGCAGTAGTGAATGAGGGCAGTTTTGCGTAACCATAGTATTTGTAATAAAGCTAGCCGCTCCCCTACTATTTTCAATTACTTTTATTATAAAATTGTTAGGCCATGATGAGGCCTTCGGGCGGCTTAAAAACTCTGTCTAGTTGGCCACCACTGACTCACACAAACTTACTTACTTTTTAATATATATTAAGATTTTAAAAATAAGTCAATTTATTTTGAGAAATAAGTTATTTCTAGCCGTAACCGTAACCTGGGAGTGTTGCACACTACTGCTTGGAGGCATATTATATGTTATGCGCTGCAATGTTACCTTCCAAAACGAACTCCTGCTCATATTATGTCACATACGGACCTACCACCTAAATTATGAGTTTTCGAATTAATATTTAAGGTCATTCAATATCAACCTGATAAACTTAAGGGGTAGGTTCCACATAAAAAAAAAATACTTTTACTCTTTTTTTTTCTAAACGTTTTTTTTTATATTTAAAAAAATAAATTACGTAATTCTGCTTAATAATTAGTTATCCTTGCTAGAAATCGAAAAGGCTTATCGCTTAACTCGATTCCCAACAATAATAAATAATAATTGAGCGGAAAAACGTAATCGATTTTTTTTTGTTTACTTGGGATTTTTAAGACAAAATATACATAAAAAAAAAAAATATGTGTGGAACCTATCCCTTAAGTTTGTCAGGTTGATAATGAATGACCCTGTACAAGCTCGACAAATGAAATTTTTATTTTATAATAATAATGGTTCTCCTAGAAACTCAAACCTAAGAATACTTGCTTGTTAAAACCATTGTTATTAATATCAATGTTATTATATTAAAGTCACAAACAACCTAATTTTAGTATATTTGTTTTATAAAAAGAAGAGTTCCTTCCTTTAAGTTTTTAGTTGTTGCTTTGGTTTATTTAGCAAATCTTTATAAAATGTAACTAAGTAAATAGTAGAGAGACTCGTGTCGCAGTTAACTGCTGCTACTCGTAGGCTACACTGAAAATCAGCGCTACAGACACATTAAGTCTGTAGCACATGCTGAGTGGCTGCCTTTTTTCGTCACAATAGTTTAGTTTTAATTTGTATTGTTATTTTATGTTGCGCAAGAGCACCGGTGGTCTAGTGGTAGTGACCCCGCCTTCCAATCCTAAGGTCTTGGGTTCAAACCCGGTCGTGCACCAATGGATTTTTCTGTTTGAAAAATTTATGTGCGCAATGCCAGTGCTCTCATGCGGAAAACATCGTGAGGAAACCGGCATGTCCAAGAACTAAAAATTCGAAAGACATGTGCCATTCACCAATCCGCATTGGGTCCGCGTGGTGGATTAAGACCCAATCACTCTCGCCTGAGAGTAGGCCAGTGTCCCAGCAGTTACATTAGAAGGCTGTCATGATCATGATGAATTTGTGGCGCAAAATAAATATTTTTCTATTTCTATTTCTATAACCAATTTAGTTAATTTTGATGGTACGGGAACAAAACTAATTTGTAATCGTGATCGTAACGAATTTTCAGATAGAATAATTTGACAAAATTCATGAAATCCAGGCAGATGTCGCTCTAATAAAATCATATCATTGCTCGCTCAGTCGTAGAGCTATGAAACCGGTGTAGATGGTTTGATTGTAGATGACAGCCTATATCAAAACTCTATTAAAACTGACCTCTCTCTCTCTCTCTTCCTGACTATTTATCTCACATGGTGGTGGGGTCAGCCTTCCTACAATTCTATCTCTCTATCCTCGACATCTTCGTCCGAAACATTGCATGCCACCATATCTTTGCGCAACAAATCCGTCCATGTGGTCTTGGGTCTCCCTCTAGATCTTCTTCCGGGAACGGACAGTTCCTATTAAAACTGACCATGAACTTTTATTGCTCACAAGTGGAAAGTCTCATGTGCCAGTAATTTCACCGGTAACCATATCCTTTAAACCGGAACACAGCAATGCGAGCATTGCTCCTTGGTAGAAATAGGTAGGTATGGTGGTAGTCCTTCCCCGGACGAGGTCTATCACAAAGAACACTATCATCGACCACACCATCATTTACCATCAGGTGAGGTGGTGGTCAAACGCTTGACTATAATCAATAAAAAAAAAAAAAAAAAAAACACTACTACTCTTCTAACGACCTAAGTAACTTCTAAGTTGTTAGGCCAACAGAGGCCGCCGGGCGGCCTAGAAACTCTGTCAAAACCACTGACTCATACGAACGAACGAACGAACTAAATCGTCTTTGCACATCGCAAACGGCTAACATCACGATGGTCGAGATCCGTTGTAGTATAGACTGGACGCTACGACGCCGTCCCCGTCGTCACTGCGTCACACCGCTGCCGCATGATTTAACCATCTGTTAGTTTTCAAAGCTAGGCCATGACGGAGGTCTTCCACTGACTCATACAAATTTATTTACTAAAAATGATTTTTATATCATCATGACAGCCTTCTAATGTTCCCACTGCTGGGACACTGGCCTACTCCGAGCGAGAGTGATTGGGTCTTAATCTACCACGCGGACCCAATGCGGATTGGTGGATGGCACATGTCTTTCGAATTTTTACTTCTTGGCCATGTCGGTTTCCTCATGAGGTTTTCCTTCACCGTATGGGAGCACTGGCATTGCGGACATACATTTTTCGAATAGAAAAATCTTTTGGTGCACGACCGGATTCAACCCACGACCTTAGGATCGGAAGGCGGGGTCACTACCACTAGACCACCAGTGCTCTCTATTTCTCAATGATTTTTATATGTTAGAGAAAAATAATGCTTAAGTAATTTGTAGTGGAGCACAGTTTCCAAGCTCTACGGATCATTAGACCCCAGACGCGCGGATTTCATTAATTTCGTCTAACGAGATGTGATCAATATCCACATTGCCTTGTAATTTGAGATTCGGATGACATATTGGGCAGAAGCCTATACCTTTAAATATAGACCAGCCCTTAGAGTAATATTAGCAAACTAATAACCAAATTATTAGCGGATTTTTCTAAGCATCTAAGCCGTCGCGTCGGTGTCCGGCATGTCCAAGAACTAAAAATTCGAAGGACATGTGCCATCCACCAATCAGCATTGGGTCCGCGTGGTGGATTAAGACTCAATCACTCTCGCTTGAGAGTAGGCCAGTGTCCCAGCAGCAGGAACATTAGAAGGCTGTCATGATGATGATGGTCTAAACCTAAACTAAGCAAAGCTTGCGTAATGGGAACCAAATGACAAAATACATAATAATATACCAAATTTTATTTTCGTAAATACATTCAATACCTAGAAACTTAAAACAAATTTGAATATCATGCAAAGATTTGTCGCGCACTGGGGATCGAACCCGCAACCTTTCTGTTCTCTACCGAGCACCTGTCCACTGCTCCACTGAGGTCGTCAAAGACTATAAAGCTATGATACCATAAACTTTGTCACCCAGGTTTTATATCTAGCTGATCTGCCCGAGCTTTGTACGGGTGCAATGAAAACTTAAGCACCCATGCAAAGCCCGGGCAGGTCACTAGCAATAAATTAAACCTATGTTACTCAGGAAGAATGTAGCATTCTAATGGTGAAAACAGTTTTTAAATCGGACCAGTAGTTTTGAGTTTATTCGTAAGAAACAAAAATACAAATCTTCTCTCTTTATATTAACCTTAAGTTTGTCAGGTTGATAATGAATGACCTTATAATTATGTGACTGTTTGTTGTGTGATACTGGTGTCGATTCTGCTGTAACATTTTTAAACTAAACTAACTAAAATTGTTGCCGTCCTTTTCTAATGAATTAAAATACAAAGGACCGCGATAATTTTAATTAGATAAGTTTATAACATGCTACAATAGAATTGACACAATTATGTATTAGCTTACTCCAAGCTTTCTGAGTTGACAGATGATTATCTAATTAATATATGCTTATGTTCGTACACAGCTAAATATTAATGCATGCTTGTTTATATTTACTCATCAAATATAACATTAAATTGAAATAGGTATTGCTAGTCCCGGCACTTGCGTTCTTCCATTTAGCGGCAGCTTTCACTTTTAAAGATAACACACAGTTTAAAGTTTAAACTAAGCTAAGCAAATAACTAACAGTAGGTTAGTTATTGTTTAGTAAGTAAGGGTTGTCTAGAAGAAATCGCTATTTGCGATAAGACCGCCATTTGTAGGACTACGAACGTAGGTACTATATGTTACAATTATGTATGCTAATTATGATAAATTATCATGCAAATTGTGTCCTCAATAAAGTTATTATCTTATCTTATCTTAACTCAGACACCGCTCTGTAAAATTTTTGACGGCTGATGTAGCGCGGCGGGCGAAGGTCTGCCTGCGACGCTGGAGGTTGCAAGTTCGATTCCCGCCTTGAGACAAATGTTTGTACAATCTGTAAATATTAGTTCCGGGTGTCCTCTGTATTTTATATGTACAATAAAAAATATGTATCTATGTATTGAATACAATATACCTAATACAATAGTATTAAGTATATCAATTTTCTAGCACCTATTAGCATCTAGCACAGCAGGGCTAGATGTGTGTGGATTATCCAGCAATATTTATTTATTTATTTAGCTAGCCTAGTTCACAGGAAAAATATAGTCAATACGTGCAGAGCGGTGGGTTTTATCGCGTTTTTTTTCCTTTACCGTGAAAAACCGAATGGAGAAAATCACTGGTGCACGGCTGAGACTTAAACCCGCGGCATCCGGATTGGAAGTTGGGGCCTATCCCATTTAGCTAACACGACTTATCTTCTAGGTCCACCTTATAAGCACCTATTGTAATAATTATTGATATTTAATAAATTTAAAGTGCTCGATAAATGAAAATAAAACAACCAGTTACTTTTAAAATAGAAATTTCTTTGTTAGAAGTATGAAGGTAACTTGATTGACGTTCGGAAAGTCAAAAGAGAGTTGTAAGAAGGGGTGTTAAGCCTCAAGGTGTCATTATTAAATTTTCAAGCTACGATTGGAAAAAGTACTTTGGAGTTTTGTGGATTCAATATATGCAGTATCATTAGGGATCATATTTTTAACATGAATTTCATCTGCACAGAAAGCATATAGATATATGTCCTTATTTCTTAAATTCATAGGATGGCACATGTACTACAAATGTTTAGTTCTTGGACATGCCGTTTTTATCACGGTGTTTTCCTTCACTGTTTATGAAAATAGAAATTGCGCAAATAATAGAATACATTTGTATATAAACTTATGCACGAATATGTTATAATAGGTTGTTTTGACAAGATTGTTTGGGTCATTGATACAATTTTAACTAAGATACGAGTACCTACTGCATATAAAAGTAAAGTAAAGTAAAGTAAACGTTTATTTTGACATATTATGACACACATTACAGGTTGAAAAATCAAAAATTAGATTGGTATATCAGTAGGTAGATACAGTAGGCAGTTTTTGTTTGTAAAAAATAAAAAATAAAATATTGTGTCTATGTAATTTGTCAAAAAAGGTCCGTGCTCAGCATAATGCTGCAGTAAACTGCAGCGCTGGTTTTCAGCATGGACCTGTGTTAACGCATGGACATGGCACAAGTGTTATCGCTAAAATTAAAAAATAAGTAAACAGAAAACGAATTGTGTTGAACATCACACATATTACCAACATTATTATGGTACTAATACGAAGTAAGTTTATTATTATTCGCAGTAAATTAAAGAGTAAATGTAACAACTCATAAGTATATGAACATAAATAATTTATATGTCAACAAGTAGGTAGAAAAAGAAATAATAACCATCTTTTAAATAAATGATTAAAAAAAATAAAAAATTGCTAAGCAACTCAAAATATAGATAGTCACAGAGAAAGGTATGTAGGTACTTCAATTAAATAATTATATATATACGTATATATATGTATACGTACGTGCATAGCGATGGATAGGTCTTATAGATAGGATAGATAGAGTTCTCTGTGATAGAGCTCGTCTGGGGAAGGACTACCACCATACCTATTTCTGCCGCCAAGCAGTAATGCTCGCATTGCTGTGTTCCGGTGTGAAGGGTATGGTTTCCGGGGAAATTACTGGCACATGAGGCTTTCGATCTTAGACTCAAGGTGGCAACCCGCGAGTGATACCTCTGGTATTGCAAGCGTCCATAGGCTGCGGTAACCGCTTACCATCTTGTGGGCCGTACGCTTGGTTGCCACTTCAGTTGTATAAAAAAAAAAAGGTCTATATACCTAGACTAAAGTACCTGCACCGATCGAACCACCAACTTTAAATTTTAAGCTTAATATTATATAGCTCATAATAAGTGAACTGTAAAGTTTTTCAGAGTATAATAAAGTTATTTAAACCGAGAACAAGAGCCTAAACAAACAACAACAACAGTAGAACAAATTCTTTGTGATAGAACACGGAGGAAGAACTAGTGTACAGTTTTGACGAATTTGTAGGACTAAAATTTAAATTTTAATTGTAATTAATTTATTTATTTTGATCTTTAGGTAAGAAATACCTAGGTACATGACTTGTTTATTTCATTTTGTACATTTGACATTAAGAATTTATAATAATTATTTCATTTACTTTTTGACATTTTTATAATGATTAATTTGATTATTTTACTTTTACTGCAGTTTATGGAATTATTAACTATTGTGTACCTACATATTAAGTTATTAAATAATAATTTAATAATATTTTAAAGTGAGACCTGTAAATATTTTATCAATAAATACTTATGACTTATGACTTATGAACTACCACATACATATTTCTGCCGCCCAGCTCGCTCGGGCTCGGGATTAAAGTAACCTATGTGTTATTCCAGGACTTAAGCCATCTACGTTCTAAATTTAATCACAATCGGTTTAGTCGTTACGGAGATACGTGGTAACACACACACACACACAGACATACGCATTTATATTATATTTATATATATAATATTAGTAGGATTAAAATTATCCCTAAAAAGGTGACTCTGTAAGCTTCACTCACACAACACAAACAGTGTACCAGTGTGCTGACCGGCTGTAATGGGCTACACACAAAGCTAATTTGGGCAGCAGTGGTCAGGTACTGCTAATATTTGCTGGTGAAGCGATGAGTCAACACTCCTACTACGGATTTTCGAAAGGAAAGTCAATCGAGTCACACTATGTATACATATTAAAAACTAGCTGACTAGCGCCCGACTTTGCACGGGTGTTATAAACCTTTCTCTTGAATTATTCTATCTATTGAGGAAAACTGCATTCAAATCCGTTGCGTAGAGTAAAAGATCTAAGCGTAGATACCTACATAGAGGAAGATTCATTTTATATTAGAAAAATACAAAAAAACAAATCTTCTTTTAGAAATTAATATTAGAATAGATGAATGGAATGGTGAATGGTAAACACAGGCTCAAGCAATATTTAAATATTACACTGTTTTTTTGTGTGCTGAAATGTCATTGTAACATTATTTCAATATGGCTATAAAAGCTTGTGGTTCTGAAAATAAAAGTACAAATGACTTTCACCTAACATCATATTCACTGTTATGCGAGGTCCTTAGTAACGCTCATGATAAGGCAGCTACAGCTATAAGCGCAAATTAGCTACATAATATCACAGATAATGCTAAATAGCGGAAAGGTCTCGTTAGCGCTGCCAACTATCAAATATTTATGTTTTCACATATGGTATTATATTTTGTAATTGTTAATTAATTACTTTTTAAATAATAGTTAGTTTTAAGCTTTGTTTTCCATTTAATTGCGTTAAATAAATATTATTTGACTTTTTCCGTTAATAAAGAACATTGATAAAATATTTTAACTTATGCATAAACGTGTGAGTAACGTGTGAATGATGAGTTTTTTTTTATACAACTGAAGTGGCAACCAAGCGTACGGCCTACAAGATGGTAAGCGGTTACCGCAGCCTATGGACGCTTGCAATACCAGAGGTATCACTCGCGGGTTCTTGAAGATAAGATCGAAAGCCTCATGTGCCAGTAATTTCACCGGAAACCATACCCTTCACACCGGAGCACAGCAAATGCGAGCATTACTGCTTGGCGGCAGAGATAGGTATGGAGGTGTAGAGGTTAATTGAATTACGTTTATTATTTAGTTTATTGTATTTTTGATTTTTGAAAACAACAGCTCCCGAAAACTAAAGGTATAGGTACCTTTTCTTACTAAACCCAGTATTCTGGAAATTGGAAACTACATAGATTTTGTGACAGTTTTTTGTGACAGTTTATTTCATAGAACTTACAGCGAGCGTTTCACTCCCCGCACCCCTATGAATTAGCTGGGAAATATCTGAGTTATTTGGTTTCATACGTTCAAATACCTTTTGATGTTAATATTAGGTATTACAAATATTAATGTATTTATAACTAGTTGGTCCTAAGGTCGTGGGTTCAAACCCGGTCTTGCACCAATGGATTTTTCTGTTCGAAAAATTTATGTGCGCAATGCCAGTGCTCTCATACGGTGAAGGAAAACATGTGCCATCCACCAATCCGCATTGGGTCCGCGTGGTGGATTAAGACCCAATCACTCTCGCCTGAGAGTAGGCCAGTGTCCCAGCAGTGGGAACATTAGAAGGCTGTCATGATGATAACTAGTTGACCCGGCGCGGTTTCACTCGCGTTATTTTTTTTCGCAATTATTCTACAATTTCTCACCGTTAAAACCTTCCCTAGACTCATACAAATGTTTCAAGACCAAAATCAGCCAAAACGGTCCAGGCGTTATCGAGTTTTAGCGAGCCTAACACACAGCATTTCATTTTTATATATAAGACTAGTAGATCCGGCGCGGTTTCACTTGCGTTATTTTTTTTAGCAATCTTTTAAGCCCTGTATATTTTCTCACCGTTTAAATCTTCCCTAAATTTTTACAAACATTTCAAGACCAAAATTAGATAATTGATAGATTCAGGCGTTACTTTGCGGAAATCCATTACAAAATAAAAAACAGACGAAAAATCTCTAGTACTACTACTTTGGCTCCAGCGCTCGACGGAGCAACACGTCTGCCGGAGAACAAGTCGATGGTCCTGAGGATGTCCCGTGGAGGGATGAAACACGTGTCGATATTTTTCTTTTGAGGTTAACTGTGGTAACTGTGTGACCTCATCAGTTAAAAGGTTAAGCGGAATAGTACTAGAGATTTTTCGTCTGTTTTTTATTTTACCAAAATTAGCTAAATCGGTTCAGCCGTTCTCGAGTTTTAGCGAGACTAACGCACAGCAATTAATTTTTATATATAAGAAGATTAAAATATGTACACAATTACATTACCTACAAAATGAAACAGTAAATGTAACAGTATTTATAATAAAAAATAAAAGTTATTTAGTAACTGAATGTAGTTACAAAATCAACTTAAAACTACAAAGTTTAATATGATAATGGCCGTAACTTGACGTTCACTGCTTCTTAAGAAGTCGTACAAAGGTTTATTTGAAACATTTGTCACGAAATAGTAATTTGTTTATGGATATCAGAATGCTTATGCTTACATTTATAACGAGCTTTTACGAGCTTTGCATCTTTCTATGCTATATCTGATTCTCTAAGAAGTAGTCATCGTTTCATAGCGCTAGTAATATAGCGGTGAAGTTTTAGACAGCTTCGCTGGCGAGGATATGCTATTCATGATGAAAATTACGATGGCTAGGCCGCGAGGGTTGCTGTTTGACTCCTTTTCGATTCCCGCAGCAAAAGTATTTACAAGATCTACGGGATCTAAATATTTAAAACCAAATATTCATATTCATTTATTAATTGAAATTTCATTTTGAATATACATTTAGCGTAGATCTAATATAATGCAGCTGCAAGTGAGTACATGAACCCTGTTAGGGCTTTGCAGGTAGTAACTAGGTATGTGCCTACTTAAATATGCTAATAATTAAATTATTATAAAAAAAATACATATATATATCAATAAAATATATAGTTAATTAAAATCAACATAAACGCGTGCCTTAGCCCTTAGCTTCAGTGCCGGCGAAAGGTGCCTGCAAACTTGCGACCGGGGTGAAGTAAGTAAAACCGGTGGGAGGTAGGGCCATTCTGTACATGGTACTAATATCTGTTTTGTGCTCAAAATCAGTCATGGCGTCCTTTATGGGTATGTCCAGCAGTGGACGTCTATGTCTGTTGATGATGGTAGGTTACGGTAACCGCTTTTTATCGTGGGTCATGCTTGTTTGCCATCGATTTGGTAAAAAAGATAAAGTGTAAGAGTGTTATAAATAATAAGTATATGGAGTTAGAGCTTAAGTATAGTTGAGTTCTTTATGATAGAGCTCGTGGAAGAACTACGACCAAACCTATTTCTGCCGCCAAGCTGTAATACAGCAATGTGTACTGCTGTAATCTGGTTTGAAGCGTGTAGTTACCGATAAAACTACAGGCACATGAGACTCTAAATCTACGTCTCAGGGTGATAAAACGCAAGTAATATCTCTGATGTTACAAGTGTACATAGGGCCATAGTACTCTACACTTACACTTAGTTGCCATTTTAGTAGAATAAAATAAATAATCCATACATTTTATATATAAATAACGGTATTTAATAAACTACCGCTAAGTGTCCCTACAATTTATGTATATTGTCTGTACTGTCTTGTTATAACATTATTAACTAAAGAAAATAATCTGCAGTAAATTTTGGCTGAGCTCGAAAGTTATAGCAGTACAAAATAATGTTATCCCTTTATTTCAAGAAGCTATCACCGTTACATGACGGTGCATGATTGAAGAAAGAATAAAAAAAAGAAAATATTTGTTTGACAAGTTGTTTTTGTGTGTTGTCAATGACAACACACACAAAAACCCAGGGGCCTATTTGAGTTTACTGATGATGGTATAATTGCCAGTATTTATAGATATTTACAAGCGCTCTGTTTGGTAGCCAACTGTAAAACGTTGTCAACGTGGATTATTACCATCAACTACTATGGCGTGATGTTAAATTTTATGAGTGGGATTCCCACTACTGGATTGGAAGATTTAAGTTCTGGATGTTATTTGGTTCCAATGGCGACTGAGCTGGAAAGAAGAACAGCTCTCACTCGATAGATCGATGACATTTAAGCCGAGTTTATTGCCAGATTCTTCTAGGCTGGGACACGTGGAACTGGCGTAAATTCACCTAGCTCTAAGACGTTTCAAAATGATCCTAGTTATATATTTGAATAAATATATTTTTTACTTTAATTTACTTTACTTTACTTTACTTTACTTTACTTTACTTTACTTTACTTTACTTTACTTTACTTTACTTTACTTTACTTTACTTTACTTTACTTTACTTTACTTTACTTTACTTTACTTTACTTTACTTTACTTTACTTTACTTTACTTTACTTTACTTTACTTTACTTTACTTTACTTTACTTTACTTTACTTTACTTTACTTTACTTTACTTTACTTTACTTTACTTTACTTTACTTTACTTTACTTTACTTTACTTTACTTTACTTTACTTTACTTTACTTTACTTTACTTTACTTTACTTTACTTTACTTTACTTTACTTTGCTTTACTTTACTTTACTTTACTTTACTTTACTTTACTTTACTTTACTTTACTTTACTTTACTAAGCGGTCGCTGGTAGTCGATGATGAAAGCGTCAAGATCGGTCGTCGTAGCGCTTTTTGTCTGGGTAAAATGTCCCCCAATTTATTACAATCAAAAAAAGGCGTAACGATCAAGTCACGAATTTAAAAATATTCTTTACTGAAAAATTATATGAACAAAATAATTGTTTGTTACTAAGTTTCGTGTCTCGAAGTTAAAAAGTCCGAGGCGCAGTGAAACTGCACATGAAAAATTCAAAAAATCATTACATAGAAAGGCTTTTATTAGGCTTGGTGATTAAACGAGCGGACTGAAATATTTATAGCTACCAGCTCCGTGATTGCAGTGGTATCTACCATCTATTTTCATGAGTTTATAATTCGTTCGGGGTAATGTTTTGATTCATTGAACTTTTCAATCTATCGATCTTGTACAATAGGTTTTACTGAAAAAAAATTTTTAAATTCTATTAAAAATAATTTTCAATGATTTGTATTTTAGATTTGATACTCACTTGCTACAGTGCCCTTCAAACAATACTATTGCTATTATTATTTTTTTAACTACGCCGGATGCATTAAATAACTTAAACTTTAGCGGCTTGTTAAGTATTCTCTTTCCTTGTCATTCTTATGTCAATGAACAATAAGATAGATAAGATAAGATAATTTATTTGAACTCAATTTGATATCAAATAGCTCAACAAAAGTAGGTAAGTACATAAGTAACCTAATTCTACAATTAATCAAAAATTTTTACAGGTTGATCTGATAGGACTAATGATTAATTACAACAATGATTAATTAATTACAACAATGACGATTATAGATTGGAAAAGCACATTAAATAAATAAATAATAATGCTGGACAATCCAGACAGCATCATCTAGCCCAAGGTAAGCTGCTGTTAAACAGAGCTGTATTATGGGTACTAGATGACTGATATATATTTAATACAATATAATACATAGATAGATATTTTTTATTATACATAGAAAACACCCAGAACACCCGGAACAAATATTTGCAGATCCTACAAACATTTGTCCCAAGGCGGGAATCGAACCAGCAACCTCTGCGTCGCAGGCGGACCTTCGCCCACCGCCACATTGGTCGTCATTAAATTAGTTTTATAGATCGTTTATGAATAAGATCTATAGTCTCGAAAGAACTTCAAAAAAAAAAGTTAAGTTTTAATTTTTATTGTTATTTTTATTTTTATGTTAATTGTGTGGCGTTAAATAAATATTTTTCTATTCTATTCTATTAAACTCCACAGACAAAGCGAGCCTCAAGTGAACATAACACTCGGTGTCGGGTCGCAAGGTTCTCGAACGAAACTTAAGTTCCGTATAACCTATTTAACCTCTCGGGTGTCGTAAAGCTGTGTTCATAGAGTTTTATAGTTTTTTTTTTTTTTAATTTATTGAATAAAAAAAAGGCTTTGTCGCTGAGCGACCACACCGCCTAATCGGTAATATTTACAAAGTTGTTAATTAAACTATAGATACTTAAACTAGGTAACAAGAGAAAAAAAAAAAATGAAATAAAAACTTAACTCTTAAAATAATTATCAACTAAAATATACATATATTGGGCTACGTTAGACATTGGATCAGCCAACACACTATTGCATAGTCCAACATCGAACATTGAAGAATGTGTAAACATAGTTCGCCTGTCATCTAAGTTACGAACACATTCCATCAGCACGTGAATAATATCCTCTTTAATCCCACAAATATTACAATTGGGCGATGTTACTTTCTTCATCAAAAAGGCAAACTTATTCGATGGAATGTGACCGGAACGCAGCCTGAGCGCAGTTACCATATAGTTAAATCTTAATGTAGTGTATTTTAGGGTTGACTAGTAATTAAACATACTTTTATTGAAGTTTTATAGTTAAACCTTATTAAAGGTTATTTTGGGGTTAACTAGTAAATAACCAGACTTTTTTTGAACTTTGCTGCAGTCCGCGGCTTCGCTCACGTGGTACCAAGATAAGTGTAGGAAGTAGGTATATCGGTAAAATCTATCACTATCTAATCTTGTTCATATTTTTATCGAAATTAGCTTAGCTGTTCCGACGTGATTCAATTATAAACATTGAAACTAATCAGTTTATATGTATATATATATTCGTGATGTATGTTCCTGGGTCGTGATGGTTGAATAGGCTGAATGTTCCTTGGGTCGTGGGTTCAAAACTGGTCGTACACCAACAGAAACTTCCATAAATTTATAAAGCAAAGCCGGTCTCAAACGGTAGAAGGGAACATTGTGGAGGAACCGGCATGTCAAAGAACTAAAATTATTAAGTAAGACATGATGTGTCATCTACTCAAGTGCATTAGGTTTGAGAGTAGTAGAGTTCTTTGTGATAGAGCTCGTCCGGGGAAGGACTACCACCATACCTATTTCTGCCGCCAAGCAGCAATGCTCGCATTGCTGTGTTCCGGTTCGAAGGGTATGGTTTCCGGTGAAATTACAGGCACATGAGACTTCCCATCTAACGTCTCAGGGTGGTAACACGCAAGTGATATCTATGATGTTGCATGCGTACATAGGCTACGGTAACCGCTGACCATCAAGTGGGCCGTATGCTTGGTTGCCACTTCATTGATATAAAAAAAAATAAAAAATTTGGTCATATATTTATAATAATAAACCTCTCACAAGATTTATTAAAAAAAAACAACACAAAAACAAAAGTAAAAGAACTTCTTATTAAATTAATTTTACAAAAATGAACAGCGATTCTACAACAAAGTACAACGTCCGTCTATCTCTGGTGTCAAAGCAAAAGTGAGCTCTGACTGGCGAATGCGCCGCTCTCGAGCGCTGCGCGCCCCTCCATTCCGTTTGCCTGCGGTGATGTCAGCAGGCCACGCCTCTTATCGCTGAATTTTATGCTAAATCGGCTTCTCCTGACGGCGGTGCGCCCTCGCACGCAGGATCATCAGACTGGTTGAGCTGATGCGGCTGCAGATCCTCGGTCTCATGCGATAGTGATGCCGACACATGAACATCCTCCTCAACGACTTGGCGCTCTGCACCACATGACTGACTTTCCTCCTTATCATCATCACCTGCAAGTTATATTGTTTGCATTAGTTACACAGTCAATTTAGTGAGCTGAAAGTAAGAGTGACTCAATTACTTTCAGAAAAAGGTTCGGACAGAGCCCTCAGGTGTATCCAAAACCAGAACAATTGTAAGTTAAGCTCACAATTAGCCAACGAATAGCAGAGCCTTTGGGTGCACAGGAAGAAGTACCTCGTCAGGATGTTCTCCATAATTGCAAAACCCTCAGGATGCTACATGTGAAGGCGTACCGTTCAAGATGTCTTTCACTATGGCAGAGCCCTCGGGATACCACCAGCAGAGCTCTCAAGATGCTGCACGTGAAAGCGTACCATTCCGGGTGTCCAACACCTTTGCAGAGCCCTCAGGGTGCCTCCAGCAGAGCCCTCAGGGTGCTGTCCATAAAAGAGTACCGTTCAGGATGTCTTTTATTCCTGCAGAGCCCTCAGGTTGCCACCAGCAGAGCCCTCAGGGTGCTGTACAAGAAGGCGTACCATTCAGGATGTCCTCCACCTCGGCAGAGCCCTCAGGGTGCCACCAGCAGAGCCCTCAGGATGCTGCACGTAAAAGAGTACCGTTCAGGATGTCTTTTACTCTCGCAGAGCCCTCAGGGTGCGTGTCCCGATAAGCAGAGCCCTCAGGGTGCTTGACATAAAAGAGTACCGTTAAGGATGTCTTTTATTCTCGCAGAGCCCTCAGGGTGCGTGTCCCGATAAGCAGAGCCCTCAGGGTGCTCAGTGTACAGTGCAGAGCCCTCAGGGTACACAGGTACACACCACAAACGAGCACACGACATGTCAGTGATTTCAAAGCGTTAGCAAAGTAAAACCCACCAGGTGCTTATAGTACAAGTGCAGAGCCCTCGGGGTACACAGGTACACACCTTAAAGAGCAAATCACATCGTGCATGCTTAAAAAGCCATAAGCGTACTCACTCTTAAAAAATGTGGTGCATACATCGGGGTCTATTCCCAACGCCATAGCGTGACATATTCTGCAGCGGCTTGCGTGGTTTAGCTTTAGGAAATAGCAATCAGTTTTAGCTCAAACCGTCCGTGTGGCAGCGCTTGCGTGACAGTGTACGGTCCCCGCATACCAGAGTCTAGCTTGCCTGTAGCCTGGCTCGTGCGCGGTGCTTTGCGTTCACACGAGCGTCTTGACGAATACGATTTTCGTCTAGTAACTCGGAAGCTCGTTACCGGGCAGCTCACGTGATGACTCGCGATTCGGACTGGACGCTTCAAGAGCTACATCGAATACCAGAGTTTTTATGACGGGCGTTGTACCATGTACCATTACTGCCTGTTAACAAATTTAAAAGGCAAACTGAAACTTCCACAAAGTCTGAACACTTTTTTGTCTAAAGATTGACTCGACACAAATCATATTTAAGACAGTGTGACAATACCGCTTAACTTGACCATTTACTTCTATGCATTTTAGGAGTAATAAAACGTACCTCACAGCCTAAGACTTTGACCCAGTTAACAAAAGATATAGGTACTCTCATACATCCAACCACGATTAGCGACTATCAGTTTTGGAAAACCAAACAAAGAAATAGCAGTTTCAGAAACATTTCTGAGAAAGAAACAACGTATTTTTGTATGTACTTGCAAGCAAAAACTGTCTGAACAGAAACTAAAATGTTTCAAAACTAAATTGATTGTTTCATCTATCTATGCCAATATACCTCATGAAAAACGCGCAGTAAACTAAGGCGTACATAGCACAGTAAACGCGACTGTTCACCGACAACGTTAGATTTTGAATCAAGGCAAGGACATCGTTGCGCACTACATATCGAGAGGAATCTAAAACACCGTCATTAAGCTTTTGCAGTATGTATTGCCTGTGTCTCCTCGTCAGCGGCTCTGACGCCTTAATATTATCTGAGCCCAGTTTAGTGGCTTACGGATTTCACAAATATTTACCGGGTTCCGGCTCAAATAGTCAGCATGAGATAGCGCAGTCCTCTTTCGATACTCGAGATCAAAATCATAATCTTGAAGAAACATCCACCACCGAGCCACCCTCGGCAGTAGATCCTTCTTACGCTGTGTCAGTTTCAAGGCGTTGCAATCGGTCACTACTTTAAATTTTGTACCGATTAGGTAATGTCGAAAATGTTGTAACGCCTTGACAACCGCTAACGTTTCCAACTCGTATGAGTGATAACGTGGTTCAGCACCTTGAGTTACCTTGCTGAAATAAGCAACAGGCTGCTTGTGACCACCGTCGTGAGTTTGTAGCAGGACAGCACCATAACCTAGCGCTGACGCATCGGTGTGAACTTCAGTGGGGAGACAGGGGTCAAAAATCGCCAGCACAGGTTCACTAGTTAACCGATCTATGATCTCTTTACGAACCTTATCTTGCTGCTCGCTCCACCTGAACTGAACACCTTTATGAGTCAGGTTCGCTATGCACGCTGTCTTCAAAGAGTAGCCTGGGATGTACCGCCTAAAGTAACCAGCGAGGCCTAGGAACTACCTTACCTCCTTTACGTTGCTTGGCACACGTGCGTCGACTAAGGCCTCGACCTTATGCTCGCTCGGTCTCACCTGACCGTTATTATTATTGTCCAACCTAGGAACTCGACCTCTGTGCTAAGAAACTTACATTTTCTTTTTCATAGTAGGTATTCGATCAAAAAGTAGTTGTGACATTAGGTACCTACTACAAGATAATCTGCGAACTTGTTACTTAAAACTCATAAAATGTTCCCTATCTTGACCTACTAACGGCGTAGCAACCGGCAAACAAAAGTCAAGTTTTACTTCGAAAACATTGTCAACACACTTCGAGTACAAGTCTAAGTTAACCAATCCCTATTAAAAACCTGTTAGCACCAATAATAACAATTGTGTTCATGCATTTATCTGGTACAACATAAAAATCAACTTCGAGGGTAGTTTAGATAAACTCAACCGTCGAGTATTACTATAAAACGATGTTTCTACCTCGCGACTATAACGAGGTCTGTTTGAAATAAAAATGTTTAGCAACTGATTAGGAAATCAAGAAAATAGTAGACAGTGGGTCTATGAGGACATTGACAGGTACCCTATGTATCTGCGGTAGCAATTACTAAATAAATAAACTCGTTCATTTTATTACTAGTCTACACAGTTTACTGTTTCGCGACAGAAATTAACCTATGATTCGCCACGTGAACCGGCACGCTGTTTCGCAAAACAATCCTCAACCTTATGACCAACCTTTTTGCAAAAAGAACACGGCTCGGACCGTGACGGTTGTTTATCTAGGGTAGGCGCACGTGCAGGTGAACTATCACCGTTATCTGTTTTCGAACGCTTGGGACACGAAATCTGTTTGTGACCATAACCACCACAAGAAAAACATTTAACTTTCTTATCACCATGCTCTCGTTTGCGCAAATTTGACTGAGGATCATCCTTAAGGCTACCTCGTCTACGGACCGGCGTAACCTGAGCAGGTTTTATGTAAATCGACAAAAAGTTAACTAGACCGTCCGGCAATACTTTAGCATTGGTAGCGGCTGCACGGATCTGAGGGTCTTTGATACCGCGTATCACTACGGCAGCAATTAACTCGTCACTCATGCCTTTAACAATACGTAGTCGCAACAAAGAACGCCTAGCATATTCCGCGTATGTAGGGTAGTTGTCTGAATCGGTTTTCATTACATCGAATAAAATATTCGCGATATCTACATGAATTGGGCACAACGTTTTAAACTCACGTTTAAAATTCGACCAACTACGGTCGTTGCTGACCCACTCGTTGAGCCACAATCTCGCGTCGCCTTTGAGGCAGTTACCGATACGCGCTAAGCATTCGCGATCATCCCACCGATTCAAACTACGTACGTGATCTACTTCACTACACCACACATCGAAATCATGCAAAGATGGATCGAAATTCGAAATAAATACATGGTTAGATCTTACCGGAATCGCACTGATTGCGCTCACTAGCTTCTCGGTTACCTCGCTTATAACCACCTCAGCGCTGGAATGTACCGTGCCAGAACATGGTATCGACATGTTGACGCTTGCAGCGCGAGATCCTTCGCTCGGGGGTGCGGCCAACAGCGCAGCAGACAGCTCGCTCGGCGGCGCCGGCGCGTCGGGTGGCAACAGCTGCTCGACCGTGTCGGGCGGACTACCCGCATTGTCTGTGCTCGCACTACGGAACCTGGAATCTTCCAAAGAGTTTAGCCTATCCATAATCGTTTGAAGTTGCTGCTCTAAACCAGGAATAGGCGTACGATCTCTTTTACGACCTCGATTACTTTTTCCAGACATGACTATTCAAAAATCCAAAAACAAAACTAAAATGAAATCTCATAAATTCCAATGTCTTTAAATCAAGAAAACCGACTCTAAATAACTAGGAAGTGAATAGGTATCCCACTTCTGAAATAATAAACCTCTCACAAGATTTATTAAAAAAAAACAACACAAAAACAAAAGTAAAAGAACTTCTTATTAAATTAATTTTACAAAAATGAACAGCGATTCTACAACAAAGTACAACGTCCGTCTATCTCTGGTGTCAAAGCAAAAGTGAGCTCTGACTGGCGAATGCGCCGCTCTCGAGCGCTGCGCGCCCCTCCATTCCGTTTGCCTGCGGTGATGTCAGCAGGCCACGCCTCTTATCGCTGAATTTTATGCTAAATTTATATAAATCATGATGATGATAATTATTCAGATAGGTACTTTGAAATAGGTTTTTTTTATACAACTGAAGTGGCAACCAAGCGTACGGCCCACAAGATGGTAAGCGGTTACCGCAGCCAATGGACGCTTGCAATACCAGAGGTATCACTCGCGGGTTGCCACTTTGAGGCATAGATCGAAAGCCTCATGTGCCAATAATTTCACCGGAAACCATACCCTTCACACCGGAACACAGCAATGCGAGCATTACTGCTTTGCGGCAGAAATAGGTATGGTGGTAGTACTACCCCGGACGTGTTCTATCACAAAAACTCTGCTACTCTTAATTGTTAAATGTACACTTTGTTCAATGTGAAAGTGACTTACTGTAGAAAGTTTTAAAATAGCTAATCAAATATCAGACAAGTTTTCCTTCGCCGTGTCGCCCCGAGCTCTGAAAGAACTTACTCGCCTAGAGATTTTTGCATACACTTTACTGGGAACTCGAAATTGTGTTATCAATTAGACGTGTGCTGAGTTAGCGCTACAGCGAAGCGTAGATTCATCATTATCATATTATAAACAAATCATCATCATCATCTCATGATGATGATGATGATTTCTAATGTTCTAATGTTCTAATGGCCTTCTAATGTTCCCACTGCTGGGACACTGGCCTACTCTCAGGCGAGAGTGATTGGATCTTAATCCACCACGCGGACCCAATGCTGGTTGGTGGATGGCACATGTCTTTCGCTGTATTTTGTAGTTTTATTTTATTAAAAATATTATCAATCTCGAATCTAATGTAAAAAGAAATATAGTTTTTAAATTTCTTGAATCTTTTTTCCTATAGTGAAAGCGTGATTTTAATGATTATTGGTTACTGTCATCATGCCTATTGTCTCGCAGTAGGATCAGCAGTTATTTTGTTCTGCTAGCTTTATGGCCACAGAAAATATATAATTAGAAGGAGTGAGTATGTACCTCGCGTGCCGAAAAGACGGGCTAAGTAAGGGCTGAGTAACCTCTTTACTCGCCGCGAAACTCAGTCTGCTCCCAACCGGGGGTGGTGTGGTGTGCCTAGAATCTGTTTGCCGCGTGCTTATTGATGTTTTTAAATCATACATTTTAGCGCGGCTTAGGTTACCCATCACTAAAATACATGTTTATGGCCATTAGCATTATGGCTTACTTACCTATCTATGTTAGCTCTCTCGTATCAGAGTTCCAATCAAAAAACACCTCACCCAACTCCACCCGATCAGGATTTGATGAGCATCCGGCGCCGACGTCACAACTTCCTAAGGCCAAGTTCACACAGTCAGGTCACGTCACGTTATCAAAGTAATTTACACTGCTCGCATGGTAACTTCATCTAACTTGGCAAAAGTTGCTTGATTAGGCGCGTGACAGGACTGCGACGCGCACTCTTGCTAATTATATCGTCCGCTGTTGTGGACCCGGGTTTAGTTAAAGATCTTAGAGGAAATATCGGTAGAACGCATTAGAAACTTGTTTTAGTGTAATTAATTTTTACAAAAAACAACGACTTCAAACTGAATACGACTCATCGCTACGTAAGATTCAGAAATCAAATAATTATAATTTATCTTACTTACCGAGAGGAGGTCACTTCAATTGCATTTTCGTCACCGCAATTCAGGATTGCCTACTAGGCTCAACTCGGCTCAAGATAAACTAAAAATATGTTTCCGCAGACTGTGGTGATAAGAGATAATGTATTTATTGACACGTTTCCTCAATTTTTGAAGTCGGTTAAAAATAAAGGTATAGTTATTATGACCGAATCTATATTGCAATACCATTTACTTTGTAAATCCGTAAAACTTTTAAGTAAGCACTTTTATTTAAAGGTATCTGTGTTGGGTAAGTGTTCAAATTACTAAATATAAGTTAGTAAAACTAATGGCATAGCGCTTAGTAAAGTGACAAAATAGTTTTGGTTTAGGTCTGATTTGCACAGCGCGCGTAGACTGCATGAACTGTGCAGTGCTTAGAGCTATCATAACCCACTTGCCACTTCAATTTGCTAATTCTAAGATCTATCTCAGTGACCTTGATGTTTCTATGAATTTCCTCGTATCGGATTCTATCGCGTAGTGAAACGCATCATAGCTCTTTCCTATGACTATGACTATGACTTGAGTATAGATTTGTGATACGCACTAATCTTTACTACTCTGAGGTCAAGGAGCCCTTTATTTGAGGCTCATCTTTGTTGACATTAGTGGTTAAAGATAGCGGGTTCATTCCTCAGGGCTTTGTTGACGGCTCTCGACACAATTGATGTTGATTGACGGAAGTTGTGATTGCGATTCTCCGTTTACGATGTCCTCTGTATGGGAATACTAAATAAGTTTTACTACAAACGAACAATTAAGTACTTTCTGTGTTTAGTGCTATTAGAAAGAGTAAATAAATCAATGAATATTGGCGGACATCGCACAACGTCATCAAGCCCGAAACTCAGCAAAGCTTTCAATATATTAGGAACTAGATGCGAAGTAGACTTAGCTACGTCTCGGGGTGATGAACGCAAAGTCCACGCAAAACATAAAAACTTAAAGCTTTGGGTGACACTGCAAATTTTAATGGTCAGACATGGGGCCTAATATCAGGCAAACGAATTGTCCTTTTCGTCGTAAGCTATCATAAAAAAATATTTATCATGATCATTACGCAATCGATTCGAAATCCACACAGCATCATCTAGCCCCAAGGTAAGCTGCTGTTAAACGGAGCAGTATTATGGGTACTAGATGACTGATATACTTAATACAATACAATACATAGATAGATATTTTTTTATTATTATATAGAAAATACCCCCAACACCCGGAACAAATATTTGTAGATCGTAAAAACATTTGACCCGAGACGGGAATCGAACCCGCAACCTCCGCGTCGCAGGCAGACCTGCGCCCGCTGCGTCACATCGGTCGTCAAATTATTTGCCAGTAGCTGGAATAAAAGAACACCATTCAAATGATCAGCATTAAAATATTCATTTCAAAACTTTGATACTTATCCATTCTTCGAAATGAAATGATTAAAAACTTAGCACGGGATAGGTTTGAGTTTAAAAGAATAATTTGTAAAGTTTTCAAAGTGCTCTCCGGGCGGAATGTAAATTAGACCTGGGCTTGGCCGCCGGCAGAAAAACAACATCGTTATGCATTATGGAATTGTCCGGTGAAGACTGTGCTCCACTGCACATCCGCCGTTTTGCAGTTTTTCATCAGTTAAAAATAGGTTGAGGCTGAAAAACTATTTTAGTAGCGTAGGGATTACTGTCACTTGCGATACCACTTGTATCACTCGCTTTCACCCTGAAACGTAAAGCAAATAAAAACACACCACAGATATTACTAGGCACTACGTAAAAGTTTCATGTACTTACCAGTAATTTCAGCAGGTACCAAAATTTTTCGAAACACACCAATGCAATGGCGAACTCTGTAACAAAGAAGTACTCTCTACAATAGAATCTAATGAATCTAAAGATTATAATATCACACAAGTCAAGCAATGCGACACCTCTCGTCAATGAACTAAATTAACTTTAGTCATTGAATAGGCTTGGATAACTGCAACGTTTCCCTTATAGGTGGAGCTATCGGCGCTTAGAGCCGAAGACATTCCAATGATTATTTCGTCCAAGCGAGATATGTCTCGATAGCTCAATTGGTAGAGCACCGGCGTATCAAGCGGTGGTTGCGGGTTCAAATCCCGCTTGGAATTTTTAGTATTCCCTTAGTGTGATGGTTAACACCACAGACAAATTCATGTCTGTGGTTAACACTCTAAAAACAAAAATATCTAATAAATCTAGTGTCATAGCTGTAACATTTATAACACTGCTGATTTTGTTTTATATTGCAATAATATCTGTACCCTAATGGGAAATATAAAGCGCCTCGAAAGCGTTTTACCTTGCTTTGGTATTTACTAAATATTTAGTTTTGTAAATACGTGTTTTACGTAGTCACCGATCGATTGGTGGAGGTTTGCGCCGTGAAACACGTCACTGAACAACTCGCATTTGTCAACAGTTTTCCTTATTCCCATTTCTAATACCGTGAAGCTGTAGCAAAAAAGATTTAGCTTTATTGTATACGGTGCTGTGGGAATATCCAAGCATTCAAAAGGATTCGCATCCTATTCGTGTAAGTTGAGATATTGACATCGGATTTGCAGGCGCCGAGCCGGGGGCGCAAGAAAAATAGCACTACAGCACAAGTCTCACTCACGATACGAAAATCATGAATCTAAAACGCGCTGAGTCTGTGACATTGATATTTAAACTTAAAAGAAGCGCGTGACGGTTCAATTTTCCATGACAAAGTTTATGGTATTGGGATATCCAACTGTGATACCATTCGTCAAGCGTACTGCTAGCTTTTATTATCATAGTGATAGGGGTTGTTTTAAATTGCATGTTGGTTTAAAGTGACAGCGGCCGTGGATGATGTATTGTCGTTTATTTGCCGCGGGATGGTGTACCGGCGTTTGTGTTGTTTGTTTATTGTTGAGGAATATCAGAAATAAATGGAGTGGCAACTTTATTTTACGATTTGCGAATTGGCCTCTATATGAGTGTTAGGCGTGCGTTTGAATTTATAGTTCGCACAGCGGATCTATATAGGCTTCCGTGAAGTTAGCCGTTTGTGATGCGCGAAGACAATTTAGTTTGAAAAAGCTCCATTGCCCATCGAAACGGCTAATTTCACGACGGCCGAGATCTGTTGTGAGAACTATACTGCTTACTATCATCGATCTAAAATCTTTAAAAAAATGCACTTTAATTTATTTTGAGCTGATGATGGTACATTTAATTGTAATACATTTTGATAAACTTCTTTATCCACTAGTACCCGCCTAACCTATGTTATGTTATTATATTGTAAGATTGTGTGTGTCAATAAACGTGTTTTTTTCTATCTTTCTTTCTTTCTTTCTAGTACGTTCACCGTGATTATGTTATTAAAAAAAAAACAAACCGTGATTATGTAAGTAAACAAGATATAACATGTTTTTCAATTAGTCTGTTCTACATCTAACGCATTTAGATAGTTCACTAAAATCAATTTGACAAGGGCTTTTGTTCTAGCGTTCCGTTGTAGATGCTACGCCGTAGCAGCTACGCGCTTCAGAACAACATCTGTGTTATGGCATTTTATCATAAATATCTACGTATATTATTTGGTTCCAATAGTATAGCTTTGCTTAGTTTGAAGCTAGATGGCGCTGTGCTAAAATGTCTGCTAGTATTATTATATTAATACCGGCGCGGTTTCATTCGCGTTAATTTTTTCGCAATTTTTCCATGATTTACATCTTCCCTGGACACCTACAAACGTTTAAAGACCAAAATTAGCTTAGTTTTAGCGAGCCTAACGCTCAGCAATTCATTTTTATTTATAAGAAAATGAAGAAGATACTAGCAGAACCGGCAGACGTCGGCTTGCCTGGCAGACAATTTAATAAGATAAACAAAATAATTAATAAAACATCAAAATTTAATAAGATTCCGGTTGACATAACTAATTTATGTCTATGAATTTACCCCTAAAAAAGTTTACACAGAAGCTAGAAGTGTTCTTGACTGAAAAATCTTTTTATAGTGTAAACGATTTTTTAAACTATCGTGATAAATAATAATTTAGGTTTTAAAACTTGTCATTTTTATTATGATCATACTAGTAATTAATAATTCTAAATTCTCGTTGTGTTCTTTCTAAATTGTATTTTTAAATATATTTTTGTATTTTTACATGCCGAGTTAAACGGTGAAGTGTGTGACCGTACTTCTAGCAAAATAAATCATTTCATTTCATTTCAGAACTATTTATAATTTGAATAGAATAGAAATTATTTATATAAGCCACACAACAAACATAAATTTAAATAAAGTTTAATACAAATAATAACTGAATTATTGTGTCGGAAAAAGCTGCCACTTAGCATGTGCTACAGATTTTGCATATGTCTGTAGCGCTGGTTTTCGGTTTTGAAAATTTGGTTTATGCCGTATTCGTCGCGAGAAAGTTAGGCCCAGATAAAAAAAAATCTGCTTTCGTTCCACATTGTATGCCGTTTACGGCTCAAAATATATTTTATTATTGTGCAATATGTGATGTGATTTACCTGAGTATTAGCTGAAGCAGAGATCCCTCGCATCTACGTACACGTCTCTACTTAGTTAGAGCAAATAACTCAATGCAACACTGGCACAAAGGTCTTTTCACACAGCATTTTTTACTCACAAGAAGCACAATATTTGAAAATAATGTTGTCTAAGACCTTTTTTACTAAATAAAGATTTTTGTTTTTTTTTAATAAAGATTTTTAAGATATTACGTACTGATATACACACCGCTTGCAGTATGCACATTCCTGTTAACCTCCACACAAGGAACTTGAAGTTCCGGTATAAAGATAAGACAAATTGTTCCTTTCTTATTACAAATGGATTTTAAATGTCTGAGATACGTTCCGACGGTTATCCATTCAGTAATTAAATCTGTGTAGCTTTTGATAAATTTAATCACAGTCTGGAACATTTTCAAGAAACTATCACCCTTTAATTATTTGTTTCTTCGAGTCATTTATTTTGTATACTTTTGCGACCGACTTTTTAGTACATTTGAACTCTCGAACAGTTTAAGCTTGGAAAAAACTCAGTGGTACTTCCTAAATCCATAGACAACCCCTATTACCTGTTTGGTATCTTATATTTTGCATCATTTAATCGGCAATGTCAAAGTTATAAAATAAAAATAATATATTAAGTACTAAGTAAGTAAAAAAGTGTATTTCGAGACAGTTGTTAGATAGCAGGTGGTAATAATATTAAAAGGTATATCTAAGCAGTTAAGCATATACGAGTAAGTAAGTAAGTAAGTTCGGATGAGTCAGTGGCCAACTCTGGTGACAGAGTTTTTAGGCCACCCGAAGGCCTCTGTCATGGCCTAACAACTTTGAAAAAGCCGGGACCGACTGGTTAACGTGCCCTCCGAAGCACGGGAGCGCTCAGTTGAAATTGCCACTGGCGGTCACCCATCCAAATGATGACTACGCTAAACAGTGCTTAACTTCGTTGATCTGTTATGAACAACTTAGCCAGGTACGTCACGAGCGCTCCATATACGAGTACATGTAGATCATAAGTCTTCGAAAATGGTCGCCATTCAGCATTTGATAAAGCACCATGCAGTACAGCTACTTTACGTTGACGACGACGCTGGTCTTCCATGGCGCCAACGGCAAAAACCACAATTTATAAAACGAAAAGATTGTTTCAATTTGCAATTTAAACTTTATATTAATAACTAAAACCATAAAATACCATATCTGTCAGCACTCTTCTTATGTGTAATAGACTGTAAGTGCCCTTACAGTGGCCGTACAAATAGCTCGCAAATTCGGTAACTACTGGGAAGTAAAGGTTCGATGACATTAAAACGGTCACAGGAAGTCGATGGAGATCTATCAACATGACACTCAGAGGAAGGGTTAAGTTGCAATGAACGTTCATTATCTGATATGATAAGCTACCTTTGATAAGCTTCTGCCATCTTTTCAATACAAATTAAATCTATTCTTCCACTTACAAATGCTTCATCATCCACCCACAGCTTATTTAACCCACGGCTGAGTATCCTCCTTGTATATGCTACTCCTTTAAACCTTCGGGGGAAGGCGATTATGAACACTGTTAACCTTGTCACCACTGGCACAGCCTTTGTGACCTAAATAGGTAGTCAGTAAGAAATCGCTCTCTGCGATATGACCAACTTTTGTAGGACTACATACTTAGTATAGTTTACACTTTGTACTCTTGTGTCCCTAATAAAGTGCTATTATTATATTATATGCCAGTATCATTTAATTTGGACCCACGATTTTTTTAATCAAAAACAGCCTTTTGCAACCCTTAATTATTATTATTTATGTACAGGAAGATAAGCATATAAACAACAAACGCCAAAGCCGTGTAACAAACGCAATAAGAATTATGTAGAACGGAAACCGTGGGCACACATCCAAATTCCCAAAATTTACTGCCTCAAGAATGTATTTACACTATCCGATGCGATAATGTACTGAGTATATCGGTGAACAGTGTCGGTACCTCTTCACCAATATACCGGTATGTGAAAACACCCGTTTGTAAAATGTACTGTACTGAGTGTTTACTGATAGAGATATTAGGGAAAGATACAATACAATATACAAATAGTTTATTCGCAGCAAAAACAACAAAGGAAGAAAATGACATGTAGTAGTTTAGGATTTTAAAAGTAATACAAGATCCACAGGGTTTACAGTAGGTAGTTCGGTACTTAAAACACATTTAAATTACTTATACTTACCTACTTACTTAATTTAGAACTTTAAAAACTGTTTACTGTATTTAACAGATTTACCATAATTTGTGAGTTTTATTGATTACCAATAATTCGGCGCAGTTACTTGCCTTACATACTAGTGAAATATGTGTGTAAAAAATGTGTGAATCAAATAAATGAACAAGCTTATTTCTGATGAATAATCACGGCAGCAGTTCGCTAGTACACAACCTCTAAGTTTTATTTACACTTTGTTTTCTTATAAACATTATTTTTTACTGTTAATGTGTACCGTGCTTTGTCAGAATAAAGTTATCTAATTTTTTTCTTTTTTCCTAGTTAATGGATATTTCAAAAAGCGTGGATTTGTTCCGCAGCGGAGATCAAACCCACATCTCGCTTCTCAGCTCGACCACCGAGGTCGTATTGTCAATATCATACCGATATCGTATCGGATACCGTGAATAAGCTCCAAGGGGCTCTACCGTAAAACTGCAAATGTTCACTAAACCTTTTTACTCGCTCGTCGACTTAACTTTTTGCGGCTGTTTGAATACCGCCTTTATTTGTTTGCTTTACGTGCACTAAGTGGAGCTTTATTGCTATCGGTTAACTACTAATGGTAAATGGTGCTATAAAGTTTAGGTCACAGCAAAACAGGTATTAAACTAACGAAGCAAAATTTTATAGCAAAACGTTTAATTATACCTAAACGAGATAGTAATTAACATAATTTTACTGCTTTTTAAACATAGCATAAAAATTAAAATTCAAAATAGTTTCTAATAAACTCAAAGATATTATTTTATAAGAAAGGATTATTCCTGATGAACCCCCATGTCTCGCCCAACTGGGGACCAGCAGGAAGTTTTTTCCCGATCACCCCCATTGGCGTCAGCGGGAAGTTTTTCAGTAGCGCAAATTGATTGTGGCATAGCTAACTTCGTTGTTCTTAACAGATCAATGAAGTAAAGCACTGTTTCGCGTGGTCACCATTTGGATGGGTGACCACCAGAAGCAATTTCAACGGAGCGCTTCCGTACATCATTCCTACTTATTTAAATTAAAACTATGGTGGTTAGAAATCATTTTAAAATGTTAAAAACACATATACAGATGCACTTTTTTTTGGTTGAGTTAATAGTTCCTTATATCAAATCTTATTTGCCCAGAACTTTGGAGCGTTTATGGCACTTTTCTTGGCTTTACATTATCTTTTTAGGTGTTACGTAAGTAAGTTAGTATTAGTCAGCAGCCAACTAAGACTAAGAATAATCTAAGAGTAGTTGAGTTCTTTGCGATAGAGCATGTTACAAGCGTACATAGGCTACGGTAACCGCTTACTATCATGTGGGCCGTACGCTTTGTTGATACTTTAGAGGTATCGAAAAAAAAAACTTTGGAGACGAAGCCGTCTGAAGGCCTTCGCAATGGCCTAAGAACTTGTAAGGTGTTACTTCATTACATTATAGTATGTAGTGCAGACTGTGGGAATTCAAAGCAATGCCTACTTTGATAAAGTTTTTGTTGTAAAACAAAAAATATGTTTTTATTTTAATTATCTGCAAGAAGCCGGCAAAATAAAAATATAAAACATTTTTTAACTCGTTAAAAATATACAAAAAAACGCACACACTTTTGTGTAAAGAAGTATAAAGCCCAAAACCTTGTAATTTTAATCAAATAAAATTAATTTAAGGGTGAAAGAAAGTCACCCCTAAGTTATAATTCAAGTCCATTGTCTGAGAAAAAGTTCTTTCCTTCTAACTTTTCGTTTGTTTTATCAACTAATACCGGCTTTCAATTTCCACTTTTGACAAGCCGCATTAAAATCTCCTAAAATTTAATCTAATACCATACTAATAAAAAATAATATAAAAAAAAAATATACTAATCTAAATTTAATCTCTACTAAATCGTTACGCTAAAAGTAAGAAAGTTCGTATGAGTCAGTGGCCTAACAACCTTGAAAAAGCCGGGACCGACTGTTTGACGTGCCATCCAAAGCACGGGAGCGCTCAGTTGAAATTGCCACTGACGGTCACCCATCCAAATGATGACTACGCGGAACAGTGCTTAACTTCGTTATCTGTTAAGAACTACTTAAGAAAGCTACGTCACGAGCGTTACGCTGTCTGACTGACAATAAACGCACAGCTTAAACCACCCTAAAAAACTTTTTGTCGTGTTTTTTACTATCTCAGTAACAGGACGGCCAAGTGACATGTTGCCGAATCTCTTTGAATGTTCAGGGGTGCAGAGTGTGAAAAGGATATATGGTCATAAGTGAATAAGTTCGTAAGAGTGGCTAACTCTTATGGCAGATTATTAACCCGTGATTGCACCCGTCATAGCCTAAAAACTTTTTTTTTATACATTGAAGTGGCAACCAAGTGTACGGCCCACAAGATGGTAAGCGGTTACCGCAGCCTAACCACGCTTGCAATACCAGAGGTATCACTCGCGGGTTGTCACCTTGAGGCTAAGGTCGAAAGCCTCATGTGCCAGTAATTTCACCGGAAAGCATACCCTTCACAACGGAACACAGCAATGCGAGCATTACTGCTCGGCGGCAGAAATAGGTATGGTGGTAGTCCTTCCCCGGACGAGCTCTATCACAGAGGACTCTACTACTCTTAAAATTATGAAAAAATTGAGACAACTTAACGAGCCACCCGAAGCTCAGTAAGCTCTCAGTTGAATAACCACTGGTAGTCACCCAAATAGTCACCTTGCGGGACAGTGCTTAACTTCGAACAACTTAGCTACATCACGCGCGCTTTACGGACACCGCGCCGTTGAAACTTTGACACCTTATTATTTCCTAACGTAATGGCGGCTACTTTTCGTAATAAAAACAAAGCTTAAATAACTCTAAGAATAAGAGACTCTTTAAGAACCTATCTCGGGTTTCCTAGGTCTATTTCTAGATGTGGAAACTAGAAGCGTGGCGTCGGCGGCGCCGGCAGCGGGGATAAGTTAAATTGAAAAAGCGATCATCGCTCCTCTTCCAAAGTGCACTGGAAAATTATAAATCTAGGAAAAATAATATTTCCTTTGTTCTCTGAGAACGTATTACTTGGGAGATTCCGTTGTTTGGAAAATTGACAAGAGATTGTTAGGCATGTATTCATTTAAAGTTTGTTTCGCCAGAAAAAGTGCAATCTTAGAACAGATACTGTTTAAACCGTCTGAAATAAGTAGAGGCCGATGATGATGATAATTCACATAAAGTACACTACAAGTACAAGTACGCGTAGAGAGAGAGTTAACGAGTAACTTTCAGAGAAGTTAAAGACCATTTTGGAAAGCAAATGCTATTATTCAGTAGATGAATATACAAGTGACAAAAAAATTATTTAATTTCACAAATTAATCTCATATGTAATATTGAATACTTAAATACTAATTTTTATTATAATTATTTTGATTATGTAGGTATGTAAGTATAGGTTATATTTTTTTCTAGGCTGACATTTTAAATAATTTTATAATAATAATTATATAAGATTAATATAACACATAATAGACAAATATTGCATGCCATATTGCAAAATACATTGTTTCCAAATTTATGCAAACAAAAAAAAACTTTGTAACTACCCACATGTATTTCTCGCAATAAATTTTTACTTACTTACTTACTTACTTACGTACACTTAGGCTGTGGAATGATCTGCTGAGGTTTTCCCTGGAGACTACAGTATGGGGTTATTCAAAAAAAGTGTTTTGAAATTTTAAAGAGTCGGCAACGCGCGATTGATTCCTTTGGTATTACAAGCGTCCATAGGCTACGGTAACCACTTAACATCAGGTGGGCCGTATGCTTGTTTGCCACCTTGGGGGTATAAAAAAAAAAGTAGAGCGATTAAAAGACGAGTGAAACTACAACGAACATATCGTGATGAAGATCAGTTATAACATCGGTAAGTAAACGAAGCATTTTTTGACGACCAATGTGGCGCGGTGGGCGAAGGTCCGCCTGCGACGCAGAGGTTGCGGGTTCGATTCCCGCCTTGGGACAAATGTTTGTAGGATCTGCAAATATTTGTTCCGGGTGTTCTGGGTGTTTTCTATGTATAATAAAAAATATCTATCTATGTATTGTATTGTATTAAATATATATCAGTCATCTAGTACCCATAATACAGCTCTGTTTAACAGCAGCTTACCTTGGGATAGATGATGCTGTGTGGATTGTCCAGCATTATTATTATTATTATTAACCCCCGCACTAGAATTTTCTATATCGAGGTTTTGTACTATAACTTTATAACACCCATCGATTACATGGAAACAAATAGATAGCTATCGACTTATTTATTTTACTCCAAACTCTCGCTCTCGTACCTCAATTAATGTTAAGTGCTTCTCAAGTAATTATTGAGTGTTTTAATCAAATTTCTCTTATGATTGATCACTGTCATACTACCTAGCTTAATCTAATGTAGAACTATTACTGAGTAATCTAATTTAAATTTATGATAATAATTTTGTGGCGTATAATTTTGAGTGTAAACTTTACCCCGATGTCAGATTCAATTTGGTTTTGAAAATAAATATTAGCTTCGAGCACCGGTAGTCTAGTGGCACTCCGCCTTCCGATCCTAAGGTCGTGGGTTCAAACTCGGTCGTGCACCAATGGATTTTTCTGTTAAAAAAAATAATGTGCGCAATGCCAGTGCTCTCATACGGTGAAGGAAAACATCGTGAGGAAACCTGCATATCCAAGAACTAAAAGTTCTAAAGACATGTGCCATACACCAATCCATATTGGGTCAGCGTGTTTTTTTATTAAGAAGGCCCAATCACTCTCGCCTGAGAGTAGGCCAGTGTCCCAACAGTGGAAACATTAGAAGGCAGTCATGATCATGATGATATTTAGCTTCAAATGAAATCAAATCAAAATAAAATCGGGAAATCTCGGGAATCAATAAAACTCACAAATCATGGTAAATATCCCGTTTTTAGTGAAAATTAAATCAAAATAAGCTTATTTAGAACGTAAAACAAGTGGTTTCCCTATGTTTCAAGTTATTTTCAGTAAGTGGCTATTCAACTAAGAGTGTCCGTGCTTTAGACGGCACGTTAAGCCTGTCCTGGCATCTTAAAATTTGTTAGGCCATGACAGAGGCTTGCAAGCTACTAACTCCGCCATCACAATTAACTCTTACAAACTTTTTACGACCGCTATATCCGTTTCACACCCCGCGCTCCTGACAATTCGTGGATAGTCGTCAACGGCCTCCCACTCGATAGACCGATGACATTAAGGCGGTCGCAGGAAGGCGGTAGATGGTAAATATTCAAGAACATCATTATAGCATCCTTTGTGGGAGGCCCATATCTAGCAGTAGACGTGTATTGGCTAATATAAGATAAGATAAGATATTTAAGATAAGATATTTATTGAATATGATGTTGATGTAATTTTATTGGACACGGGCGACGGAGGACAGCCCCCCGGTTGTGTAATTCGGTTTCAATCGATTTCACTTGGTTTCAATCAAAAACATTAAAAAAAAAGACGTTATTTGTATGAATGTGACAGCATATTGACAGTTCGCTGATTGAAATCGTATTTAAACCGAGTTACGCAATCGGGGGGCAGATTTCACAAACCAGTGCAGTCTGCGACCTTAAGAGTGAATACGTGTTTCTAAAGCAAGTGTCCTCGACTCGAGCGGTGCCGACGTATGGTTGGGAATAGGGGCAGAGAGAGGTGATTGGTAACTGTAGAAGTGTATGCATCACCTATGAGTTCGACGAGATTTTCTAGCAAGTTTGTGCGTGCGAATAAAATACGGTGAAATAACCAGAATATTTTTTTCAAATACTAGTTTGGCGGTTTCACTCTCGTTATTTTTTTCGCAATTTTTCCATAATTTCTCACAAACATTTGAAGACCAAATTGGCCAAATAAGTCCGGCCGTTCTCGAGTTTTAGCGAGCCTAGCGCAGAAGATAAAATGCAATCCATAATCGACAAAAACGCTCGTGACGAACCTGGCTGCTCTTACTGGATCAGCAACCACGCGTGGTCACCATTTGGATAGGTGACCGCCAGTGACAATTTGAACTCTCCCGTGCTTCAGAGGGCACGTCAAGCAGTCAGTCTCGGCCTTTTCAAAGTTGTTAGGCCATGACAGAGGCTTTCGGGCAGCCTAAAACCTCTGTCACCAGTGTTGGTCACTGAATCATACGAATTTACTTTTTAGGCAGAATTTGAATCAGCAACTCATATCTTTAACTGGCCAGGAATTGCTATTAGCCACTAGGCTACTAGTAAGATTACTAGTCAGCTTCCTTGAAAATATTGAATGCTCTAGCATAATGCAAATTCCCAAAAAGTTTTTTCGTATATTTTACCGATACGAGAATCAACTTTTTACTCGCAAGATATTTAAATGTTAACTTAAAGATGATGAAAAACAAATCGTGGCAATGCTGACTTACAAGCAACGCACGGTTAAAACAGTATATTTTGTATCGTTATGGACTAAGAAGTCAATTCCTGAAAGTAACAAATTCGCGGGGCTTCTATACATCAATAAACTTATCATCAGGTGGGCGCCTTGATTGTCTTGTCACTTGCTGACATAAAAAAAAAAAACTTAAAACCACTGAGAATCAAACTAAAAACAACAAAAATTAAACCGACTTGTTTTTGAGATGTTTCTACCAACAGACAATTTCAAAAATAACACAAAACAAATACCTACAGTATGTTTTAACAGAAAGCTTTACAACAAAATAAAATAACTTGATTGTCTGTGGAAAGTTTGTTTCGATGTATTTTATTTTCAGCGGTTAGCTTGCGTTATCTTGTAGCTCGTGACTGAAAAATAGGTTCCGAGGAAATAATACTAGGGTTCTGAAGGTACATAGATTAATTAAATGTCGTAAATATAAAAAAATATCTTATTGTTTTAAATTTCCGATTGCACAAAATGTTTATTGAAACAGTAGTTATAAGTTGCTTTTGATGTTGACTGTACGAGTTATTCTCTCTCACTCACGCATCTTGTCCCCACAAAAAACTTCCCGCTCTTACAAACTTTTTTTTTAGGTTGTTTCTCCCTTGGTACAAGCGGAAATTTATTTTAAATAATTACATATAATATGAAATTTAGATGAAATTACTGGTTATCCTACCATAGTTGACAAGGGGTTGACTGAAGGTTAGATCTACGTTCACCCAAATTTCATAATAATATTTTCTTATATTTACTTCCTGCTCCTAGGAATAAGCTATTTTATTTTCTTTTTATGCCCTGTTTACACACACACGTCAACGTATAAATAATATTGATACTAGAATCTATCGGAAAATTCTCACGTACTTCAAGGAAATTGGATTTTGGAATGTGACGTGCTTGCTGGTTATCCTCATATGGAACCTACAAGTTATTTTACTGAAAATATTTGTAAGAAAATATCAGTACTTATTACGAAGAAGTTTTGCCAGAACCTGCTTCTCGCTTCTGAGTCTGAAGTGAAAGCGAACTTGCAAAAAATATAATGCAACTAGCTGTCTTTCTTTCTTTCTGTCTTTCTTTCTGTCACCCGTGACTTTGTTCACGTGAAACTCGGGAACTGTACTTTTCGGGATAAGAAGTAGCCTATAACTTATTCCTGGGGGGTAACCACGAGCTCTTAAAGCAATATTAAAATAACATTACACTGTTATTTTTGTAAGCCGAAATGTCAGTATCAATATGGCTTTTGTGCTTGTGGTTACCCACCTCCCGCGTTTTTGTAGTTTTTATGTTATGCCACAGGAGCAGTTAACTTTTCCGGGATTAGTCGTCCCGAAGATATGTGTGTGGGGTCCATCATTTGACTCCACATAAATAATCGCATAATTTTTATTCTCTCGACAGATCGGCCAAATGCTACCTTATTCCGCTAGTTGCCGAAGTAACGGGCTCACAGGCTCCAAACATACACACCCACACACACACCCACACACACACCCAAACTTTCGCATTCATAATATTAAGATGCGAAAGTGTGTGTGTGACGACTTTACCGATTTTGATTGTGATGAAATTTGGAAAGTTGGTGGCATAAGCCCTGGAATAACACATAGGTTACTTTCCGGAAAAGGTAATGATCCTGTAGGATAGCATAAACTGCAAAAGTGCGGGTGAAGACGCACTGGTCAACTCGTTTCTCACATAGTTATATCCTCTCTAGCTGCAAGTTGTAACACAATTTGTTTTCTTACTTGTATATTAGCGATTATCAGCTGCTTTAGTATTGGGAACAATAAACAGAAGTAGAAGCCTGACGTGACCCCTGGACGTGTACCCGGGGGATCTTCACGTCCGCTTACACATGCTGCTAAAATGCTGCTAGCCAGCAAGAAGGCAGGCACTCTTTCCGATCTATATCTTTACATAGTCTATACTAATATTATAAAAAGAGATTTGTATTTTTGTATCATTGTTTGTTACGAATAAACTCAAAAACTACTGGTCTGATTTTAAAAAATATTTCACCATTAGAATCCTACAGTATCCCTGAGTAACCTAAGTTATATTTATTACGAACGATCCACCCCGGCTTTCCACGTTGAGTTTCTTTGACTGAAGTAAAAAAAAAAAATTTGGAAAAATTTACTGTTTAAAGTTTCTGTAAATACTGTAATTTTTATTTCTGTTTCTGTTTTTTTCTAGACGTCTTCCACAAGGGCTGGCAGGAGATGGCACAGGACCGGGATAAGTGGAGGGATGCAGGGGAGGCCTTTGCTCAGCAGTGGGACAGTATAGGCTAGATAAGATAAGATAAGAAGAAAGTTTCTGTAGCTTAAATAAAGGCACATGAGCCTTTAGATCTAAGTCTCAGGTGGTGAGCACAAGTGATATCTCTGATGTTGCGAGCGTACATAGTGACCACTTACCATCAAGTGGCCTCGCCGTACGCTTAGTTGCCAATTGGGTGGTATAGAAAAAAAATAGGTTTATTAAAAAATAAATATCAAAAATTACACTTTCGCTCGTAAGCAAATTACCAGCAGTGAGAAAATTTGAAGCGTACCACGGAAACTATATTAGGCACCCTAAACGTAGCTGTATCGGCGCTGTATTTCCTGTTTTGTTCCCTGTTATGTAAACGCAAAGTTTTTCTCAACACCATAAACTTCCCTAAAATAATGACTTTTTTTTTTTATACCACTAAAGTGGCAACCAAGCGTACGGCCCACTTGATGGTCAGCGGTTATCGTAGCCTATGTACGCATGCAACATCATAGATATCACTTGCGTGTTACCACCCTGAGACGTTAGATGGAAAGTCTCATGTGCCTGTAATTTCACCGAAAACCATATCCTTCGAACCGGAACACAGCAATACGAGCAATGATGCTTTTTTTTTTTTTTTTTTTTAAATAATGCTGGACAATCCACACAACATCATCTAGCCCAAGGTAAGCTGCTGTTAAACAGAGCTGTATTATGGGTACTAGATGACTGATATATATTTAATACAATACAATACATAGATAGATATTTTTTATTATACATAGAAAACACCCAGAACACCCGGAACAAATATTTGCAGATCCTACAAACATTTGTCCCAAGGCGGGAATCAAACCCGCAACCTCTGCGTCGCAGGCGGACCTTCGCCCACCGCGCCACATTGGTCGTCAAATGCTTGGCGGCAGAAATAGGTATGGTGGTAGTCCTTCCCCGGACGAGCTCTATCACAAAGAACTCTACTACTCTTAATGACACTTATTTTTATTGATTAATTAATGTGATAAATAATATTGCACGATGAATATAAAATGATTAAATGCATTGATTTATGATATTGCAAATTCATGTATAGCTTGGCAAAAAGTCTTGAAAAAACAGTAGTCACTACTATCTTTGTGGTATGAAGCTTACAAAAATGTTTGCTCAGCTACGGTCAGGATAAAGATATTCCCCGATTGAGTACGCAGCGCCATTTTATCCCAAGAAAAACTCTAGTAAATTCGCTTATAGCGCCACTAACAGCAAACAACTCTTGGGACCTACGTGACACGAACAAATAAAAACTACTCTTTGAACTTTGATAGCCGGAAATTGTTTTAAGCAACGTAAAGTGGAGATTTCGTCGGTGGACTAGTGTCCCAGTCGTACCAAGTTTGTTAACAAGAGGGGGCAAAAGTTATTTGTCTTCAGTTACGCTCGGGGCACGCGTTTGTTTTGGCTTACACGCTCGACTAAGTTTGATTTAGATGTTTTTATGGCTTGTGTGTTGTAAAACATGAAAGTAGAGATTTTCCTTTGTAAAACTGCGCAGAAGTTTACAACACAGAGCCAAAACCGCCAGCAATCCATTAGATAAATTCAACAACTTCTATGTTTTGAAGGAACTTTATTTCATGTTATGGTAACGTTATAAGTTAGGCTGGATTCAGAGCAAAGGTGACATCGGTTGCGCTATAAACAAGTTATATTATCGTAATTAGTTCAATGATTATAATACAAAAATAAACAGCTATTTATACGCCATTGGCCATTCAACGCGCTGACAGCGTTGTGGATCAATCCAAGAGAAATTCAATCTTACGCCTCGTTAGCACGAGCGTATTTTTACCGCGCGTTAAAAAAACCGCTCAAATAGAAATATGTATTTCCAAGTAGCTGTTCGCACATCAGCGTTTCTAAAATGCAACGTATTTGCTGTATTTTCAGCGTTGGGCGTGGGGCGGGAGAGTTGGATTTTTAACGCACACATTTTACGTTCGATAGTCCGCCAACGCCGGGTTTTACCGATACTGATAATTAACGCTCGTGGGAACGAGCTTTTAATGACACAGTTATAATTTATATTGCTACGCGCATCCAATGTCAGTTTTGTTCTGAATACGACCTAAGTATCATTCAAAGATCGACAACGTTGTGAGAAAACCGGCCAAGAATTCAAGAACTTAAAATTCAATGACATGTGCAATTCACGGTGAATGGCACATGGTCATAGAATTATTAGTTCTGAGTGAATGGTTCACCACTCTCACATTGGGTTCGAGTTGTAAATTATAACATAAATACCTTTCGGTTGAGAGTAAACCAGTATCTTGTCCTAACAGAACAAACTTTACAAATAAATAAATAAATAAATAAATAAATAATGCTGGACAATCCACACAGCATCATCTAGCCCAAGGTAAACAGAGCTGTATTATGGGTACTAGATGACTGTTATATATTTAATACAATACAATACATAGATAGATATTTTTTATTATACATAGAAAACACCCAGAACACCCGGAACAAATATTTGAAGATCCTACAAACATTTGTCCCAAGGCGGGAATCAAACCCGCAACCTCTGCGTCGCAGGCGGACCTTCGCCCACTGCGCCACATTGGTCGACTTTACAAAAAATAATTATTTTTAAAAAAAAAATTATGATTAATTTTGTGTACCCTAACAGTTATCTGGCTTCCATAGTACAAGCTTTACTTAGTTTGGAGGCTAAATGGTATTGTGAGAAATGTCCGCCAATATTTATTTAATTGTCACTACATAGTATAATACAGAGTCGCTTCTCACTGTCTATCACTGACGACCAATGTGGCGTGGTGGGCGAAGGGCCGCCTGCGACGCAGAGGTTGCGGGTTCGATTCCCGCCTTGGGACAAATGTTTGTAGGATCTGCAAATATTTGTTCTGGGTGTTCTGGGTGTTTTCTATGTATAATAAAAAATATCTATCTATGTATTGTATTGTATTAAATATATATCAGTCATCTAGTACACATAATACAGCTCTGTTTAACAGCAGCTTACCTTGGGCTAGATGATGCTGTGTGGATTGTTCAGCATTATTTTTTTTATTTTTTTTATTTTATCTCTATGTATACAGATATTAAAAACTACACAACAGATTTAAATGCGGTTTTTTTTAAAGATGATTGAAGTGAGAGTGATTCAAGAGAAAAGTTTACAGCACCGTGCACGTGCAAAGCCAGGGCGGGTCCGCTATTTGTAAAGTTGTTTATAAAAGGATTATCAACCAAACGACATGAGCACCATGCACAGACTGGTTTATTTATACCCTAGTTTTATAATCAAAATGCAGACTATGAAAGAAAGAATACTTATTGCTGTACTCAAAAGTTTCTCAGCATGAATTTGAAATAGAAGAGGTAATAATAGACCTCTGTCGCCCCCTAGCCGGCGATCCAATGTTTCAGAGCAAACTTTACTCGCAAACAGCCAGGTAACAGCTACTTTAAACGTGAGACAACCGCAGAGCCTTAACTATGTAGAACGCCCAAACTACAAAGGTATTTATCACACGAGTACAAAGCGAAAGGGATTATTATTAGAACAGTTTGGATAATTTATGTTTAGACAGTGTGTTTTAGGATTTTCTGATAATAAATAGACTAGGAATGCCTGCGATTTTACCTGCGTTGAATAAGCTATTCAATTGGTTATTTTTGTTTTTATAGTGTTAACCATCACTTAAACACTCAAACTTAAACTTACAGGTTCAAATCCCGCTTGAGACGAAATATTTTTTGCGATATTATAGTCTTTTGTTTTATCAATTTATTTTATAAGAGTTGGTGATATACTGACCTACAATGCAAGGCCTAAACCACTGGAGATCATGTCAGCCTTCTAATGTTCCCACTACTGGGACACTGGCCTACTCTCGGGCGAGAGTGATTGGGTCTTAATCCACCACGCGGACCCAATGCGGATTGGTGGATGGCACATGTCTTTCGAATTTTTAATTCTTGGACATGCCGGTTTCCTCATGATGTTTTCCTTCACCGTATGAGAACACTGGAATTGCGCACATATATTTTTCGCACAGAAACATCCATTGGTGCACAACCGGGTTTGAACCCACGATCGGAAGACGACGTCACTACCACTAGACCACTGGTGCTCTAACCGAACACCACTGGACCTAAAAACTTGAAACTTGGAGGACGAAAATTAGGTACTTACTTATATTGATTTTAGTGTACTAAAAATAAATTTCCGAAAAGAAATTTCTAAAAACGAAGGGTACTAAGGTTATTTAAATTGTTTTTTCATAAAACAAAAGAAATAAAGCCGAAAAAAAAAATAGCAAATCTTTATAAAATGTACCTAAGTAAATTGTTAGATAGTGAGAGACTCGTGTCGCAGCTAATTGCTGCTACTACTACTCGTAGGCTACACTGAAAACCAGCGCTACAGACACATTATGTCTGCAGCACATGCTGAGTGGCTGCCTTTTTTTCGTCACAATAGTTAAGTTTTAATTCTTATTGTTATTTTTATTTTTATGTTAATTGTGTGGCGTTAAATAAATATTTTTCTATTCTATTCTATTCTATTCTAAAAAGATTTAAAAAAAAGCACGTAAGCTTTTTAAATTATTTTTTCTTATAAATTCTCATTGAATATATTGTTATCTAATACATTCTACCCCAGCTTATTGCTATGCAGCTAACATCTTACAAATGTACGGTGTGAGCACTTGTTTGAAATATTTATAGCGCTAAGGAACAGTACACACTAGGATATACCAATAATGACGAGCGATGTGGCGCAGCGGGCAAGGTCTGCGACGCAGGAGGTTTGATTCCCGCCTTGGAAACAAATGTTTGTACGATCTGCAAATATTTGTTCTGGGTGTTCTGGGTATTTTCTATGTATAAAAAAATTATCTATCTATTGTTTTGTATTAAGTATATCAGTCATTTAGTACCCATAACACAAGCTCTGCTTAGCTTGGGGCTAGATGATGCTATGTCGTTTTTCTAGGTCGTCTAGTATGAAATGACGAGGATTAAGAAGGCGTATAAATATTATTATGCAAATTATTTGATCATACAAATGTTTTTGGATGAAAAAGATATCTAAAATTTTGTTTGTCAAATCAAATTATAAAGTTACTGCTTCTGAGTTGCAGTGAGTGAACGATATAATTGCAAATGTACTAGCGACCCAACTCATCTTTGCACGGGTGCTTTTAGGCATATTATAGGTATAAACTTTCTATTGAATCACTCTTTGATATCTATCTTCTCTAATATCTTTTGATGAAAACCGCATTTAAATCCGTTGCGCAGTTTAAAATGTAAGCGTACATACGAGTACATACATACATACATAAAGAGGGACAGACTAGGTAGTGACTTTGATTTATTTATAAGGTTTGTTCCCAATTCAACAGATTCCCAGTTTTAAATATTCCCAGTCCCACAGATTCCCACCTGTACAGATTCTCAACTGTACGGATTTCCAACTCTACATATTCTTAACTGTACATATTCCCATTCCCACCTACAGATTCTTAACTGTACGAATTCCCAACTGTACATATTCTCACCTCTACAGATTTTTAACTGGATGGATTCCCAACTGTACATATTCCCACCTCTACAGATTTTTAACTGTACGGATTTTTAACTCTACATATTCCTAACTGTACAGACTCCCACCTCTAAGACAGATTCTTAACTGTACAGACTCTGAACTCTACAACACATTATTTACTGTACTATGCCGTAAAGATAAAGAAGTATAGTGTGTTCAGTCCTTTTAAGCTCGTCTACAGCGATTGATCACACCTTGCGGGAACACTTGCTCATGATGGAGACGAAGTAACATTGCAGCCAGACACCTCACTACAGGTTTGCTTAAAACAGCCACCGCTATATGATTACCGTAATATAGCAGAATATAAATAAAATAAAAAATAAAAATAAAAATAGCCTTTATTTCCCTCTTAAAAAACATTTAGGTAATAAAAATGCGTGCCATTTGTAATTGCTATAAAACACTATTCCATTTATGTAATTATATATTGATTTCACTTTATTCTTCTAATTTCATTATTAATTCTTGTCTATTTATGTAGGTATTTCTTTATATTATTTTTATTCATTAATTATTATTCATTTTTCATTAATTAAATTGTCTGTTTCCTTTCATTGTGTAAATAGGATAATCATTATGTGTCATTAATGTCGAGGGCTATTCATTTCTGGATAAAGGCCGCATATAGCAGAATATAGACATATTTTTTTATTTTTTTTTTATACAACTGAAGTGGCAACCAAGCGTACGGCCCACAAGATGGTAAGCGGTTACCGCAGCCTATGAACGCTTGCAATACCAGAGGTATCACTCGCGGGTTGCCACCTTGAGGCTAAGATCGAAAGCCCCATGTGCCAGTAATTTCACCGGAAACCATACCCTTCACACCGGAACACAGCAATGCGATAAATACAAATTCAAATATTTTATTGCAATAATGTTGCTAATAGGTCTTCTATATTGTATAATATGCTATAGTAGGAACCTAGTTTTAAACATAAACCCTGTTAGGGCACAGCAATATTGCACTAGGAGGCGCTTCATGTCTAGGTACTTATAATCTATAAAAATAAATAATTAAATAAATAAATAAATCAAATCTGGTTATAGATAGTTATTTTCTCCGAAAGAATGTAACATTCGCTTACATGAAAAAAGACTCAATTTACTTTAGTACTTAAAATGGTAAAAAGCGTATTAAGAACAAAAAAAAATACACAACTAGAGAGTAGACGTGACTGCGAACAACACTACTACCACACCCCGGACACTCTCAATAAAATGTATGAAACAAACGCGTCCTAATCATCACATGCAAAGTTTGTGTACGTAAAATCAAATCTGGTTATAGATATTTATTTTCTCCGAAAGAATGTAACATTCACTTACATGAAAAAAGACTCAATTTACATTTAGTACTTAAAATGGTAAAAAGCGTAATAAGAACAAAAAAAAAATACAAAACTAGAGAGTAGACGTGACTGCGAACAACACTACTACCACACCCCGGACACTCTCAATAAAATGTATGAAACAAACGCGTCCTAATCATCACATGCAAAGTTTGTGTACGTAAACGCGCACCACGCATACAACAGTTCAGCGATTAATGGAATAATATTTACATTAAAGCTATAGCACACTAGTTGAAGGCAGAATATCTGACACTGCTGTGGACACAAAAAGACAAACTCATGCTTGTCGAGTCTTACCATCAAAAAGTCACCGGTTTCCTAGAAAATCTTCACGTTACAAATGCAACCATTTGCATACCTAGCTTACGTACATCAAGTTGTTTTGTTTGTAGAATAGTATTCGCTTGAGGAAGGTAATTTTCTTTGGAATTTTATCATAATTAAAATATGAACAAAGTTTCACAAGGACCGGAATATTTACCAGGATTTGTGAGTTTTATTGTTTTCCGATATATTGGCGCATTCATGCAATATGATCACGTAAAAACGGTCATATTTAAATAATAGGCTATTATCAAGTGGTTACATGAATCCAACCACTATTAAAATGAAAAGACCAAACTCATTAAATGAATGGTTTATTCAAAGTTTATATTTCATCGGTAATGGTAATTTACAAGGTACGAGTTGGCCGGCTGACTCATACTAACTTCTTACTTACAAGCCACAAATATTTTTTCGCGTAGCAGCGTAGCAGCATAGCAGCGTAGCAGGACGCGTAGCGGTGAGCGTAGGCGCAAAATACTTGTTACTTATTACAAGATTCAAAGCGCCATTGTTGCTTAGATGTACTGAATCAATTCAGTACGTAAGTAAGTAAGTACGTAAGCAGTAAGTAAAAAAAAAAAAAAGTACTGTAAGTGCTCAGGCGCTTCCATGCTTCGAATGACACGTGTCGGCCCTAACATTTTTAAAGTGGTTCGGCCATGACGTGGCTTCTGGGCTCCTTCACCAGATTTGGCCACTGCCTCATACTAACTTTGTTATCAAACTGCGTGGCCTTACCACGTCGGTAGGTCTAGCTAGCACTACAATATTTATGAAGCACACATGTGGACCCACGTTGGTATGCGTGGCTTGTTGACATTCGATTAAAGGGTCTATTGTCCATTGTGGAGACTCCGCAGTATATAATTCAGGCCCAATTGTGTTCCGGTGTTTTATTCAGATCAGTTACGCTGTTTTACGACACCAGTGTACCCATAACTAAGTGAAACTGTTTGTCGTCTTTGTGTAACCCTTCGTGTGGTTGGTTACAACCTGTTTAAAGAACAATAAAAAACTTGAATAAAAAACTGGCATGAATAAAAAAAAATTAGAAGCTAAAAAGTTTGCTCTGTAAGATGAACATTGTAATTTTCTAATAAATGATAGTTTTTTGAATCCCGGAGGCAGTATTTAATGCTAAATTAGTGTAAACGGGTGTAACGCTTTGTGTCTTTGTTTGTTCTGACTTTCATGCAAGATTTTCCCCGCTGCGTCTTCTAGGAGTTGAATTTTGGCAAATCCTTTCTTAGTTTTAGATCTCTAGGACGTACTGTTTTGTCTGTTTGTCAGTCAGTTAGTTATTGAAGCAAAAAGTTAGTGAGGCGATGATTTTATAATGTTAAGATTATGTAAAAATGTCCAGCAATATTTTACGATTATGATTAGCCTAGTGTGTCCCACTGCTGAGCAAAGGCCTCGCCATGATCTCTCCAGTGATCTTGGTGTTATGTCAGCTGGACCCAAAGGAACCGTTTAATTTTCCGGGATAAAAAGTAGCTTATTTGTTTTATTCTAGGACTTTTGCTATCTACATTTCAAATTTCAGTTTAGCATTGTTTCAATATTGCTTCTGAGCTTGTGGTTACTTACCATCCCCCATACCATGAACTCTTTTAGCGATTCAAATTAGGACCTAAACTGAATTGTCAAAAAAATTTGTACCAGGAAATCAAATAAACAATCATGTCATGGTATAAAATTTTTTGTCAATTTTATTTTAGGTCTTCATTTGAATTGCTATAAGAGTTCATGGTTGGGCCCCTGCCCCCATACCATGAACTCTTAAAGCGATTCAAATTAGGACCTAAACTGAATTGTCAAAAAATTTTGTATCATGACTTCAATAGTTATTAATTTCATGGTACAAAATTTTTCGACAATTCAGTTTAAGTCCTAATTTGAATCGCTTTAAGAGTTCATGGTATGGGGGCTGGTAGTTAAACTCAATTTTTATTTTAATAATAAATTTTTTTTTTTTTTGTAGAACAAATGCCTATACACTATTGAATAGAATCGAACACGGTTTCATGTACACGGGTTTGAGTGATAATTCATACGAATGCGAGGTAGCCAGGGTTATTGCTTTTCAATATTGGATCATAGTCAATGTTTATTCGGTGAAACAACTTCGTGTGGTTTTCGAAAAACATGAACATAAAAAATAAAAAGCTTGAAACAGTTAGTGTTACAAGCTTTTGCATTGCTGTATTTTTTTAAAGGAAGTTTGTTTTTTATTTGTATACAGTGTTTATTATTTGTTTATTTTATTCAGAAAACAGATTAAATTTAAACATTCAGCTGTCACGCAAGCTGTGTGCCCACACACAGTTTCATAAATTGCAACGTCATGGTACGCGCGTGTCTACGTAGGTAAACGACTTGACCGTCGGTCGGCGCGGCGGCGTCGCGTCAACGAGTCTCTTTACATAGAGGATCGTTCAAACCAACACGGCGACGCGAAAGCGGAGCAAAAGCGTTTCGCGTGTTGGACGCTGTGTTGCCGCGTCGCGATCGCGTTGGTGTGTAAGGCGCCATTGCTAAGCCATTGCAGCGTCCGGCTCGCGGCTGACGCTTCCGCTCCGCTTTCGCTCGTTTTCGCGTCGCCATGTTGGCTTGAACGACCTTTAGATAGCTTTACTGCTGCGCTGTGGTCGACAAATTCTGGCAATATTCGTTTTGATTGATTGATGACCGCTGTATCGAACAACAGCCCATCCATCGCGACCAAGTGTTTTATTCTCATATTTCCTAAACGAGCGAGTAACATATAAATGAATATTACATTTACCAGCTTGCTAATTATTATCATTTTTTGTTATTCTAATGTACATGAATAAAAACGATGTTACTCGTAGATTTAAAAGACACTAAAATAACAGAGGTTTAAAGTACGTTTAAAAATAAGGCTCTGAAACAACGAAATCTGGCATATTGTATCAAAAACAAATGCTCATGGTAAAGCTAAAAGTGTGCTTCTTCAGTTAGTACTGTTAAAACTTGTTCGTTCATACAAATGTTATTCGGCAAGACACGACTTTTGTAAAAACTTTAATTATTATTTTTTATAAAAGCTTAAACTTATTTATCGATGTGAACAAAACACACTATTTATTTGATGAGCGAATGCCCAAATAAATAAATAAATAAATAATGCTGGACAATCCACACAGCATCATCTAGCCCAAGGTAAGCTGCTGTTAAACAGAGCTGTGTTATGGGTACTAGATGACTGATATATATTTAATACAATACAATACATAGATAGATATTTTTTATTATACATAGAAAACACCCAGAACACCCGGAACAAATATTTGCAGATCCTACAAACATTTGTCCCAAGGCGGGAATCGAACCCGCAACCTCTGCGTCGCAGGCGGACCTGCGCCCGCTGCGCCACATCGGTCGTCGAATCCCCCTACTCAACTAATTAAATCTTAAGTGATGACTTTTTAGACGTTTCTCTATACGATTTCTATAACTAACGACCTCTTACACTATCGGAAATATTTAAATAGCATTTGGTCGTAAGAAAAATACTCTAAGTAGAGCAAGTAAGTTGAAAAATGAAAATGAAAAATATTTATTTGCAGCCAAAAACTTAGAACTAGGTACACAGAAAACAATAGATTAACAAGTAGGTAGGTTCTTAAGTCTATAGCAGTTATTATTTTAGCAGAGGTAGAACTTGTCAGCGATCTTCAAACTAGGCGAGCCCGTATCGTGAAGATCAATTAATACGACTTCACTTTATTGATAACCTCGGTCGAACATGTAGTTCGTATGAGTCAGTGGCCTACAGTACTGTGTACAGTTTTTATGCCGCCCAAAGGAAAGTGAACGAAACATAAACAATGCTATAAAGAGTCGAAGTTGATGGTGACTGATGGTGGATAAATTTACGATAGTGGTATTCGAAAGCAATTGATTACGAGCGCGTATCTCAAGCATAGCGGCGCAGGCCCGGCTATGAAAACAAACACCGTTATTCATGCAACAAAACACCGAGGTTGACTATTATTGGTAATAGTTACGGCTGTGTTATGATGGTCTAGTGGTAGTAACCACCGAGAAAGAGAGGCGGCATTCTGGTGCCTTCATCGCTATGACCAAACGCTGGCTCGCTACGGTATCTGCGTGGAATCGATGTCGACGAGTCACGTTTTAGCGTTTAGTTGTCCGACTCTTTTTCAAAGTCAACCTATCGATAGCGAAACTATCGCTATTAAAACAACACAGATACCGAAAACCATTTTACTGGTTACTTACTTACTTTTAGACTGGTGGGATATTGCCAAGGACAGAGATAGATGAAAGGAATTGGGGGAGACCTTTGCTCAGCAGTGGGACACAATAGGTTGAAAAAAAAAAAAAAAATGGATAAAAACTTGCAGACATTTGCGGCGAGTGTTTAGAATGAGGCTTTTTGGAGCTGGATAAAATTGAATCTATTATCATTAGTACTATTAAAAGTGCTTGTAATTGTGTAAACAAAGTGTGTTTCTCTTTTAACACATTAATGTATACCGTACCGTAAACAATGCAATGAGCGCAGCGCAGCGTCATCAATCGAGTTGTGTCGCGCCGCGCCGCCGCCGCCAGCAATTTGTCATCGGTGCGCGATGACAGACCGTCGGACGATTTTCATGATTTATTAAATGCAAGTGACGTATTGCCGGAATACGGAGATGAGTTTGTCTGCCTTAAATACCGTGATGAATTTTAACATTACTGCTAAGGATTTTTAGTATGAGTCTGTTGTTAAGTACCACTGCAGTGGCAAACATTTGGCTTCCAGCTGTGGTGTGTTAAGTTTGAAGGGGTATTGTCTTTGGCTATCTTGTCAAAACGATATATTTTAATTAATTTTCTCGTTATATTTTATGTTTTATTGCGTAAATTTGGTGGCAGTTTATCCAATTTAACTTGTTTATTTAGCACAAGTGTAAGTAATTGAAATGGAGGGGTTATGTTGGTTGGTAATTTAGTCAAAGACTTTCCAAGGGAATTTTGAAAGAAAAGTCACAATATCTTTCCAAATTCGTTTGTTTACGTTGCTAAGCGACATTCAAACTAATATACTGGCGAAATTGTGACAAATAAGCCACAGAGTCTATAAACCAAGAAGAAGTAGAAGAAGAAGTTTGAAGGGCATTGTAGCGAGCAAAAATACTACGGGCGATCGAGACCTAATAGCTTTATTTTGGTGACGTGCGCAGGTTAGTATCACGCATGCATGTGCTATGCGGACAGGCGAAACGAATAAATTGACTGGCTCGTCACTATCTGACATATTATTTTAGTTAGATAAATACTATATTTAACTTGTTACAAAAATTCATGACGATACTAAAACTTTTGTGAAACACGCAAAAATTCGCTTCTTATTCTAACAGATACATGTTTTTTATTTTTTTATTTTTTATTTCACAGGAAAACAAACAGTCTTTAAAAACAAAAATATTAGTAATCTAAAGATACAACTATAGACCATATAAAAGTTTTCGCATATTGCAACTAATTTAAGCTTGCTTGTTGAATACAAAAAAGAATACAAGAAAAAAATATTTGTTATTTTGTTTAAAAAAAAAAAAAAAAAACTGACAATAAAAACAGTTACGGAGACGTGCCAAACCATTTATTTGCTAAAATGTTTTTAATCCTTGAAACTTTGCAGTCAAATAAGTCAAGTTTAGAGACGTCAACCAGGTTGTTAAATGCAATAACTGCTCTGCTAAAATAGGAGTTTTGCCTATAATTAGTGAAACTAAATGGGATTGCCAACCCTGTAGGTTGTCTGATTGATCTGTTTGAAACTTTTAATGTTATGTTTTCTAGTAACTGGGGAGAGTCAATTTTGCTCTGCGCTACCTTGCTTAAAAAGACAATGACAGCTATATTACGCCTTTCTTTAAGTGGCAACATGTGATGTCTCTTACACCTAGACACATAATCTACATCATAGCACCTACATTTAAACTGTAAAAATCTTAAAAATTTACGCTGGATTAATTCAATTCTATTTATATAGATATCATACTGTGGACTCCATACTTGAGAACAGTACTCGAGGATGCATTGCCGATGTTCTCATGGTTTTGACCCCATTTAAATAGGATAAGGTACGCTTAGTGCGGTCATCATTAGGGTGAGTCACCGCAAGTTTTATGCACAGGAGGGCGATTCTCGTGCATAGATAAATGGTCACATGTGATATATATCGACAAAGCTGTCAAAATTTCTATAAATGAGCGCTATGTTTATCGATCGGTCCAGCGGTGAACCCCGAACGATTTCGTTATATCGCAGAAAAGTATATTACACAATATTTTGAATTCAAACTATAACTTAGGTATGCATTTTCCTACTGCAATGCGTTGCGTCTCTCAAGAGCCTTTTCTAGTACAATGAGGGTATCTAAGACATTTTTCGTCTCCCCAGACTCCTCATATTTTATTCACAAGTTTATTCTCGTGAAAGAGAATGGTTTTTGATGGCGTTTCCTTGTATTTTTGGTTTACGTTTATTTTATTCAGCGACTTGTATGTAAGTGATATGGTGTACTTTTGGAATTAAATCGTTTGTTTTTATTGATTGGTTTAAGTTTTAGCAGCTTCGTAAAAATAAATAAAAAATGTTTTATTTATATCAATCATCATCATCATCCTGACAGCCTTCTAATGTTCCCACTGCTGGGACACTGGTCTACTCTCAAGCGAGAGTGATTGGGTCTTAATCCTCCACGCGGACCCAATGCGGATTGGTGGATGGCACATGTCTTTCGAAGTTTTAGTTCTTCAACATGCCGGTTTCCTCACGATGTTTTCCTTCACCGTATGCGAGCACTGGCATTGCGCACATAAATTTTTGTAGCGAAAAATCCATTAGTGCACGACCGGATTTGAACCCACGACCTTAGAATCAGAGAAACTCACCCTAAGGTTATTTTATTACGTCCATGAGTTATTTAGAAAGAAACAAACAGCTGTCTGGCAAAATTGTTGCAAACTTAGCCACAGAAAAGAAGAAGAAGAAAAACAAACAGCTGTAAAACTTCAAATTGCTGTATCTCGGGATCTACTCATCTCAGACTAGCCACACCTTACCAAATGAAAGGTTTTCTTTGTTTTCACAAGAAATTTAAGTACTTAAATAAATTAATTGGGTTTATTAAAAAAAAAATCTGTCTGAGGTTAAGATTCATGTTATAAACATTTCTAAATTATAATGTATTTAGAAAGCCTCACAGATAATTTTCAAGATCGATATTATTTGAATAAGTTTTATTACTACTCAATGGTTCATTTATTTTAATTAACAACAAAAGTTTCTTATTGTAATGGTCGTTTCGAGTTCAAAGAAGCTTTTTCTCTGTTAATTGCTTGGGTTTACAGATTTGCAGCCTTAAGGCACTAAAGTAATTCTGGTTATCTAATTGTTCAACCAATATTCATAGTTGAAATGAATTATTGCAATCTTTTTACAAAAATCTGGTTTTAGTATTGTCGTTCTATAAAATAAAACTGCAATTGTTACCTGGAAATGGTCAAATTTAATAGCAATATGAATTGTCAATTTGCTATTTTACTCTAATAGAACTATAATGACAAAAATACTGTTTATGGGAAAAAAAACCTGATGGAAATTACTAGAAAACTGCATGTGGGTGGTGATTTCACACTTACAAATAACTGCAATTTGTCACCTTATTACCCTCAGTGTCTTTTCACATTAAAAAGGTTTTTTGCTATGACTATTGCAAAACGCGTTATACTGTTGAAACGCCGCTACATTTCATTATATTATACGTGGCAATGCAACCAGCATGTTGGGAACGCTTCCTACTGATAGTGATTTGGATCAGTTGAGCTATCTATAGGTCGTTTGTAACGGTCTTTAGATGGCTCAACTGTTTCATATGTATTTTGTATATTTTGTAATGTAATATAATTATGTACATATTTTATTTTGTTTAATAAAAAATTAAAAGTTAAAAAAATATATATATATATATAAAAGTAACCTTTGCCCATAAACCATCTATCTGTGTTTTTAATTTCAACCAAATCCGTTCAGTGGTTGTCGAGTTCTTCCAAACATTTGCATTAAAGTAAAGTAAAGTAAAGTAAAACATATATTTATTCAATCATATCACAAGGATCATTTTGAAACGTCTAAATTAACGCCAGTTCCACGCGCCTTAGCCTAGTAGAATCTGGAAACATACTCGGCTGGGCATTTATAATGTGGTAAGTGTGATGTGAAACATAGCGGCCGAGTGCATGATAAATACTATGAGTGCGAGAAATCAATCATACTCTATATTCATCGGCATTGTAGAAAACTTTGCACTTCAATATGGAGCTCAAAACGGATCCAAAGATTCAGAAGCAAGAAAAGAAGTTCAAGACTTTCAACGAGACGTATCCGCTATGCGCTATTTCCCTTGTGTTTGCTTTCATGTACCCTAGTAGAGAAAACGCACTCGAAAGATGCATCTTGATAACTTTAATCGTATCTTTCAACGGCGGCCAGCTCTTCTTTTTCACCGCATACACCTGCAATTGCCTCTATAATATGGACATCTACAACTTCTCAAGGAACATGACTTTAACTGTCATCCTTATTCTATTCTTCTTCAAAACATATTACGTTATCTACGCTACGTCAAAATTTGCACCGTTTTTAGAGTGGATTTCCAAAGATTTGATAAAAGCCAACGATCTGACCGAAGACTACCAGCAAATTTACGAAGAGCACATCAAAGAATGCAAAGTAGCGGAGATCTCATGGTTAATTATACCAACACTTTTGACTGCGCTGTTTCCTGTCTACCCTGCGATCTGCATGTCATTCACAAGCTTACAATCAGACGACTATCAAAGACTGATGGTGCACGATATGGAAATGATATTTTTTGAAAATATTCAAGATGACTGGCCATTTTTCCACTTATATTTTGCTTATAATTGCATTCAGTGTGTGGTGCTCGTGCCAAACTACTGCGGTTTAGACGGATCGTTTTGTATCGCAACCACGCATCTACGAATGAAGTTGAAACTGATGACGCATAAGCTTAAAAGAGCTTATGAAGATGCAACAAATCCAGCTGAACTAAAGGGTCTTGTGATTGAGGCTATAAAAGATCATCAGGACGCGCTTGCGTTTTACGAAGCGTTGCAGGAACTGTATGGGCCGTGGCTGTTTGCTGTGTTTATGCTGACGTCTTTTATGATATCATTTAACTTGTACTCGCTTTATCTACTGCAGCAGCTGGAGCCAAAGTTCACAATGTTTGGCATTTTTGGCGTGCTTCATATATACTGGCCATGTAACCACGCTAGCATTTTAGCTGAGGTAATCCGTTATTTTGTTCTTGTACTAAAGCTATACACAACACAATTGCATAATGTTTTGCGTAATGTCAAAGCAATGTTTAATTCCAACCCCGCTGTTAGACGGGTATTTATCTCACGGGAACCGAACCTTTTTACGGGGTTAAAGATAGAATATGTGCTATTCCAGACTTTACTGTGCCACATTTCATAGAGATCCGTTCAGCCGTTCTGGCGTGATACTCCCACCAACATTAAACATACAATCATTCCCATTTTTCTTTATGATATTAGTAAGGATATGTTAATTTTTTGGGAATTGAAGGGCTAAGTTTTATCCATTTCAGGTTGGTGACGGGGTTGGTTCAGAAATATACTCCGTTCCATGGGAGATCAGCAAGAATCATGAAGTGACCAGGATGTTGGTCTTCATGATCGCCAGAGCACAAAAGTCACTGATCATCACTGGATGGATCGTCACATTTAATATGGAGTTGTTCAAGTCGATTCTGCAAACGTCGTACTCATTCTTCACACTTATCACAGCATAAACACCTATTTACTAGATATAGTTTTTAAATAAGTTCACATACTTTATGCAAACATAAACCAAATAACTCTTATTCCTGTAATTTGCAGGGGAGCCTTCAAACCTATAATAATGTCACGCACATTTAAATTTTTATTAAAGTATATGTATTTTTTTTTACTGAAGTTGCAACCATGCGTGCCGTACGCAAAAAATGATGGTAAGCAGTTATCGTAGCCTATGTACGCTTGCAACCTCAGATTTAACTTGCGTGTTTCACCCTGTGACATAGTTTGAAAGTCTCATGTGCCTGTAATTTCACCGGAAACCGTACCCTTCGAACCGGAACACACCAATCGAGCATTAATTACGTGGTAGTTTTTCTCCAGACGAGCTCTATCACAAAGAACTCTATTACTCTTATATTTGCTGTAACATTTTATGACAGCTCTGAAAACTGCGCCGTCCGCGTAGTCTGCGCAGTCTAAACAATATTAACGTATCTTGCACTCAATGCAGTAAAAATATTGTAATGTAATATGTAATGTAATGTAACTAAATAAAGGTTTTATTATGATATATTTTGGCGTATAAACATATCATTAATATTTTGAACTCGCGTTTTATGTTGACACTTTAGTCTAAATAATTACATTCCCACAGTAAATATAATCCCCTTCAACAGCGGGGTAATAAAAGCCCTTTACAATGTTCTTAACATCGCAGCAAGTACAATCAACCCCACATGTTTATAAACACGGAACAAGTTAAAGGAAACATCAGGGAAGTCGCATTAACGCGCGAAAGTAAAGCGACATCACTCACTTCACACTTCCATTCATTAAACCGACTCAAAGTGAGTTCGTTTGAGCTGACATGTGGCTTGAACTTTCTTTAAACGCTCCCCAACAATTTCACTCGCAAAAATTACGTACATCAACCTTATTACGCAGAGAGAGAGCTCAAAGTTGTTGGTTGTAAAGAGTTGTTATGAATTCTTTGGAGATGGTATCACGACGCATGCGTGGTAGTCATTGCAGCTTCGGATGTTCGGAGTTCTGGCACGGCTGCCGGCAACTGTTAGCAGCATGACATTGACAGTCGATAACCGACCTCGGAGCGGGGAGGACCTATCGCTTTCCGCTCCTGCTGGGTACGAGATCGCGTAAATCGCGAGGGTATTTTTTAAAGAAAAATGACGGTGTATTTTTAGCTGTTAAAGACGTGCTGTGCTTGCTGATTAGAGGATTTTGTAGGTAAGTCCGAGTTCTTTCGAGGAAGTTTAAGTTTCGTATATAAAAATTTCAAGCCTTTGAAGGTATTAAGTTTGAATCGTGTAATTACGTTTTGAAGCAAGGCCTTTTTTATTTGCTGAAAGAACCAACAATTTATTTTTTCCCACGTTAAAATTTGTCTCTTAACTTTTACTTCACGGTAAGTTTTTTCTTTTCAAAATAATGTGTATTAAACTGTTATATGAATAGGTATCTACATATAAAATATTGTGTTGTGTCGTTATGTTGAACATTCTACCATTTTCTACTGGACACGTTCTTGTGTTCGTTTGTTTACATGACACAGCTGTACTAAAACTCTACCATTCTACTAACTTAACCTCCATTAAATAAAATGATACCTATGTAAGCCCGTATTAACATTAACTAGGTGCGGAAACATTACACGACTTGTAACATAACTTGATTATAATGAAACCACAGAGTTTTAGATCAGTGCAATCGTTTGTGAAAGTTACAAGAAATTAACTGTTAGTTAATTAAGTCAGTATGCCTTTTACATCCATAAGAACAATGTAAAAGGGTGTATTATTGTAAGCACCCTGTAAGTACTTGTTTTTATTAAAATTGTTTATAATATGGGGGTTCTAGTAAACTACGAAGAATAGGGAAATCCTAATATTTGTAGAAAACAAAAGATACAACGTAGGTACTGAGCTAAACTAAAACCGAGGTCACAGGTGACTAAGCATATGCTGTAACCCATATAAAATAGTCTAACCTTTCATGTATGTTAGTCTCCAAGTTAATATTTCAATGGGCCATAGCAGAAGTACTTAACATCGTAAATATCTATTGTAGCTTCATTTATGTTTATTATTTTATATCGTTGTTCGATGTGTTTATTCTCCCTGATGTCAGATATTTTCAACAAATGAAAGAGGTTCTCAAGTTGAAGCGTACAACTGTATATTTGTTTCTTTCACTGAGCAATCAGACTTTGTGTTACTTTTAATAATGTCATGATAAGTAACCAGCAAATTTTGTTTGATAACCACTTTGAAAATTCATTGAATCCTTTCATTGTCTATAAGTTAGTTTCGAGAGACTTCAAAGTTTTCTAATTAGGCAAATTAGACTTGTTGATTTTGTTCTTGCCGCGATTCTACAAAAAATTCGGACGCTGGAGCAGACAAAAGTTTTCACTGATGCTACTGATGTATTCAGAGTCGTAGGTAATTTTTTTACTCTCTTAAGTTTTGTTTTATTTAGCTACTCTTAATAATAAAAATGCAAAAGTTTGGATGTTTTGATGTATGCTTTTTTTGTATATGGCTTTGAAACGTCTTAAAGCTAGGTGAATTTACGCCAGTTCCACGCGCCCCAGCCTAGAAGAATTTGGCAACAAACTCGGCTGGGTTCCTAGCTTTTTTCTGATGATTCAGTTTGATGAACATAGGATACTTTTTATCTTACCACGAGAGCAAAGCCAATTTAAATAAAAAAATATATATCTAATTACTAAAAACTAGCTGTTCTCTACGACTTTGTTTGCGTGATACTAACCGTAGTTTTTTCCAGGATAATAAGTAAAAGGCTTATTTTATTCTCGATTTCAGCTAAAACGGTTCTGTGGTTATCGAGTTATAGAGGAACAAACATCCCTCCAACCAAACAAACAAACATTCAAACTTTCGCATTCATAATTATAATGTGATTTTGCAAAGCAAATAATGCAAAGTAATATTTATTTACTAGTCATATTTAGTAAGCTTTCACAGACATTGTTCTAAAGTTAAGCAATTTTGTAAAGGTTCGTGAAACAGTTTCTGTGAGCCGTTAAATACTTTTTAGTCTTTTGAGTTATGCTTTCAACTGTAATAAATGATGTTTCGTTTCAGCATAACTTTATTTGTTCTGAAAATTTACAACATAAATGGTTTTTATTGCTTCTCTGTTCTTTCTTACGTAAACATTTTGTGTGGGTTTAATAAGCTTAAGTACTTTAAGGTGCGGTCTCTTATAAAACGTAGGTGATACAGCGGTGTGCGATTTTCAATTCTAATTCTAAGAAATTACAGACGCTGGTTGGATGGTGATTACGCAGAACCGTGCTTAACTTCGTTGATCTGAAGGCCGATTCCCGTAATATCACAGTCACAGTCAAGTCACAGTCAAGTTCCAATCTCGTCTCAATGTCGTGACACAAATCGTATTCTCGTAAACAAAATCAAAAGGAATTATGACACCAAGTATATTGTAATGTGATCGAAAGTTGAACGAACATACAACTGACAAATCTTTTTACTATAGCTTAAATTGGTATTATCATGTCAAAAATGAGTTTGGAGGTTGAACGAAAGTAGACTGTTGCGAAATGTTTTTTTTTTTTTTATACAACTGAAGTGGCAACCAAGCGTACGGCCCACGAGATGGTAAGCGGTTACCGCAGCCTATGGACGCTTGCAATACCAGAGGTATCACTCGCGGGTTGCCACCTTGAGGCTAAGATCGAAAGCCTCATGTGCCAGTAATTTCACCGGAAACCATACCCTTCACACCGGAACACAGCAATGCGAGCATTACTGCTTGGCGGCAGAAATAGGTATGGCGGTAGTCCTTCCCCGGACGAGCTCTATCACAGAGAACTCTACTACTCTTAACTTACGAGATTATACTAAAACAAGATTACCCAATTTATAATTTAATCTCGATTCGGTTAAGTTTATTTTTTGATCTCAGGTAAAAACGGGAATTAGCCTTCTGTTCTGAGTAACACCAGATACGTCATAAGCGCTTTTCTACCATCGCAATGCTACTGCTGGTGATATTCCATGTATTATTGCAAGCGGTATAAAAATAGTAGGATACATAATACACGCTTCGCGCTAACTAACAGTTATTTTAAAATAGTTCAAACAGTACCTAATGGATTGAATTTAGATCACGTATAATAATTATTCGAACCATCAACACTGAAATGTACATGAAATTTCCATTTCCAGTGAACTAATATCGTGTGGATAATGTTATCATTATAATTGGTCTGTGCTACTTAAATAAGTAACCATGGTTAACACTTTCTATAACAATGTACCAACTATGTAGTTAACACTTTGTAACGTCTGCCGATATTGTGTTAGTACACGTCAGTCACGTTATAGAGAACCAAGGAACTCAGGCTTCTTAAGTTCCGGGGCGTTAAGTAAGTAAATTTGTATGAGTCAGCCAACTCTGGTGACAGAGTTCCTAGCCGCCCGAAAGCCTGTGTCATGGCCTAACAACTTTGAAAAAGCCGGGACCGACTACGGGGCGTTAAATGCGGATGACGGGGCGATGAAGGGGGCGGGACGCAGGGCTGAATCCGAAATAATCATGGCAGCCTTCTAACGCTCTCACTGCTGGGACACTGGCCTACTCTCAAGCGAGAGCGATTGGGTCTTAATCCACCACGCGGATCCAATGCGGATTGGTGAATGGGATCTGAAATAATGCTTTTCGTCCAGCTATCAATTTGTATGAGATATTTTGCATCGCTTCTTGCGTAAAATAAACTATAAAAATCTTGTGTTCAAGAAAAATATATCTTATTATCACAGATTATAATCAAAAGAAAAATCTAATTGATATATTTTAGTGTTTTGACTAACAAAAATCTATTTGGTGACAATTTTAGTTAACAACGCAAAAATCTATTTGGTGACAATTTTAGTTAACAACGTTAAGTTCTACTTCAATTGAGGCTGTAAATCTTGCCTAAATGAATAAGCTAAGAGAGGGAAAGGTTAAAGAGCACTTAAGTCACATCCCATCTATTTTAAACCACAATATTTAATGCGTAACTACCGAGCTGAACACTACCTACGCAGTTTGAAGCCACAAATCCATTCCAATTAAATAAAATAAAGTTTTGCTGAATTTTATTGAAATAGAAACAAATATTTATAATAATAGCATTTAAGTGAAATGGACTGTAAAAAATGGAGTGAATCTACATTTTTATCGAAATATTTTCTGTTATTGAGTGGAGCTTTGTTTCGCGGGCATATAGTTTATTTCGATGCATGTTCCCGGAAAACTTTATCATAACAATGTGGAGGTTTATATTGACGGCTGAATTTTCGATAGAGCTGTGGAGCTTAAAAATCGCAATAAAGTTATTGTGCGAGAGCTTTATCTAACAAAACAGCAGAATATTTTTTAGACAGTCTGCAAAATATGTAAAAATATAAGTTGTAAGCTGACATTTTCAAAACGATCCGGGGACTAACTCTTGAACGCGAACGGTATTGGACAAGTATTGGAATATGACGTTTCGTACTTTTGACAGCAAACCGAGTGCCAAACTCAACCTTGTTATCAAGAGTAAAAAAATTTGACAGCAGTAAATAAAAATTGGGATTGGATCGGAATTGTCATTGGATTCAAGATTAAGGCACCTGGTTTGGTTTTCATTTTTTACTATAAGTAATATACTTATAGTAATGTGTGTTGCACATTTTCTCGATGCCATATTTAGGCACTCAGCTGAGGCATAAGAAGTACTGGTTCAAATACCTTTGCGGGATAAATTTGCAGTCTTCAAGCACATTTTTTTTTCTGGGTTACCTAATGATTATAATTTTACCTGATTCTAGTTTATGATACTTACAAAAAAGGGTAATAAATTAAAGAATATGACTAGAAATTTGCTTCTACAGTTTGCAGTCTAAAATCTCCTTAAAGTAGTCGATTCATCGTATTTGTCGTGGACAATACACAAATAACAGATCTACCTCCAATACTGACTCGTAGATTATTATTATGCCGCAACAATAACTTGCATTAGCCTAACAAAGGCGCCCGACCTTTCACATAATAGCGTATCTGCGCAAACACTTTCGACGTCCATTTTGTGGCAAAAATCGAACGCGTAAAGTATTTTTTATAAGCTATTTTAGCGGTTCTTTGTCTGATAAATTTATCTTGTTAGAATAGTTTAGTTTTGTGTAGGTACATTTAGTTAAAAACAAAAATAAAATATGTAGGTACCTATTTATTTGGTGGTCAGCAAGAGTCGGTCTTGGTATCACCGCAGTGCCAGATATTCTACCTCCAAGCAGAAGTGTGCGAGCATTACTGCGTTTAGGGTTGAAAGCAATGTAGCAAGTGAAATTAATGAGCGAAAGAGACTTATACAACAACGTCTTAGGGTAATGAGCGCAGTGCAGTGCCACGCTGAACTATTTTTTGTTTAGCTTTTGATGGCACTGCATCTGTTATAGACATAAAATACAATTGATGTGAACAAATCTTTGCTATAAGCTATGGTCACGTGACACCAAATTTAAAAGCCTAAAACTATTTAGGGCTATAAAATAGTATTCCCACGTGATTGAGTAACAAACAAACATACAAACAAACAAATTTTTACAATTTTTTTCATTTACAATACTACAATTTTACGGTCCTAAAGCTTACCGAATGGGGTAAGGTTGCAATGATCATGAAAACAAAGCTCTTGCTTTACAAGTAAGGCCAAAAAACAGTTCTATACAAGAATAACAAATTCGTATTACACGAATTGTCATCAGAGTAGTACCTAACATACAAAATCCTCGATACGAACACGAGCGAACACAAATAATAACACTATGTAAATACCCCGACTCTACCGTATTCAAACCTTGCGATAAAGGTACAGTCAGCTACAGATGTATAAAGATTATAGTATCCTAAAATTATTTCGGCTCAAGATTTGAACCCGCAACCACCTGATACGCGGGTGCTCTACCAGTTGAGCTATCGAGACATATCTCGCTCAGACGAAATAATCATTGGGATGTCTTCGGCTCTATGCGCCGATAGCTCAACCTACAGGGGAAACGTTGCAGTTATCCGAGTCTGTTCAATGACTAAAGTCAGTTTAGTTCATTGACGAGAGGTGTCGCATTGCTTATTTAATTTGTTTTGTTTTTATAGTTTTTATACTATAGATTAAAAAAATATAATTCTCTTAGTAAAAGCCAAAATATTATTCTGGTTAATACTATAAAAACAAAAATAACCTACAGATGTATAGTTCAATTAAGTGATGTGTGAGTTTGATGTTCGTTTCAAATTATGCGTCTTCCGTCTTCTATCAATACGATTGGAAGTTTCAAGAAAATGTACTAAAAATTTCTATCATTTTATTTTTAGATCAGCCAAGTTCCTTGTAGCTTTTATCATGATGGAACATTTTGGTGACTTAAATAAAAGCTTGTAAAAATATACTTGTTGCAAAACCGCTCGACAATTTAAAATGTAGGCTAAAATACTTTTACTAATATTTTTGATATCACAATCTGATGTCGACTGTATCATCGCCCCCTACCGACCTCGCGACGAATTTCAATTGTAATCAAATATGTCGAGGGTTGCCACCGTCTGAGTAAACAAGATAAAGGCCCCGATGTGTACGCTTGTAAACGTGTAATTCTAAGCTTTGACAACCCTAGCGGTGTGCAAATGATGAGTGAAAATTGTGAATGTGCTTATAGAGTAGCAATTTTAAGCCTCATTTAACTGTGTTTTGCATAAAACGTTTAACGCAATCATAAGCAAGATTCTGATAATACAGAGTACTAGTACTCTTGGTACTAGTTCTACCTTTGTAGGTTTTGGGTTCAGCTCTCACCAAAGACAAACATTTTGTGTGTTAGTTATAGATGTTTTTGTGTGAGTTATAACGTATTAAAAGTATTTACCTGAGTGTCAGCTCTACATAATCTATACTAATATTATACAGGGTCATTCATTATCAACCTGACAAACTTAAGGGATAGGTTCCACACCTACAAAAAAAAAATACTTGTACTTTTTTTTTTTTTTCTAAACGTTTTTTTTTTATAAAATTAAAAAAAAAAAATTACGTAATTCTGCTTCATAATTAGTTATCCTTGTTAGAAATCGAAAAGGCAGCGCTCGGCACGTATAGAGGAAATAGTTGTATTTTTCTATTTTTGTTTGTTATGAATAAACTCAAAAACTACTTTCCGATTTAAAAAATATTTTATCACTAGAATGCTACATTATCCTTGAGGATATATTTGTTACTAGCGACCCGCCCCGGCTCCACTTACGGCCCACACCCATACACGGAATAAATAAATAATTATCCTGCGGCGGGAATTGAACCCGCAACTACTTGATTCAATCGGGCAGTTGCCCACTGCGCCACCGAGGTCGTCGTAATACTAAATAATGCTGGACAATCCACACAGCATCATCTAGCCCCAAGGTAAGCTGAAAGAGCTTAACCTAGATGTGTATAAAAAAATATATATATTTATTTTGGACCAAAACATAGAGTACAATAACAGCACAAAAAGAACGATATTATCAAAGTGTGTGAGTGTGTAAGTGTGTGGGTGTGTGCATGTGGATTTCCTTGTTCCTCCTAGTCTCGTATAGTTATCATAGCGGGAAATCCAACAGCGTGTATGTGTGTGTGTGTGTGTGTGTGTGTGTAGGGTATGTGTGAGGGTGTGTGATGTATTTGTGAGTATGTATACATGTGTGATGTGTTTATGGGTATTAAATGACTGATATAATAATATACTTAATAAAATACAATACTTATTAGATATTTCTTATTATTTATAGAAATTACACAGAACACCCGAGACAAACATTTGTAGATCGTACAAACATTTGACCCGAGGCGGAAATCAAACCCGCAGCCTCCGCGTCGCAGGCGGACCTGCGCCCGCTGCTGACATCGGTCGTCAAAAAACGTAAAATGCTTTGTTTAGGGTTCACAATGTATTCAGTTGTTAGCTAAACCCATTAGCATTCGTTTGTATTCGTTTGCTTATCAATGCTTGTTTACTTTGCAAATTTCATTAATTGGAATATTTTTATAACAGGTTTTACTATGATATTTGGATTACTATATATTACCATCATTTGGATGGAAGCGCTCTCGTGCTTCGGAGGGCACGTTAAGCAGGCGGTCCCAGCTTTTTCAAAGTTGTTAGGCATTTAAAAGTACCTACTTTATATCTGACATTGTTGACATTTACATTATTTCACTTGACATTATATTATTTAACTTGACATTTAGATTGATATGTATTTAATTTTATTAGACCTAAGATAGTGTAAAATGTAATTATTATTTTTAATGTTTAATGTTTTAATTTTGTTTTTAATTTATTTGATTTTTGTTTTTATGTTATTAGTATTAGTATTGTAATTAATTTTAATAATTAGTGTAATTGGTTATGCACCGTTCTAGTTAAATAAATAAATAAATAAATAAATGACAAAGGCCTTCGGGCGGCCTAGAAACTCTGTCACTAGAGTTGGCCACTGACTCATACGAACTTACTTTTACTATATTTTTGACTGGTCTCTCAGGTTATGCTCAGATGAGAGTATAATATGTATATTTTGTGAACCGAATTTGAAATTCAAATTCACAATACGGCGATTTTATTTCATAAAATTACAAGGATGACATGTGAATTTACGCCAGTTCCTCGCGTTTTAGCCTAGAAGAATCTTGCGATAAACTTAGCCAATCAAATTAATTTCGATGTAGGTGGTCGGTTTGATGTCCATCCAGGACAAGGGTGTGTGATGATTGTGCATTTTTTTTTCTGTGTTTGAGTGTTTCTACAAAAAAGTATTTAACTGTTGTCAAGAGTTTACTAATACTGTTATAAGAGTAGTAGAGTTCTCTGTGATAGAGCTCGTCCGGGATGGACTACCACCATACCTATTTCTGCCGCTGAGCAGTAATGCTCGCATTGCTGTGTTCCGGTGTGAAGGGTATGGTTTCCGGTGAAATTACTGCACATGAGGCTTTCGATCTTAGCCTCAAGGTGGCAACCCGCGAGTGATACCTCTGGTATTGCATTTATCCATAGGCTGCGGTAACCGCTTACCATCTTGTGGGCCGTACGCTTGGTTGCCACTTCAGTTGTATAAAAAAAAAACAACATCTAGTTTCCAGAGCATTTACTTTCTTACTTAAAAACTTGTGTTTCAGAGGTATGTCTTCCAAAAAGGTGCGTGACGACCGTAATAGTTGGTTTCATTTAAACGGCTATATGTTTAAAAGCTGCGTTATGTTTTAGCAATATAGATTGTATCACGGTTATTGTAATACATCAAATATAATGTAGAGTCCGGCCAATGGAATAAAATGTACAAAAATGTATAATAAAATCCATCGATAGAGTTATTTACTGGAGTAGAATAGAACATAGAATTTTTTTTGTTGTATCAGTTATCACTCAGTCTGTACCGTCGTACTCTGCAGCAAAGTTTGTCCAGTTGACAGAGGCCTTCGGGCGGCCTAAAAACTCTGTCACCAGAGTTGGCCACTGACTCATATGAACTTACTTATCGCAGTGCCAGATATTCTGCCTCCAAGCAGTAGTGTGCAAGTATTATTTCGTTTAGGTTTGAAGGGCACTGTTGCAAGTGAACTAAGCAAAAGTGGTAACTTAACTACATAATAAGGGTAGCAGAGTTCTTTGTGATAGAACACGTCCGGGGAAGTACTACCACCATACCTATTTCTGCCGCAAAGCATTAATGTTTGCTGATTTACGGTGTGAAGGGTATGGTTTCCGGTGAAATTACTGGCACATGAGGCTTTCGATCTACATAAGACTCAAGGTGGGAACCCGCGAAAGCCGCAAAAAAAAGGTCTGTGACTAATATTGAGTGTATCATAATTATGCTTTTACTTTTTTTGTCCGAAACACATTACAGCACTGCAGCTCTGAAAACCTTTGATGTTGAACAGAATTAAAAAAGTAATTTGACAGCAGTCAATATAATGCTCGATAACATTAAGTAAATGAGCCACTTGAGCCCTCGTAGCTAGGTAATGTGAACAATGTCGCGCTAACGTGTTTTATGTAGCTACATATTCATATTATCTGGATAAACGAGCCATTTGACTACCTTACCCGTGGCGAGGGGATCGCAAATGGTTTCCTGAGGGTCTACTCTTGGAAGCGACAAACGATAATCGTGGAAAATGTCGTAGTTCAACTATGTCGGTGACAAGTAAGTTCAGAGCATTGACGGACATAAGCTGAACCACGAAAACCGTCACGATACATCGTTTTTATCCGCAAGAGAAGACCCTTTAAAAGGACTGTAGCACAGAACAGATATTGGTACTACGACTGTAGTAGCATTGTGGGTACTGTAGGTATGTAGGTAACATATCATTTCTGATATGAAAGTGGAGTTGCTAAAATTTTATGAAGTGAGAGACTCTATCGTGAGTGATTGAGTTTTTAAAATAATAAAAAAATGCTCAAAAAAAAACTCAAAAAATGCTAAAAAATGCTCACTACAGCCTAAATTAATAATTTAACGCTACGATATAACCAGATTTGTAGAAAAAAAACAAAAATACTCTGCCTTAAATTAGTATATTTTATCTCTGTATCCTATGTATGGTACCTGGTTTCCATAGTACAAGTTTTGCTTAGCTTTAGGCTAGATAGCTCTGTTTAAAAATATCCGCATTTTATTATTATATGTATATTACTGTGCAAGCAGAGTCACGGGCTTAAACAGTTTCAAATAAAAACCCTGCCAAGTTAAAACCGTGAAAATTACCTTATAAACCGTAATATTTTCGCCGGCAAAGTGACTGAGCAATCTCTGCGTCCATTACTGCTGACGAGCGCTCAGAGCAAATTACTGCTTACTGCAGAACGTGTGGCGACAGCCTAAAAGCTTTATTTCATTGTTTCACGGGAACTGTGGAGGCTCTCTGTCGAGTCCAGCTATTCATTCCGTACTTACTTAACACTGTTTTATTTTTACAGAAAATAGGTGTACTACAGACTCACCTCTAAGGAGTACTTTTTTCTATAAAACTAAAACACTTAGTTTTTAGACTGAACAACACCATGTGTCACCTGTCTTGATATGACACGTGGTGAAAGATGACAACTCGTAATTAGGAGTTTTCGTGTCAAGTTATTAAAAAAAAAAGCTGTATATTTAGATGGCGGTAGCTAAACTGGCGAGCCCAAGAGAATGTAAGCACTACGTTTAGCGAGCTATGGTGAATGTGTAGGGAATTCAACATTGGTTGCTCCTGCTGTCACTGTCTGTCATACCTCTGGCTGGTGTCAAAGTCATAGTACGTACTACGTAGTACATTAACTTTGGTCGTACTGGAGTTAAATTATTTTGCCTCAAGCAGGACACAAACCCAAAACTTTACGCTTGACACGAGACGAAACAAAAACGGTGTTACCAACTTTTTTCTTGTTTTGATAACCTTTGCCAGTATGGCAGTAGGGCAGATAGCGCCATCTGTCAAAGCAATCAGAACGATTTTTTTTTATCTCGAATCGAAAACTCCTCATTATTTTAAACCAATTTACACATTTTCTGTGATTTGATTTGCAAAGATCAATAATAATTCCGCGTATTACCTACCTAGTTTGGTTTTAATATTCGATGTACAACGTATATAATAAAAAAAAAATATTACTATCATTTTTGTAATAATATTATCACAAATAGGTACTTAAATTACCTTTCAATATTCTTTGTTAGCTATTCGTTTATCTGTTTTATTCTATGGTAACGCGACACCAATATTCACGTTACGCCTCACGTAGCGCCAAATAAAACATTTTTATCTCAGAATACCTATCACAGTGATGTTGTTATCTAAGCGTCTTTTATAATATTAAGCATTTAACCTAAAACTATTATTTTCTTTATAATATAAACGTAAATCGTGACGTGTCTAAACTAATATTTCAAGCTATTTGAATGATCTTTGTTGTTTCATGGTTGTCTTTACAGTTTTACTTGGAAATAGATTTTAAATCCCTGAATATTGAATAAATTTCAGAGATGCGAAAGCACGACATTTATATGCATAAAGTTTTTCAATAAGTGTAAAAGTAAAATAATGTCTTTTTGTCTCTACTTATTGCTATTACTGTCATCGGAATTTGATAATGACAATTGGATATTAACTCATTTGTATTGTATTTGTACTTATTTATTCAAACATGTGTTACGGCATGAGCGTTATCACCTGCTCCAGCTTATCATGATGGGCAAGCTGATAGGTAAAAGAGGTGTCGGAAGGAGAAGAACTTCCTGGCTTTGTAACATCAGACAGTGGACAGGAATTGTGAAAGTGGAGCAACTGCCGCCAAGCAGTAATGCTCGCATTGCTGTGTTCCGGTGTGAAGGGTATGGTTTCCGGTGAAATTACTGGCACATGAGGCTTTCGATCTTAGCCTCAAGGTGGCAACCCGCGAGTGATACCTCTGGTATTGCAAGCGTCCATAGGCTGCGGTAACCGCTTACCATCTTGTGGGCCGTACGCTTGGTTGCCAATTCAGTTGTATAAAAAAAAAAAAAACTGTTTAGACTAGCTCTAGACAAAGAAAATTTTAAAAGGATGACTGCCAACCTTCAGTATTCAAACATGAGGGGTACCCAAAGAATTTATAAGGATACTATAGTATACCCGGCGCGGTTTAGTTTCTCTCTCGGTATCTTTTTCGCAATTTTTCCATAATTATTTCACCGTTTAAACTTTCCCTGAACTTTTACAAACATTCCAAGACCAAAATCAGTCAAATCGGTCCAGCCGTTTTTTTTGTTCCGGGTGTTCTGGGTATTTTCTATAAATAATAAAAAATATCTATTTATGTATTGTATTGTATTAAATATATATCAGTCATCTAGTACCCATAATACAGCTCTGTTTAACTGCAGCTTACCTTGGGGCTAGATGATGCTTTGTGGATTGTCCAGCATTATTTATTTATTTATTTATTTATATAAGAAGACGAAGAAGATGTACATTTATAAATTCCTTGGGGCTACCATATTCAGTTATAAAGTTTAACAAACACTGTAATAATCTGAGATTTGTCTCGGTGCTTAGATACACTCGAGCTGTAGGTAGCGTTAATAAAAGAAGGTAGTTTTGAGAAGTATAGTTCCTAATAGTTCCTGCATATACAAATAACATAGCTAATGCAGCTTATTGTTTGAGACGTTAGAGTAACGAAAGTTTGCAATGTCATAGAGCACTATAGCGCAATTCAAGTTTTACTCAATTTTGTTAAAAACTAGAAAAGTAAGTCGTACGATCTTTGGAATATTCGTTTGACTTTGCCGATATCACTGTGGCTCTGACTATAAAGCCTATAACGCCGTCGTCAAACATAATTTTTTCAACTTTGACAGCTCTGCGCAAGTGCACAATCGAAACATGACCAAAACGCGCTAAAAGCAAAATATTTCCGGGCACTGGATGAAATGTGTTTTGTCCAGCTTTGCTCAATGCCGATGCAAGCCAATTTTATAGATGCCCGATTTCGCTAAAATTTGACATTTAGTTTAGTTCAACTAACTATAGTTAAGTATTTTAGTATCATAGAGCACTGGTGGCCTAGTGGTAGTGACCCCGCCTTCCGATCTTAAGGTCGTGGGTTCGAATCCGGTCGTGCACCAATGGATTTTTCCCTACGAAAAATTTATGTGCGCAATGCCAGTGCTCTCATACGGTGAAGGAAAACATCGTGAGAAAACCGGCATGTCCAAGAACTAAAAATTCGAAAGACATGTGCCATCCACCAATCCGCATTGGGTCCGCAACCACTCTCGCTGGAGAGTAGGCCAGTGTCCCAGCAGTGGAACATTAGAAGGCTGTCATGATGAGCTCTGCGCTGATGGATTTGATTCAAAGTGATCCCTGTGATTTAACTAAATTTAATAATTTCGCATACAAACTATTATAACCGAATGTAGAAAGTAACTACTCTAATGGGTTTTCAATCGATAGACGTACTTATGCCTCAAGAACATGACATCAACAAAATAAATCACCGTATAAGTCAGCGAAATATGTGACACTAATGTTTATTTTTATTTTTTTTATACTACTAAAGTGGTAACCAAGCGTACGGCCCACTTGATGGTCAGCAGTTACCGTAGCCTATGTACGCATGCAACATCATAGATATCACTTGCGTGTTACCACCCTGAGACGTTAGATGGTTAGTCTCATGTGCCTGTAATTTCACCGGAAACCATACCCTTCGAACCGGAACACAGCAATGCGAGCATTACTGCTTGGCGGCAGAAATAGGTATGGTGGTAGTCCTTCCCCGGACGAGCTCTATCACAAAGAACTCTACTGTCATGATTTTAACATCTAAGGGTGAGTTGCACCATCTAAAGTTAACGTCAAATTGTTCGACGACGATTGAACAGTTTGACATTAACGTAAGATGGTGCAGCTCACCCTAAGACTACCATATTTTTTGCAAATAAACTTCATTTCATTTCATTTCAAAAAAATAATTAAAACAAATATTAGAAACCACTAAAGTTAACCACTCGTACAAACTTAATAACAAACCATACGACAAACAACGGGGCGACCTAAAACATGTCTGGCCTCGGTCAATCAATGAGTTTTAACTTTTGTTTGTACATTTCGAGTATCAAGCTTTATTGAAGTTTTATTTGTACCTTAATCACGCAACGTCTGCGCTGTAATTAAATTTTGAGTATATATAAGTTCGTATGAAATGAAATGAAATTCGCTTTATTTGACAAACACACAGAAAGAAAACAAAAAATATAAAACAAAAGACTTAAGTAATAAAAAGAAAACAAAATAGGTAGGTAAGTAGGTACGTAGGATAACCAACATGCCATTTAGGCAAGATTACCTAGGTACTAGGTGGACTGTGCCAATTAGTTTTCTGCTGTGTGTGGGTCAGAGGCTCTGTCTCATTATTATATGAGGGCTATTTAGTCAATTCATCATCATCATCATGACAGCCTTCTAATGTTCCCACTGCTGGGACGTAGGCCTACTCTCAAGCGAGAGTGATTGGCTCTTAATCCACCATGCGGATTAGTAGATGACACAATACATGTCTTTCAAATAATTAGTTCTTGGACATGCCGGTTTCCTTAGCCTTGAGTATTTTGAATGAAGAAAACACACACACTTAAGAGTAGTAGAGTTCTTTGTGATAGAACTAGTCCAGGGAAGTACTACCACCATACCTGCAAAGCAGTAATGCTTGCATTACTGTGTTCCGGTGTGAAGGGTATGGTTTCCGGTGAAATTACTGGCACATGAGGCTTTCGATCTATGCCTCAAGGTGGCAACCCGCGAGTGATACCTCTGGTATTGCAAGCGTCCACAGGCTGCGGTAACCGCTTACCATCTTGTGGGCCGTACGCTTGGTTGCCACTTCAGTTGTATAAAAAAAAACAACTATGCGGCAGATATACTATATACAGACGTCTGGGAATTTAATCAGCCCCTGTGCTTAGCGTTTCTGGACTATGAGAAGGCTTTGACTCTGTTGAAACCTGGGCTGTTCTGCAGTCCGGAATTTAATCAACCATCAACCCCTGTTGCTTAGCGTTTCTGGACTATGAGAAGGCTTTGACTCTGTTGAAACCTGGGCTATTCTGCAGTCCGGAATTTAATCAGCACTTGTTGCTGAGCGTTTCTGAACTATGAGAAGGCTTTTGGATCTGTTGAAACCTGGACTATCCTGCAGTCCGGAATTTAATCAGCACTTGTTGCTTAGCGTTTCTGGACTATGAGAAGGCTTTGACTCTGTTGAAACCTGGGCTGTTCTGCAGTCCGGAATTTAATCAACCATCAACCCCTGTTGCTTAGCGTTTCTGGACTATGAGAAGGCTTTGACTCTGTTGAAACCTGGGCTATTCTGCAGTCCGGAATTTAATCAGCACTTGTTGCTGAGCGTTTCTGAACTATGAGAAGGCTTTTGGATCTGTTGAAACCTGGACTATCCTGCAGTCCGGAATTTAATCAGCACTTGTTGCTTAGCGTTTCTGGACTATGAGAAGGCTTTGACTCTGTTGAAACCTGGGCTGTTCTGCAGTCCGGAATTTAATCAACCATCAACCCCTGTTGCTTAGCGTTTCTGGACTATGAGAAGGCTTTGACTCTGTTGAAACCTGGGCTATTCTGCAGTCCGGAATTTAATCAGCACTTGTTGCTGAGCGTTTCTGGACTATGAGAAGGCTTTGACTCTGTTGAAACCTGGGCTGTTCTGCAGTCCGGAATTTAATCAACCCCTGTTGCTTAGCGTTTCTGGACTATGAGAAGGCTTTGACTCTGTTGAAACCTGGGCTATTCTGCAGTCCGGAATTTAATCAGCACTTGTTGCTGAGCGTTTCTGGACTATGAGAAGGCTTTGACTCTGTTGAAACCTGGGCTATTCTGCAGTCCGGAATTTAATCAGCCCCTGTGCTTAGAGTTTGTGAACTATGAGAAGGCTTTTAGCTCTGTTGAAACTTGGGCTGTTCTGCAGTCCTTGCAGCGATGTCAGGTTGATTGGTGATATATCGAAGTGTTGAGAAGTTTCAAACGGGGTCTACTCATCCCAGACTAGCCGCACTTAGCTCAAATGAAAGATATGAGTAGCTTTAAGACTTATCAAAATGATCCTTGAGATAAAGAAATATAAATTTAAATATTGCTGGACAATCCGCACAGCAGATATGTTTGTTAAGAGATTTTTGATATTAGGCCGCCTGAAGGCCTCCGTCATGGCCTAATTTAGAAAAAAATCAAGACCAACGTAATCATTTTCGACTACATTTTTACTAAAAGTGTATTTAATGCACCTAGGTAATTAGCTCAGGTTAATTAAGTTAACTTAGCGATTTATTTAATAAGCAACAAGAAAAATGGTATCTAATATTATCACATCAGTTGCAGCTCTACACGATAACACGATACACCAAAATAGAGTTGTGATATTAATGCCTCCCTTTGTAATTCTATTGGATGGTTATCTATTCTGTGGTCCATTATTTTTATGGCGGTCGAATAAATTCGGCGAAGTTCGTTCACCGTCTCAGTTTATTGGCTGTAACATCAGATCCAATTATGAGGGTGCAGGAAACTGAAGATACTTGATTTATTATTTATCTATAACCTCTGTAGTAAGAAAGATACTGATAGGTACTAAACGTAGGTACTTCATGAAGTTGTAGCGCAACGTCGATTAGTAAACGGTTGACCTTGTGAGTAAACTTTTCTGAGTGAGCCTTTTGATTTTAAATAATTTTTTTTGTTTGATACATCATCATCATCACTGGTCTTTTCATCTATTACAGATGATTTACGTGGCGTCAGGTTGAGGAACATCCAGATATTGAACACTTTTGTTCATGACTAAACAGGCCTATGCGGGAGTGGCAGCAATAATGAAATGAAATGAAATGAAATAAAATTTATTGAAAATCACAACAAACGTTATAACATAATATCAATTATTGCAATTACAATATTATTATATTATTCTCCTGGACAGCATTAGTACCCAAACTAGGAAGCCTGTGGAATGGCATACTAATGCCCTCCGCCGAGCAAACATTTATAATTAAAGAACAAAGTAAGATTTGATTTGAATTACTTAATTAAATTTAAAATACAAATAGTGAATGGATTTCATTAAACATACAGAGTGATTTTTTTAAATGGGACAGTATGGGGAAATCCGAATCTAAAGGAGATAGAGGAAAAGTGTCTAAGGAGACATTAGGTGTTTTTTTATGTAAACAAATTTGGCTCGTTCAAATTTGTGGTCAAGCGTGAGTTGTTCTTAAAAAATGATAAAGTTGGTCAATTTTTTTTTTGACGCGGATCGACTCTGTTTCATGCAAGGATTATTTCATTGTTTGGAAAGAAAAAAATCTGAACAGCAGAAGTTGGTCAAATTTAATGAAAACTAATCTTCATACAGTTGGTTTATTACTTGAGTAAATGTTCGATGTGGCCGCCGTCTTGTCTTATGCAGGTACGAGCACGCTTCAAGACACTTCTAGTTGCATTTAACAGAGACTTATGGTGAATTGTGTTTAAAGTGTTGTAAACAGCATCTTTTAATTCTTGTACGGAGTTGTATCGGGATACATAAATTCGACCCTTAAGGTAACCCCATAAGAAAAAATCTAATGGCGTTAAGTCGGGCGATCGTGGGGGCCACTTTATCGGCCCATATGTACCCATCCAACGGTTTGCTCGTCCAAACATAGTTTACTTGCCCTACTGTTGTGGGCTGGTGCACCATCTTGTTGGTAGATTATCTTACCAAAGTTCCTTAAGCTAATAGTCTCATCTACTAAATCTGCAGCCATGTTCAATATTTCCTGATATTTTTCACTATTTAGCGTTCCTTGGTAAATTTTGATAGCAAAAATTCTGTTATGTAATATCGCACACCAACAATTAAAAGAAAATCGGATTTGGTTGTGGGTTTCTGTAGTTCTTAGCGGATTTATTTTTGACCAGTAATGGTTATTTCTCCTGTTGTACATGCCATTGTTCGAAAAGTTGCATTCATCAGTCCAAATAATAAAATTAGGAAAACATCTATTTCTAATAGTCTGAGCCACATACCAATTACAGAAATGTAACCTGCGGTCTTTATCTCCAGGTAGTAACGCTTGTACAAGTCGACCTTCTATGTAACACTTGTATTTATGAGCCTTCAATATCTTCCTTACAGTTGATTTATGAATACCGATAGTTTCAGCTGCTTCCCGTAACGAAGCTTTTGGGTATGCTTCAAAATATCCCAATACGGCAATAGTTATAAACTCACTATTGACTATTGTCGGCCTTTTACGCTTAGGCTTGAAACAGCCTTCCTGTCTTAGGTTCTTTATTAAACTATCAAATATCTTGCGATTCGGTACTACACGGTCAGGATAGCGTTCTTGATACCACTTAAGTGCATTATCTCTACTGCGATAATTAAGAAAATACGCCTCAATCAAATCAACTTTATGTGAATTAGTTAACGCCATGATGAATAAAATTACAAGCATGAACTGATTGGAAACAAAATCACAGCTGCAGAAATAACTTACGTTCCAAATTTGAATTCTTTTTTTTATAATTTCAAGACTATCGGTTGCCATGATGTTTACGAAGATTAAAAAAAATGTTCTTCTCTTGAATCATCTGGAGCTCTTATCGATTATCAAAATTTAAAAATGGAATAATTTTAAATATTTTTTTACACGCCTAGGCACTTGTAACAATATTAAAAGGCGAATACTGCAACTGTATGAAGATTAGTTTTCAGTAAATTTGACCAACTTCTGCTGTTCAGATTTTTTTCTTTCCAAACAATGAAATAATCCTTACATGAAACAGAGTCGATCCGCGTCAAAAAAAAAATTGACCAACTTTATCATTTTTTAAGAACAACTCACGCTTGACCACAAATTTGAACGAGCCAAATTTGTTTACATAAAAAAACACCTAATGTCTCCTTAGACACTTTTCCTCTATCTCCTTTAGATTCGGATTTCCCCATACTGTCCCATTTAAAAAAATCACTCTGTATATTAAAAGTAAAATACAAAAAACTATATAAAAATATATATATATATATATACACATATATATATAATACAAATACACAGTTAAAACCTTAGAAATTTATCAATCGAGTGTAAAATTTAGTAAAAGTGATATTTAAAAAAAAAAACAAAAAAAAACTTAATAAAAAAAAAACTTAAATATAAAATAATAAATTAATACAATGGTTGTGATTTTAAATTAGAAAATAATGTATAGTATTGCCCCTACACGATGGGCCGATGACATTAAAGCAGTAAGTCAGAGGATGGTAAAGGTTCAAAATTGGTCATCATTGCGTTCTTTAGGGGAAATGGCTATCTGCAAACTTCTGATATGATTTAATAAAATCACGAGAATACTCTGATATATCTGACAAGCCAGATAAATTTAAGCCAGTTTCCACGAACCCTAGCCCAGTATGTGGCAATCACTAGAAATTACTGGGCGAAGTCTTGGAAAGGCAGTGCAGTGAAAATTTATAGTTTATAGTTTTGGGTATCACTGCAACTATGGTTAGGCGTGTAGTTTAACATAAGATAAACATTTTTTTATTATACGTCTTGTCACTTGCTGACCACTGGATTGTGTTCACGTAGGTCTGCTTGGTGGAACCCGGGAAGGGCGGTAACACAGGGGTGGCCCTGTGCTGCCGCAGCACTGCGAGGTGCTGGGGCTGACTTTTGTTAAGTGCAAGTTTGGGAAGTGCTTTGAGCGCGATGCGAGAGGGGCACCACTGATAGCCCTAGGGGACCGTGGAGCCCCTCGGCATGCATCGAGGCTGGCCACCGGGGATGGTTTAATGAGTCGTCGAGTCCGACAACCTCACACACCCCCGTCGTACCCTTATGCGACGAGATGTCTGGATGCAGATTCTTCCCCGTTAACAAAAAAAAAAAAAAAGGTCTGCTTGGTGGATTTAGACTCGAGAACTTGCGTTTGAGAGTAGGCTCAGATTCAGATTCCTTATTAATAATATCTATTATAAATCTGTCATGATTTACTGTGCTCCAATCATTTGTTGGTGTCCGAATCGACAGTAATTTTTTTTATTAAAATCTAATCGCCAGTTGGGACACTGTGACCCAATAAATTTTGTCCGAATCGACAGCCAGTCCTTATTGTTAAGCACCACGCAAGCAAAGCTGCGGGAAGAAGTTATTAAAAGTAGTGACCTTTGCTGTTCTAGGTCAAGGCCCTCTCCAAACATCGTAGTGGTTTTAACGAACAGCTCTTGGGTAAACTTGTCAGTTATAATAACTAATATTAGTTTTTATGAACAACTTTGAAAGTTTTTTTTTTATATACAACTGAGGTGCCAGCCAAGCGTACGGCCCACAAGATGGTAAGCGGTTACCGCAGCCTATGGACGCTTGCAATACCAGAGGTATTGCTCGCGGGTCCACCTTGAGGCAAAGATTGAAAGCCTCATGTGCCAGTAATAAATAAACATCAAGTACATTCAAATGATTTACTCTAGATAAATCGTCCGCCATACCTATTTCTGCCGCCAAGCAGTAATGCTCGCATTGCTGTGTTCCGGTGTGAAGGGTATGGTTTCCGGTGAAATTACTGGCACATGAGGCTTTCGATCTTAGCCTCAAGGTAACCCGCGAGTGATACCTCTGGTATTGTAAGCGTCCATAGGCTGCGGTAACCGCTTACCATCTTGTGGGCCGTACGCTTGGTTGCCACTTCAGTGGTATAAAAAAAAAAAAAAAAAAGTCTACGGGTGATTTTTTTATTTTTTATACAATGTAATATGTATACAATATATAAAGAGCACTGTTGGTTTAGTGGTAGTGACCCCGCTTTCCAATTCTAAGGTCGTAGTTTCAAACCCGGTCGTGCACCAATAGATTTTTCTGTTGAATGAATTGTGCGCAATGTCAGTGCTCTTATACTGTGAAGGAAAACATCGTGAGGAAACCGTAAGTCACAATTCAAAAGACATGTGCCATCCACCAATCCGCATTAGGTCCGCGTAGTGGATTATGACCCAATCACTCTGGGTCGAGAGTTGGCCAGTGTCCCAATAATGAAGGCTGTCATGATGATAATACAATATATTTTACATTTAATTAATTTTGTACCCAAGATCTACCTAGGGTTTGTCTGGGTACTCACATTCATCAAGTAGGTACTCTAAATCTGCTACTTAAGAGTAGTAGAGTTCTCTGTGATAGAGCTCGTCCGGGGAAGGACTACCACCATACCTATTTCTGCCGCCAAGCAGTAATGCTCGCATTGCTGTGTTCCGGTGTGAAGGGTATGGTTTCCGGTGAAATTACTGGCACATGAGGATTTAGATCTTAGCCTCAAGGTGGCAACCCGCGAGTAATACCTCTGGTATTACAAGCGTCATAGGCTGCGGTAACCGCTTACCATCTTGTGGGCCGTACGCTTGGTTGCCACTTCAGTTATATAAAAAAAAAAACTTACACATGTAGTAAAAATATCTAATCATATCAAAGTTTGGTGCACAATAAAATAAAGTAGGTACATTTAGATTGTGTATTTACAAATTACTCACAAAGCAGGCATAAAACTGTAGGTAGGTATAGTTGACGGCGGATCTAGCCTTCCCTGAAGTTAGCCGTTTGTGATGCGCAAAGACAATTTAGTTCCAATATGCTTCATTTTTATGGAGGTTATGATTTTTATGGATTTTTTTGGCTCGGGATCGAGACGTCTGGAGGGAATGGGGGGAGGCCTTTGCCCAGCAGTGGGACACCAACGGCTGATATAATAATAATAATGCTTAATTGCGCATCGAAACGGCTAACTTCACTACGACCGAAATCCGCCACGCGAACTATATCTATTCAGTATGATAAGCGAGTTTCGTCAAAATTTTATTGCAGGCACTCAGTGCAACGGCGTCATTAAAAAATTAATTAAAAAATTAAAAAATGTTAATATCTGTACATCACAATTTTATAGTAGCCCTAATTACCAAGCTAAGTTATAAACTGGTATTTTGGCAAGTACCTAGTGCCTTCCCTTTTTATTACATATTCCTTGTACAATTATTGTATTTTCTTGAATAAGTTACTGTTATAAATGTCGATGTCGAACCATGCAAACAAAAATAAATCTATCTCACAGGAACATTACAATTTTCCGGGATAAAATGTATCCTATGTATTCCAGACTCTATTTGCGCCAAATTTCATCATGTCATGAATAAACTTTATTTTCTGATGCCTCGAGAATACCAGGAACTGTTGCTTAGCGCACAGCTCCTAATTTACGAGCACATAACCTCTGCAATCTCGGTCCCACACGCCATTCTGAGCGGCTAGGTACCAATTAGTCGAGATACTGCTTTATTAACATTGCCAACGAAAACATCGTGTGTCTTCACGGTCAGCCTTTTTCCCACTGTTGGAACACATCAAACTCTTCATCAACTCTACTCGGCATCCATAACAATAGCAAGGGTCATGCCAAGGGTTGTAAATACACGGAAACTGTCAGTTTACTCGCGAACAACTATGATATACTCGTAGAATAGCGCCTTTTCGAGTTTCGTCGAATCAAACCTAAATCTTTTTAAATTATACTCTTCAGTATGTACACCTTTTCAAAGTGATTATTGTTATATTAAATATTGATCTAATCATGACCGAACCTATACAGAATTAAGAAGAAGTATATTCAGAATTACCTCACATTTCTGTACCCTGTGTTTATATTATTTATTATAATCATTATTATGGTTTGAGTTAAGCCGTAAGCGGAACAGCATGACATCAGCGTTCCCCGAGTTGTAACTAATGCTAAAGGACCCTATAGATAAATCGAGTTTCGGAACGACCTCTGAAAAGTCAATTTGCTCAAGGCCTCACTTTTCCCAGTTTGACAGTTAATAAAGGCCCGATAGAGGCGTAATCTGAATTGCTAATGTTATTTTTCTTTAAATTACTTCGCTCCGTGGATTAAGGTTGCACTTTACGGACCTATTTTTATACAAACGAAGTCATATATTACATGTAACGGAACTTGACGTCACTGTAAGACAAAAAAAATGTGAAAATTTTACTGGTTGTGCTTTTAAGCACTTTATATAGGAAACGGTCCATATATGAATATACCATGGTATTAAAATGATGTGTTACAAGAAATTAGCAGATAAACTTTGATACATAGAATCAAAGCTATGGTTGGTTATTCAGTTATGCGAACATTTATTTATCTACATATTTGTTTTGGCTTTACCACCGCACAATTAAATCCTACAAACATAAGATCAATTATTCCATAGTAAAAGCTATTGCGAAAACAAAATACCTATTAGTAATTTTATAAGAGAAAAGATTTGTATTATTGTTTGTAACAAATAAACTCAATAACTACAGGCACAATTTCAAAAATTCTTTCACCATTACAATGCTACATTATCCCTGAGTGACATAAGCTATTTTTTATGCCCACCCGTGCAAAGCCGGGACAGGCCGCTAGTACTTTACATTTTTAGAATACTTATGACTTAGGTGTTTTCCGTGAACTACTTGTTCATGAAAATGGGTCCATGAATGGGCTTTAAGCGTCTATTATATTCAAAGATTGTTTGCCTTATCGAGGGTTTATTACTCGCCTTCAAAGCAAGCTTTAATGAATGGAAAAATATCCACGATGCTAAAAATAGTATGAGCAACTTAACTTTGATAGGACGGAAACAGGCTATCGTTCGTTCGTTCGTATGAGTCAGTGGCCAACTCTTCCGACAGAGTTTCTAGGCCGCCCGAAGGCCTCTGTCATGGCCTAACAACTTTGAAAAAGCCGGGACCGACTGCTTAACGTGCCCTCTGAAGCACGGGAGCGCTCAGTTGAAATTGCCACTGGCGGTCACTCATCCAAATGATGACCCCGCGGAACAGTGCTACGTCACGAGCGCTCCAAATCAAAACGGGCTATGAGAGTTTCAAGCTAAGTATATTATGCAAAGCAAAATAAATAGCTTTATACGTCTTTCTACGAAGCTAGTGGTACCTGATGGTAGAACTCTGCAGCAAGAGTTCGTTTCGGTGGGTACCAACGCAATGCCATATTTTACAGATATTCTGCGTTTATGCGCAGCATTCTGCAAACATCTATGTTATAAGAAAGACATTATAGCAAGTTAACTGTTTTAATTTAATTTAGTTAGTGATTGTAAGTTGACATTTTAATTTTTGAATTTCTCTGTATATTATGACTAATTATTATTTCCATAGATTTAATCTGTTAGAATTATTATCATTAGTATTTTATATTGACGACCGATGTGACGCAGCGGGCGCTGGCCCGCCTGCGACGCAGAGGTTGCGGGTTCGATTCCCGCCTCGGGACAAATGTTTGTACGATCCACAAATATTGGTTCCGGGTGTTCTGGGTATTTTTTTATATATAATAAAAAATATCTATCTATGTATTGTATTGTATTAAGTATATATCAGTCATCTAGTACCCATAATACAGCTCTGTTTAACAGCAGCTTACCTTGGGGCTAGATGATGCTGTGTGGATTGTCTAGCATTATTTATTTATTTATTTATATTATTGTAAAGGAGATTTTGACACTAGAATTCCCAAAATCTCCTTCAAAGGGAATCTTCAAAGGGGACTTTGACACTAACCATTTAATTATTAATATTTTCTGTATTTCTATCTTTAATTAATGTAATTGGGATTAATCCCGTTTTAATTAAGGTAAATAAATAAATAAATGAAAAATAAGTTTGTTTCATACAGCAACTGTGCATCAGGTAAACGAGCAGAGCGAGGCTATGAGGTAAATGAAGTGATTCTATTGGTTCCTAACAAAAACATCCCACGCTGCACATCCTCGCACATCTCTGGTGGGAACGCAGCCTTACTGTTCCATGCAGGCTGACGTCATAAACAGGACTCAGTGCTAAACAACCAGCGGGCTCTGTGCCAGAACGTCGTGTCTTGAGACATCCTGTTTAAAAACGACAGCGCACTGTTAATTATGAACGTGAAAGTTTGCATGTTTAGATGTTAAGATTATTTTTTTTATACAACAAGTGGCAACCAAGCGTACGGCCCACAAGATGGTAAGCGGTTACCGCATATGGACGCTCACAATACCAGAGGTATCACTTGCAGGTTGTGCCAGTAATTTCACCGGAAACCATACCCTTCACACCGGAACACAGCAATGCGAGCATTACTGCTTTGCGGCAGATATAGGTATGGTGGTGGTTCCTATAACTCTAAAATCACAACCGATTTATCTAAAATTTAAAACTTATGTAGTTATTATCCGGGAATAGGACTTATGCTACTTTTTAATTCGGAAAAAAGTATGGTTCGCTCGTCGTAGTTATTTATATAAAAACTACATCTTCTTATAAGTAAAACAAATATTGCTGTTCGTTAGTTTTGCAGAAACTTAAGAACGGCTGCACCATTGAGCTGATTTTGGTTTTGAAATATTTATGCGAGTCCAGGGGGCTTATTCGCTATGACATAGAGATTCCTTACCAATAACGTGTAACTTAGTAACGTGTTCTATACGTGCCATGGTGTGAATTTGTAAAGTTGTTTTCCGTATTTGTGTTGTTTCAATAGCGATAGTTTCGCTCTAGATAGATTGAGTTTGAAAAACGGTCAGACAAGCCCTAAAACATGGCTCGTCGACAACGATTCCACGCAGATACCGTAACAAGCGCGCGTTTAGTCATAGCGAATAAGGCACCAGGGAAGGTTTAAACGGTGAGAAAAATAAGAGTCAGCCAGTAAATTAATAACGATTCAAGAAATTAACACAGAACAAGCCTCTTCATCATCTTGTCGAGCAAATAGTAACATGAGTACGAATGAAACAATATCCGTGTTCCACGTGTTTGTCCATCGATTATCGGGATTCGCACCTCGCCCTACGTCAACAAATAGTTACCCATTTACCTAATGGATTGTACTTCCAAGGGTGGATTTGAACAACTTCTGGAATAACTATTTCGTGGAATAAGATATGCCAAGTACAAGTAAACTGTCAGTTTACTCGCGAATACTAAGATTTATTCTGAAAATAGTGCCCATTCGAGTTTGGCACTATTCTTCGAATAAATCGTAATTGAATCCCACCTAGTAACTTTAATTTTGCCGCTTTGCTCCGTGTACAAGCTTTGCTCAGTTTGATGGCTAGCGTCACTTTGTTAGAATAAGCAATCAACCTAAAATAAATATTTTTTTGGAAAAAAAAAATTGCGAATAAGACTTGTAGTAGCTTGACTTCTTGACCTAAATTGGAAATACAATGTTATTTTGATTTTATCTTATATCTGTGATGGCATTCCAATTTTTCAACTCAGCACTGAGAGATTAATACATAGAAGTACCCTTGAGGTCTAGTGGTAATGACCCCGCCTTCCGATCCTAAGGACGTGGGTTCAAACCCGGTCGTGCACCAATGGATTTTTCTGTTCGAATAATTTATGTGCGCAATGCCAGTGCTCTCATACGGTGAAGGAAAATATCGTGAGGAAACCGGCATGTCCAAGAACTAAAAATTCGAAAGACATGTGCCATCCACCAATCCGCATTGGGTCCGCGTGGCGGATTAAGACCCAATCACTCTCGCCTGAGAGTAGGCCAGTGTCCCAGCAGTGGGAACATTAGAAGGCTGTCATGATCACCCTTGAGGTTTTTTGTTTTAACTATTTCCATACAAAAATAAAAAAATATATATTTGATTTTTAGAAATGAAGAAATTCACATTGTCAGCCGTTGGTGAAAAAGGATTCTAACAGACCGATATACAATCAGACAGACATACATAGACGGACAAAAGTGATTCTTTTATGGGTCACGCTTTTTTACGGACAGATCCCTAAATATAAATTATTATGATTCTTTTGTGAAAGTATAGTACGTTAAAAAAGCCGAGACGTAATTTAATTTTCCCCTTTCGCGAGTTCATTCTCGGATATTTCTGAATGACAACGTCAATCATGAAAAATAAAGGTTCGAATTCAACCTTTATTATTATATTTTTGTTCGTCAAATTCAAAATTAGAACATGATTCGTTTATTTTTTTATACGTTGGTATTACTTGACACTGGCAATATTGTCTAAACAGACAGACTGCCATTTAAAAAAATAAAAAAAAGAATTCGTTTTTAGCCACAATAAGTTTAAGGTTTGTGTTTGTTTGCCTTCAAAGAGTGAGCATAGGGAGTGTTTTTTTATAATGAGTTTAGTGCTAAGTGCCGTGTATTTCTCATTGGCAATCCCAAATAAATAAAATAAAAATAAAAAAATAAGCTGTTTTACTCGAATAATGGAAAAGCAAAAAAACTGCTACAATTTTGATAGTCTAGAATCTAGCTAGACTAATAAAATGGCTGTGCAGTTAGCATGCAATATGTTTTAAAACGATCTGACAGACAAACTGGTGGTAGGACTTTTTAGCAAGAGTCTTGGTGGGCACCACCGCAGTGTCAGATATTCTACCTCCAAGCGGTAGTGTGCAAGCATTACTGTGTTTAGATTTGAAGGGCACTGCAGCAAGTGAAATTACTTGGCGAAAGAGACTTAACAACAATGTCTCGGGGTGATGAGCGCAGCGCAGTGCCACGCAAAACTTTAAAACTTAAATCTCTGGGCACTGCAACTGTTATAGTCAGGCGACATCAGGCGAGCGACTTGATTCTTCTGTTATTGCTGACAATAAATGACAATACCTACCGAGATTTGACGACCTCGGTGGCGATTGTCTTTGGCTATCTTGTCAAAACGACATGGGTCTTCCCATTTTACATATTTTTCTCGTGTTATTTTAAGTTTCATTGCGTAAATTTGGTGGCAGTTTATTCAATTTAACTTGTTTACTTAGCACAAGTGTAAGTAATTGAAATGGAAGGGTAATGTTGGTCGGTAATTTAGTCAAAGACTTTCCAGGAGAACTTTGAAAGAAAAGTCATCGATTATTTCCAAATTTCGTTTGTTTACGTTGCTAAGCGACAATCAAACTAATACACTTGACACTGGCAAAATTGTGGCAAACTAGCCACAGAGGCCATTAAACAAAAGTAGAAGAAGACCTCGGTGGTGGTGGGTAGATACTAAGTACCGTACTATCTTTTTTGCGTACCAAAAATATCTTGTGCAGTTAAAATATAACTTAATCAAACAATACAATACGCAAAGGTCAGTTAACCGCTTTACTAAGGAATAGCGTGTCAGTTGAACATTCTAGAAGGGTGGAATCGGGCGCATACCAAGGTTTTTGGGCCAATAACTCAATTAACTTAACCAAACGATTGTTTTCGTGTGACAAACAATGGGTTTTAGAAAATCCAGTCATATTTTACCCAGTTTAACTGTATGTACAGAATTATTAGGATTTTTTGACCCACTCTTGTTTCTCAACCGGGCATTTACTAACTATAATATTTGCATGCTTGTGAAGCAAAAACATGTTGTACTTCATATTATTATATTAAGACCTATAATGTATCCTACCGTGTTTTAGCAAATAAACTTATTTCATTTCATTTCATTTCATTTCATTTTATCCACCATGCCAACAATATCGTCAAAATAATCTGGTATCAATTAAAAGTAGATGCTATTTTGTCGTATCATGTTAGGTAGTCTTTTTTAAACTTTCGCGATCAGAACTTATAGTTTTTTTATAATAATAGCGGGTTTTTTTTTTTTTTTTTTTTTATACTACTAAAGGGGTAACCAAGCGTACGGCCTACTTGATGGTCAGCGGTTACAGTAGCCTATGTACGCATGCAACATCATAGATATCACTTGCGTATTACTACCCTAAGACCTTAGATGGTAAGTCTCATGTGCCTGTAATTTCACCGGAAACCATACCCTGCGAACCGGAACACAGCAATGCGAGCATTACTGCTTGGCGGCAGAAATAGGTATGGTGGTAGTCCTTCCCCTGACGAGCTCTATCACAAAGAACTCTACTACTCTATTTTATCGCGTAACCTTTTTATTTCCCCGACGTTTCGGTTGTGTTGCAACAACCGTGGTCGCGGGCAGACTGTTCATGTTAGGTACTTCGTGCTTCTTAGATAGGTAAACCAAAAAACCGCCTATAGGCGTGTTTATACACATAGTTGTGTTTGTTTATGTGTTTTCTTGTCATAATGTCTTTTCAACTTTGTAATTTTTGACCTGACGACCAATGTGGCGCGGTGGGCGAAGGTCCGCCTGCGACGCAGAGGTTGCGGGCTCAATTCCCGCCTTGGGACAAATGTTTGTAAGATCTGTAAAAATTTGTTCCGGGTGTTCTGGGTGTTATCTATGTATAATAAAAAATATCTATCTATGTATTGTATTGTATTAAATATATATCAGTCATCTAGTACCTACCCATAATACAGCTCTGTTTAACAGCAGCTTACCTTGGGGCTAGATGATGCTGTGTGGATTGTCCAGCATTATTTATTGATTTAACTTTGTAATTACTGTTTGTGTGTGAGGGATCCTGTGTTGGGTATCCTTATTATTCTTCATCTTATAAAATGAATTGCTCTGCGTTAGTCTCGCTAAAACTCGACAAAACTGACCGATTTAGCTGATTTTGGTAGTATTTATTTGTAGGAGTCCAGGGAAGGTTTGCCATGAGAAATTATGGAAACCGCGCCGGGTCAGCTGGTATAAAATAAAAATAAAATAATGCTTAGCATAATAAGCCAAAGTTCAATCAAATTCAATGTCTTGTCTAATAAACTCCAAGAAGGTTTTAGTCCGTGTCGTGAATTTAGCCGTTTCGATGCGCAATAAAGCTTTTTCGAACCAAATTGTCTTTGCGCAATACAAACGGCTAACTTAACGATCGCCCAGACCCGCTGGCAGTACAATAATCAGTCGCCATATTAGTATTATTTATATATAAGGTCATTCATTAATTTTGTCAGGTTGATAATGAATGACCCTGTATATTATTTTTTTATAACACCAAAGTAGCAACCAAGCGTACGGCCCACTTGATGGTAAGCGGCTACCGAAGCCTATGTACGCTTGCAACATCAGAGATATCTCTTGCGCGATGCCACCTTGAGACGTAGATATAAAGTCTGATGAGCCTGTAATTTCACCGGAAACCATACCTTCGAACCGCAATGCGAGCATTACTGCTTGGCGGCAGAAATAGCTATGGTGGTAACTACCACCATAGCTATTTCTGCTATTTTTTTTTCTGCTATTTCTCGTCCGGAGAACTCCCCGGACGAGCTATATCACAGAGAAATCTACTCTACAATTCATCACTAAAAAAAGCTTACTCATACTTATTATAAAAAATAATATAAAAAACTGCTATGGTGCTGTTCAGCTATTCAGCTATCAATCTAAAAGCGTATTTTATAGAAAACTCGTCAACACCACTTTATTATGAATATGAATTTATCGGTTTTAATGTCTTTAAACATGTAAGCAAGTTATTATAATCGTCTGCATTGGATATAAAGCTTGGTTCACATGCGACCATTTGCGCCGATTACAGCACTCGTTTGCATTTTATTCTGTGCACACATGTTCATGGGCTTAAGGGTATAAATTCACGGGGCGCTTGTGACGCGAGAAACGGGTACGTTAAAGTAAAGTATGAGTGTCAGTGTCAGTGGTCAACTCTGGTGACAGAGTTTTTAGGCCGCCCGAAGGTCTCTAACGGGTATGATGAACTTAAACAAGTAACTAAACAAACCAAACAATAAAAATTGGTGGTCTTATAATTATGATAATGGCTCAGCAGTGATCCTAATGGTGTGACTCAGAAGAAAAAATTGTGCGCAAATATTTTGTTACGAACATTTGTTCGACCATTTGTGCTGAAAAATTTTGTGCGCAAATATTTTAGGTGGAATTGTACCTAAGGTTTGAAACCGAAATATAATTAAAAGCAGAGATATTAGGAGGCATTTTATTAATGTCCAGCAATATTTATTTATTTATTTCATTGAAAACTGCCGCTTTGTGTGTGTATCGCTTTATTACAATTGCGTTTATTAATTCATAGCGATTTGAACCTGACATGCTATCCTGAATCACTTTATAATGATACTAAATTGGCTGAATGTCTGTGAGCCTACACTTATTCGAACCTTATATCATGAGCCTCAAGCGCGACAATATAGGTACGCTTAGAACTTTTAGCGTTCTGTACCTAAACAGCACAGAATATATATTAATAATATGTATAGAAAAGAAATTCAACTCTGGAGGCCCTACCCAAAGACGGAAACCTACATGAAATTTCTGGGAAATATGGTACCATATTTACTTATATTGGATGAGAGTTTCGCCTGCTTACAATATTACATAGAGTTATATTACAATTTCTGTGAAATATTATGCGTGTTTTGACATATAATTTACCAGAGAATTCATATAAGCAACTACTCAGGCCATAAAATAATATTGGCAAACCATGCAAACATTTGTTCTGCAGCGTTAATCGAATAACCTCAGCCGGGTATTTAAACTAAATATTAATAAGGTACAGCATGTTTAAATAAAGTATTAATAAAATATTTAATTTAAAAATAAATGAATAAGTATGGCTAAAAGTAGCACTAAATGATTAAACTCTCATTATTCCCAGCAGTGCAGTCTATCCCTCATTTGAATAGTTTATATTACGCTATTAGAAGTTATATGAGATGGGTTTTCTAATTTTTAACTAACCAATTTCTGAAGTTTCAAATAAGAAAGAACTTTTCTTAGGTCGTCCTAAATATCTGTATTTCTGTGTGTCTATTAGAGTTGTTACTGAATGTTTTTCCTTGTTGTAAGGACGCCATTGACATAAAAACATGATCATTGACCATGTTAGGGAGCTATTTATTCTTCTTTTTTTATGTCACCAAATGACGAGACGGTCAATTCTTTTTTTTTATTTTTTTTTATTCACAATAGGCTTGCGCTTGACCACTGTCTCGCCTGATGTTAAGCGATGATGTGGTCTACGATGGAGCACGCTTGCGCTTTTGGCTCCAGCGCTCGACGGAGCAACACGTCTGCCGGAGAACAAGTCGATGGTCCTGAGGATGTCCCGTGGAGGGATGAAACACGTGTCGATATTTTTCTTTTGAGGTTAACTGTGGTAACTGTGTGACCTCATCAGTTAAAAGGTTAAGCGGAATAGTACTAGAGATTTTTCGTCTGTTTTTTATCTTGTAATGGATTTCCGCAAAGTAACGCCTGAATCTATCAATTATCCAAGAGTTATATTGCTAATCTTTTCGTACGTGCCGGGTAATACCAACCATATGCTTATTTTTATTTTTTTCTATACCTGATATTCTTTCCCTTTAAAAACGAGCTCGTAACGTGGCTGGCTCAGTTGTTTTTTACAGATCAACAATTTTAAGCATTGTTCCGCGTAGTCATCATTTCGATGGGTGACCGCCAGTGGCAATTTCAACTGACTACTCTCGAAGGCACGTTAAGCAGAGGCCTTCGGGCGGCCTAGAAACTCTGCCACCAGAGTTGGCCACTGACTCATACAAACTTACCTACTTACCTTAAAAAACATGAAGAGTAATATTCATAGAAAAAACACATCTTGAGTCGTGCTGTATAAATAATTATGAGTTGCATTTTATAACATGACAGTGCCGACAACTCACGTTAACTGCAATGCGACTGTTGTAACGTGACATCGTTGTAATTAATATTATGCATTTTTAAATCGTTTGTGCTGAGTAATAAAACTCAAAATAATTGCTCGGATAAATTACTTACCCGGCCGCGTACAGTTGGAGAAAGAATAAAGTGTAATGAAGTTGCAGGTTTTGCAAATCCTAAATATTGAGTACTGCCAAAACATTATGATACAATAACTTATTTTGAGTTTTGAAACCTATCTACTTGCTTTATTTTAGAATTAGTGGAGCGTTTCGTGGTTTTTTTGTACAAAACTTCATTTTCCCGCTACAAGTTGAAGTTAAAAAATCCCTTTTCTTAGTGCACTCCTACACTATAAGTTTTAAATTACCGTCCAAGTTTTAAGTTTCTAGCTCCAGCGGTTTAGGCTGTGCGTAAAATAAAATTATTTTTTCAATTTAATTAATTTAATTATAATTATGACAAAGCATGCAGTTTTAACCAGGTTCAATGAACACAGAAGCCTCTCTTTACATCACAAGTCAAGGCGCGACTGGTTATTAGATCAAATTATGATATAAAGATACCATTTCTTGCATACTTTATTACGTTCACATTAATAAAAATGCATACGTTTTTCAGCCGTTGGTATATTTACACAACTCTTTACAAAATACAGTAGGTCCGAGCGGTAAATAAAACGTAAACAACGAAAAGTGACAAACGACCTTCTTTTGTTTCGTAACACAATTTTCAAGGCGAATCGCCTCGACTCATTTACAATCTAGACCGTATTTTATAAAGAAAGCTGGTTCAGAAAGCTGGTCTTAGGCTGCGTTTCCACCAGAGATGTGCGAGGATGTGTAGCGAGGAAAGTGTTTTTAAAAACCAATAGAATCACTTCATTAAAGCTGTCAGACCGAGGCTAGGTAAATGAAGCTATTCTATTGGTTCCTAACAAACACATCCCTCGCTACACATCCTCGCACATCTCTGGTGGATACGCAGCCTTAAGGTGATATCTGACGGGTCACTGAATGAATTTTCACTCGCGTGAATGCTTAATTATTAAATTTTAGATAGTTTTACCAACTGCCAACACCCATCTAAGTGTTGAAATAGGCTAAGATTATTCACTTAAAAATCTGCGAAAATCGGTTTTCCATGTGAATTTAGCCAGAAATCGGAAACATTTTTAGAACGCCAGCGACATTTGCTTTCGAGTCATAGGAAGCTCGTTAGGCAGATTTGGAATTAATGCGCTTTGTTCGAACACTTTCGGAATGATTTAAAGCGCTGTTTCGGTTTTTTATGTTTGCTTGCGTCGAGGTTCTTATGAATTTTCTTTGTGACGTAAATAGGTTATTCGCAAAGCTGTGAGACGTAACTCATAGCTCTAAAAATTACCTAAGCATGCACTAAAAAATATTAAACATTTAGACACCTACTAAATCTATCTAAAATAGGTCTACTAAATCTATAATCTATACGCACAATCTGCAAATATTTATTACTGGGTGCTTCTATTTTATCATCATCATCATGATTTGTAATTTTCCCACACTAGCTTACTCTCGAGCAAGAGTGGTCACGAGGACATGTAATTTGGTGGATGGCAGACTGTCATTCCAATTTTTTGTTCAAGGACAAGCCAGTTTCCTCACGATGTTTTCCTTTACCGTAGTAGTTCTAGCATTGCACTAGTTATTTCTAATAGAGAAATTAATTAATGCACGACCTGGTCGAACCCACGTTCTCAGGGTCGGAAGGCGGCACTACCATTAGACCACGAGAGTGCTTAACACGAAAAAGTCGTTTGACAATCGTATATAATAGTAAGAGTAGTAGAGTTCTCTGTGATAGAGCTCGTCCGGGGAAGGACTACCACCATACCTATTTCTGCCGCAAAGCAGTAATGCTCGCATTGCTGTGTTCCGGTGTGAAGGGGTATGGTTTCCGGTGAAATTACTGGCACATGAGGCTTTCGATTTTAGCCTCAAGGTGGCAACCCGCAAGTGATACCTCTGGTATTGCAAGCGTTCATAGGCTGCGGTAACCGCTTACCATCTTGTGGGCCGTACGCTTGGTTGCTACTTCAGTGTTATAAAAAAAATAATATATATATATAAAAGTATCGTCCAGCTGTCAATTTGTATAAGATTTTTAACAGCGCCTCTTTAGTGCGTTAAATGAACTACCAAAATTTTATACAAATTGACAGCTGGACGATACGTGCACTTAACGATTGTCAAACGACTTTTTCGTGCTAGGCACTCATTGCTCTAACCTACATTACTTACAGCAAACTGAACATGCGGTGATAGGGTAATGTTGTACGAGATAATATTTGAAGCGCCGACCGCAGATAAAGCGTCACCGTGCTCACATTGTAGTTCATTAATTTTATGGGCCTAATAAACATTCTAAATTACAGTGCAACCAATAAATTACACCTACGTACGCAGCGTCGACGTGTTATTATGTATGCCGTACTATGTGGCACTTCTTTACTCGTGCTTTGTAGTTGGGATCTGATTTATAGTAATATATGTTTCCATATCCATTTCTTAAATGACGATCGATGTGGCGCGGCAGGCGAAGGTCCGCCTGCGACACAGAGGCTGCGGGTTCGATTCCCGCCTCAGAACAAATGTTTGTACGATCTACAAATATTTGTTCCGGGTGTTCTGGTTATTTTATATGTATAATAAAAATAAACTATCTATGTATTGTATTGTATTAAATATATCAGTCGTCTAGTACCCATAACACCAGCTCTGCTTAACTAAGTTAAGCAGCAAGCTTTGCGTAATTAAGTTTTATCAATTGAATTGAAAAAAATAGTTGTATGTACAGCAAAAAAACAGTCTAGCAATTCACAATAGAGTTTGAGAAGCAAACAAAACTAAACAAAATTAAACTCTTATGTATTCAAATGCCGGAATCAAACATAAGGTACTTAAGTGGCTTGGGTTGAAGTTGCGGATAAACATAATTAATGGGTTAGACTAGGCAGTCCCTTAGCCCTTAGTCAGGGACAAACCCCAGCTATAAACGAATACAATCACGCTGAACACTTATCTGGCTTTACAGCAGTATGAAATAATTAAAAATTATGGTATTTCAATTATCTTTCATTAAAATATTGTTATTTTAGTTTATGTTACATTCAAGCACGATTTGTAAATAGCATTAACTATTTACAAAAACTTACCTGCATAACGTGCCTTTCAAAACATGGAAGAACTAAATTGAAATTGCCCCTGGCATGGGTCACCCATCCAAATGGAGATTACGCGGAACAGTGCTTAACTTCGTTGATCTGTTATGAACATAAAAACGCGTGAGAGCGTATGTGTATAAAGGGGGATAACTTATTGCTTCTTTTGTCTATATACCTACATTTATATTTGCAGACGTGAAGCGAACGTGAACATTCAGCTTAGTAAGAGAGATTTATAAAAACGATTTTCTCCACTCCTGTTTACACAAAACCTTTACCTGAATCCCCAAAAAATCGGTTTGAATCTGGATGATTGCTTTTCATTAAAAATAGAACACGGGGCTTTGTTCACCTAAGGCTCAGATAAACATGGAATACCGGTCGTACCGGCCGAGTTATTACTGAAAAACAGTATTTATTTTTATATATTTATTTAGATTAGGATACAAAATGTTCTTTTGCCATATCCATAGGTTACATATTGGGGAATCAACTGTCTTTCTGAAACACAGTGAAAACTAACTCAGAAACCAGTGAATCACTACTGTGTCGACATTTGTATTTGTATTTCGGAATTCATCATCTGACTTTGAGAAGATTTTACAAGTTGACTAATGGCTGAATAGATCACGCATCAAAATTATTATGTAAAAACGTTGTTTTGGAAATGTTCAGAGCTGTTGTAGAGAATATCTGGCTGGTTACTATGCACAATTTCACCCAATAACAGCCTGTGGCCACACCCAAGTCAATGAAATAATAGATTTTACTTTATAATGATGAAAAGTTTAAAATTTTTGACTGAAAATAACCAGTAAAGCGGATCAAGTAATATTGCTGAACTAACTACAAATTTTCATATAAATTTGCAGTTGCTCAAATTCGTTAGCGACCCGCTAAAACAATTTTGTTTAACCTGTGGGTTTGCTGTATAAAATATTCACACAGATAATTGTTACCTGCCTGGATTAAGTATAATAAGTTCTATGTCACACAAAACAGAGTATAAAGTGTGTTGGCACGTTTTCGTTTTTGATGCATCGACTTTATTCATGCGGAATTTATAGGTAAGTAGTTTAGCTGTAGCGTAGCTAATAATGTGAAACTGAGTTAGTAATATTGGTAGGCAGATATTTTACATTTATACAGTGCAGTGCTACAGACATATTAAGTCTGTAGCACATGTAGTATGTCTGTCTATGTACACATGGGGGTAATATGTGTGATGTTCAACACAATTCGTTTTCCGTTTACTTACCTACTTTTTTTTTTTTTTTTGCGATAAGTACTTGTGCCATGTCCGTTCGTCAACATAGGTCTATGCTGAAAACCAGCAGAGTAGTAGAGCTCCTTGTGATAGAGCTCGTCCGGGGAAGAACGGAGCTGTGTTCCGGTTCGAAGGGTATGGTTTCCGGTGAAATTACAGGCACATGAGACTTTCCATCTAACGACTCAGGGTGGTAACACGCAAGTGATCTATGAATGAAATTTGGAATGTAGATTAAGTTCTGGAATAACATATAGGCTTTATATCCTGAAAAAGCAGTTCCTGGATAGCAAAAAGCTGCAAGAACGCGGGTGAAGCCACGTGCGTCTGCTTGTTTAGAATGTTTCTATCTACTCTAGCGTCTAAACCACTGACCACTAATTAAACCATTTCACCTAATTTATGTTTAGACACATCAATTATGTTATTTGTCTGCAGTTGACCTAATTGCCTGTATCTAATGCAAGCGCTGTTTGCCCCCTAACCCTGCTAATTATTACACCGAGATACAAAAGCGGTGTATATTTGTGTGGTTGTTTTCATTCCAAAATTTTGCTGTGGTAAAACTGATTTAAAAATTTACTACAGATAATAATTTAGACAAAATTAAATTAAAAACTAACAATAATACGATGAATGAATAAATTTAATTCAATTCAATTGTATGTATTGAGCGACTTAGCGCCATATTCATAATCATAATACTTATAAACCTTCAAATATCATCATGTTTGTTCAGCCTTCGTACCGATAGGAGAAACTGTAGGCTCTTTCTCTCTCTTCTTCTTTGTGTATCCTATGCTAAATTCTAGAAAATTATAAAGATGATTACTGTTTTGATTACTTACTAAACAAGTTTACAAAAGAAATCAATCTTATTTTAAATTTTCTAAAGCAATTTATGTAATTTTAGCGAAAATACTCCCTAAAATGTTATAACCTAACAAGCTTTAATAAAAATGTTATTTTTGGCACATAAGATTTTCTTCTAAGCAAATTACTAATGAGTAATCTGATTAGCCAGTAAATTTAATATCGCCTTCCCTTAGCACTGATTAATTAAAAGTGAGCGGAGACGTTACAGCGAAACCGTGGTTTTTAGTTTAGTGGATTTAATTTTGATTAACTTTTTGAGTTCTTATAATGAAAATGTCAAAATTTTATAGTGCAACTGCATTTTTACTGTCATTAATAAGTACTCGTACATTATAATAGCATTAATTACCTAACTGTAATTATTTTTCACTTTTAGGTCGTAACGTAAGAGCACCGGTGGTCTAGTGGCTGTGAACCTGCCTTTCAACCCTAAGCTCGTGGGTTTGAACCTAGTCATGCAATAATATATTTTTTCATTCGAAAAAAATACATCTTGAAAAATTAAAACAGGATGTCCAAAAACAAATTATTTTAAAGATAATTGTGTCCTCGTGGTGTATTTCAGACTCAATCACTCTCGCTGCTCAAGAGTAGGCCAGTGTCCCAATAGTGGGAAGATTAGAAGGCTGTTACTATAGGGCGTGACTCATGCAACAGACTTACCCGGCTTTATTTCACTTCAGCTCATCGGATTGTTCATATCCCCAAAAGCCTTGATTCAAGTCCGCAGTGTGGGTTTTCTATTCTCTGTCAGTCAATTCTGAGCCCTTTATTTATTGAAGATAATAAAAAGGGTTTTGTCACTGAGTGACCACAACGCCGTAATATTTACGAAGGTAACTAGAAAAATTAACAAGGAATATAATGCTGAATAATAATAATGCTGAACAATCCACACAGCATCATCTAGTCCCAAAGTAAGCTGCTGTTAAACAGAGCTGTATTATGGGTACTAGATGACTGATATATATTTAATACAATACAATACATAGATATATATTTTTTATTATATATAGAAAATACCCAGAACAAATATTTGTAGATCGTACAAACATTTGTCCCGAGGCGGGAATCGAACCCGCAACCTCTGCGTCGCAGGCGGACCTGCGCCCGCTGCGCCACATCGATCGTCGTCGTGGAATCGGTCGTGGAAAAAAAAACCTCGCAAAATAATTATCTACTAATAATATGTTTTGGGCAACGTTCTGATATTGGATCAGCCAACTCTTGAACTAGATAATTGCTAAAATTGCTAGCTACAACCGACTATCTACTAATCATGTTTAGATGTACATGTATTTGTATACATGTACAAATCCGACATGTCATTTGAACGTCACAACGAGGTCATTACTAACCAAGCGGAGCATAAACGTCCCGCGTGCGCCGTATCGCCACTAGCGGGGTGAGATGATACAGTCAGTGGCACAAGTGAATTCTTATGCTAAAAAGTAAGTGGTAGGACCCTTCAGCAAGAGTCCGTCTTGGTGGATACCACCGCAGTGCCAGATATTCTAGCTCCAAGCAGTAGTGTGCAAGCATTACTGTGTTTAGGTTTGAAGGGCACTGTAGCAAGTAAAATTACTGGGCAAAAGAGATTAACAGCAACGTCTCGGGGTGATGAGCGCAGTGCAGTGCCACGCTGAACTTAAAAACTTTAAGCTTTGGATGGCACTGCATTTGTTATGGTCAGGCGTGGTGCTTAATATCAGGCGGGCGACTTGACCGTCTTGTCATTTGCTGACATAAAAAAAAAAGAAGTTCGTATGAGTCACTGGCCAACGGTCACAGAGTTTTTAGCTTACCCGAAGGCTCTGTCATGGCTTAACAGCTTTGAAAAAGCCGGGACCAACTGATTAACATGCCCTCAAAAGTACGAGCGCACTCAGTTGAAATTGCCACTGGCGGTCACTCATCCAAAAAGTGGCAACGCGGAACAGTACTTAACTTTGTTGATCTGGTAAGAACAACTTAGCAAGCTATGTCACGAGCGCTCTTAAAATCTATGATTATAATCACAAAAGAAACTGTAATTATGTTTACTTCCGATGATACAAAAACTCTACCGCACAGACTATTTAAAAATAGATAGAAAAAAATGTTTTATAGCATGACTGAATTTTTTACCAATTAATTGGTATTTGTAATAATGTTTTTTTCTTCTATTTGACCCTGGGTCATAATCATAATTTACTATATTATTAGCAATAATATTAATAAGTTAATTTAGTATTATGAAATAATCCTGGTAATATTTAAACTTTATTATACTTTTGTCGCCGACGGTACAACATATTCCGTAGTGATAGTGACCGGGCCATGGTTTTACGACACTTGTGGAGGGTTAATGTGATTAAATGAATGTATTTAGCGATAAGACCGCCCTTTATTTGTGTCCGTAGTTTATGAGATAGTTTTATTTGAATTGCTAACCTTTTTGTGGGCCAGTAACTGGTTTGCAAATTAGGTATTTACAACTGTTAAAGTGCAGCAGTGGGAATATAATGTCGTGTCGGATTTAACCGTTTTTTAAATCTTTGTCTATTTATCTAAAAGTTATAAGTTCTATATAAAGTTAGATTATTTATACCGTAGGGTTGTAGGGCGATTACGCAACTCGTTTGCGATCCGATTTCAATCAGCGAACTGCCAGAGCATTCACAAAATACGTTGGTATTTTATTAAAACCAAGAGAAATCGATTGCAACTGAATTACTTACATATTTGCTTCTCCGTTATAGTAGGTATCGGTTATTTGCAAAGTTTTTGCTATGTTAGATAGTTTATTCTTTTGTTTTTCTGTCAAACATTGTTATTACTGTATCCGACTATACTTTTAAAGTTATATTCCACTTGGATTTTAATTAAAAAATCTAAGGCGAGTGTTCTGTGGGCTCTAGTAGAAAAGCTTTATTTCACGCATCATTTGGTTCAACCGAGCTCAAATTCGTTAGAGAACTTTTTAGGGAATCACCCTTGCGTCAGTTCGTCAGTACGTCTATCCATCCGTCCGTCAATCACAGTCATTTTTACAGCTTCGTCCAATAGGCGGACTTTATGCAAATTTTGAAAGAACTACAATAGGTCATTTCAAATCGTTATAACCTAATGAAACGTGACGCTGCTCAACTAATTAAATTTAATTTTAAATTATGTCTTTTTAACGTTTCTCTATACGATTTTAAAATCTAAAACATTTTAAAAAGTTAACAATATCTTTATTTAACAAATAAAAATATAATTAATAGAGACACTACTGTGACAAAAAAACAAAAAGAGCAATAAATTACGAGGGTTAACAGTAGTGGTAGATGTGAAAATGTAATTGTGTGTGAAAATGTAATCGTGGGTAAAAAAGTCCAAATAATTTTGTCAAATACTAAGAAAAGGCTCTATTTAACAGTTACGTGTTGAAGATGAGGGGCAAGGGTGGCACTGCGTCTAAAGTCTCTGTTTTCACATCTTTATTACGGTCAATCTGAGCATGGACAGCACCCACATTAGAAACTAGAAACTAGAAACTTTGTCACCAGAGTTGGCCACTGACTCATACGAACTTACTTACTTACCCACATTAAATCGCTAGCAAAGCAGCAGTTCAAGGATTTATAAATAAATTCCATTTCAACAAAGTATTAACTCTGAATATGCGGATCCAGCGAGTTAACAATGCATTTATCTTACTGCATTCTAACTATTCAGCTCAGAAGCGCCCAAGAAATGTGAAAAGAGCATGCTCCAAGCGGATTGCTACTTCAATAGCTCTGTCAGTTACATCCACCTATTCAGGGTACTATCTGGAGCAAAATAAATGTTTTTACGCAAAGGATCATTACTACTACACGGTGGAGCGCTCGTGACGTAGCTGGCTAAGTTCTTCCAAACAGACCAACGAAGTTAAGCACTGTTCCGCGTAGTATCCATTTGGATGGGTGACTGCCAGTGGCAATTTCAACTGAGTGCTTCGGAGGGCACGTTAAGCAGTCGGTCCCGGCTTTTTCAAAGTTGTTAGGCCATGACAGAGGCCTTCGGGTGACCTAAGAACTCTGTCACCAGAGTTGGCTACTGACTCATACGAACTTACTTACTCACTACACGGTTGGCGAGTGCCCGGTTCAGTAGCGAGCGGTTGCGGGTTTGATTTCCACTGTGGGACAAATGTTTGCATAATCTGCAAGCTTTGGTAACGGTTCTGAGTATTTTTGTGTATTGTATGTTTATTCTCATCCAATGTCAGCCAGCGACAATATGTAAGTCATTGCTCCATCTAGCCGGATGGGATACACTACGCCTAAGCTGAAAAACTAATACATCGTTAACTTAAAACTATTGATCATTTGAAAGAAGAAGCTCAATACGCTACAGCCAGGTTAATGGACATGAACTAGAAACCCGTAACGATGCGACAATTTCTACACACTTCACAGTAATATCAACGTTATCCCTACGCGATAAGATTGTAAACGGCGAAGCTTACAAGCCGTTATTGGAGTCAGAGATGCTAAGTGCGATAAAAACGTAGGTTTCAGTACATGTCACTGACATTATGCCTTTATTTGCGTCTCGTTATGCTGCAAATATTGGTGTTTGTTGAACGTCGACGTGGTTCGATGTGTGCTTTACTAAGGTGTTCATGATACCAACTATGATTCTGAAAATATTTGCAGAAAAATATCAAGACGGATCATAGTAAGATATGGAAAGCGCTATGCTAGGAGCTACACTGCGCGATCAAATCTAAATCGTGAAAATCTGTGTTATCAATGTCATTAACATATCTCTATTAACAAAATATATTATGTACATAATTACATCAAATTAATTAACAATCAACCGCTGGGGAATAAAGAAACTAGCAAGTTGTTAAAATAACAGTTTATTTTATGTGTAAAGGGATAATTGTGTAAAGATAGCAATGGGATTATTTTTTATCAATAATGATTTTCTGAATTTTGTATTACAGTCTAACGTAGCGTCTGCCAATGTTTGTCACATTTAAAACAAAAAGTGCGATCTGTCACATCAAGGGGACAAAACTAGGTGACAGATGGGAATAAACCTTTATTACAATAACCGAATGATGGAGTCATGTCGATTTGAGTATTCTGAGATGTAAAAAGGGTTTTGTGTAATACCAGTAAAATACTAGCGTGAATTTGGAAATCAAGTGTAGATCTTGAACAGTTTTGTATATTCCAATAAAACTGAAAAACTGACTTAAAATCTATTTGAATAGGTTTTTGTTCTGAAATAAGTATGTACCTACTATGTTTAATACAGTAAGCTCGGCAGATCTAGGCAGTCGTGAAGTTATCCGTTTGTGATGCGCAAAGACAATTTATTTAAAAAAGATCCTATGCGCATCGAAACGGCATAAATTATTAATCTCCTAACGGAGATCAAACCTATTGCTTCTTGCTTCTTATCCAGACATTTGTATTACCGACCGCGTACTGAGGTTGTCGGTATAACACATTTAAAATGTGAATTTCATGCCACTCATTTTATTTACCATCAACATTAATTTATTGGCTGACCAACTTGCAATAAATCTTAATTAAAAAAACAACTAAACATAAAACGAAAAGCGACTTCACTCAGAATTTTTGCTTTTCGAATTAAACTACTTCCAGTTAATTCTGGCTCAAGAATTTAGATCAATTATCAAACCACATACCTGAGAGATGATTTCGAGTTTGCATCGAGTTAGAGAGATTTTTTTCTAATGATCAAAGTATACTAGAGCGCTTATTAGTTGAACTGTTAATATTTGTTCTAAGTGCGGAGAATTCTATTGTACTGGACGTATATAGTGTGTGGTGTGTTATGTTATATATACAATAATCTTCTCATTCCTAAAGCAGTCATCATATTAATAGCCAATTGATATCCAGCCTAGAGGAGTGTGTCATCATCATTATAATAGATATAGCCAGAAGATGTTCACTGCTGGACATAGTTCTAACACCAAAGAGTTTCACAACCGATCTTGAGCCTTCACCATTCACCAACTTCCTTTGTCATTGTTTCATCGAGAGGCTGTCCACACAGGAGTTAGTTAAGGCAGTTTAATACAAAACTCACAATCAGCTTTCTGTTACCAGAGATTTATAATAAACGTATAATAATAAGTGGAGCCGCGTCCGTACTTCGCGGCGCAAATTCCAAATATTTATTTTTATTTACTGCGGCTTCTGTTACCAATCTCGTTTAGGGGTCCAGAAGAAATGAGATTACGGATATTTCTGTGGTAATAACTCTGCAGAGAGGTTAGTATGAAAACGTATACTAAAATACCTCAAATATATATTTTAAGACTTGCTTGCTTGTGAGTTCTGCCTAAATATACGCTACCGCCCTACGCTATTTCAGTTAATAAATAATTTTATAACCACTAAAAAACCTACATAAAATTATTATTATTATATTATATCAGCCGTTGGTGTCCCACTGCTGGGCAAAGGCCTCCCCCCATTCCCTCCAGACGTCTCGATCCCGAGCCAAAAACCTCCAATCTACCAAAAATTTATCCAGTTCGTCCCGCCATCATACATAAAATATTTTGTAAAAATGCTTGTTTATATTAAACTATTTGTTGAGAGCTGGTTATAGATAGACAAACAGACACCAAGGTATGCATGCCGTTTTCCAGCACTTGTACAGTTTGCATAGCACTAAAAATACCCTTGCGAATGTATCCGATTGAATTCCGCCAACCAAATGTATTATTTTTACTTGTATTTCTAGATCACGTTCAGTCTGCGTCAGTGAAACCTCAAAAATCAACACTGCAGTCCAACAGATCTTTATCCCCGTCAACATTTCCACCACAAAATCGAAAAGTCCCAAGCAAACATTTTTAGAGTAAAGCGAAATACGTTGTAAAAACCCGCATAGACGGAACCCGCATCCACGTATTGCTTACGGAGAAGGTACCCGCAGAATTGTGATATTATATTTTGGGCACGTACCGATTCTGAGTAGGCCAAGCGAAATTCATAACGCAGCAATATGCGGCTATATTGAAAAATAGTTATTTAGATTAGCTGCGAAGCGAAACAGACGGACGCAATTTCGGCTTTTTTTGCGCGATTTGTGAGAGCGTTCACTTTTTCGCCGCCTTCGTTATATTAATATAAACTCGAACTGAAATCCTTGACAAATACAAAGGTCATATTGAGATCTGTTGAATAAAAGTAGGTAGTAGGCTTCTTAGCTTGCTAGCATCGCTCTTTTGAGCGATGATCGAAAGGCGGCTTATAGAAAATGATGAGAAGAAGCAAACACCGCGTACTTTATGCCCAGCAATACTAATGTGAGCTGATGGTAGTAATGTGGCTAAGGTGCTCGAGTTATCGTAAACGTTAACGTAACGGAAACGTTTTGGTTTTAATCTAGTCAGCACCACGCAGACCGCGCAGAGCTACGAGTATCATAAAATGTGCATTTAAAATCATCAACTAAAATTCAACGATGCCATGTTTTAAATTAAAAATTCTTTTTCTATATTCAATAAAAAAATAATGCTAGACAATCCACACAATATCATCTAGCCCCAAGCTAAGCAGAGCATGTGTTATGGGTACTATATGTCTGATCATACTTAATACAATACAATATATAGATAGATGTTTTTTTTTTATTATTTATAGAAAATACCAAGAACACTCTAAATAAATACTTGCAGATCGTACAAACATTTGTCCCAAGGTTGGAATCGTACCCGCAACCTCCTTCGTCACAGACGGACCTTCGTTCGTCGCCACATCGGTCGTCAAGTTACGGAGTTTTGAAGATAATCATATTTGACGATGGCAATAAAACTTCAGTGTACTGAAACCATTGAAATCATTGAAACCATTAATTAATTGTAACTGTGGTATGATACAGATCTTCACTAGGTACTTCTAAAGTATGTAGGTATCATAACAACAAAATGTAGGGTGTTCAAACAATCAAACTAACTCATATTTCTCTTTGTTTCAGATAGTGCATCACTTTATTATGCAAATTCAGAAATGTGACTTTAAAAGTTAAAATGAGTCCCAAAACCAAACGACGGCTGCCCACGGTACGGGAGGAGCCGAAAGGCGGCAGTGACGTCATCATCTACATCATGGTCACCACAACAGCTGTTCTCAGTTACATCAACAGTTTGAGTGGTGACTTTGTGCATGACGATATACCGGCCATTGTGACGAATAGTGACGTCATTGGAACCAATTCACTGAAGGAGCTCTTTTTAAATGACTTCTGGGGCACGCCAATGGTGGATGCAAACAGTCATAAGTCGTATCGGCCGTTGACTACGCTTTCTTTTAGGTGAGTTTTAAGCTAAGATTTCACCATAAAAATGCTCAGAACAATTTGACAAACGATGTGGCGCGGCGGGCGAAGCAACGCGGAGGTTGCGGGTACGATGTTCGAAACAAATGTTTGTACGATCTACAAATCTCCGGGTGTTCTGGGTATTTTCTATGTATAATAAAAAACATCTATCTACGCATTTTGTATTGTATTAAGTATATCAGTCATTTAGTACCCATACCAAAACTACTGCTTAACTTGGGGATAAGGATAAGGTAAGCTGCTGTTAAACAGAGCTGTGTTAAGGGTACTAGATGATCACTAGATAGAGTGATTTAAAAAGTTTATAAATAAAACAACCGTACGAAGCCGGGGTGAGTCGCTAGTTACTGATAAAAGTTCATATCATTGTATCATGCATTGTGTACAAAAAATCTACATTAATTTTATTAAAATTAATGTTTTGATAACTGACTCCATTTGTGTATTGCTCCTGGTTAAAATTCATCGCTCTATTTGAACTCGTCCCAACACAGTCAACACGGATTCTGACGCGCTGCCAACTGGATCCGGAAACTTGCCAGAACAGTGCTAATTTTTCCAGGGACTGTAAACTATTTACAACATTAAATCTGAAAATTCTATATGTTTTCATCAAAATAGGGTCGTATTTTTAGGTCCAAGTTAAGAAAAAATATGCGGATATCGCAACATCACTTAAGTTGCACTGTGCAGGTTCGTAATCATGGTTCCTTTCCCCAAAATAAGAAGCTTTTTAAGAAATTGTCAGGTTCTTCTCAGAAACAGGTAAAATCCATCACATAAGCCCCGTTCTTTCACATCTATATTCGTCAACCTTCAGCGAGACCCTCATCCCACATCGGGCATAATCAGAATATGAGGTCAACTAAGTCGCAAAAAAACATTCAATGGATATCGGTTTTTGGATCTTGAAAAGTATATAAATGAATTTATTAGCATCTTTGGAGAAGACGCTGACTCAAAATTGGCAAACGCATCGATTTATCACAAAGTAGTCTCGACTTGTTTTTTTTATGTTAGCAAGTGACATGACAATCAAGGCACCCACCTGATGTTAAGCACCACGCCTGACTATTACAGATGCAGTGCCACCCAAAGCTTAAAGTTTTTTTTGTTTGTTTGTCTTTTTTTAAGTCTCTTTCGCCCAGTAATTTCACTTGCTACAGTGCCCTTCAAAGCTAAACACTAGAATATCTGACACTGCGATGGTACCCACCAAGACGGACTCTTGCTGAAGAGTCCTAGCACCATGTAAAATTGAATTAAATAAATAAAATAAAATAAATAAATAATGCTGGACAATCCACACAGCATCATCTAGCCCCAAGGTAAGCTACTGTTAAACAGAGCTGTATTATGGGTACTAGATGACTGATATATATTTAATACAATACAATACATAGATAGATATTTTTTATTATACATAGAAAACACCCAGAACACCCGGAACAAATATTTGCAGATCCTACAAACATTTGTCCCAAGGCGGGAATCGAAACCGCAACCTCCACGTCGCAGGCGGACCTTCGCCCACCGCGCCACATTGGTCGTCTTGAAGTTAAGTGATTGAAGTTAAAATAACTGTAGTACTCTGTTCGTAGTTTAATATTTGAGGTCCCCTCGACAATTTTGCTTGCTCTATAATCGGGCATACCTGCACAACACCACACTAATAAATTACATGATAACGTGACGGTTGAACGCGGTTATCTCCCACGAGTTCGCACTTTAACAAAATGTGTATTTATGACCATTTTTCGCTTGTACGGAATGACAAAGGTGGATAGGGGTGGGAGTGATATGGTTAGAATGGAGGGGAGATCAGGTTTTGAATAGAGCTCTGTTTTCCGTAAGGCTACTACGAGTTTTTTTTTAATATCTAAGCTGGTTTGTTTTTTCGAATTTTTTAAAGGATTATTTATTCCTAGCTTCCACTTGTGGCTTTGCTTTGGTACACAGTGTATGTACATATAAAATCACAATACGTCTAGCCTATGTCCTTGCTCAGACTTTAGACTATATCCATGCTAAATCTCATCTAAACCGGTTTAGTTAGTTAGTTTAGAAAACCGATAGGCAGAGTTACTTTCGAATTTGAATTATAAAATTAGTGCGATATTTTAAAACGTGTAACTAGGTATGTTTTAACGTACTTAAACTTTTAAAATATCGCTTCCTCATTACAAAATGTGTGCTACAAAATATAATCTATAAAGCGTTTGAGAGTATATTAATTCATATCTGTCAAAGCACCTATCACGAACCTTGCCTGGAATATTCCAAGAACTAATATTAATATAAGTACTTCTTTATATTCTGTTTCCATTATAGCCGCCAGCCTTTATACGCAGCTTCAAAACCCACAAACAAAAAACTCAAGTTAGTGGAAAACAAACAAGAGAGCGATTGAAATCGGATTACATGAGGGCACTTTTCCACGAAAACCAATAGTTGAACCGTAGGCTTCCCTCTGAGACCGCCAGCGTTAAAAAGGCCACAGTAATCTTATTTTCACATAAACACGAACATTTCCTTGCGCATGATAGTAGGGTGAGATGAAACGTCGGGGCGTATGGTTACACAAAATTTTACCACTTTATTGTCATTGATAAGTGCGGGGAAAGTACATACTTATGGAGTTTTACGCGGCGGCTCGTGTGGTTTAGAGGAAACAGCGCACTATTCCCCTTTTTTCAGGATATTGGTTAGTACTTACATAAAAACGTATAAGCAAAAATGTTTGTACTTGTGCGCCTAGAGTTCTGTAGACAACGATATCTTCTTATAAAAAAAAAGAAGACTCTACATTTCCGTAGATAAACATTTGTTAGAACTGTGCTCATGGCGGGCAGTTGTAAAAACTTTTGGAATCTGACTGTTTCTAGCCGTTCGTGACTGACTGCTGGGAAAGTCCTCTGCTTATCCTTTTCGTTCTATCAAGTTCATCAAGTTTTATTGTGAGTTTATCGCATTAAAAGATTATTAAAAAATTTGAGCCATGTAATCAAGAACAAACAACAAAAAACTTTATCATACATCAAAACCGCTTACCATCATCAGGTGGGCTTACGCTTGGTTGCCACTTTTATTACACTTTTTTAATACAATTAGGGTGAGTTGCACCATCTAACGTTAACGTCAAATTGAGTATAAAAAAAAAGCATGCTTACTACCCTCACTTTATTGGCCACGTCTTTTCTATGGATTAAGCTTGCAGTTGAGCAAATTTTATAGGTGGCTAACATACTATGTCTCAGTAGTATCTGTGTCATTTTAAATCAGTGTTGGCAAATAAAATGAATCCATTAAACTGCATTGGGCCAGCGACAAAGCAATAAGTAGAGTCTGTTCAATAAGAAAACCGTCATCAGGTGACCGTTATGTCATTGACATGAATCAAAAAAGAGAATTGTCTTTGGCTATCTTTGAAAAACGACATGGGTCCACCCATTTAAATTATTTTTCTTGTGCTATTTTAAGTTTTATTGCGTAAATTTGGTGGCAGTTTATCCAATTTAAATTGTTAGTTATCACAAATGTACCTAAGTAATTTAAATGGAGGGGTAATGTTGATTGGTAATTTAGTCAAAGACTTTCCAAGGGAATTTTGAAAGAACCATTGTGTGACCATTTCTTTCCAACTTTCGTTTGTTTATGTTGCTAAGCGACAATCAAACTAATACACTTGACACTGGCAAAATTGTGGCAAATAAGCCACAGAGGCCATAAACGAAGAAGAAGAAGAATAAAAAAAAAATTGTGACGGTTCTCTTTTCGACTCTACTTATTTTACGACAAAGAAACACGTTTTGTGGATAAACAGTCAATGTTTTGTGAGAAGGCCTCGTGGAACAAAACACGTGTCGAATTTCTTTTGAAATAATAAAGTTTAGTGGAGTATTAAAGATTTGTTTGATATATAATATTCTGTGATGGGTTTCCGCAAAGTCACGCCTAAATCAATTAACTTTCATCTAATAGTCTTCAGTAAATGTATAAAGGCATGTAAGTCAGCCCGTCTCTGCTCTTTAGCAACGATTTTGAGAAACGATAATGAGTTCTAAATTTATATATCTGATCTTCTCTAATTCACCTTCGAACAACGGCGTGAAAGATAATAGACATTTCATTTGCTGCTCAACCCTTCGGTCGTTACTCGGAAACGAGTGTAAATGAGGCTTTGCTCTGAATCTAACTTTTTAAACCGGTCTTACCATCGGTTTGGCAAATTTAAAAACATTATTAAACAAAAACTTGCTCATAAAGCTTACTATAAAAATATATTATTTAGATGAGAACACAGCTTGGGAATTTCGCGAACTTGAAAATTTCGCGAACTGCGAATGTGCCAACACTGCTCAGCATTCATAACAATAGCAAGGTTATGCCTAAAAAGCGATAGGAACCCAGCTGTTGCCAGTTTTTATACGGCACGGGTGCGCTGGAGCTGCCGTAGTAGACTTGTAGACGTTTCAAAGTGATGCGTGTGATTAATTGGGATCAAATTCGTGGAATCAAATGATAATTACTCATTTTCGTAAATAAATTTCTTTTGACTTTTGTTTTTTGGACAGCCAAGCTCGTTTGCGACTTTCGCTATACCATTGATGCAGACTTTGCATTTGGCACGTTCAGTGTTACTAACTTAGTTAGTGCACTAACTTAGCAACTAAAGACAATTAGACAGTGCTCTTCTTCAGCAAAACAGAGTGGTGTCTGCCTTGCTAACTGGCTAACTGTATATTGGTCAAATGTAAAAGCGTCTTGAGTCTTGTATGATCAATTCAATATGTTAACTAGAAACAGGTAACAATTCAAGTTAGTATTATTAAATTGCTATGATTGCTTGTCAATCACGCCAAAACAACTAAACTAGTAAATGATACCTTTAATATTTATTTATTTATTTTTTATAATTACATTATAATTTATAATTACACCATCATCAACCCTATCTTTACAGGATAACTTAATACAATATGAAGTTTGTGATGCACAAAGACCATTTAGTTAGAAAAAGCTCCATTAATCATCAAAACAGCTATCTTCACGGAAGCCTAGATCCGCCGAGAGAACTATACATACAATAAAATGATACCATAAAGGCCAAAAACATATTCATTTAATAATTATCTATTTATGGTCTTTCCTTGTTATTTTTAATTCAATGAACAATGATAACAGATTTAACACCCATGTTAGTGAAGGCTTAAAGTATGATTAAGGACCCATAGTGTATGAAGTAGCATAAACGTTATATTATCATAGCACAGTAAGTAAAGTCACAAGCAAAAGCTAGTAAAATAATAATTGTCGAAGAATAAAACGCTCTTAGTAGGAGCTCGCGCTATAAATCCCCCGCGTTCACACTTCGCAGTACTAATTCATCACTCGGACTTTATGGCGTAATAAACGACAAAGATTAATATCTGTAATTTATACGCAGAAGCGACGCGGAAGGAAGCTCCTTAATTGGGTTGGTTAGCATTGTTGAACAGGTACTTAGATAGACGATGCTAAATAAAGCTTAGAATCTTTCATCTTTTCTCAAGGTGTCAGAATAAACTAGAAGCACCGTGATTGCCATCCGTACTTTAACCGATAACAAACAATATCGAAAGCATAATTAATGTCTTAAAATTTTGCCATACCTACCAAAAAATGGTATTTAAGGTTGGTTTTTTAATGGTATCAACCATAAAAATAAAATTATTAGCACCATACAGTTCAATTCGCATGACGCATCTGAATCGATTTTTTAGGATGTTATAAAACTTAGTGTAAAGCCCAAATCTATCTGTAGAAATGCGTCTTTGTAGCTACTGTTAGAGGCCTAATTTCGTCAAAAAACCCACCCCTCTAACTCATTCATCTTTTCCGTCGCAACAGCAAGGCTAGGGTAACTTATAAAGCCTTATATCTGGATCTCGGTAATCCTATATTGCGGAGGCGAGACGGCGTATAAAACTTGGTTAACCTGCATTTATTTTACGGCTACCGCATGTTGTAACTTTAACTCGCACTTGAGCCGGGAAAACTCTGCCCTGTTCCAGATCGGCAAGCATTTCGAAACCGAAGTAAAATGTACGTTTACTTTCATAATTACAGTTATACTTTTAGGGTCAAAATAGCGTGCAGTGGTAAAAGTATAACATACACATAATTGAAACAGTCTGAGCATAAAACCATCTTTGGGGGTTTCGTTAATGATCTTACTTTCTGTTTAAAATAACTTGTTTAAGAAACTTTTACGTTAAACGATGAGAACAAAAAATAATGTAATAATGTACACGCAAGTAAGTTTGTAATATCAGTAGCCAACTCTGGGGACAGAGTTTGCCATGATTTTCTAAAACTTCACTTATGAACGGTACTGTACGTTGTCTTAAACGGTTCAATGTTTGTCGAATTACATCATAATTACTAAGATAAGTTTTTTTTGTATTTTTTGTATTTTGTAACTTTGATTCAGGTGTTTTCAGACCTAAAAGACAGTGACATGGCCTAGCGATAACCATGCCCGCTATAATATATGCCCTCTAAGCATAAACTCAATAATAATGATCTTTGAGCCAACGTGTGTTCATCTCTGCATCAATAAGTCGATCCATAAACTCACACTCATAATAATAATCTTAATAAATAAAGTTTCCCAACAATTTGCTTCCACATAGCACGCTCAGTGGAAGCAGACGTTTTCATCAAAAAATTCCATCGTAAAAACAAAGATATGCTAACCGAAATGCCTTCGCAAAAATCCGCAAAAACCGCTTCGTCCACATTGTGGGGTTAGTATAATAACAGAAACATTCTTTGGAGGAAATATTTTATTTAGTGGGTCCCTGCTTCCTAAGCGGGGTCAGGACAGCAATAAAAATATTATATACGAAAGTGTCTGGCAAGGGAGCAAGCTAAAAGAAAGTCACGGCTGTTCTACAATTTAGTAATACCTGCTGTGCTTAATAATTAATATAAATACATTTATTTACTGTAAAATACATAGACACAGACTAGCAAAGTAAACGAGCTACTTTTACATTATATACACAGTATTTATACAGGTGACATAATAACCAATAGTGTAATGTTTCTTGGATTTCTGATTATACTCAGCCTTATGAAAATAAAATAAAAATATGTAAAACGTTTTAATTGACAGGCGTTGAATAATTAAAAAAATTATTCAGTTATAAACGGTATTGCTGCCACTGTGGGTAGCAAAACACATCAAGGCTGTCTGCATTAAATTGTAGCAAGGCGGTCTGTACTGAATAGGCCTCTAAAGGTACCTATTTTACTTGTGAAACATTAATAAAATTAAAAGTAAAACTAACCGATAATCAATACACGGAAAAAAAGGAGTAGAGTCAAAGAGTAGTAGAGTTCTTCGTGATAGAGCTCGTCCGGGCAAGGGCTACCACCATACCTATTTCTGCAGCCAAACAGTAATGCTCGCATTGCTGTGTTCCGGTGTGAAGGGTATGGTTTCCGGTGAAATTACAGGCACATGAGAGTTTTCATCTAACGTCTCAGGATGGTATCACGCAAGTGATATCTCTGATGTTGCAAGCGTACATAGGCTACGGTAACCGCCGACCATCAAGTGGGCCGTATGCTTGGTTGCCACTTTAGTGGTATAAAAAAAAACCTACACACACCAGTTGAGGTTGAGGCTCATGTGCCAGTAATTTACTGGCACATGAGCCTCAAGGTGGCAACCCGCGAGTGATACCTCTGGTATTGCAAGTGTCCATAGGCTGCGGTAACCGCTTACCATCTTGTGGGCCGTACGCTTGGTTGCCACTTCAGTTGTATAAAAAAACACGGCCAGTTAAAACCGACCTAGGTATATCAAAAGACGGAAATTACCTTCCTTTCGAGGTGTAATTGAGTTTTGGGAACACTTAAAAACTCTACGAACGTTAAAGTTTCTAAAAATAACTCAAAACCAACAGTCGCGGACATTTGGATAGTCTTGCATATATTGCATTTTTAATACGACTGAGTGCTTTCCGACGGTTAGAGGTATAATGTTACATGCATTGCAAATCCAATAGTCGATCTGACTGTAATTGCGAGTAAGCTAAGATAAATGTAAGCTATGATCCATTTTATAAAGATAAATAAGACGGCCTCTGTGTGACGCGGTAGAGAAGTGAGTGTTTTTGTGATTTGTGAATATTGATTTATTTGTACTATCTAGGTATACTGATATTAGAGAGATAAATTTATTTTTGTATTTTCGTTTTTCCTCAATAATTACTTCCGGTTTCAAAAATTCTTTTACCATTAGAATGCTACATATCCCTGAGTAACATAGGTTATACGTCCACCCGTGCGAAGCCGGAACGAGCTGCAAGTTTATATATATTTATAACTTTTTTTTTTATTTTTTTTATACTACTAAAGTGGTAACCAAGCGTACGGCCCACTTGATGGTCAGCGGTTACCGTAGCCTATGTACGCATGCAACATCATAGATATCACTTGCGTGTTACCACCCTGAGACGTTAGATGGTAAGTCTCATGTGCCTGTAATTTCACCGGAAACCATACCCTTCGAACCGGAACACAGCAATGCGAGCATTACTGCTTGGCGGCAGAAATAGGTATGGTGGTAGTCCTTCCCCGTATAACTTGACCTGGCTGGCAAAAACATAAATGCTAGGTATTTTTTAACTTGGACCACTTCACGTGTAACATATTGAAAACCTTATTTTACTTTTATTACGAGAGTAACATCATGTTTGTTCAATTCTGGTTAACGGTGTAATGCCATTTTTTTATGTAAACTTTATGTATCTACATTTGTATGTAGATACATAACATACGTGCTTAATTTTTCAAGTAAAGTTGCATTTGGGTGTCTGCTCTCAGCTTCGAAGGAGTTAACTACCTAGTAAAGTTATTAATTAATCTAGAGAATAGGTGCCATCTAGAAAGAGCACCGGTGGTCTTGTGGTAGTGACACCGCCTTCCGATCCTAAGGTCGTGGGTTTAAACCTGGTCGTGCCCCAGTGAATTTTTTCTGTTCGAAAAATGTATGTGTTATTCGATTCGATTTCGTTAAATTTATGTGTGAGTAGGCCAGTGTTCCAACAGGGGGAACTTCAGAAGGCTGTCATGATGATGAGGTACTATTATAAAATAAACCAATACAGACACTTTAAATATTATTTAATTATTAAGGTGGTCAATAATTGTTGCATTTAAAACTATACGAACGACGGTTACGAAATATTAAAGGTGAAAGAGAAATTGAATCAATCAATCTACACAAATTGATTCACAAAAAATGGATTGATTTACAAAAAAAAGTATGTGAAAAAAGATTTTGTTATCAAAATAGTTTAGTTTGATTTTTCTCGACCCTGTTGGCAGTAACTACACACTTAGTTAATACAAAGTAGTAAAAATTATATCGAGATCCGTTAGGACAATATTTAATTCAAAATAGCAGTTGATCAATGATCCATTGAAAACTTTTTATATGATCAGATGCAAACAAAATCTGATCATATGATCAGATGGGAATAACCCGTTCTATTCGTTATTTGGTTCCTATAGAAGCTTTGTTTAATTTGGGGCTAAAGTGCGTCGTGTGAAAATATTTGCCAATCCTATATTATAAAACACAAAAATGTTACGTAAACCTTTAAAAGCAAGATTCAAGATACCTATTTATAAATCACTACACTGAAGCCAAAAAGCTGAGCTAATAGACCAGAACCGCACGACTTGGTTACAATAAAATATCATGCTACATTTTACTTCTTTTTTTTTATTTAGCTGCCTAAATTTTACCATAGAGAGTAGTAGTAGTAGAAGAGTAGTAGTTTTCTCTGTGATAGAGCTCGTCCGGGGAAGGACTACCACCATACCTATTTCTATCGCCAAGCAGTAATGCCCGCATTGCTGTGTTCCGGTGTGAAGGGTATGGTTTCCGGTGAAATTACTGGCACATGAGGCTTTCGATCTTAGCCTCAAGGTGGCAACCCGCGAGTGATACCTATGGTATTGCAAGCGTCCATAGGCTGCGGTAACCGCTTACCATCTTGTGGGCCGTACGCTTGGTTGCCACTTCAGTAGTATAAAAAAAAACATAATTTTTTATATTGTATACACACTTAGCTTCTCTTCTTTTATTTAGCTGCAAGAGTGTCAACTTTATCATAATTTGTTAAATTGTATATTTTGTAATCTACTTTATCATAAATAATTAATCTAAATTGGAGAGAACTGATTCCCAGGCCACAGCTAACGCTTTTCTGGGAGATAAGGCTTCAACTAGAACTAAGCACTAAGTTTGTTGAAAATAAATGATGATTATGATAAGGTGCTCCCATATTTTCTTCTTTTCTATTCTTCCACAGAGTTTTAATGTCTAGAAAATACGGCAACGGCTGGATTATCTTGGAAAATAGAGTTAGAAATAATGTATGCAAAAGATTCTTGTACGTTGCATATTTTTATTTGATTATGCAAATCTGCGTAAGAATATGAAGTCTGGTTATAAAACCCTGCATTTGTACCCAGCTTTATACTTGTCATAAAAATACTTTTTTACTGTTGAAAAAGTAATTTTAATAATTATCATGTTAATTTACAGAACTAAAACAAAAAATGAAAATTACAGGCACACGAGACTTTCGCGCAAATCATATCTCTGATGTTGCAAGATTGCATAGGTAACGCGGTAACGCTTACCATCAAGTAAGCCGTACCCTTGGTTGCCACTTTAGTGTTAGATAAAAGTAATGCTCGCATTGCTGTGTTCCGGTGTGAAGGGTATGGTTTCCGGTGAAATTACTGGCACGTGAGGCTTTCGATCTTAGCCTCAAGGTGGCAACCCGCGAGTGATACCTCTGGTATTGCAAGCGTCCATAGGCTGCGGTAACCACTTACCATCTTGTGGGCCGTACGCTTGGTTGCCACTTCAGTTGTATAAAAAAAAAAAAAAAAAAAAAGATACAAAATGTAGGGGTGCACCTAATAAACAATTTTGAAATACAACTCCCAGAGGCAGAAAGAATGAGTTACTTACCTAGTGAGATTTGCTCCTCACTGAAGTCATCAAAAAAAAGCTAGGAACCCAGACAAGTTTGCTGCCAGATTCTTCTAGGCTGGGGCGCGTGGAACTGGCGTAAATTCACCTAGCTTTATGACGTTTCAAAATTATCCTTGTGATATGATTGAATGAAGAGATTTTATTACTTTATTTTGTCTATAAACGAAAAAAAGACAGATTCAATGCGGACAAAGTCGCAGGGTGTTCCACTAGTTCCCGAGTACAGCAAACTTCTTTGAAGCAATGAAGCATAAATAATGCATCCAAAGTTAGCTAGAAACAAGATCAGCTGTAAAACTTGAGCTGTAACTCAGTAAACTTAAAGTAATGTAGTTGAAAGACGCTTGTTAACGAGTGCATGGTATTCTAAAACAAAGGGTAAGTAAACTGAATATCATGTTATATAATGGAGCTATATAGTTATACTATAGAGCACTGGTGGTCTAGTGGTAGTGACCCCGCCTTCCAATCCTAAGGTGGTTCGTGGGTTCAAACCCGGTCGTGTACCTATGGATTTTTCTGTTTCGAAAAATTTATGTGCGCAATGCCAGTGCTCTCATACGGTGAAGGAAAACATCGTGAGGAAACCGGCATGTCCAAGAACTAAAAATTCGAAAGACATGTCCATCCACCAATCCGCATTGGGTCCGCGTGGTGGATTAAGACCTAATCACTCTCGCCTGAGAGTAGGCCAGTGTCAACAGTGGGAACATTAGAAGGCTGTCATGATGATTATGGAGCTTGTACATAAACTATACCACCGTATTCGGTAGTTCTCGTTTACTTTCGAGAGTTTCTTCTGCTTCGTTTATGGCTTTTGTCGCTTGGTGTTACAACTATATTTGTAAAAACTTTATAACTCACCTTCAACGTAACATGACGTTGTATTTTATGCAGCTATTTTTCGCTCTGGTTTTATAAAATTAAAAATAAAAAACTTCCATATGTTAAGTAACATTTAAATTAATTGAATTATCGCTTAGCAACAAACAAAAATTTGAAGGGAATGGCGGCGTTTCCAAAAAAATTATACCTTAATAAGGCGTCAATCATCAGACTAAAATAATACTTTCCGTCATCTTTTCACCAGCCAATAGAAGTCTATTGCTGGACAAAGCCTTCCCTATAAAGTGTCACGGTGGCCGATCTTGACCCACGATTTACAGTCTTCCTGCGTTTGCTCTAATGTCATCGGTCCATTGAGTGGCGGGTCGAAATGTCACTTCACCAAAGTAGTCAAGACGAGTTACGAGTATATTAATTCCCAGCTTTTTACTTCATGAACACAATCATTTAAAAAAACTGTTTGAAACTCATTATGAGGGTTTTTACAAACTGTTTGTTTTATTCACAAGGTAGAGCCCAAATAAATAAAACGCTACTGTTTTCGAATATTTAACATTGCATGGAGGCAAGCTATTACGCCTAGTAATGTAATGCCTACAACTTTGGAGGATGTACAAATTTACTAGAATAACTTTGTTTTTTACTAGCCTCTTATTGCGCTAGACGTTAACGTTTTGCGCAAACGAGAGATGTCTTACGTAAAAATTCAACGATGTTATGTTTAGACGTATTGCGGTTTGCACTCTCTCTAATAATCAATACAAACTTTGGATGACATGCATGTCGACAGAGATTCTGGTCCTCTACAGGGTCATTCACACATTAAAAAAAAATATATGTACCTATAATTTTTTTTTGTGTATTTTGTCTTTAAAATCCCAAGTAAACAAAAAAAAAACCGATTACGTTTTTCCGCTGAATTATTATTTATCATCACGAGTTAAGCGACGTAATAATGAAATATTCGAGTGTGCGCGCCCCGTAGCGGGTCAAGGACACGCGCAGGTCAAGGACGCGCGGGTTATTGACCCGCGGTTTAATGACGCGCGGGTCACTGACATGTGCCGAGCGCTGCCTTTTCGATTTCTAACAAGGATAACTAATTATTAAGCAGAATTACGTAATAACCCTTTGACCCGCGGTTTAATGACGCGCGGGTCACTGACATGTGCCGAGCGCTGCCTTTTCGATTTCTAACAAGGATAACTAATTATTAAGCAGAATTACGTAATTTTTTTTTAAATATTAAAAAAATAAACGTTTAAAAAAAAAAATACAAGTATTTTTTTTTATGTGTAGAACCTACCCCTTAAGTTTGTCAGGTTGATAATGAGTGACCTTATAATAGTGGGTGGTAGATACAAAAAAAACAAAATAAACACAGTGCAAATGCAACTAGTAATATTCGATCTAGTTTCGTTGAATTTTAGGTTACTGGTTAATCTAGTCAATCTGTTATGGTTAGAAAAAACTTCATAGATATTGCTCCTTATTTTTTTAGTACATGAATGTAGCCTGCGGAGGATGAATCGTCCATAAAAATGTACCAAAAGCGGATGACATAATTATTATGGTCAGACTTCTAATGTTTTCACTGTTGGTACTAGCACATAGTACTGGAATTCAAGACTTTATATGGGAGGAGAGAGAGAGGTAATAAAAAATAATAATAATATTCCAATAAATAATAATAATTGACCGTCATATTTTTTTTTTAGTCATACTGTAATATTTTCACCGATACTCATTGACGTATTGGCGAATGGTACGTAGGTCAAAGGTGTGCACTAATTTGACCCTTGTTATCATACTATGTTAGTATAATTTTATGTGCGGTTGTCTGCGTAATGCTTTAGTTTCAAAAGGTACTAAGAGTTTACGACTTGACAAAGGAATGAAAAAGATAACTGACGAAGGTTTTCCTACCCCGACTGTACATGACTTCAAACTTTTAGCTCGTATACACTGGTTTCTTCCCGATGTTTTTCTTTACCGTGCAAAAGCATTAGTGTTATAAATTAATGTGTTATGTTTTTCATACACACGTATTTTTTTTAATATATAATAATTGATTGATATACCAACTGGTTTTGTACTTTTATGTCGGAGAGCGGGTCACTACACTACCAATAGACCACCAGAGTTCTCTTTTTGTGGGCTCAGTGGAAACACGCAGTGGCTCAGCGGAGAAATCTTATTACTGGGAACACTTCTAGTATATTTAATTCTGTGTTCCCAGTAATAAGATTTCTCCGCTCTGCTGGTACAACGTGGTACGGCGCTCAAAATCATAATTATATTGACAAACTTTACTGAAGTATGGGTTTCAGAAATATTAAAGGTTGCTAAGGTGAAATGGGTGCTTAATAATGTGTTATTTTAATAAGCAAATATACCTACACTAAATTTAATAAAAGGAAAAAAGTACTGTGGCGATCAGGATCAGAAGATAGAGTCAATACCTACCACTAGATTACAAGTAAGCAAGCCACTTGCTTGGTTACTAGATTACCAGTGGAAACTGAACACATGAATATCTATCAATGTACAGGATTGTACGCTCTTGGCACTGGAATGACATTACACAGTTTCTGTACAACGTATTTTCATAATTTTGCAGAACTTAAGGGAGACTAGACAACGTTGGCTTAAACCAAAATGCGCTGTACGGGTACACAATAAAAAATGCTAAAGAGACATTTTAGAGTCCATTATTATTTGAAGACAATTTTTTTTGAGTAAAAAACCATAGTCAGTGGCGTAAGAAATGTTAGGCTTTCCCCTTTAGAAAAATGTTTGTCATTATCATACTTATAATTTGTTAATTACAACCATTTAGTACGTTTCTTGTCATTATTTTAATAATTACACATAAGATATTTTATGTTTGTGACACCTTAAACAGAGTTTTCTTCCAACAAACACGTGTAATGGCAGATAATTAGAAGTAGGTAGGTCACATAGACATAAAAAAAACTAAACAACTTGTCTTGTTTTCGAATGTTTTAATAAGTATAGAAAGGGAGTTATTCTTGTCTAGTTTTTGTTGACACATGCATGGTTTGTGTATGTAAACGGTGCCGTTGTAGTGTGTGTCATGGTTGTCCCCACCCAATTAGCAAGAGTGAGGTAGCAAACTTTCGCTCGCGCTGGCATGCGCGTGCTTGGACCTACACGAAATCAAAATAAACGCATGCCCAAGACCTTAGCTTCAATGCTGGCGAAAGGTGCCGGCAAACTTACGACCGGGGTGGGGTAGGGAGTGGCCATTCTGTACGTAGTACTAATAACTGTTCTGTGCTTTGGCCCAGCTTCCTCCAGGCACCGGATAAACAGACTTCAGGCAGTATGCCAATTGTTATTTTCAAATTAAGTTACTCTAAAATAAAGTATAGCATTCCACCAAATACAAAGCACTGCCCCCATACCATGAACTCTTAGAGCGATTCAAATTAGGACCTAAACTGAATTGTCAAAAAATTTTGTACCATGAAATTAATAATTATTGAAGTGATTTAGTAGTGTGTACTTGCGTTGTCGTGTGTTTAAAAAGTCGTGTACTGTTTTTCACTTTCAAAATTATGTGAGTGCAATGCCAGTGCTCTCATACGATGAAGGAAAACATCGTAAAGATACCGGCATGGCCAAGAAAAAAGAATCCAAAGACTACACATCCACTGAGTCATGGCATTGGGTCCGCGTGGTGAATTAAAACTCGATCACTTTCCCTTGAAAATCATCATCCTCATGACAGCCTTCTATTGTTCCCACTACTGGGACACTGACCTGTCTTAATCCACTACGCGGACCCAATGCGGATTGGTGGATTCAGCCAGTGTCCTTCAGAAATTTTGTTTTCAACTTTTCACGCAACCAGGTTTTTTAATTTATTTATTACAATTACAATTTATAAAAATTTAAGTAGAGGTAAACTGACGCTTTTTAAATGTTTATTTGGTTATGTAATGCATATAAAAACCAAGCTCAATTTCGTGCTCAGATCTAAATATTCATTATCATTCAAAGCGTAGTCGTCACGTCTACGTCTCGGTTCTTTACGCACTAAATTAATGGTCGTGATCACGCAAGGGATTTTTGTTATTACATAATTTTGGCGCAAGGATAACTTTTTGTTATAAAAGTTTCGGGGTTCATAATTTTATTGAGATCTGTAAAACATTCACGCAATAGAAGGTTATAAAAAAGGTTTCTTGGAAACAAAGTTATTGCAATAAGCTGTTGTTTTCAGAATTATTTTAATTTAAGCAGTCGGTCCCGGCTTTTTCAAAGTTGTTAAGCCATGTTAATAACGCTAAGTCTAAGGCTATTACAATGTGGCTAGACTACTACGGGGGCCTTCGAGCAGCAGCTCTGTAGGCAAGTGACCGATTTAAAAGCGTGAGGTTGCGGGTTCGATCCCCGCTGCAGGACAATAAGTGAAATATTATGATACACAAGCTGCGGATAAAATCTGACTGATATATTCATAAAATGGCGGTAGCATAACAAAATACTTTTATCAAATATATAGCATAATTTTATTTATTTAGCTGGCTAAGTTGTTCTTCACAAATCAACAAAGCTAAGCATTGTTCCGCGTAGTGTATTTAGATGGGTGACCGCCACTGGCATTTTCAGCTAAGAGCTCCCGTGCTTCGCAGGGCATTAAACAGTCGGTCCCGCCTTTTCAAAGTTGTTATGCCAAGACAGAGGCTCTCGGGCGGCCTAGAAACTCTGTTACTAGAGTTGGCCACTGACTCATACGAACTTACTCACTTGTGTTATAGTTTATTGTTTGCACCAAACACCAAATATCAGAAGCGAGTAGCATGTACCGAGCCGTGACAGACACAGAAGCCATCGTTCCGAAATACCAGCTGACAATGTTGACTTGTTAATTTGCTTGAAGCAAACAGAATTTATGGTTCCCAATCATGCCGTGAACGTTTACGTTTCATTAATTGTAGCTCGCTGGCACAGAACATATATTAGTAACGTCGTTGGTCACGATATATGTAGTTGTCAGTTTGCGAATCACACTATAATTATTGTAAAGTAGACCCGGCGCGGTTTCACTCGCGGTATTTTTGGCAAATTTTTACACCCTGTATATTTTCTCACCGTTTAAACCTTCCCTGAACTTTTACAAACACTTTAAGACCAAAATTAGCAAAATCGAGCCAGCCGTGCTCGAGTTTTAGCGAGACTAACCTACAGCAATTAATTTTTATGTTGCTGTGCGTTAGTCTCGCTAAAACTCGAGAACGGCTTATGATGACGACCGATGACGACCGATGTGGCGCAGCGGGCGCAGGTCCACCTGCGACTCAGAGGTTGCGGGTTCGATTCTCGCCTCAGGTCAAATGTTTGTACGATCTACAAATATTTGTTCCGGGTGTTCTGGGTATTTTATATGTATAATAAAAAATATCTATCTATGTATTGTATTGTATTAAGTATATCAGTCATCTAGTACCCATAATACAGCTCTGTTTAACAGCAGCTTACCTTGAGGCTAGATGATGCTGTGTGGATTGTGTGTGCTCAGTAACAATAAACGCTACTACTATTCTAGCTAATTATAATCTAGTTAACGGTAATTATTTTTATGGTTTTTTAGTATACGGTATAAAGGGTCAATCATTATCAATGAGACAAACTTAAAGAATAGGTAACATTGGCCAATGTTTTTGTAATATTTTTGTTTTTCAATAATTTGATACCTGAAATAAAATTATTTATTATTATTTACATTCATAGTATAATCGTATAGCGTACATTGACTCTCACCCTATTCTGTATTTATCGTGTACCTTAGTTGTAAAGGTAGGTGATCACATTTCATCATTAGCTACCGAGAGGACCAGAATCGTCGGTATCTTGAAGTAAATACCGTAACTATCCAGGAACGGTTTTATTGATAAGCCCAAACTAATTCCTTTGAGGTCAGGGCGTAAATATAACTGCTTCTCCTGCTTCAGGTATCGGACGCGACTTATTAACGCGACTTTTGGTAATATCTAACTGAATGTTAAATATTAATTAACATTTCAGTGACATAATTTAGACAAACAAAATATTCAGTACCATATTAATTCAAATTTGTGGTTCAATAAAATCACAAGAATCATTTTAGTCTTTTTTAAACTTTCGCGATCAGAACTCATAGTTTTTTAAAATATTTGCGGGATTTTATCGCGTAATTTACCTTTTTATTTTCCCGACGTTTCGGTTGTGTTGCAACAACCGTGGTCGCGGGCAGACTGGAGTATGCTTATGGAGCTACCGCAGAGAAGCGAAAGCAGTTTTTGAAACTACCCTCACTTGGTCTTCAGAATTCGAAAAGTCCGCGTTCACACTCTGACACACGACACTAACTGTATCTACACACTGCGATGACAAACTTCGACGCGCACACCTACTTATAATTGGATTCCACGACGAAGAGAGTTTGAAGCCGTCTTCCCGGTTGAAATTTGGGTACTTCTTAATTTCAATAGCCTCACGAAACATTCTCTTGTAGAACCGACGCTCATTAAAATCCCGCAAATATTATAAAAAACTAAGAATCATTTTGTAACGTTTTAAAGCTATGTGAATTTACGCCTTCCATTAAACTGACTGAGATAACTGAAAAGATAAAGCAGTGGGACACAACGGGCTAATCGTATTGCATTTCGTTTACACAAAATAAGTATTTCCTAAATGGCTTTTACAATTCACGACTAATTGCTTCTTAGCTTGACAAGTATTTTTCTTAGCTAAATAGTCTAAATGCTTTGCCGTAGCACTTTTGGGCGGCCTATGCTGACACTAAAATGGGTTGCTATTTTAGTACCGGCATAGACTATATATGTACGTATAGTTTTTCTATTAATTCAAATATCCTTTTTTTTATGTTAGCAAGTGACAAGTGACATCTGATTTTAAGCACTACGCCTGACTATTACAGATGCAATGCCACCCAAAGCTTAAAGTTTTTAAGTGTTTGCGGGGCACTGCACTGCGCTTATCATACCTATTTCTGTCGCGAAGCAGTAATGCTCGCATTGCTGTGTTCCGGTGTGAAGGGTATGGTTTCCGGTGAAATTACTGGCACATGAGGCTTTCGATCTTAGCCTCAAGGTGGCAACCCGCGAGTGATACTTCTAGTATTGCAAACGTCCATGGGCTGCGGTAACCGCTTACCATCTTGTGGGCCGTACGCTTGGTTGCCACTTCAGTTGTATAAAAAAAAAAAAAAAACACCCCGAGACATTGTTGTTAAGTCTCTTTCGCCCAGTAATTTCACTTGCTACAGTGCCCTTCAAACTTAAACACAGTAATGCTTGCACACTGCTGCTCGGAGGTAGAATATCTGACACTGCGGCGGTACCCACCAAGACGGACTCTTGCTGAAAAGTCTTACCACAAAGTAAAACCAGGTCTTCCTGTACTTGGATTATTCACTAGCGATTTGTAAAAGTCGCGTCCGACACTATACAATTCCTGGCGTTATTAAAATGGTTTTCCGAACAAAGCGGCTATTGTCGACCGATACCGTTCACCAATTCATGCCATCTATTATGTAACCTCGACCACGGGATGGTAAATATTCTAGACCTTTCCACTGAGAATCCGACTTTCTATCGTCTTCGAGTTTACTGGGTAGTTTAATTTATTGTGACGTCTAAATGCTTTCGAGATTTACTGTAGTTTGATAAAGAATCTGGGGCTGGACTGGTTTAGAAATAGAGGATATAGATTTTTTGAGTACCTACTTAAAACTAATATCACTGTTTACTTATTAAGACAAGAGCATGTGATAAAACAAGCAAGCACGAATAGTAGAATTCTTTGTGATAGAACACGTCCGGGGAAGTACTACCGCCATACCTATTTCTGCAGCAAAGCAGTAATGCTCGCATTGCTGCTTTGCATATTGCAAGCGTCCATAGGCTGCGGTAACTGCTTACCATCTTGTGGGCCGTACGCTTGGTTGCCACTTTAATCGTATAAAAAAAAATATAAGCATAGTTAGTTTTAACTTAATTCGTAACTGCGGCGTTTTTCTCTGTATATCACGCTTATATCTAAGCAGATGAAACAAAACACAATTTCTAACAAAAAATACTGGACCTCTGCAGATTTACCACTGGCGGATATAATTTCAAACAAAACGTCTGCGTGCGGTGCAAATTTTTGAAGTTTGCGAAGATTTTCTATCAAACAAGACGAAAGAACGCGTTCAGTTTAACCAAGCTTTTGTAATTTCTGTTTCTTCCTTCAGAAAAAAAAACAAATGCTGGACAATCCACACCGCATCATCTAGCCCCAAAGTAAGCTGCTGTTAAACAGAGCTGTGTTTATGGTTACTATAGACATACATATATATATATGGTGTATATGGTTATATAGTTAGATGACTGATATATATATACTTAATACAATACAATACATAGATAGATATTTTTATTATATATAGAAAATACCCAGAATACCCGGGACAAATATTTGTTGATCGTACAAACATTTGATCCGAGGCGGTAATCGAACCCGCAACCTCCGCGTCGCAGGACCTGCGCCCGCTGCGCCACATCGGTCGTCAAAATAATAAGTCAATTGACATGAACTTTTACGAGTTCCGATTATTCAATAAAAAATGATTCCACTTAAACGGAAAGAACGGCAGTTCCCGTATTATGCATAATTATTTAACAACCGTTGATACCGTGCGCCATCCTGCAACCGACGTGCGGCCGATAAAATGGATAATTCAAGATCCATATAAGAAATTTTCGTTTTCAAAGTGCAGTAGTAAGTTTGTTTTGAATTGCGTGATTTCATAAAGGAAAGAATTCGAGTTATAATGTTAGGGATTAATGATGGTACGCAGTGGTACGATGTGACAATGTGGAGTTGGTATAAACTAGCTTTTGTACACAAATCGTAACTGTTAATTTTAACTTACTGCCTTTAAAATATACGTACAGACTAGTAATCATAATCGTAATCATTTTTATGTATAATTTTAAAGATCAAAGTCGCTTTCACATTGAATTAGTTCTAGCTGTTCACTACTTCGTTCGCGTGGAATTCGGGAACGGTACTTTTTCCGGGATAAAAAGTAGCCTTAGTCCTATTCCCGGTTATTATCGATCTATTTTCAAAATCGGTTCAGTGGTTATCGATAGAAGAACTAACATCCATCCAAACATCCAAACTTTGGTATTTAAAATATTAGTGTGATAGTGTGATAATATAAAAGTAATGAACAGTGAATTTTCACCTTACGTCCATGTGAATGTAGCAAAGTGGCCAAGCCACATAATTTGACTAAGATGTAGAGTTTGTAAAGTTAGAGCTGGTAGAATTAGGACGTGTAGAGTTAGAAGCTTGGCTCTACATTATGTGATCTGATAACTTTTTGATAGTGTGAGTCACGTGGTCTGTCTTGACAACAGTAAATGAGAATTACCCTTCAAAGAAGATTTTGGGATTTTTTTTGTGTCAAAATCTCTTTTAGCTTAAAGCTTCAAAGGAGATTTTGACATTAAAATTCACGAAATCCCCTTTAAAGGGGACCCCATTTTACATGAAAATGTTTTTTGGTGCGATCACTATTGTTTGGTTCAATTATTTAACACAATAAGCCGCTACGACTTGCTACATCAACGCTACGAACTAGCTACGTGACTGCTACGCAGCGTAGCACTAGGAACGAAGAAAAGGCGTATCTGAATTTATCACAAGACCCTTTCATTGTTTCAAGCGTAGGTTTACAAGTAATAAAATTGTTATCCCTCAGACTAATAGAAATTGTCGCATGTCTCTAGCTATTTTGATACCATTCAGGCATGATAGACATTCCATGTTTCTAGTAACCTTGGTTGGGAAGATCACCGGTGGTCTAGTGGTAGTGACCCCGCCTTCCGATCCTAAGGTCGTGGGTTCAAACCCGGTCGTGCACCAATGGATTTTTCTGTTTGAAAAATTTATGTGCGCAATGCCAGTGCTCTCATACGGTGAAGGAAAACATCGTGAGGAAACCGGCATGTCCAAGAACTAAAAATTCGAAAGACATGTGCTATCCACCAACCCGCATTGGGTCCGCGTGGTGAATTAAGACCCAATCACTCTCGCCTGAGAGTAGGCCAGTGTCCGAGTAGAGAGTGTTTGAGTCATCCCTAACTCGGACCCAATGTAGATTAATGTTATATCACATTTGAATTTTGTAGTTCTTGTTCACGTTAGTTCCCTTACGATGTTTTCCTTCACCACATTTTTTATTTAAATGCAAATATACTTTTATAGTGACTGGTTTCGAAAGCATGACTCTTGTCATATATTTGCTACTTTATCACATAATAGTAAATAAATTTAAGAATATCATTGTTTTACTACGAGTAATTTGTACTGTCACTTTGAAACGTTAATCCCAACCATTTCAGTTTTATCTCAAAAAAATATTGAAAAATAAATAACGCTATTTACCTATAAATGGGTTCATAGAATTATTATGAATAAGGAGGCAAATATTTTCTCACTATTTACAAAATACATAGAATAATTACTCAGCGTAATTACGTAAACATCGTATCTGTTTGTCGGCAAATATCTCAAAACTATTTGCAGGGACGTGCTCCAACTTGCGAGTAGTTGATGCTTATTCAAACATTCAACTTCATTTACAGAAAAAACAGGTTATTTCAACCAGCTGACTGGTAGCCTGCTTATATAAGCGGCTTAGTAATAAAGAATTGATCTTCGTATTGCACATTGGATTTGCGGCTCGGGCTAAATTGACGACTGAAAATAACATTTTCTAAACACGGCTCAGTTATTTTCGATGCAAATTTTGGCAAGTTTTGGGTACACTTCTGTGAGCTACGTTATTATAGATGCCACCAAAATGTGCTTTTACTAAAAACATTACGCAAGAACATTTTTCTAGTTAGTCAGCAAACCGGCGCTGGTTACCGGTTTACTACGTAGCTGCAGTTTTACGTAATTCTACTAATGTGCTTTTATGCAAATGTTGCAATGCCCAATCCGAAGGTTCCAAATGAAATTCAGAATCTAATTTGCGTTTTCAATACCAACGCTCCGACGTACCTACAATCCGGTAACAAAACTTTAGTTAATACTAGCTGTTGCCTGCTACTTCGTTCACGTGGAACTCGGGAACGGTATTTATTTCCGGGATAAAAAGGAGCCTTTGCCATTATCTATCTGTTTTAAATTTCAGCAAAATTGGTTCAGTGGTTTCATTTTCAATCATTCAAATATACATCTAAATTCTGCCACCGACCGTGGTCCAACAGCATTGTCCAACAGTTTGTACCACGGGTATGTAAAACTATCCATGGTCCAATTGTCACATTTTTTTTCCTTTAATTTATTGTTCTTCCAATTCCATCCAAATATTAGTGTGATATGATTATCATCATCATTATCAGCCAACTGTCGTAAAACACCGTCCACAGCTGAACATAGTTTTACGATGTTTTCTTTCACCGTTTGAGAGCACTGCATATTTGTTTTGCTTTTGATCGATCGATCGACCCACGATCGAATGATTAGAGAGCAGGATCACTACTACTAGACCACCAGTGCGTTTGAGGTTAGTTTCTCACATTATAACAACACTGTTAGGCACTCAGCCGTACTGCAATAGTGTTCAAAACACGCCAGAAAATGTCGAAACTCTTTCTGATTTACAGTTATTGCGATCGGTACACATTCATCGTTGCGGGCTATTATTTGCTAGGACTAGAGATGTGCTCAGTTTTTGTGCTGTCAAAGTTGACTTACCCGGCTTTTGACTGGTCTTCTTCTTCTTTTAATTTATGGCGTCTATGGGTTGACTGGTCTTATGGATTGTTTTTGGCTATCTTGTCAAAACGATATGGGTCCTCCCATTTTAAATATTTTTTTCGTGTTATTTTAAGTTATATTGCGTAAATTCGGTGGCAAGTTTATCCAATTTAACTTGTTTACTTATCACAAGTGTAAGTAATTGAAATGAATGGGTAATGTTGGTTGGTAATTTAGTCAAAGACTTTCCAAGGGAATTTTGAAAGAAAAGTCACCATTTCTTTTTTTACGTTGCTAAGTGGCAATCAAACTAATACACTTGACACTGGCAAAATTGTGGCAAATAAGCCACAGAATCCATAATCGTAGAAGAAGAAGAAGACTGGTCGTAAATTGAAAACAAGCAAGAATGCTATACTATTTTTAAGCGACTTAAAAAATTAAGTTATCAATTCGACTTGTATGTTTATCTTTTTATTATTAACGTAGTGAAAGTGTAAAACTATTTATAAAGAACACATGAACATAGTGACTTCCCCTTAATAAATAGAGACATTAAGAAAAGTGCCAGTGGACACATTCTTAGCAAATAATTTTATTCTATAAAACTAGGTCAACATTAAATTACTCATTAGCCTTAACATAAGGCTAGATCGTAATATTATTAAATACATTGCTACTTAACTGTATTTAAGAAAAAAAATAAAAAAAAAAATATATCAGCCATTCATGTTCCAATGCTGGCTAAATACCTCTCTCATTCTCTCCAGACTTTTCAATCCTGGGTTCTATTGCTTTAATTATAATCATTATGTAGATAAGTACAAGATTTATTCGCCAATATTAAATTGATTTAATATTATTTGATAATTTTTTTGTTTGATTGGTAATACTTCAGAGGCCCCTTAAAAATATAATTTATTACTATTACGTCACGACAACAAAATTTTATACCGACAGCAGCCAGCGTATGAAACGACAAAGTAGTGACAGTGGATACGTGCGAGGTAATAAAATAATGCTGGACAAATTGACACAGCATCTAGCCCAAGCTAAGCATAGCTTGTGTTATGAGTTCTAGATGACTGATACTAATATCAATATAATACATAGATATATTATATAGAAATAGACATATTTTTAATTGCTATAAAGACATACACATACAGTCATCATCATCCTAACAGCCTTCTAATGTTCCCACTGTTGGGACACTGGCCTACTCTCAGGCGAGAGTGATTAGGTCATAATCCACCACGCGGACCCAATGCGGATTGGTGAATAGCATGTCTTTCGAATTTTCAATTCTTGATTTCCTCACGATGTTTTCCTTCACCGTATGAGAGCAATGACATTGCGCACATACATTTTTCGAACAGAAAAATCCATTGGTGCACGACCTTAGGATCGGAAGGCGGGGTCACTACCACAAGACCACCGGTGCACACATACAGTACATACAAAAAAAAGAAGAAAATCAGCAGTACTCGTAACAGCAACAATTGACGCTGTCACGTACTTGTTTGCAACAGCAAAAAGGAAGCTTCTAGCTTCTAGCTTCTTCCTAGTGCCTTGCCACTAGGAAGAAGCTAGGTGCTATATATATATTTTCATACATAGAAAATACCCAGAACTCTCTATAGGTGTGTAGTTAGTACGTCTCTATCTGACACGTTGTTGGCCGATGATTGCACTGCGCGAGCTGAATTTACGGACATTGTGTGGTTCAACACTGAACGTATTATTGGCAACGTTTGTCATTTTGCAATCGGTGAATTAGTATTTTGAACTAGTAAACTGTTATTTCTTTAAAGAGTTTTACATTAATTTTTATTACTCGCGCTCATGTCTACAAGGCTGTGATAGATATATAGATAACTCTTTATTACACAACACACAAGAAATAATTAAAAAGTTACATAGATATTACTTAATTAGAGCGATGATAATGGCTGTTTCCGGGCTATCGCGTAAGCTAAATGATGATGATATATTTTCAGATATAAGATTTTAGAAAATCACTGTTCCCGTCTTATTGCTTAAACTCAAAAACTATTCAAGATTCAAGATTCAAGATATTCATTGAACCGATTTGGCTAATAATAAATAATGCTCCACACAGCATCATCTAGCCCCAAAGTAAGCTGCTGTTAAACAGAGCTGTATTATGGGTACTAGATGACTGATATATATTTAATACAATACAATACATAGATAGATATTTTTTATTATATATAGAAAATACCCAGAACATCCGGAACAAATATTTGTAGATCGTACAAACATTTGTTCCGAGGCGGGAATCGAACCCGCAACCTCTGCGTCGCAGGCGGACCTACGCCCGCTGCGCCACATCGGTCGTCAAATTGTCGGTCGGCTAATATTGCTCTTCTAATATTTGTGTTGTGAGGTTGTGTCTGAAATGTTTAAATTAAATGGTAGAAAAAATCGCATGAAACCGCGTGGGTAGGCTAGTTTCACATAATAGCTTACACCCTGGATTAACATGTAGGTTTAACTATCACGGAATTAATATTGTTCCTAGATAGCCTAAAAACTACTTAGTTTAAGAGTAGTAGAGTTCTCTGTGATAGAGCTCGTCCGGGGAAGGACTATCACCATACCTATTTCTGCCACAAAGCAGTAATGCGCGCATTGTGTGAAGGGTATGGTTTCCGGTGAAATTACTGGAACATAAGGCTTTCGATCTTAGCCTCAAGGTGGCAACCCGCGGGTGATACCTCTGGTATTGCAAGCGTTCATAGGCTGCGGTAACCGCTTACCATCTTGTGGGCCGTACGCTTGGTTTGTCACTTCAGTTGTACAAAAAAAAAACCGCACATCCTTGGGAGAACATAATTTTACCTAGACTCTTCAGCAAGAGTCCGTCTTGGTGGGTACCACTGCAGTGCCAGATATTCTACCTCCAAGCAGTAGCAAGTATTACTGTATTAAGGTTTGAAGGGCACTGTGGTTTGAAGGGCACTGTAGCCAGTGAAATTCGAGTGATACTTCTGGTATTGCAAGCGTCCATAGGCTGCGGTAACCGCTTACCATCTTGTGGGCCGTACGCTTGGTTGCCACTTCAGTTGTATAAAAAAAAAAAAAAAAAAAAACTGGACGGAACGGACATAACTACAACGTTTCGGGGTGATGAGCGCAGTACAGTGCCACGCTGAACTTAAAACTTTCGGCTTTGGGTGGCACTGCATCTGTTATTGTTAGACGTGGTGCCAGCAGGCGGGCGACTTGACCATCTTGTCACTTGCTGATATCAAAAAATCTGTGGATAAAACCGCGAGTGAAACCGCGGGGAGGAGTTGTATTATATCCAAGTAGTCTTAGCATCTGCGGCATTTCAAAAATCCAGTCGTTAGCTGGACTAGAGCAATGTTCAATGTTCATTGTTCAAGTCTGCACAATTCAGTGTGCGGTCTGAACAATTTTGCGGTCTATTTGGGGTGAGCGAGCTCGCCGATTTCGATTCTATTTACAAGGCACTGTGTCAGGGACGAGACCGGGAAAAGATCACATCCGATGCACAACAAAGTTTGTATGGATGATTGTTTGTGGTTGAAATCTAGACAAATTATTTCAGTTGAAAGTTTTTATTTGTAACTGGGCAGGTTGCTAGAGTGCTTAGCACGAAAAAATCGTTTGACAATCGTAAATGTAAACGTATCGTTCAGCTTACAATTTGTATAGGATTTATAACAGCGCCTCTTCTACTTACACTAAAGTGCGTTAAATTAACTACCAGTATTCTATACAAATTGACAGCTGGACGATACGTTTACGTTAGGACGCGGTTCCACCGCTGAGCACGTGGGCCACTCTACAAAGTCAGTAAAAACGTGTGTAACGTGCATAGCTAGGCTCACGTAGGTACGCAGCGGTGGAACCCCACCTTTACAATTGCTAAACGAGTTTTTCGTGCCAAGCTCTCTGGCAACCCGCCCCAGATACAAATAAAGATAAAGATTTATAAAAACGAAAGAAAAATAAGATTAGAACACCACGTGCGGTAACGGCTTACCATATTGTGGGGCTGTGGGCCTGTTGGTTGCCACTTCAGTGGTATCAAAAAAAAAAATACATTGTGAGCCATGTGTGTGTATGTTAGAAAATACATTGTGAGCCATGTGTGTGTATGTTAGAAAATACATTGTGAACCATGTGTGTGTATGTTAGAAAATACATTGTGAACCATGTGTGTGTATGTTAGAAAATAACTTGTGAACCATGTGTGTGTATGTTAGAAAATACATTGTGAACCATGTGTGTGTATGTTAGAAAACACATTGTGAACCATGTGTGTGTATGTTAGAAAATACATTGTGAACCATGTGTGTGTATGTTAGAAAATACATTGTGAACCATGTGTGTGTATGTTAGAAAATGTACACTCAATTCTAACGTATCTTCTAGAGTTCGTATATTTTGACACTCCCTTTCGTTTTTCATTTGTCACGAACATTGAGCGCTGTAGAACCTTATGACAGAAGCGTACTGTGCAGTCCGCGCTGTATCCGCAGTGCGAACTAGGCTTAGACCGGTATTTTTGTGTATTATTTACTATGAGGATCGCATTTCGAGGGGGATGAGTTTTCCTAGGTTATATCCATTTAGACGACCAATGTGGCGCAGCGGGCGCAGGTTTGACTGCAACGCGGAGGTTGCGGGTTCGATACCCGCCTTGGGTCAAATGTTTGTACGATCTACAAATATTTGTTCCGGGTGTTCTGGGTATTTTCTATATAATAATAAAAAATATATATCTATGTATTGTATTAAGTATATATCAGTCATCTAGAACCCATAACACAGCTTTGTTAAACAGCAGCTTACCTTGGGCCTAGATGATGCTGTGTGCATTGTCCAGAATTATTTATTTATATTCATTATTATTTATTAAGGTGTATCTCGTAAGATACATGCTATTACTGACTGGCTATACAAAAAGTAAGCAAGGTCCATAACATAAAGGTTCTATGAATGACAAATCCCTTCATTTCTCTGAACTTTAAACTGCACGGATGGGTGTAAACAGCCCCTTCCGGTTTTCGGACGAAGTGCCGGTCATTAGGGATTATTCTATTTTATTACATACTCGCTTCGAGCCGCAGCTTTAGTTTCGGTTCGGTTCCATCTGATACAATGTATAGCATAATAAACATTTATACAACCACCTGCCACCCGCTTTGCTCACGTGTTACATACATTAAAAGAATTCTATGTCTTTTCTCATTTCAGAAGTGAGGGCAGTTTTTCTGGCGTTATGCATACATTTCTTTCAAATAGAAAAATCCGTTGGTGAACTACCGGATTCAAACCCACGACCTTAAGATCGGAAGGCGGGGGTCACTACTATAGTAACGCTAAAGTAGTATGTACTACTACTACATGCTGCTTTAGCAAATGCTGAATGGCGACCATTTTTGAGGACTTTTGATTTACATGTACTCGTTTATGCTTAACTGCTTCATCATCATCATATCAGCCGATAGACGTCCACTGCTGGACATAGGCCTCCCCCAAAGAGCGCCATGACGACCGATTTTGGACCTTCACCATCCACCGACTTCCTGCGACCGCTTTAATGTCATCGATCCATCGAGTGGGGGGCCGTCCTACACATCGTTTTCCATTTCGTGGTTGCCACTCAAGAACCTTTATTCCCCAACGGTTATCGGTTCTGCGAGCTATATGGCCTGCCCATTGCCACTTCAACTTACTAATTCTAAGAGCTATGTCGGTGACCTTGGTTCTTCTACGGATTTCCTCATTGCGGATTCGATCGCGTAGTGAAACTCCCAGCATAGCTCTTTCCATAGCTCGTTGGGCGACTTTGAGCTTTTGAACGAGACCTATAGTTAGCGACCAAGTAACTGCTTATAGATATACACTTTTAATATTTTTACTATCTACTATGTATCAACTATTTCGAAATAAACTTATTTACTTTACTACCACTATACCAATGCTCACTTTTATACCATATAAAAAAAAAAAAAAGGAGTAGCGACAACGCGCCTTAAGGAAAGGATGATTATCGAAAACCTGAAACAGTGATAAAATCACATTACAAACAGAACTCGTGTCACCTGTGAAAGCCTCCAAGAGGAAAATTACCCGCACGTCGGGAACTCATCCCGGATTAGGTGAGTCACTCCACTGCACAGTAAACATACATACAGAAGATAAACTTACAGACGCGCTATTACTTTTGGCACCCGTACTCCCCCTCGCGAGCTGCTTGCAGCGAGCGCACCGCGCGACCTCTAGTTTATACTAGCATTGGAGTCAATTTTTTAAATTTTTTTATTAGAACACATTTTAAAATAATGTATTCTTTATTATTACAATCTAGCCTTACGTACTAATGAGTAATTTTAAGTTGATCTAGTCTTATAATAAATTCGTTGCTAAGAATGTAGCACTTTGTTGGGGGAAGCACTTTGTTCATGTGTTCAGTATAATTTGTTTTACACTTTTTTAGGATTTGATTAGAATAGTTAGGGTAGATTCGACCAAATTTTAGAATAACTACTCCGCGGAATAATAAATGTCAAATACAAGGAAACTGTCAGTTTACTCGCGATTAACGCTTTACTCGAAGAATAGCGCCTATTCGAGTTTGGTCGAACCGAACCTTAACCGATTTGCATGAAATTTGGAATGTAGATAGCATAGGTCTTGGATTAATCTGGGTACCGTTTTTATCCCGGAAAAATGAACTGTTTCTGTGGGATAGCATAAAAACTGCAAAAACGCGATTGAAGCCGCGCGGGTCAGCTCGTAACAAAATAAAATAAAATATGCGGGCGCAGGTCCGTCTGCTACGTAGAGGTTGCGGGTTCGATTCCCGCCTCGAGACAGGTGTTCCGGGTATTTTCTATATATAATAAAACATATCTATCTATGTATTGTATTGTATTAAATATAAATCAGTCATCTAGTTACCCATAATACAGCTCTGTTTAACAGCAGCTTACCTTGGGGCTAGATGATGCTGTGTGGATTGTCCAGCATTATTTATTTATTTATTTATATGAAAGTTGGTTAAACGTAGTTTTGATACTGCATGGTGTAGGTACTGTGACGAAGAAGCGACAACGATAAAGTCTCGGATGAAAAGTTACCGAACGCCTCATGACGAATGTGCCTCTTCACACACGAAAATGACTGTAGTTTATCACGCGGCTTGTTTTATTTGGGTAGAGACGAATTGGTTGTGCACAAGAGCTAGTGTTAATTGTCTTACATCAGAAAAAAATATTTGGGTAGAGACGAATTGGTTGTGCACAAGAGCTGGTGTTAATTGTCTTACATCAGATAAAAAACAGATGAAAAATCTCTAGTACTATTCTGCTTAACTTTTTAACTAATTAGGTCACACAGTTAACACAGTTAACCTCAAAAGAAAAATATCGACACGTGTTTCTTTCCTCCACGGAACACTAATAACCTGTAATACTAACTCTAGGGAACATTAAAAACCTGCCGTAATAACGTAGAAATATGGACCCTGGGTCCCAACCTTTGAGTCACGCGCGACAGATCGGCAACGGGCAAGAGAGTGCGATGCAGGTGTATATTTTATAACATATTTAGTTGTATTAACTACAAAAAAAGCTAAAAAAAAAAACTGGTGCCCCTGAAGTGGGAACATAAAAAAAAACTGTCGTAATGACGTAGAAATATGGACCCTGGCTCCCAAACGTTTGAGTCGCGACGGATCGACGGTGGGCGAGCGGGTGCGATGCGGGTGTGTACGAGCAGTCGATGAATTACGGCGCACGCAGAGGCACCATTTGGCGTTAACGGTGCGTTTTCGTATTTTTCATCGATGTAGTCAAATTTATTTGTAACACGTGCAGGTAACTTATGCAGTGAATTTTTAAAGATAGTAAGCGCTTTTTATTTAAAAAATTCAATTCAATTCTAACTATTTATTTAGAACACGTAACACTACATAAAACATAAATGAAAACGTTGACAAAAAGTTGAGACGTAGCAGCGCATTTTCGGTTCCTTTTTGGCAAAAAAATATGCAAAAAAAAAACCTGCGCTCCGTAGGTATTACAGAAAATTAAGTTGTATGAAGCAACAAAGTGTAGAATTGTAGAATGGTTAAATATACTACCAGCCGGTGTTGTTGCCAGATTTTTTTTATCCGAGGTAAATTCAACTTGCTTATAAGACGTTTCAAAGTTATTCTTGTGAATAACTCTTTTAATTTCGACTTTGATTAGCTACTACATAAGTCGTTTTTTAACTATGCTTCGAATTTTTATCATTGTTACCTTGCTATAAAACTTTTAAAGTACATTCAGTTTGGCACTTATATTTTGTGGTTTTTTGATTTATAACTACGAGACTTAGAAAGTGTAAAAATTTTTGACACAGCATACAATTGTCTGTGAAAGTCGACATAATTTTAATACGTTTAACGCTACCCTTTGAAATAGTTTCAAATTGTAACCAAACTAGCTTGATGATGATTCGTTTTCTAATGTAACGTATGAATAGACTGTATAGCTACAAAAACCTCAAGGTAAGTGTTTCTGTTTTCATTTTCCACCTGCTTTTGTCTCTTTCACTCTCGCTGAATAAAATAAAAGCTGCCCCGAAGCCGGTCTCTTTGCGATGCAAATGACTCTACAAGGCTATCGGGAAGCTTTTTATTATTTCATTGCATTATCGTCATACCTTTTCACGGAATATCGTTTCGCTAGCGCTGGCCAAGCCAAGTTCGATTATTTATGGCTACTTTAGTGTTCGAACAATTGGTGGCACTGACAATAAAATTGTTTAAAATACGTACAAAGATGACTAGACTTGAAGTATTACTTACGTTTGCTTTCGCCGTTTAAAAAGCTCTAAACTGAGTTAAATTGTATGTAAGTTAGCAGTGAAAGGTTTTAAATACAGTTTAAAACTAAACGCTGTCAGTAGAATGGTAAAATTGGATCTAAGTGTTGTTACAGTGTTACGTGTGTAGCATTGTCTTGTTGCATGAAGTGACAGATAGATCGTTGAACAAAAATGCTTTATAAAATCAAAGTCAATAGAATTTTATCTAATTAGACCACATAAATCTGTGAAACACAACAAGCTATGTGAATTTATGCTTTTTCTACGCGCTTTACTCATCATTGAATATAATAAATAAATAAATAATGCTGGAAAATCCACACGGCATCATCTAGCCCCAAGGTAAGCTGCTGTTAAACAGAGCTGTATTATGGGTACTAGATGACTGAAATACATAATACAATACAATACATAGATAGATATTTTTTATTATACATAGATAATACCCAGAACACCCGGAACAAATATTTGTAGATTGTACAAACATATGTTCCAAGACGGGAATCGAACTCGCAACCTCCGCGTCGAAGGCGGACCTTTGCCCGCTGCGCATCATTGAATATAATATAGAAACCTAGTTATTTCTTCAGTGATACATCTGTATCATCTTCATTCTGTGTGTGCTTCAGTTCAGTGATGCATAGACAAACTCCTAGATCAAGACCATTGCACCAAAGTTAGGCTCTTCATTGAATATTCACATGCATAGAACAACTAATGGAACTCCAATTCCTATTACAAAGTCCAACGCCTTCGAATATAACTCATTGTTCCGACTTCCGATATCGGTCGAGTGGCTCCTATCCTAAACTTTCATCGTAGCTTAGCAGTCAGCATTTGCATTGAATAACTGAGGTTAGCACTGGTGTCTAACGCTGTATATTGAAGCTAGAGTCTAACAAAGTCCCAAGCGACATAAACAATTGGCAATAAAAATTCAGTAACTTCTAAACACATGAGACTTTCCATCTAACGTCTCAGGGTGGTAACACGCAAGTGATATTTATGATGTTGCATGTGTTCATGTTGCATGCGTTCATAAGCTACGGTAACCGCTGACCATTAAGTGTGCCGTACGCTTGGTTACCACTTTATTAGTATAAAAACAAACTATTTACAAAAGCTTATTATAAAATAATTGATTATTTAGAAGACAAAATAGCTTGGGTCGAAAGTGCTCGAACATTACTCTACATCAATAATAACAGCAAGGGTCATGCCTAATAAGCGTTAGGAAACCAGTCAGTGGTTGTTGCCAGTTCTTTTACGGAATGAGCGCGTTGAAACCGGCGTACATTCACCTAGTCTGTAAGACGTTTCAAAATGATTGTTTTGAATAAAACTATTTTTACTTTGACTTTGACGTAATGTTGTACGTAGTACTTAATAGTTCCATGGACGTTGTATATAAGTTCATCAGGTTTTGGTTTCGGTTAATTAATAATTGAAAGAATTTTAATACGAATTGAGCAATGTTCAAAAATATGTTAATTTCATTAATTGGTGGTAGGTAGTACTGGTATTGATAACACACAAAGTTTTTGTTTAAAATATTAAATTTTGTGAAGAAACTGTGTTAATTATTAATCTAAGACGCATTCTTTATGAATTTATATAATGCTTATGGTACAGGAGTATTACATTCGAATATCAAGGTGGTAATGAGTGCATACCACTAATATTATTAATTGGAAAGTTTGAATACTTGTTTAGTACACGGGACACGAGTGCGCGGTATTTTTGTAGTATATTAGCTGTTATATCAATACTCACACGAATAATTAAATACCAAAATTAGCCTCGTTCTCGATCGAGTAGTTCGTAGGTCTCGAGTTTAAGTGGGACAAACGAACAGCAATTCATTTTATATAAAAAGAAGAACATTATTTTGCGGAAAAAGCTTACAAAAACATCAAAACATTCGTTGATTCGTTACGAACATTGATTTGTATTGATAGATACTTTGTCATGTTTCAAAAGTTTTGCTTGTAGTTTCAGAGGGTCCATGGGCTATTCTCACCGCGAGCGATTCGGGACTGTGGCGCGAATCGCCCAAGTATGTAACGGGTATCTACCCGCAACACAGATATTCCTAATGGGATGAAGATAAAATATTTTGCCTTTAATTATAAAAAAATGTGATTTAAGCGGCTTGCTAAGTATTGTCTATTCTTGTCATTCATATTTCTATGAACTAACTAACTAACATATTTAAACTAACAGAGGTTTAAAGTACATTTATGCCCCTATAGTCCTTTGTATTTGGGTGTGTTTTAAATTAAACAAAATACATTTTTTTTACACCTGAAGTGGCAACCAAGCGTACGGCCTACAAGATGGTAAGCAGTTACCGCAGCCTATGGACGCTTGTAATACCAGAAGTATCACTCGCGGGTTGCCACCTTGAGGCATAGATCGAAAGCCTAATATGCGAATTATTTTACCGGAAAGCATACCCTTCACACCGGAACACAGCAATGCGAGCATTACTGCTTGGCGGTAGAAATAGGTATGGTGGTAGTACTTCTCCGGACGTGTTCTATCACAAAGAACTCTGCTACATTTAGAGTTTTAATTTATTTATAAACATAGGTTCGTGTGTTCTGGCTGTCAATTATTTTTTTGTTACTGGATACGCAGCTAATTTAGAGCTTGTATAGCATTTGTTTTATTTCAAATCCTTTTAGATCCAACAATCAATGATAGTTTTTTTAATGTTTACAAAATATTTTTATTTTACAAGCGATTGACTTACAAACAGTTGCACTTATGTAACGTACATAAATGCCAGAACACACTTCATCATCATCATGGCAGCCTTCATGTTCCCACCGTTGGGACACTGGCCTACTCTCGGGCAAGAGTGATTGGTCTTAATCCACCACGCGGACCCAATGCGGATTGGTGGACAACACACTTAACACATAGTAACATACTTAAGTACAAAACAAGTAAATCAAAGTACCGTGCTAACGTTTACCAGTGGGTGTGAAAACCCTAATTTTTCCGCAATCTCGCGCTTCTGTGAGAAGATTGCGCCGTTTTGTTCGTTTGCACCATAGAACTATCTTTAAGTAGAATGAGTGTATGTATCTCGCGTGCCGAAAAGACGGGCTAAGTAAGGGCTGAGTAACTCGCTGCTGCGGTGTGGTAGTGCCTAGAATCGGTTTGCCGCGTGCGTATCGATGCTTTTAAATCACACATTTTCGCGCGGCTTATGTTTCCCGTTCCTGCATTGCTGTGTTCCGGTTCGAATGGTATGGTTTTCGGTGAAATTACAGGCACATGAGACCTTCCATCTAACGTCTCAGGGTGGTAACACGCAAGTGATATCTATGATATTGCATGCGTACATAAGCTACGGGTAACCCCTGACCATCAAGTGGGCCGTAGGCTTGGTTGCCACTTTAGTGGTATACACAAAAATAAAAAAAACTACGAGCTCTTTCACTCTACTTAAATATAGTTCTGTGGTTTGCACCGAGCTCGCTTTGCGAGGCGGACGGGTGCTCAAAAGAAACGCACTGTCATTAGTTTTTCAGCGTTTTTGTAATATTTCAGCGCTTCTGTCTAATGCGGGATCACGATAAAAGCGGTCCGTGTAGGTGTTTAGCTTTACAATCCATTTAGCAGTTAATGTAACTGCATGATATACAATTTATTTATTTTATTTATTTATAACAACGCAACATAGACTCATAAGTGAGGGATGAAGATAAATTATTTTACCTTTATTCAAAAGTAAAAAAATGTGATTTAAGCGGTTTGCTAAGTGTTGTCTATTCTTGTCATTGATGTCAATGTTAAATTTCGACGACCGATGTGGCGCAGCAGACACAGGTCCGCCTGCGACGCGGAGATTGCGGGTTCGATTTCCGCCTTGGGTCAAATGCTTGTACGATCTACAAATATTTGTTCCCGGTGTTCTGGGTATTTTCTATATATAATAAAAAATATCTATATAATTGTATTGTATTAAGGATATATCAGTCATCTAGTACCCATAATACAGCTCTGTTCAACAGCAGCTTACCTTGGGGCTAGATGATGCTGTGTGGATTGTCCAGCATTATTTATTTATTTAATGAACAAAGACGACATATTTAAACTAATAGAGGTTTAAAATACTTTTTTTTAAATATATTATTATATTACAAAGGCGTTTACAAAAGCCTCATTAAAATAATGTGTCAGAACAACGAACTAAGATATTTATCATCATATCAGCCGACGGCCACTGCTAGGCCTTCAAAGAGCGTCATGATGACCCAATTTTGAGCCTTCATCATCCACTGACTTCCTGCGACCATCGAACTAAGATAATTAGATCTTAGACCCCCCAACTCAAGTAAATTTAAATTCAATATAAATATGCAAGAATCAATGTCAAGTAATAAATTATAGCAAGATTTTGGTGTGTAGGTACTTAAAAATATATATCAATATGTGTATGTATGTATATATGTATGTATATATGTATGTATATTAGTAAGGTATTTAAGTATTTATATTAACTATGTATTGGTTGTATCTGTTTAAATATAATATTTTTTAAAATATGAAAATGAAATGAAATGAAAATGAAAATGAAAATGAAAATGAAAATGAAAATGAAATGAAAAAAGTGTTTATTACTGCATAATACATCATAAATGGAACAACATACAACTAGGTAGATACAACAATGGGATATCCAAAACTATAGTATGTATACATGCAGAAACTATTATAAAAATAGGGTGATGTCTTATGATCCCCACACTAGGCTAAGCCTGAATCGTGGGAACCTACGTACGATTATTTAGTTTACGGTAAGTATTACCTAGTCTGACATTAGTATAATTTTTATTGAGTTTAACTATTGTATGACTTTATATAATGACAATTTTTTTTTTCTAAAGTAGTAAGTATAAGAGTTTATATAATGTGACTAATAGGTGAGTAGATTTAATAAGTTAAAAATTATATTGGTACTTATATACCTTTTTCTATAATAAGTTTTTAGTAGGTATCACATTGCACCTCCAAAAAACATGTTTTCTGTTCTATCATAGCTAAGTGTCAAGAGCCATTCTCTCACTATAGGTTTTGCTTGGCGCACGGATAAACATTTTATTTGTGTATCACAGTGTTTAACAACATTATTGTAGATTTGAGTTTTGATATATTCACCGAAACGAAATATGTAAGTAAAGTTAGGTATTTTGTAATACATTTAAGTCTCTAAGTATTTTATGTAAAATAGCTTAAATATTAATATTAGATATATGTTTAGTAAACAAAATAAAATATGTACATAATTATATTACATTACAAAATATACAAAATACATATGAAACAGTTGAGCCATCTAAAGACCGTTACAAACGACCTATAGATAGCTCAACTGATCCAAATCACTACCAGTAGGAAGCGTTCCCAACATGCTCAACAAGCAACTCCCAACTCCCAACAGCATTGCCACGTTGAATGGCAATGCTGATACGTTGATGTATGTTTAGTACACAATGTACCCACCACGAAATTAAAGTCTCTCTAAAGGTTTGCTGGAAGAGAACTCTATTTAGGGTTAAGCTCGCCTTTGTACATGTCTTTATAAGTTTTAATGTATATGTTTATTGTGTACAATAAAAAATAAAGAATAGGTACTTACAACGCAAAAAATTACTTAAATAATTATGTCCCATTGTGGTCATCACTAATCTATATAAACTTAATTAACCGACTCTCCAACAGCATGATAGCACTAAAAATCGTGCTTAAACTCACTTTTATCAAATACACGCAAACTCCGCGCGATGCGATGATTTTTATGATTCTTTGATGTATTTCCACGTAAGATACGCATTTTCCCGGTGGTATTCGGTTCAATGATTTCGATGATTGTTTTGATGTCCAATCTCTTTGCTGCTTACGAAAACGCCGCATGCCCGCCCTCTCATGTGGAAACCTACCTTATTTTTGTTTATCTGCGCTCGATCTAAAATTGCCAGATGATTTATCTCTTTCATATATCTGATAGAAAAAAAATATAAAAGAACAGGCTCACGAAAAGTAAACCTAAAGCACGGTTGATGTTCCCACAATTTCTTTTGAAATTTCTTCGAAAATGTCTCAGGTGTTTAATATGGGCGACACTTCAAGCAGTTTTAAAGAGTAGTATTCTCTGTGATAGAGCACGTCCGGGGAAGGACTACCACCATACCTATTTCTGCCGCCAAGCAGTAATGCTCGCATTGCTGTGTTCCGGTGTGAAGGGTATGGTTTCCGGTGTAATTACTGGCACATGAGGCTTTCGATCTTAGCCTCAAGGTGGCGACCCGCGAGTGATACCTCTGGTATTGCAAGCGTCCATAGGCTGCGGTAACTGCTTACCATCTTGTGGGCCGTACGCTTGGTTGCCACTTCAGTTGTATAAAAGAAAAAAAAATGATTTATTTGTTTCGAAAACAACACAGTGTGTATCGCTTTTAGGGGCTTTTTCAAAGTTGTTAGGCCATGACGGAAGCCTTTGGGCGGCCTAGAAACTCTGTCACCAAAGTTAGCCACTGACTCGTAAGAACTTACTTACTTAGGGGCTGAATAAAATCGATGACAAATTTAGGTTTCAATATTACCTGGTGGGTACCACAATAATAGTTGAATGAATAATAACAAAACATATTATTTACTAAAAGTATGTGTACTAATCAGGAACTTTATTATGCCGTTATAGAAGATATTTTGTTTCAAAAGTGTTTGTACTTTAGAAATATTTTTAACTCAGTTAGCTTTTGTAAAATCGTGTTTTAAATATTACCGAGACTTCTTAACTACAGATTATTCTTAACTATGAAATACCCCGCGACTTTGTCTGCGTTGAATTTTTTTAGACAAACTTCATCTGCTCGCTGAGTCCTGTTTTATTCCGGTAATAACTTTCTTAGTGCACCCCTACGCTATAACAGGAATATCCAAGTTTCTAGGTTGGTGGTTTAGGCTATGCGTTGTAGGTCGATATGTCAAGTATTGTCAAGCCTCATAAAATAATTGAAGAAGTGAAAATAATGTTTAAAAGGTTATAATATAAACATTATTTTACGTTTGTCAATAACGCGCTTGCTATAAAGTAAAGTAGTAAAGTAAATTAATAATAAAGTAAACGCTTATTTTGACAAATTATGACACACATTACAGGTAAAAAAAGTCAAAAAGTACATTGGTATATCAGTAGGTAGATACAGTAGGCAGTTTTTGTAGCACCTAAGTAAAAATTAAAAATAAAATATTGTGTCTATGTAATTTGTCAAAAAAGGTCCGTGCTCAGCATAATGCTGCAGTAAACTGCAGCGCTAGTTTTCAGCATGGATCTGTGTTAACGCACGGACATGGCACAAGAGTTATCGCTAAAAATAAAAAATAAGTAAACGGAAAACGAATTGTGTTGAACATCACACATATTACCAACATGATTATGGTACTAATACCGATACGAAGTAAGTTTATTATTATTAACGATTGCATTATAAATCAAATATCCCATTTACGTATGTCATCGGGTAGTAAAGCTTATTTATGATTCAGGAATCTGTGTCCACACTCATAAACAATATAGCAAGTATCATTTATTCAAATAAATGCCGCTCAAGGCCTTTAACGTCAATAATAAATGAGTACTGCCTGCTTTGCAATTCATATCGGATCCGATTCTAAAACTTTTTCATTCAACGATGGAAAATATCAATCTATTTCTGTGAATGTTCCAGTGTAAACTGGGTTTTTGTGTCTGTTTCGAAACACAAAAACCCAGTTTACACGAGATGGCTAAGTTAAAGTAAACGTATCGTCCAGCTGTCAATTTGTATGATTTCATCATGGTTTTCACAGAATTGATTTTTTGTTGGTGAAATAGCAAAAGTGCCAGCATTAAAGTTTTTGTTTTAGCTCGTTTAGTATATTATATGAAGCAAGATTGTTATTAAGCAAAAAAGTTACATTCCTACACGCATCAATCTCACTATATAAAAGTAAATAAAGTATGTAAGTTCGTATTAGTGACTGGCCAACTCTGTAACAGAGTTTCATGCCGCCCGAAGACCTCTGTCATAACCTAACTTTGAAAAAGCCGGGACTGACTGCTTATCGTGCCCTCCAAAGCATGGGAGCGCTGAGGAACCATACAAATAGTGACTACGCGAAACAATGCTTAACTACGTTGATCTGGTATGAACAAATTAGCCAGCTACGTCACGAGCGATCGTAGTACCGTATACATAGAATACGAGCATCGACCGTTCCCGGTCTCTCTGTAATGTCGCATTCAAAGGTTTTATTACAAAAACAAATCCTTTCGAGTTATTTTTACAAAAAATGCGTCGTCTCACAAACAATGGGTCACAAAGACATTTTGTCCCAACTATTCTCAGCTATTTAGAACGGGGGCGTTATAACGCCTCTATAAAGCCTCTATAAACAATGGCCTCTGTCACGTCAGTATATCTCTTCAAGCTGTAAAAAATAGCGGGTGGGGTAACGTCGAATGGGATATAAAATCGGAAACATTTGCGACTACTGTTCGAGTGTTGTTTCCTTTGCTATCCTCAATTTATCGTTTGACCGAATCTATCGGATACTTGACATTTTTTAGTAGAGCACGTATTCTATTTTGTGATCTGTGTCTAACTTTGATAAGTAAATTAGTATGAGTCAGTAGTCAACTTTGGTGACGAAATACCGCCCGAAAGTCTCCGTCATGACCCAACAACTTTTAAAAAGCCAAAACCGTCTGCATCTCGTGCTCCCCGAAACACGTAAATTTGCCCCATCCAAATAGTGGCTACGCGGTGTTTAACTACGCCACAAGCGCTATTAATATACTAATCTAATTTTGGTAAGAAGTTTTCTTGAGGCTTGAGTTAGCAGCTACGTGAGATCGACTAAGTACGCGTATGAAACGCTTTGCTCGAGTGCATAGCTAAATTCCTTCGTGAAATAATTCTTATTAATGCTTGAGTTAAATTTAATTCCCGTGACATTATCATAGTGTGTTTCATTGGTACAATATGAGGGTCTGGATGTTTTAGGTTTACAAAAAAAAAAACAAATAAAATAAATGAATAAAATAGAATAGAATAGAAAAATATTTATTTAACGTCACAAAATTAACATAAAAATAACAATACAAATTAAAACTATTGTGACGAAAAAAAGGCAGCCACTCAGCACGTGCTGCAGACATAATGTGTCTGGTTTTCAGTGTAGCCTACGAGTAGTAGTAGCAGCAATTAGCTGCGACACGAGTCTCTTACTATCTAACAATTTACTTAGGTACATTTTATAAAGATTTGCTAAGAAAGCCAAAGCAACAACTAAAAACCTATAAGAAGAAACCTATAAATAAAAATAAAATGGTTATAATGGTTCTCATATAACAAGCTTTGCTCAGTTTGAGCACAGAGTAATAGTATTATTACTCTGTGGTTTGAGGCTATACCATTTTAATCGTTGTTTGATAGTGAAAATGACCACCAATATTATTTTAATTTCATTCATTTTACAAAAAAGTTATCCTTACAAATCGCCTGTTTTCTAAGTTTAGTGTTATTAGAAACTCCTTTTCAGACTACAGAGCCTTAAAAACGTTTCCTCAACAAATGAATGATAAGTCAAAATTTAACCATTCGCGTGCTGCGAGATATTAATATTTCCGGTTTGCCGACGTGCCATGCCCGATGCGGTGGAGTACAGTCAGCTAACTAAATCTGTGAGTGCGTTATTTTAATAGCAAGTAGTTGTTTGACATTGTTGACTGTTATTTAGTTTTTATTTTATTATTAAAAGCGATTAATTGTAAATAATTATATATTTTCAATTTTGAATAGTACCTAATTGAAAAATGTTTAATTAAATTAAATTTGTGTTAGGTAAATTAAGTATCTAGTATTTTTTTGCACGCTGATTCATCGGTGAGGTATGTGGAACCATTTTATTAATTTAAAAACTAGTGCACCATACATAAAGCAAATAAACAATTTCATTTCATTTCGTATCAAAAATTTGTTTGTAATTTATAGTATAATTATTTTCGAAAGACATGTACCATCCACCAATCCGAATTGGGTCCGCGTGGTAGATTAAGACCGAATCACTCTTTCTCAAAAGCAGGCCAGTGCCCCAGCAGTGGGTTAAATAGAAGGCTGTCCTGATGAATTATTTTTGGTAAAGCTTGACGAAGCAAAATCACCATACCTATTCCTGCTGCCAAGCAGTAATAATGTTCGCATTTCTGTGTTTCGGGAAAAATACAGTTTCCGTGGAATCGATTTGTTTTTTTTTTAAACCGATGAGTTTCTAGGAAGGTATTTCATACAAATTATTATGTTTACTCAACAACTTTTCTTATCGACTGTACTTAGATATTACTGCGCAAGCAATTACGTCTGTTCGTTTGTACTGGAGGTAGCATCTTTGATTTAGATTCTGACACAGAATAAATAATACTGCCTGGTAGGGCTGCGGTTTGTGAATGCTTAAAATATCGTGTTGCAAATGAACTGCAAAACAGCAGTAAATTATCTTTAGAAGTAAACATTGCTAGAACCTACTTGGGTTTGTACTTATTGGAAGACCAGCGCTGGGTAGCTATGCGACCCAGCAAATGCTGAGTTGGAGCCTTTTTGTGGCGACCGCATTTTTGTGTAGGTACAACTAAAGCTCACGACCTATTCTAACCTAATTAGTTTTTAATTTTAGTTTTTGTTTTTTAGAATTGTATGTACCTACTCTGTATATTGTATCTACTTATGCTCGTCACAAATAAAACTATTTTCTTTGTTTCTTTCTTTATCTTTTAAAATAGTGTTTAAATTATTTACACAGATAGAATAATTATATTACAGTTTTTATATAAATTAGGATACAAAATGTTCTTTTGCCATATCCATAGGTTACATTTTGGGGAATCAACTGTCTTTCTGAAACACAGTGAAAACTAACTCAGAAACCAGTGTATCACTACTGTGTCAACATATGTATTTGTGGTTAATAAAATATTTGTATTTGTTTGGCCACCAAACTATAAAGTTATTAGCGGACATTTTTACACAACGCCATCTGTTCCAAAACTTAGCGAAACTTGTATGCGAATTAGACAACTAATAGAATACACCATAATATACTTTTATTTTTCATTTTCGGTTTTAATATCATCAGGAGATCAGTTCTCCCGTGATCATGGTGCATGTAACTGCGCCGAAATATCGGGAATCAATAAAACTCACAAATCATGGTAAATATCCCGTTTTAAGTGAAAATTATGTTAATAACCATGATAATTTTAAAAACTACATTGTAAACACTTTTGTGTTCACAAATTTTAAATACATTGACATTTTATTATTATTCAAGAAGTTGTTATCAAAGTAGGATAATGTATTTTTGTGTTTGATTCATATTGACTTCTCTAGTTTGTTGTTGTTGTTTGTTTGTTTAGATCTTAATAATAATGTTTTAATGTTAATAATAATTAGCGTATTTGGTGTTTATTTGTACTGTTATATTCATTTAGATAAATAAAATCAATTAAACGTAGACCCAATGCAATTTTAATTTTTTAATTAATTCTTGCATAAGCTGGTTTTTCTCTCGGTCACTATTATAAATAATATATATATTTATTCAGACAACATTGCATGGGTCCAATTGTGTTAGACAATTTTACACAAACTATCTTTGCTAGATTAGTTTTCAGTGACAGATGTGTGTACTTACAATAATATACCATACTAGCGGCTCGTCCCGGCTTCGCACGGGTGCAATATAAACTTAAGCACCCGTGCGAAGCCGGGACGGGTCGTTAGTCATTCATAAGGTAGGAGCCGACCGCACGTTTTAGCCGCGCGGCTACCTATTTCATAGTTCATGTGCACGCCCCTCTCTGGCCACGGCGCGCGCGCGGGTGCGCATAGATTTTTTTAATTCGCGTATTATTATATTTTGTTTAAATTGACATTTTTATAATTCGTCATAACTTTTGAATGAAATGTCTGATTTCAATAATGACGACCGATGTGTCACAGCGGGCGCAGGTCCGCCTGCGACGCAGAGGTTGCGGGTTCGATTCCCGCCTCGGGACAAATGTTTGTACGACCTACAAATATTTGTTCCGGGTGTTCTGGGTATTACTATATATAATAAAAAAATATCTATCTATGTATTGTAATTGTATTAAGTATATATCAGTCATCTAGTTACCCATAACACAGCTCTGTTTAACAGCAGCTTACCTTGGGGCTAGATGATGCTGTGTGGATTGTCCAGCATTATTTATTTATTTATTTATTATTTATTTAATAATGTTGAATATAAACGTATGGAATACGTAGTCTGATTTTGGTCGACATTTCTTACAACTTTTAAAATGTAAAAAAGTAGTTATAGTTACATAACTACAATAGTTGGACATATGGTATCGCTGACTTTTTTGTAGATATCAATATGTTCTTTAGTATTGTAGAACATTTTTTTGTTCTGTCATCAATAGTTTCCGCAGCGCATGCGATGAAAGACATTTTATGGCAATTTTTTTTACACCTTGGGTTACATTATTGAAGTTTTAGTAGGGATCCCTAATTACTCAAGGATAATGTAGCATTCTAATGCTGAAATAATTTTTATACATTTTTACAAACGGGTGTTTTCACGTACCGGTATATCGGTGAAGAGGTACCGACACTGTTTCGACTCAATTTCGAGAGTCTTCATCAGGGTTGAGTGACACGGCGAGCGTCTTCCTCCGCGTCGCGATATGCACAGTGTCGGTACCTCTTCACCGATATATTGGTACGTGAAAACACCCGTTTATAAAAATGTATGATATAGTTCACGATAGTTTTATGAGTGAAATAATTTTTGAAATCGAACCAGTAGTTTTTGAGTTTATTTGTAACAAACAAAAATACAAACATACAAATCTTCTCTCTTTATAATATTAGTATCATCATCATGACAGCCTTCTAATGTTCCCACCGTTGGGACACTGGCCTACTCTCAGGCGAGAGTGATTAGGTCTTAATCCACCACGCGGACCCAATGCGGATTGGTGGATGGCACATGTCTTTCGAATTTTTAGTTCTTGGACATGCCGGTTTCCTTATGGGTTTTAATATTAGTATATATATAAAATATAATACATAGATATAATAGTTGACCCATCTAAAGTCCGTACAAACGATCTATAGATAGCCCAACTGATGAAACTTTCATCTAAATTAGTCCCTCAGTTCCACCTCTCAGGCAGGTCACGTATCGAAAAACGAGCAAGAGTCTGATAGGACGTACTACATCGGTTGATACCTCATCTATTAAAAAGCAATTTCCCATCGCTTCGTTGCCGCCAGCGTAGATGGGCTTTGCGTTTTGTTGGCAAAAGGTTTAGTTGATATGAATGAGACCAAGTACTTTTTTATTAGAACGGCCTCGTAACCATGGAAATGATTAAAAATATTTTTTTATCAGTTATAGTCTCTCTATAAGAGTAGTAGAGTTCTTTGTGATAAAGCTCGTCCGGGGAAGGACTACCACCATACCTATTTCTGCCGCCAAGCAGCAATGCTCGCATTGCTGTGTTCCGGTTCGAAGGGTATGGTTTCCGGTGAAATTACAGGCACATGAGACTTCCCATCTAACGTCTCAGGGTGGTAACACGCAAGTGATATCTATGATGTTGCATGCGTACATAGGCTACGGTAACCGCTGACCATCAAGTGGGCCGTATGCTTGGTTGCCACTTCAGTGGTATAAAAAAAAAAAAAGTCTTGTATAGTTGAACAGATTATTGATAGATTGAGGCGTTGCTTTGCGCAAATTCAATATAAGATACGAGTAAACAAATGAAAAATCTCTAGTACTATCCCGCTAACATTTTAACTTAGGAAGTCAACACAGTTAACCTCAAAAGTTTACTTCTTAAGTTCTTCTAAAAGCACACAGTGATATTAGTATGTACTATGTAGGTAGGTAACTTCATGTACATGAAGTTACATAATGAAAACAGCGATCTTGCTCATGAAGGTTTTATTAGATTTTTATTTTTATAACTAGTTAAAAATTAATATAAGGTTTTTATTATCTCAACAATGTTTCGCATGAGCAAATTACTAAATTGCTTAAATTATAATAGTGTATAGTTCGCACAGCGGATCTAGTCTTCCGTGAAGTTAGCCGTTTGTGATGCGCAAAGACAATTTAGTTTGAAAAAGCTCCATTGCGCATCGAAACGGCTAATTTCACTACGGCCGAGATCCGTTGTGACACCTTTACCAAGTATCAAGTAAAAGGTTTAAGTCCCGTTTGAGTCGTAATTTTTGGAATATTGTATTTTTTTGCTTACTATATTCCTATAGTATTGTGACTAAAATCAAAAATTGATTCGAGGTGTCAGAACCTAACAGAACTGTTTTGTTACAACAATATTTTTATTATAATTTACGATATCAATTACTTATTATTTTACGCCGTTTTTACGTTTAAAGTAAGTTTTAAGAATAAATAACATTTCAACGGGAAAATTCCAGAACGTCTGGAACGCAAAATCATTTTGCTCGAAATAATTTGATCGAACCCAAAATCAAAAGAAAGGCTTAGTGGGGGTCAGTCCGAGATTGCTCTACAAAAGAACCGAGCTGTAAATGTTGATTGTCTCTCTGTAATGATAATAAAACTGATACAACGGATACGGGGAAGGACTACCACCATACCTATTTCTGCCGCCAAGCAGTAATGCTCGCATTGCTGTGTTCCGGTTCGAAGGGTATGGTTTCCGGTGAAATTACTGGCACATGAGGCTTTCGATCTTAGCCTCAAGGTGGCAACCCGCAAGTGATACCTCTGGTATTGCAAGCGTCCATAGGCTGCGGTAACCGCTTACCATCTTGTGGGCCGTACGCTTGGTTGCCATTTCAGTTGTATAAAAAAAAAAAAAAAAAAAACAGATTTGTTCGTACAAAAAAACTTTGTCACAAGAATATTACTGTTTACAGACTAGCTGACCCGCGCGGTTTTATTTGCGTTTATCACTGTTTAAACATTACTCTACAAACATTAGCAAAATAAGCCAAAATTGGTCTACTTGCCGCTTTAGTATTAGCGAGACTACTAACAAACAGTCATAATTTTTTATATGTATAAGTAAAAAAAAAGAATGGTAGAGAATTTTCTGTGGAATCGGTGGTCCCACTAGATGGTAAGTTGCCGTAGCCTATGTACGCAAGCAACATCATAGACATCACTTGCGTGTTACCACCCTGAGACGTTACAGGGAAACTCTCGTGTGCCTGTAGTTTCACCGGAAACCATACCCTTCGAACTGGAACACGACAATGCGAGCTGCTTGTCGGCTAAAATAAGTATGGTGGTAGTACTTCCCCGGACGAGCTCTAACACAAAGAACTCTGCTGCTCTTTCACTCACTGCTAGCTATAGGCCTCCTTTTTATTAGCCCTAGCATAAAATTAATGCATCACTACCCTACCTTCATCATAGCCCTAATTAGAAGAGCTTAATTCAAAACACTCGCGTTGAATTTCCATCACAAAATAAACACAGTATCCCAAACTTTCGAGTTTGGCGGAGTTCGGCTGAAACAAAACCGGGTTCATTTATCTCGGAACTAAGCCTTGGTCATTGTGCACTTAATTATGGAGTACGCTGGTAAAAGTTTGGGAACATCCATCATCAGCGTTACTTGACATTTTACGAACGCGTTTTTGAGACTGCGGCTTAAACTCATAATTGGTTTGAAACAAATACAGTGCGGTCCATCGTTGAGTACATAAACTTTAGACGCGCAAATGCCAAACACAGACTTATTTCCAAATGTTCCTGTTGTTTTTGTATTTCGTTACACCTGTTATCTGAAGGACAAATAATAACAAATATTGCAAACGAATCTTAGGTCTGCTATAAGGGAAACCATTATTTTCATCTGTTACCTATCGTTCTGGCGATATATGTAATAAAATTTTAAAATACAGAAAACGTTTGACAGGTTTTTAATTTTTTTTTGTACTACGGGAAGTACTAATTTCATAATCTTTAAAATGAAGATTTTCATTAGTTTTTTTTTCTTCAAAAACAGATGTATTTCACCAAAAAATTTTAAAGAAAATTTAAAGTTCTGATCCTTTTACTTAATTGATAACCTCCTCTGTATTGATTTATTCCATTTTCACCCCGCTAAGTTTTGCCCCATATGTAAAAAAATCCACGTTCGCCCCACGTTGTATTCCTTGTCGGCCCTTTACATTTGAAAATGTCTATTTCTTTGTTGCAGGTTAAACCACATGCTGTCAGGTCTTCGTCCGTGGTGGTGGCACGCGTGCAACGTGGCGCTGCACGCCGCGTGCTGCGTGCTGGTCGCGCGCGCCTGCGTCACTGTCGCGCGACTCAAGCGACCTTTTGCGGCACTTGCAGCATTGCTATTTGCGGTGCACCCTGTACATACAGAAGCTGTAAGTTAAGCTTCTTCAGTGCGTAAAATAAAGAACCAAATTCCATTTAAGGCTGAAAGAAATTATTTTTAATTAAAATTATTTATTATTACAATAATAAGTAATCGTCATTTTGTGGATTTCAAAGAATCTTCCTGAGTATTTTCTGAAAACAAGCCTTTTTTCTAGTTTTCCCTACGAAATTTTGTTTGTTGAAAACTACTGACATAAAATAAGAAAACAAGAAGTAGGGCATTATTATTCTAAAATTAGGACCATGGAACTAAGTACTACTACGTACATATATAAATTCCTTGAATAGGACACATTCATCCACCCTATCGGAGCGCTCGCTAGCTGGCTAAGTTGTTCTTAACAGATCAACGAAGTTAAGCGCTGTTCCGCGGGGTCATCATTTGGATGGGCGACCGCCAATGGCAATTTCAACTGAGCGCTCCCGTGCTTCGAAGGGCACGTTAAGCAGTCGGACCCGGCTTTTTCAAAGTTGTTAGGCCATGACAGAGGCCTTTGGGCGGCCTAGAAACTCTGTCACCAGAGTTGGCCACTGGCTCATACGAACGGACGAACGAACGGATCCACCCTACGTCATATTGGTTCTGGAGCGTTTTATGTCATGATTACAAACTTAAACTGTGGATTGTCTTTGGCTATCTTGTCAAAACGACATGGGTCTTCCCATTTTCATTATTTTTCTCGTGTTATTTTAAGTTTTATTGCGTAAATTTGGTGGCAGTTTATCCAATTTAACTTGTTTACTTAGCACAAGAGTAAGTAATTTAAATGGAGGGGTAATGTTGGTTGGTAATTTAGTCAAAGACTTTCCAGGAGAATTTTGAAAGAAAAGTCATCGTTTCTTTCCAAATTTCGTTTGTTTACGTTGCTAAGCGACAATCAAACTAATACACTTGACACTGGCAAAATTGTGGCAAACTAGCCACAGAGGCCATAAAACAAAAGAAGAAGAAGCAACATAAACTGTTTTTTTATCCAACAGGTGGCAGGCGTGGTTGGCAGAGCTGATGTTCTAGCCTGTATATTCTTTTTATCTTCCCTGTTGGTGTATCATAGGTAAGCTTAAATATACACTGACCCCTATAATAAAACTGGTATTTTAATGGCTCTCTAAGTATTACTTCTCCTTGTCATTCTGATGATAATGAACAAAAACGATGACTGGCTAATAACTGACCCCTATAATAAAACTGGTATTTTAATGGCTCTCTAAGTATTACTTCTCCTTGTCATTCTGATGATAATGAACAAAAACGATGACTGGCTAATAACTGACCCCTATAATAAAACTGGTATTTTAATGGCTCTCTAAGTATTACTTCTCCTTGTCATTCTGATGATAATGAACAAAAACGATGACTGGCTAATAACTGACCCCTATAATAAAACTGGTATTTTAATGGCTCGCTAAGTATTACTTCTCCTTGTCATTCTGATGATAATGAACAAAAACGATGACTGGCTAATAGAGGTTTATTGTAATTATGTGAATAATGTTTTAAGTGTTTATTATAAGCTTTGCTGATGATATAATTAGTACATCAATATTGTAAGGTAGAATATGAACATCATTTTTAGAAACAGTAAAGATGTAAAGATAATGTAGGCCATACAAACAAATAATATTTAAAAAAAAAAAAAATCGGAGAAGTAAAATCACAAGGATCACTTTGAAACGCCTTTTACGCCAGATCCCAAGCTAAAAGAATTGTAGAAGTTCGATAAAAAAGAATGAAACTAAACTACTGTTCGCCATTCATGTGATAAAACTAAGTAAAGTGACCAGGAATTACATAGTAACCTTCTAATTCCATCATCAGATCAGCTTTTAGGTTACACAGGTACATTGTATTATTGTGTGTAAACAAACTTTATGCATATTGTACGTCCGAAAAGGGCAAGCTGTTGGACTATTTTTGTATTTTTAATTTTACCATCTTACATTTATAACAGTTTTACAATAAAAATGTTCTTATTCTTATTCTTTCTTATTCTTAAAACTGCACCATTATTCGTAGGCCCACCGTCAACAAGAAGTCCTTGTGGATAAGTATATTCCTGGGAGCTCTGAGTATGCTGGCCAAAGAGACCGGAGTTACCGTACTTCTACTCAACCTCGCCTTCGATTTCTACCGTAGCTGGCCTTTTGTGAAACGGTAAGTTTTTATAAGTCATCATATTATCAGCCAATAGATTACTGTGTTCCGGTGTGAAGGGTATGGTTTCCAGTGAAATTACTGGCACATAAGGCTTTCGATCATAGCCTCAAGGTGGCAACCCGCGAGTGATACCTCTGGTATTGCAAGCGTCCATAGGCTGCGGTAACCGCTTACCATCTTGTGGGCCGTACGCTTGGTTGCCACTTCAGTTGTATAAAAAAAAAAAAAAAAACGTAATGTCACCGGTTCTTTGAGTGGGGGGCCGTCCTATACTTCGTTTTACAGTTTGCGGTCGCCATTCGAGAACCTTTATTCCTCTGCGGTATCAGTTCTGTGGGATTTATGGCTTGTCTACTGCTACTTCATTTGTTTTGTTTTCATTAGTACTAATATCGGTGGACTAAGTGGTAATAACCGTTTTTAGATCCTAAGTTCGTGGTTTTGGAACCAATCTGGCACCAATATTATATTCTATTCGGTAAATGTATGTGCGCGAAGCCAGCAATCTCAAACGGTAATGGAAAACAATTAACCAAAAAATAAATAAATAAATAATGCTAGACAATCCACACAGCATCATCTAGCCCCAAGGTAAGCTGCTGTTAAACAGAGCTGTATTATGGGTACTAGATGACTGATATATATATAATACAATACAATACATAAATATATTTGATATTATATATAGAAAATACCCAGAACACCCGGAACAAATATTTGTAGATCGTACAAACATTTGTTCCGAGGCGGGAATCGAACCCTCAACCTCCGCGTCGCAGGCGGACCTGCGCCCGCTGCGCCACATCGGTCGTCAAAAAAGCATGTCAAAAAACTAAAAAACAAAATAAAAAGTTACTTTTACATAATCAATTACCTGCATCTGGTCTGTCTCTGGTATTATTTGTTCACTCTACTCATCACTGTTTAAGAACGCAGTTCCGACTATTTTGCCAAGCCTTTAGAAATATGATATCCAGGTAAACTCAACCATAAAGTGAAATATGCAAAGAAAAGGCACAAAGTGTAATTGAATTAAATAATCATATTTTTATTATACATACACAAACTCTCGTTATTTTCGTTCAATAGACCCCATTTAGAATCTCGCAGGTTATTGAATAAGCCCATTCGTTGCTAATAAGCGTCTAATTTGTCTGAAAAGCTGGTAACTTTTAGGTCAAGTTACATTTTACAGCTGTATCAGCACCTGCTTTTAGTAGCGGTAAGTTCTTTGTGATAGAGCTCATCCGGGAAAATACTTCCACAATAACCATGCCACCAATCAGTAAAGTTTGAATTTCTGATATCACAGCATCGCGGCACCACGGCAGTTGCTGCCGATCAGTGCCTACTGCAGATTGAAATGATGTGTAGTTCAACCCTTTTCAAAAGCTTGATTTTCTACGGTCTATCTAAAAAGGTCTGACTAAATACAATTTCAAAGGTCTCTTTCATTCCAGGGAACAAAACCAATCTGTTCATGAGGCACAAATCATTTTATTGCATTAATTAGGGTGCTTTTGAGTTGTTATAATTTGATTTGAGCTTTCGTGTAGTCGAATTTCTACAGAAAAATACCGGTTTTAATTTATATAAATAAATAAATTCGCGAACGTTTTATTTATTTATAAGCACACAGCGCCATAATATAGCCCCAAACCGAGCCAACATGTACTATGCGGGAACCAAAAGTTCCCGAAATGTATTTCTAAATAGAAAATTAAACTTGTATGAAAATCTTGATATCTAAAGTTTTTATAATATTTGAGGGATTTTATCACGTTATTACCTTTTAAGATTATTATTATTATTATTATTATGAGCCTGTAGTGTCCCACTGCAGGGCAAAGGCCTCCCTTCCTTCTCTCCAATCATCACGGTTTTCGGCTACTGTGGACCAGTCCTTCAGGTAAGAGTCAATTTCGTCCCTCCATCTACGCCGTGGTCTGCCGCGAGGTCGTTTAGGGGCCATTTAGGGGCGTCCACTCTGTGATGGATTTAGCCCACAATGCATCCGACATGCGGCAGACGTAACCTGCCTAGGCCCATTTTTAAGATATTTAATATTTATTTATTAATAATTTACAGAACAGAATAGAAAATAATAGATTTTTTTATAATTGACACACAATATCATTAAGGAAAAGACCAACTAAAGGTTAACAGAAAAACAGAAAAAAAAACAAATCAGACTTTTGTTACAAAATGTCAGTCTCTACTTCGAGTTGTTTCATCAAAGTTTTGTTCCAGATCAATATGTTCCTTGAAGATTGAGAAGAACTGCAAAGGGCTGTCACTGCGCAGTATGAAAGTGATAGTGTCACTGGCTCTGCTGGTGTGTCTCCGGCTGGCGTTGCTGCAGGGGACATGGCCCACCTTCTCGGTACAGGACAACCCTGCCGCTTTTCACAGCAGCTTTTTTGTGAGGTATTAACCTATGTTAAGTCACCAGAAAAAGTGCGATCTCAATACAGACACTGTTTAAACCGTCTGAAATAGACGTAGAGGCCAATGATGATGATGAGCCTAAAACGAACTACGATGAGCACTTGTGATTTAGTGAGCACTGGGGCACTTACTCTTGAACGCGATCGGTATTGGACAATTATTGGAATATGACATTTCGTACTTTTGACAGCAATTCAAGCGCCATATTCGACCTTGTTTTCAAGAGTACAACAATTTGACAGCAGAAATCGAAATTGGCATTGGATCGGAATTGTCATTGGATTCAAGAGTAAGGCACCTGGAGTGGCCCTGCTTTTATTTTAAGGTCGTGGGCTCATACCCGGTCGTGCACCGAACTCATCCGTGAGATACGACGATATTTTATAAAACTTTAGTATTCCCTTCTTAAAGTCATGGGTTCAATTAGAAAAAAATCAGTTGCCAAACACGGTGAAGAAAATATCGTGAGGAAACCGGCATGTTCAATAACTAATAATTCGAAATACATGTGCCATCCACCATTTCACTCTCGCTAGGCCAGTGTCTCAGCAGTATAAACATTAGAAAACTATCAGGCTGATGATGATGATTACGAGTATCTAGACGCTGATCTGAACAGTAAAAGATGACAATTTTAAACAAAAATATAATATATAAACGTACGAATTTAAAAATTACTTACAAAATATGATCGTTAGCAAACAAAACCAGTTTGGTCAAACCTACCTCAATTCACAAAAGTTACACCAATATTATAAAAATAAAGCTTAAACTAATAAAAGCTATTAAAACATTAGTTTTAAACTCACTAAAAGCTTTGTAAGTTTTTGAAATCGGGGACCCTAAATAACTTTTTTTTTTTTTTTTATACTACTAAAGTGGCAACCAAGCGTACGGCCCACTTGATGGTCAGCGGTTACCGTAGCCTATGTACGCATGCAACATCATAGATATCACTTGCGTGTTACCACCCTGAGACGTTAGATGGAAAGTCTTATGTGCCTGTAATTTCACCGGAAACCATACCCTTCGAACCGGTAACTGTGAGTATCACACAAAATAAAGTATTCACAACCACATAGGTACCTAAATAATAGTTACCCGGTGTTCTAACTGTGCTTAAATACGGTTATTTTATCGTAGCTTTAGGTTTAGAGAATTTGAACATGCATTTCTAAAATCCATAGTTTTTTTTTTATACAACTGAAGTGGCAACCAAGCGTATGGCTCACAAGATGGTAAGCGGTTACGCAAGCCTATGGACGCTCGCAATACCAAAGGTATCACTCGCGGCTTGCCACCTTGAAGCTAAGATCGAAAGCCTCATGCGCCAGTAATTTCACCGGAAACCATACCCTTTACACCGGAACACAGCAATGCGAGCTGCTACTGCTTGGCGGCAGAAATAGGTATGGTGGTAGTCCTTCCCCGGACGAGCTCTATCACAGAGAACTCTACTACTCTTACTTACTTACTTACATAGTAAAACTCTATTCTAATTCGATTCCGACAGATAACTTTAGAATAAACACGACAACTTGTTTACAAATTCTATATCTGCCATTAGATTAATTATTTATCTGCCACAGATATATTAGATATAAATAAATATATTTGAATAATGCTGAACAATTCACACATCATCTTGCCCTAAACTAAGCAGAGTTTGTTTTATGGTTACTAGATGACTGATATATTTAATACAATACAGTACATAGATAAATATTTTTATTATACATAAAAAATACCCAGAACACCCGGAACAAAATATTTGCAGATGGTTTGTAGGTACATTTACAGTTGTTATATAATTAGGTGATAGTATCACATATTATGAACTCTGACAAAGGGTATGACAACATGGAGATAGGCCAAAAATTAAGAAGGTTGTTGGCATTAATTCTCAGTAGGTATAGTTTTTTTTTTTTCATTGAATTTATTTTTATTTTTATTATATTATGTGCATTTTAAAAGTAGGTTTGCAATAGTTTGTGTAAATATTGATTTTTAGATTGTAGGAGATTGTAGATCGTACAATCATGTCCCCAGGCCGTATTAAAACCCGCAACCTCCTGCGTCACAGGCGGACCTTTGCCCGCCTAGCCACATCGGTCGTCAAATTGGTTATGGTTTTTTTCTTTTTTAACTAGACTGATGACATTCTGCTATCTGGCGGCGTTTAATTGGTGGTTACTGCTGTGTCCGTGGACGCTGAGCCACGACTGGCAGATGGGCTCCGTGCCTCTCGTCACCAGCGCGTGGGACCCAAGGAACCTGCTCACTTGTGCTGCTCTCTTGGCTCTGCTGGCGATATCTTACCGCTGTTTAGCAGACTTAGAGGTTAGTTCTTAATGCTTTGTCTTTATTGTATCTTTTCTGTAATCCTAGATGATGGATGATAGATGATATTTATTTAAGTGAACTGAAACTATAATAATGCAATTCTTGACTCCAGCTGTTAAAATGTGTTCCATTACATTAAAATCTGGTGGATTTATTGAAATAGAGGGAAAAAGGCCTCGAGGTAGAAGCTCCAAACGATGGACCGACCAGGTATCAGAACTCCTGGAGATAACAGTTATTGCGGCTCTCCATCAGGCAGCAGATAGAAACCGATGGAGAAAGACTTGCCGGTGAATTCTAAAGCGGATTCAACAATTGACTCTAGATACAAGTGTCAGTTTTTGACAGGTGCAGTGCCATACTCCAACTGTTAGAGCTGTCCAGCTGTTGTGTTTGTCTGAATGAAAATCGATCAAAAGCGGATTCAACTCTTGACTTTAGATACAAGTGTCAGTTTTTGGCAGGTGCAGTGCCATACTCCAGCTGTTAAAGCTGTCCAGCTATTGTGTTTGTCTGAATGAAAATCGATCAAAAGCGGATTTAACTCTTGACTCTAGATACAAGTGTCAGTTTTTGGCAGGTGCAGTGCCATACTCCAACTGTTAGAGCTGTCCAGCTGTTGTGTTTGTCTGAATGAAAATCGATCAAAAGCGGATTCAACTCTTGACTCTAGATACAAGTGTCAGTTTTTGGCAGGTGCAGTGCCATACTCCAGCTGTTAGAGCTGTCCAGCTGTTGTGTTTGCTGAATGAAAATCGATCAAAAGCGGATTCAACTCTTGACTTTAGATACAAGTGTCAGTTTTTGGCAGGTGCAGCGCCATACTCCAGCTGTAGTTGGACTGCTGCTGCTCGTGGTGCCGTTCGTGCCCGCCAGCAATTTGCTCGTCACCGTGGGCTTTGTCATCGCTGAACGGGTGCTTTATATTCCCAGGTAAATTACATCTTCTTTTTAGGATTCTGATACAGACAGCAAAGAAAGTGGTCTATCACTTTTGACAGAAGTTTCTGTGAAATTCTATGACATTCAAATTAATCTCATTCTTAGGGTGATAAACCACATGTTTTGCTGACTGTACCTCAAAAGGAACAAAACGGTACGGATCACTATGTTTGTCTGTATGTCCGTCAAGACCTTTTTCGTCGTTCTAGATTTAATAAATGCAAGTTATCAGAAGTTAAGAAGTTATAAGAAGTAATTAATAAGAAAGCCTGCAGTAATTACTACGAGCTGATTGCTCAGTGTATTCTCATGTTTTATGTGTGTTAGGTACTACTAATGTGGCGGCCTACTTGATGGTAGCCTATGTACGCTTTCTATGCCAAAACACCACTCGTTCGTTGCCACCCTGAGACGTCGATCGGAAGTCTCATGCTGTTATTTCACCAGAAGCCATACCCTTCGAACCGGAACACCGCAATGTAATCAGTGAGCTTGTCAGGGGAAGTACTACCTGGTACCCTTGGCGGCACAAATAGGTGCCACCACAGTAGTACTTCCCCTGACAAGCTCTATCACAAAACTCTATTATTTCTCTCTAAAGCTCGTAGTAAAGCTTATAGTAATTGCAGTGTTGGCAGTGTCATCATCACAGCGTATGGCGTCCAGCTCATTTGGTACTCGAAACCTGGAACCAAGACCTACCTGGTGGTGGGGCTGGCGGTGCTGGCTGCCAGCGGCGTCGCGAAGACCTATAGAAGAAATGCTGACTGGAGAGATCGGGCTACGTTATTGAAGTAAGTTTAATGCAATTAATATCGACAGGTCCCGCCACAGAACAGAAAAACAAGCTAATTCTGACATATTTATGACATTTTACGTGAGCAATATTAATTTGACTATTTTTAGCCTTTCTGCAGGGGTATTTTGAAACTGTGGGAAAGCCAATTTCTTCGGTATCGGATTCTTCCCGACGAAGATTCCGTAGAATGCTATTTTGATTTACGAAATCGAAAGCTTTTGACATTATGTTGCGGCTGGTGACGACCAACTTTCCGATAGTTATTTAGTGTCGGGAACGTTTTCGACCCGACACCTTTCCGAGATTTTCAAAATACCCCTGCTGATATAAAATTAGTGAGTTCTTGAACTGTCGAAACCCATGCCTCTAATAGTGATAGTTCATTTAAACCATTAATTTTAAGCTCAACACCATTGTAGTCACAAGGTATTAAAACCTCAATTAATGTTGTACCATTTTTCATCGACAAACAACAGTTCATATAAAATCTATAATGTTCCAACCAAACATTCCGCATTCGCATTACTGTCACAGCGTTAATATAAATTACAGGCAAATGTGTTTTGTTTGTGCAGGGCGGATTTAGTGAGTCTACCGCAGAACGCCAAACTGCACTACAACTTTGCGAATTTCCTGCGCGAGACGGAACAGCAAGACGGCGCCGTCAAACATTATAAAGAAGCTTTAAGGTAGAATGCGGTTGCCTTGATGAGAATATCTGTCTTTGCTCTTTGTAACTAAATAAACCTTTGAGTATTACCACAAAATAGATTCGTTTGCAAATGCTCTAGCACAGGACAGATATTAGTACTGGTATTACTACATATACAAATAAATAATTTGCGCAGAGAACTCGAAATAGAAGAGTTATACATAGTGTAAATAAACGGCAGACCCATCCACCATTGAGTCCGCGTGGTGGATTTATTCGTTCGTTCGTATGAGTCAGTGGCCAACTCTGGTGACAGCGATTCTAGGCCGCCTGAAGGCCTCTGTCATGGCATAACAACTCTGAAAAAGCCAGGACCGACTGCTTAACGTGCCCTCCGAAGCACGGGAGCGCTCAGTTGAAATTGACACTGGCGGTCACCCATCCAATGATGACCCCGCGGAACAGTGCTTAAATTCGTTGATCTGTTAAGAACAACTTAGCCAGCTACGTCACGAGCGCTACAACGCGTGGTCGATTAAGACACAATCACTCTAGAGAGAGTAGGCCAGTGTCAACAGTGGGAACGTTAGAATGCTGTCATGATGATGATAAAATAAACGGAGACTTTCGGGAGGCTTTTTTAACCCCGACAACATGGCCACTGACTCATACGAACTTACTTTTAATGGAACATAATGTTTTGTGGTTTTCACAGACTATGGCCGACATACGCGAGTGCCCACAACAACATGGGCACACTGATCTCGAGGTTAGAAAACGCGGAGCAGCACTTCCTACAAGCGATCAAGTTCAACAAGTACCATGTGAACGCGCATTACAACCTCGGAAAACTTTACAAGTGAGATTGTTTTTAATAGATTTGGATCAGTTGAGCTATCTATAGGTCGTTTGTAACGGTCTTTAGATGGCTCAACTGTTTCATATGTATTTTGTATATTTTGTAATGTAATGTAATTATGTACGTATTTTATTTTGTTTAATAAATAAGTAATCATAGTTTTTACAGCGCTTGTCGTGGGTGTGAGCTGTGATATGAAGTTTTTTTTATACAACTGAAGTGGCAACCAAGCGTACGGTCCACAAGATGGTAAGCGGTTACCGCAGCCTATGGACGCTTGCAATACCGGAGGTATCACTCACGGGTTGGCACCTTGAGGCATAGATCGAAAGCCTCATGTGCCAGTAAACACCAATAAATAAATAAATAATAAATAATGCTGGACGATCCACACAGCATCATCAAGCCCCAAGGTAAGCTGCTGTTAAACAGAGCTGTAGGTATTATGGGTACTAGATGACTGATATATATTTAATACAATACAATACATAGATAGATATTTTTTTATTATATATAGAAAATACCCAGAACACCCGGAACAAATATTTGTAGATCGTACAAACATTTGTTCCGAGGCGGGAATCGAACCCGCAACCTCTGCGTCGCAGGCGGACCTGCGCCCGTTGCGCCACATCGGTCGTCAATCAAGGTTGGATTTGACCAAACTCGAATAGGCACTATTCTCCGAGTAAATCGTATTTATTCGCGAGTAAACTGACAGTTTCCTTGTATCTGACATTTCTTATTCCGCGGAATAGTTATTTCAAATGTTGGTCGAATCCACCCCAACTAATACTGTAAAAGCGAAATCTTGGATGTTTTTTTGGATATATTTTCTATGCCCGATGTCCGCATTAACAGTGTCCCCGTACTCAACAACAACTGAACCGATTTGGCTGATATCTAAAACAGAGATAGATAATGACTCGGAATAGGAAATAAGCTACTTTGTATTTCGGAAAAAAGTACCGTTCCCGAGTTTCACGTGAAGTCGCAGGCCACAGCTAGTTGTGCATTCAACAAAATCTAGGTCCAACAAACCTTTTTGTTGTAAAGTGTATTTCGCAAAGGTGAGCGCCGCGGTCGGCTTTGCGAAGTAGGATTAATTAATAGTTAAAAGTTAGTTTGGGCACCTGCATTATCTAGCTACAACAGTGTACTTTGAAGCTCAGTTAACAAGTACGTATTCTTAGATCTAGTCCAAAACTAAGCAAAGCTTGTACTAAATCTTGTCCTATCTTATTTAACTAATATTATAAACGAGCTGACCCGCGCGGCTTCACCCGCGTTTTTGCAGTTTTTATGCTATCCCACACAGGAACAGTTCATTTTTCGGGATAAAAATTAGGCTTAAGAGTAGTAGAGTTCATTGTGATAGAGTTCGTCCGGGGAAGTACTACCACCATACCTATTTCTGCCGCAAAGCAGCGCATTGCTGTGTTCCGATGTGAATGGTATAATATCCGGTGAAATTACTGGCACATGAGGCTTTCGATCTATGCCTCAAGGTGGCTGCCCGCGAGTGATACCTTTGGTATTGCAACCGTTCATAGGCTGCGGTAACCGCTTACCATCTTGTGGGTCGTACGCTTGGTTGCCACTTCAGTTGTATAAAAAAAAAGGCTATGTGTTATTTCAAGTCTTACGACTCCATGAATGAATGTTTTACAAAATAAACATGTTTTCAGAAAAACAGGTCGCACACTTCAAGCAATCTCCATGCTTGAGAAGTGCATATGGATCCAGCCGAGATTCGTACAAGCGCATCTAGAGCTGCTCACCCTCAAGCCGAAGAGCGACCAGCACAAAACCTTGACCACTTTGGTGGACCTGGAACCGTACAACTGGGAGCACTTCGTTTTATACGGGGACTGGTGGAGAGAACGAGGTAAGGAAAAAACAAAACTAAAACACAGCTTTTACTAGTTCGGAAACCGCTGGATCCCTATACAAATCATATACCTGACGACCGATGTGGCGCAGCGGGCGCAGGTCCGCCTGCGACGCAAAGGTTTCGGGTTCGATTCCCGCCTCGGAACAAATGTTTGTACGATCTACAAATATTTGTCCCGGGTGTTCTGGGTATTTTCTATATATAATAAAAAATATCTATCTATGTATTGTATTGTATTAAATATATATCAGTCATCTAGTACCCATAATACAGCTCTGTTTAACAGCAGCTTACTTTGGGGCTAGATGATGCTGTGTGGATTGTCCAGCATTAAAAAAAAAAAAACCTAGTGTCAAAGTAAGTTCGTATGAGTCAGTGACCAACTATGGTGGCAGAGTTTTTATGCCCGAAGGCCTCTGTTATGGCCTAACAACTTTGAAAAAGGCGAGACCATACTTAGTAATAGGTTGTTTGCTTTTTGGTTCTCAAATACTAATGGGTCAAATATTTTGATTGGCTCTAAGGGTCCACTGGGTATGAATTGGCTTAAAATCTTTTAATTTAATCGATATTAACTTTTTATTTGTGACGACCAATGTGGCGCGGTGGGCGAAGGTCCGCCTGCGACGCAGAGGTTGCGGGTTTGATTCCCGCCTTAGGACAAATGTTTGTAGGATCTGCAAATATTTAATCCGGGTTTTCTGGGTGTTTTCTATGTATAATAAAAAATATCTATCTATGTATTGTATTGTATTAAATATGTATCAGTCATCTAGTACCCCTAATACAGCTCTGTTTAATAGCAGCTTACCTTGGGGCTAGATGATGCTGTGTGAATTGTCCAGCATTATTATATTTATTTATTTATTTATTTAAAGTTGATTAACCACTTAACCCAGTCATTTTAGCGATCCACCTAGTAATTAAGACATGTTTTTTATTAGTATATAAAAGGCTACCGTGATAACCTAACGTTCGTTACAGCTTACTGTTTCCGTACCCTCAGAAGCACTAAAGCTCTAACCTTACGGAACGTTGCTTGGCTTCGATCTGTTGAGAACTATTTAAGCTAACTAAGTTTATATTACTCGTCAGTATAAGAGCGGTTTTAAAATAATTAATAAATATTGCTTGACCTAAGTTTTGAATATTATTCACAGGGATTATTGTAAATTATTAACGGTAAACAGTTCGTGGAAACTCGTAGTTGTTTAATATTCTCCATTATTTGAAACATAAATTGCCATGACTAATAAATGTCTAGAGTGAATGCTTATTCATAATAAATGATTTATTTTAGTGTTAGTTATGAATATAGGGAGTTTTCAGACGGTGCGCTATTTATTTGTATGTTTGATTTTATTTTTCACTTTATTGAAAATTGCGAGGCAATATAATGAAAATTTCAATAGTATAGTCCGTCTTTGTCATTTTAACGCCAGTGAAAAAAGAATTTAAGACATTGTTGTCTTAAATTCTTATTCTATTAATTATTAATTCATATATATGATAGGGTCGTGGTGGATAAATACCTTTTTTATACAAACTTCATCTTCCCACTGCGTACCGTAATGTCGTCGTTTCATGTTTCTATGTTTTAAATAGTGCGTAACGCACAGTTAACCGGTAGTACATGTTAGTTCCATGCTTAAAACATAGAAACGTGACAGATAAATTGATCTGTCAGTCAGTCACGAAAGTCTTTTATATATTCCGATATTTACAGGGTTTCCCGGGCCAGCCTCCCAATTTTATTTAGAAGCTACAAGACTGAACTTCAAACATCGCTCGGTAGACAAGCCGTTAAGGGGGGACGTTGTATCTCTCCGCTCCTCGGCGCTCATGTACCGCGCTCTGGGACAAAAAACAAGGACGCTCCAACTTTTAACGAGGTAACTTTGATTGATTAGTTTTTAACTATTTTGTGGGTAAGATTGCAAATGAATTTTATATGAACGTGATATAATCGTGTTCTTGTCGGTTTTTTTTAAATGAAGAACCTGTTTTCTCGTAAGTAAATTCACTTTCTCAGCATACTTTTTGTCATCGTTTTATTGATTTGATTATTTTACTTTCATGGTTATTTATAGAATTATTCATTATTGTAGAGAGCACCGGTGGTCTAGTGGTAGTGACCCAGCCTTCCGATCCTAAGGTCGTGGGTTCAAACCCGGTCGTGCACCAATGGATTTTTCTGTTCGAAAAATTTATGTGCGCAATGCCAGTGCTCTCATACGGTGAAGGAAAACATCGTGAGGAAACCGGCATGTCCAAGAACTAAAAATTCGAAAGACATGTGCCATCCACCAATCCGCATTGGGTCCGCGTGGTGGATTAAGACCCAATCACTCTCGCCTGAGAGTAGGCCAGTGTCCCAGCAGTGGGAACATTAGAAGGCTGTCATGATGATGATCATTATTGTATATTAAGTTATTAAATAATAATGTAAATATTCTAAAGTGTGATGACCCGTAAGTCATCGACAGTAAAAAATATTAAAATCAAAAATGTCAGTTGGGACACTGTGTCCCAATAAATTTTGTCAGAATCGACAGCAATTCAAAAAGTTTTATCAATAAATACTTATGACTTATGATTTATGACATTGCTTATTTTAGAGCTAAATAGCCCTGTTTATAAAAAGGTAACTCAGTAAGAATGATGGTGGAATTTCCATCAGGTGGCACACTTGGCGTCGTGGATGGCCGAGTGCAGCCGCCGCGCACATGTACCTTCGTGACTGGAGACTGAAGCTAGAGCTCGAAGGAAGGGCTCAGATCTATTCGAAGGCCGTCAATCTAAAGGTAAACTGATTTAACTGGATTTCCCGTCACACTCAAACGTATATGGTTCCGCCAATTTGGTATGATAGATAACGAAACCAAGCTTTACATAGTATAATATAGTTACAGTACTATCTGACTTTCAAACAACGCACAGTTCATGTGTGAGTAAACCTTATGCGTCGTGTCTTTCAAATCGATTTATGCCGTATTTGTCCCGAGTTTTCGCCCCACGCTACTAAAAAGTTTTTATTTGTCCCGCATGATAATATTTGTCCTTATTCGTCCTGCATGCCAAAATGATCAGTACAGTTAGCATCAAAAGTATAATCTATCACCACAACCAACACTTAATAATCAAGATTAGAATAGAAAACTTCTGGGAATTAATAGCATAACAATGATCCCATAGTAAGTAAATTCAGTAACAATTACCATCTCAAAGGAACTATGTGTAGACGTAATATCTTCTTAGTTTAAAACTTTTATAGAGCTTACAAAAGCCAACTATAATAAGCGTAAATAAAGAGTTTATAAAGTTTTCTAAGTGTTTTTCAATTTAAACAATATTACAACTTTTCTTGCGTATCTTCTTAGTTTAAAGCTTTTATAGAGCTTACAAAAGCCAACTATAATAAGCGTAAATAAATACTTTATAAAGTTTTCTAAGTGTTTTTCAATTTAAACAATATTAAAACTTTTCTTGCGTATCTTCTTAGTTTAAAGCTTTTATAGAGCTTACAAAAGCCAACTATAATAAGCATAAATAAGTATTTTATAAAATTTTCTAAGTGTTTTTCAATCTATACAATATTAAAACTTTTCTTGCAGAAATCAACAAAGTGCTTCGACCATTCCCAGCTGGCGGGCGAATCAAAACCAGAAGAAACAACAAAACCAAAAGACGAAACAAAAGTGTTGAGAAGTGATAAAAAACTTAAAAAGAATGTGTGCGTGTGCAAAAACTGTGGGACCAAAAAACGAGACGTATCGATATCGTCTCAACTAAAAGCTATTCATAACAAATCAGAGACGGGCCACAAGGTGAAAGAGTGTAGATTGAGGAAAAAACCAAAGGATTCCAAGGTGATACAGAACATTCCTTTATCGGAACATATTCTTATGAAGACGTTTTAAGGTTTTATACTTCCTCGTTTTGAACTGTATCTATGCCTGTTTATATTAACCGTAACAGAATTGCTATACAAAAAATAATGAACTTATCTCTTTGCGAGTTACAACGATACCGTGACAATTATTATGGTTTAGCGTATAGCGTGATTGCTCTAATACAAATAGGGAATAATCATAATCCGCCAGATACCGCCAAAAAGAGTTAGCACAAGTCATAATGCAGTATTTCTTTGGATACTGTTAAAGCTTACGGTTCACTTGATAGTTAGTGGCAACGCAGAATATAATAATTTGCTATACGAGAGGTATCTTTTGCGCATTGCTACTCTGAAACATAGATTAAAGTTTCGTGTGCCTGTTTTTTCATCGATAACTTTCGAGCAGTGTGAGCATTGATTTGGCGTTAAAAATAGGTATGGTGATAGTATTTTTCTAGACAAGCTAATACTACAAAAAACTCTATAAATTTATTCTTGAGGGTTTTTTTGTTCAAATAAATGGCTTTTTTAATATGTTACTGCTGTTTACGTAACTATGAAATACTGTAACTATACGTTAGGATTTGATATGCTGACAATATTGTAAGTTATAGTTAGGTTAGTTAAGCGATTTTTGGTATATCAAAGTAAAATGCTAAAAGCATTAACTTTTTTAAAGATTAGATACTTTTTGTTGAATGCAACTTTTACTTTCATGTTGTTTCTTCAGCTTTTTTATTATATAAATTATACTATCGGAATAAAAACGACAATGTATAATAGTTACTATATAATTCACCATGTAGTATTTTTTTCTTCTAACTCAGATGACTTAACCCCTCATGTGTGTCGCCTGAATCGCAGGGGGTCTGTTTCTGTGTTAGCTGTCGCGCGTCTAACACACTCGCGTGCGCAGCGCTCGAAATTGGAAATAACTCTAATGTTTTCTACAGAACTTATTGTAACTAACTTATGTCATTTGAATTGTTACTTCAACTAACTATTACAAATAGTTTAGTACAGCAAGCCTTGTATAATAATATTATTTTTTGTTATTTGAAATGAGGGTCCTTGAAAGCAACTTTGTTTTTTTCTGTCTGCGACACAGATGAGTGGTTAATCTGATTATGTTGTTTTTCTAATTGTTAATGAATAAATAAAATAAAATGAAAGTAATATAAAAAAAGGAAGAAAGAAAAAAAAGTATTTATGCGACAGCAAAAACAAAAAACACAGAGCAGTACAGACTGGCAGTTACATAACACCAAACAAAACTATCAAAAAAAAAAAAAAAAATTAAATATAATTTTTTTTTATATCACTAAAGTGGCAACCAAGCGTACGGCCCACTTGATGGTCAGCGGTTACCGTAGCCTATGCACGCATGCAACATCATAGATATCACTTGCGTGTTACCACCCTGAGACGTTAGATGGAAAGTCTCATGTGCCTGTAATTTCACCGGAAACCATACCCTTCGAACCGGAACACAGCAATGCGAGCATTGCTGCTTGGCGGCAGAAATAGGTATGGTGGTAGCCTTCCCCGGACGATCTCTATCACAAAGAACTCTACTACTCTTATAAATTGTACCCCTATAATTAGGGACAGAAAAATATTAATAAAATATCAGACCTATAAAAAGAACTAGCAACCCGCCCGGGCTTCGCACGGGTGCAGTGTAGATTTTATGTATTGACATATTGAACAATTTTTCTCTTTCTTCATCAAAACACAAAACAATATAAAACTTTCTCTTGAATGACTCTATCTATTGATGAAAACCGCATTAAAATCCGTTGCGTACTTTAAAAAATCTAAGCGCACAGAGGAATAAACTATAGAAAGTGACTTAGTTTTTCACTATGTAGAAATTAATAACCTCTACCAATCCATAACTTTTAAACCAATAATAAATAATGCTGGACAATGTACACAGCATCATCTAGCCCCAAAGTAAGCTGCTGTTAAACAGAGCTGTATTATGGATACTAGATGACTAATATATACTTAACACAGAACATAGATAGATATTTTTCATTATATATAAAAAATACTAAAAACACCCGGAACAAATATTTGTAGATCGTACAAACATTTGACCCGAGGCGGGAATCGAACCCGCAACCTCCGCTACGCAGGCGGACCTGCGCCCGCTGCGCCACGTCGATCCTCCAATACAATAATAATCTAATCAACACAAACTTGGGTAGGTGAGGTTGTTATAATATACTTACTAATTTGTAAGTTGTGTTGGTTTTGTGTAATGCGCTAATTTGGTCAAGAGATTTTGAGATATTAGGGTCCAAAATAATGTGTTGTAATAATTCAGTTTTAATTGCAGTTTTTTGGATAAAGACATAAAGCAAATGCAAAACAGTTTATGATCATAACGCAAGCGAAGGCGCGGGCAGAAGCTAGTGTTCTGAAAAGTAACTGGTTCTCAAGAGATCTAATTTCAGGGGTAGTTTCAGGCAAATATCATAAGTTGTACGTTATTCAACCCCCAGAGTTTTAAACTTTCAAAGACACCGACACTAACACGATATTTACTGTAAGTTCTTGGAATATTAACTAAAGTCAACTAGCCAGCTAACAAAACCAATTGATATTGACATGGAGATGGACAATTGGACAATTCGTTTACTTTTTAGTAATCTATCTTATTTTTGGGTCAATAAATGTTTTTTTTTTTTTTTTTTTTTTATACAACTTAAGTGGCAACCAAGCGTACGGCCCACAAGATGGTAAGCGGTTACCGCAGCATATGGACGCTTGCAATACCAGAGGTATCACTCGCGGGTTGCCACCTTGAGGCTAAGATCGAAAGCCTCATGTGCCAGTAATTTCACCGGAAACCATACCCTTCACACCGGAACATAGCAATGCGAGCATTACTGCTTGGCGGCAGAAATAGGTATGGTGGTAGTCCTTCCCCGGACGAGCTCTATCACAGAGAACTCTACTACTCTTAAATGTATTTTTTTTCATTTCAATCTTTTTATATCATTTTACAAAATCTTAATTAATTAAGTTAGTAATGATTTTTCTGTTACATTTATTTCATTTGAGAATATAAGTGCCTCTTGCATAACTTACATTAGTATTGCCAGGACAGTAAATACGGTTTAAAAACTACTCGTCAAAGTTTTTTATGAATGATATTCAAATACAATACTACTACGTTGGTAGAAAGATCTACGTTTTTCAAAATAATGGCGGTTCAAAATCTACTTTTTATACTATTTAAGTTTTCATTTGGTGTTTAACATGTTAACTATAATTACGTGGTAAAGGCTAGATCAGATGAATAAGTTTTCATTCATTTCAGTTGCCTTTTACAATTATAGTGAAACAACTGACATTATCGTTTTAGTGATTTACTAATAAATGATCTGATACGGCCCTTATTACAAAATTTTAAAACATATATATTCATATAAATTTATTATGTAACAATGCCTAATTGTAAATATAATTATAGGTAAACATAACATAGTTTAAAGGCACATAAAATGCTTTGAATGTACTGAGAGATAAACGTTTGAGTAATTTTTGTTGTTTTTATTGAGCACGAACTGACCCGCGCGGCTTCACCCGCATTTTTGCATTTTTTATGCGATCCCACAGGAAGAGTAAATTATTCCGGGATAATCTTTTGATAGATTTTTGCCATCTACATTTCAAATTTCATCACAATCGGTAAAGTTGTCACGGAGATACGGGTAACAAACATACACACACCTACACAGACTTTTGCCTTTATAATATTAGTAGGGTTACCATATTATTATGAGCCAATAAATAGACGTCTCCTGAATAGACTTTCCAAAAGGGTACCATGGCAATCCTGACTTCCTGCGACCGCTACAAATACCTATCATCGGTCCATCAACTGGGAGAGCCGTCGCTCGTTTTTTTTTTTTTTTATACAACTGAAGTGGCAATTAAGCGTACGGCCCACAAAATGGTAAGCGGTTACCGCAGCCTATGGACGCTTGCAATACCAGAGGTATCACTCGCGGGTTGCCACCTTGAGGCTAAGATCGAAAGCCTCATGTGCCAGTAGTTACTCCGGAAACCATACCCTTCACACCGGAAAACAGCAATGCGAGCATTACTACTTGGCGGTAGAAACAGGTATGGTGGTAGTTCTTCCCCAAACGCTCTATCACAACTCTACTACTCTTACCGATTCGGTCGCAATCCGAGAACCTTTATTCTAATCGGTTCTACGCGCTATATGGCCTGCACACTGCCACTTTAACTTGCTATTCGGTACTGATTCGGGATATCAGTGATCTTGGTTCTCTTAATATTTTCTCGTTACAGATCCTATCACATAATTAAACTCCTAGCATAGAAAGAAAAGAAGAAAAAAAGACAATACTTATATATATAGATAATTGAAACCCACTTTAGAAAAAACTATCAAAGTAACAAATTATTAAAGACCAATCATGTAGGTAAGTATAAGATAAGTCTAAAAAAGTAGGATACTTAAGTAAGAAGTTATGCATAGCAAAACAAGTGTATGTGTAAACAAGTGAGACTACTAGTTAACGACCATGTCTCAGTTCCGAATGTCATCACTAGCAACGCACTCTAAAGAAGCCTGTGAACGGGCTACAAAAATTGCATCTTGCTAGCAATTTTATTGACAAACTAGTGAAACGCCTCGTGACGTTGTCCGCGTTGAGTTTTTTATACAAACTCATCTTCCTGCTGCGTCCTAAGAGTTGAATTTCGGGAATTCCTTTCTTAGTGCACCCCTAAGAGCATGTTTCTAGGACTTATGGTTTGCTACGCTGTGCGTTGATCAGTCACTCAGTCACGAAAGCCTATATATATATATATATATATTCTAATGCTCAATATATTTGCAACTTATACCTCTGCTGCAATTTTATATCATATCGCTACACTCGTAAAATTGCAGAAAAAAATTGTCAAAAAAACTATCCCGTTTATGAGCATAGCAGATGTATTTAGATTATAAATATTCTGCCTTTTTACGACTGTTTGTTTTCCTGTGAAATAAAAATAAAATATAAAAAAATACTCAGTAGGCTTTTTCTCTTGAGGCTGTGGTCTGTTTATATTAAAGGCTCTAATCTAAAGCAACAAGTTTCCAAACTGCTGATAGATTTGAAATCTTAGAAAAGCATTAATAAGGTCTGCGTTTGGCTGGCACTGATTTATCATGAGTAGAACATCTTTTTGTTTTTATTTTTGGTTGCAAGCTAATTATTGTAATGCAGAATAGTATTAAGTGTATTAATAACTTAGTTTTACAAATTGGTAACTCTACTTGTAACAGAAGCAGTGTCAAATTCAGACTTTTAAAAATAAATAAACAAACGCTGAAAGGCCAACACAGAAATCCGAAGACCAAGGTCAAAGTCGTCGGGAATCGGATAATGGAACTCAAATGGAGCTGGGCAGGACACATGGCAAGACGTGGTGATGACAGGTGGAGTAAGGCGACAACTGAGTGGTGGCCGAGAAGTGGCTACAGAGACGTCTGTCGTCCGTTGGCGAGATGGGTAGACGACATAATGAAAGTCGCGGGCCGCAAGTGGATTAGCACAGGATCGTGGTAGATGGCACAAACTAAGGTCAGGTATACCCAGCAGTGGGTGAAGTCAGGCTGTGGATGATGATGATGATGAAAGGCCAATCATTATCATCATGACAGCCTTCTATGTTCCCACTGCTGAGACACTGGTCTCTCTCGAGCGAGAGTGATTGGGGCTAAATCCACCACGCGACCCAATGCGGATTGGTGAATGGCACATGACTTTCGAGTTCTTAGACATGCCGGTTTCTTTACGATATTTTCCTTCACCGTATGAGAACACTGGCATTGCGCACATAAAATCGAATAGAAAAATCCCTTGGTGCACGACCGGGTTCAAAGTTTCGAACCCACGACCCTAGGATCGGAAGGATTTCAGATTTAGAATCACTACCATAGTGTTCTTAAGTTAAGCTTCAGCATAATTCAAATTAGAGTCTTGGTCTATGCCCGACCGGACTCAAATCTTTCCCAAACCGAAAATACCCTTTATAAAATGAAATCATAACAGCCACTATCCCAACGGTCTTAGCAGTAACGCTCTTCGCTATTTTGCTGTGAAACAGAACGTTTATACTACGTTCAGGTAAATATCTACTTATTGTACGTAGATATCCCAAGAGATCGTTTCGGGCTGCTGTGAGAATTAATAATTAACTACGGCTAGCGATTGTAAAGCTCAGATAGGGCAGTTAGCTCACTACAACAAGTGATAAGAGCAAGCAGTAGTGTGCAATGACTACTGTGAAATGAAAACAAGAAATTATTGGGCAAAAGAGACCTTATAACTACGTCTCAGGGTGACGTGTTACTTGTTGACAAAGAAAATTATAGTGATGACCCCATAACTCTTGGAAATTATGTAACAATAAAACTTTGAATAAGAAGATTGTTAAATACAAAATACGTATCTAGTTAAAAACAATTTTTCTCAACAACATTTAGTGCAAATAGAAAACATTAAATTCAACATTTGAATTTAAGTTAAGCAAATTAATACCATTTCATTTAATTTTTATTTCAATAATGCATTTCTAAAATACTTAATAAATTTAACCGAGTCACTTTTTTGTTCTTTTTATTCCAAAGAATGAACCAGTGTGTCCTACCAGTGATGACCTATGCTGCTGAAACGTGGACACTTACGGTATGGCTGGTTCATAAGTTGAAAGTCACTCAGCGAGCTATGAAGAGAGCTATGCTCGGTGACTCTGTGAAGGATAGAATCAGAAATGAGATCATCCAACAGAGAAACAAGGTGGTCGACATAGCTCAAAGGATAAGCAAGCTGAAATGGCAGTGGGCTGTTCATATATACCGTAGAACCGATGGCCGCTGGGGCAAACGTGTTCTAGAGTGGAGACCGCGCTTAGGCAAGCGTAGTGTAGACGTCCTCCGGCTAAATGGAGCGATGACTTGCGGAATGTAGCTGGCAGAAAGTGGTTGAGGAAAGCCGAAGATCGGGCTCAGTAGCGCGCATTGGGAGATACCTACGTCCAGCAGTGGACTGCAATAGGTTGATGTTGATAATGATTTCAAAAAGCTTGTCCTATGTATGTTAACTGGCTGCCCTCGTATGACTATTAGAAGTGGTTTTCCCGCAGGGGGCGCTACAGGAAAACTTCTAATACAACTGCAGGTTAGTTATGAACGCTAGTGCTCCAAGTGTAATGCAACCTTATGCTTTCTAGTAATTTGTGCGCTGTGTGTATTGTAACCGAATTATTAGCTCTCAGTTTAGTTTTGCACAATAAAGTTTGTTGTGTGTATAGACTACAGCTACACTTATACAGCAGAGAATGTATAATGCTCTAGGATTTTTTTTTTTTATGTCATTTGGAGGCAAACAGGCTTACGGCCCGCCTGATGGTAAGCGGTTACCGTCGCCTATTGACATCAACAACACCAGAAGTACAGTTGATGCGTGCCCTGGATGACTCTTTTATATTTCCCTTAAAGCGACCCATATTGTAGCTCAGGATTTACCCGTTCTTGGTCGTTTTTTCAAGTCACAGCGTTTTGATTTTTAGTTTATTTGTATTTTACTCATCTTAATGCGTTAATGAACGATCGATCTCTTAAAATTTCATTTCTTTTTTAAGCTTTAAAATAAATTCACAAGTTAATATATGCCAAGATTGCAATATCAACAAGCAAAATTATATAATAGAATGCATTACGTCAACTCCACGCTGTAGTATTTAGTTGATTTCACTATTCTAAGGCAAATTTCAAGTAAAGCCATTGCTAACAATCATAGGCAGTTATTGCATCGACAAATGGTCAATTAACCTACATGCCATTGAATTGAACACCAACAACACAGTTGTATAAAAAAAAAAGCTATTTTAACTCTTTTTTTTTATACAACTGAAGTGGCAACCCACAAGATAAGAGGTTACCGCAGGCTATGGACGCTTGCAATACCAGAGGTATCACTTGCGGGTTGCCACCTTGAGGCTAAGATCGAAAGCCTCATGTGCCAGTAATTTCACCGGAAACCATACCCTCCACACCGGAACACAGTAATGCGAGCATTCTGCTTTGCGGCAGAAATAGATAGGAAATAGGTATAGTCCTTCCCCGGACGAGCTCTATCACAGAGAACTCTACTACTCTTACTGTACTGATAGTAATGTGAGCACATTTCTGCTCCACACCGGTAGATACCATTAAGATCGTGAAAGTTCAGCAGTGTTACGTGAAGACTACCCTCTAAATACCTCAAGAACAGTGATGTCCGAGAAAGTTTAGATTGAGCGCATAGTTGTTACAAGCCGCATGCCGGCGAGGATTACTAATCTTACTAAGCGACTGACTCGTCACCAAACGACTCGAAATTCTGTTGCAAGCCACGACAAAATAACTTACTTTACACTTAGCTGCGGCAAAAGAAAGAATAGTTTATCTTTGTAAGCTGTAGCTTCATAAATTAAAAAATTATGCACTAATAATAAAATACCCTATATAGGTCTTGTCAGTTAAATGTGTCATAAACTCAATATGATGAAAATCGACCCATTAAAAAAGAGCTCTTGGGCGATTCGCACCGCGGTTTGAATCACTCGTGTTGAGAATGACTCAAAAATACATCAAAAAATAATAAAAGATAACCAAGGTAATAAATAAATTAGTGCAAAAGCTCTTATGTTATCGGACGTGATCTACTTCTATGGACGTAACCATAAAGTCAAAACAATTGTTATAATAATAGTTGAGGTTCTGATTACATTTCTAATTTCTGGCCAATATAAAGTAGTTATTTAGTTAGCTTTATGAACATAAATACCTTAGCATGAGTTGCGTCCGAGCAAGTTTAGATTGAGGGAATAGTTACCGCATGGCTGCTGCCGGCGTGAATTACAAATTTCGCTAAACGACCAACTCATCGTATTAAGGAACTTTGACTTTCTGTTGCATGCACAATTTGCACTGAGCTTCTGTGTAGTTTTGGTCTAAAAAAAATGTTTTTTTTTTAAATCACTATCATTATAACAGCCTTGCTACACTAATATTATTTTTATAGAAATTAAATGAAGAAATTATTACAATTGTGTTGCTAACAAAGTATTATTGTTTCCCACAAAAACTACATGATTAAATTATTCTGCGTAACATAATTATTGTTAGACATACTCCAGTAAAAATATTTTTAAAAAACTAGATTGAAGTGTCTATGTTTATTTTTTGTAGAATCCCTTGTATATTAAAACCCTGTTATGCCACAGCAAAAAATATATTATAAATCTATAAAAGCATTCCAGCACGCCCACGAACATTCGCCAACATACGACGCGCTTGAGAACTAATTTCTTGAGGAATGGATGCGATGCAGCCGGCAGTAGTTACCACAGAAAACTAGCAGTAACTAGCATAAAAGGCTCACTTGGTTTTTTTTTATTATTTTTATTTACAACTAGTAGACCCGGCGCGGTTTCATTTGCGTTATTTTTTACACCCTGTATATTTTCTCACCGTTTAAACATTCCATGAACTTTTACCTCTATGCTTTTTTACAAACATTTCAAGACCAAAATTTGCCAAATCGGTCCAGCCCTTGTCAAGTTTTAGCGAGACTAACGCACAGCGATTCATTTTTATATATAAGATAGGCTTGCGCTTTACCACTATCTCGCCTGATGTTAAACGATGATGTGGTGTACGGTGGGGCACGCTTGCCTATAATAGGTAAGCGTGCTCCCCTATTCACTTGTGACTTGAAGATACCCAGAGTTGGAGGATTAGAGAAGTCTATTAAACTGACGTGTTAGGAGTTTGCGGAAAGGAGTGAATGAGAAAGGTGTATTATAGAAACACCAAGTGACGTGGTTCAACAACTGACAAAATTTATCTACTAAAATTAGACTAAAATAAGAGCCTGAGAGAAGGCCTCTGTCATGGCCTAACAACTTTAACGTGCCCTCCGAAGCACGGGAAAAATAGTGAAGTGTTCGATCACCCACTTGGATTTCCTTAAATAACTGCTTATGTTCACATACACTTCTCCACAAACTCCTAAATGTCAGACTAGCTTTTTTAACTCTTGATAGATTGGACATTTTCGTGTTGCGCTGGGCCTTGCTTTTTTGATTCTTGATAAGTTTGACTTATCCGTGTTGAAATGATTGAGAGCCAACTGCGCCAGATAAGAGCCAGTCCAGAATCCTTACCATGATTTTTAAACAGTATGGGCCATAAAGTAAACACACTTTAAACTTATAAGAGTAGTAGAGTTCTCTGTAATAGAGCTCGTCTGGGGAAAGACTACCACCATACCTATTTCTGCCGCCAGCAAGTAATGCTCGCATTGCTGTGTTCCGGTGCGAAGGGTATGGTTTCCGGTGAAATTACTGGCACATGAGAATTTCCAACTAACGTCTCAGGGTGGTAACACGCAAGTGATATTTATGATGTTGCATGCGTACATAGGCTACGGTAACCGCTGACCATCAATCGGGCCGTGCGCTTGGTTGCCATTTTAGTGGTATAAAAAAAAATAACAAGGAAAAACAATATATAGTAAGCCGCTAAAAATTATAGTTTTTTTATGATTAAAGGCGCTAGTAGCTCGTGCCAACTTGCCAATGCAAGTTACTAGTAACATCTAAATTCTACGAGTTCTACGAGTACGATTAAACTCAAAGTTGAATCTTAATAGAAGGAGATAAAGTAAGCTTTAGCTTGCAGGTGCTGTAAAGTGGTGCAGTGGAAACTGGTATGGGTGCAGCAATGTTTGGGAACACAAAAGATGCTCCAACAATCGCCTTACGCAAACAGAGCGCGTTTTATTCCGCAAACGATTAATGCCACCTTACAAAAGTATAATCATCATAATCATGACAGCCTTATAATGTTCCCGCTGCTGGGACACTGGCCTACTCTCGAACGAGAGTGATTGGGTCTTAATCCACCACGCGGACCCAACGCGGATTGGTGGATTGTATGTTCTTTATTTTTTTAGTTCTCGGACATGCAAGTTTCCTCACGATGTTTTCCTTCACCGTATGAGAGCACTGGCATTGCGCACATAATTTTTTCTATGCGAAAAATTTATTGGTGCACGACCGAATTTTAACCCACGACCAGGATCGGAAGGCAGGGCCACTACCACTAGACCACCAATGCTCGAAAGAGTAAGTAAAAAACAGTATTAAGTGCTTTTTAAATTAATGTTTGCTGTATTGTGTGGCGTTAAATAAATATTTTTCTATTCTATTCTATTCTATTCTATTTGACTACTTTGCGGTTGCGGTTTTCTGGTTACGGGTTTGATTCCTATGTATTTTAATAAAAATCTATCTAATATCTATGTATTGTACTGTATTAAGTATATCCAGTCATCTGGTTCCTATAACACAAGCTCTGCTTAGCTCGAGGCTAGATGATGATGTGTGGATTGTCTAACATTATTTAAATATTTATTTATTTATTGTAGCCCGTTTCGTTTAAGTGTATCTTTGTATCATAATATAATAATAATGCTGGACAATCCATACATCATCATCTAGCCCAAGGTAAGCTGCTGTTAAACAGAGCTGTATTATGGGTACTAGATGACTGATATATATTTAATACAATACAATACATAGATAGATATTTTTTATTATACATAGAAAACACCCAGAACACCCGGAACAAATATTTGCAGATCCTACAAACATTTGTCCCAAGGCGGGAATCGAACCCGCAACCTCTGCGTCGCAGGCGGACTTTCGCCCACCGCGCCACATTGGTCGTCATGTACGTTCAAAAAGAGTATGATAAAAGAGTATAATTAAATAAACACAAGAATTATTTGCACATATTAAGTAATCCTACTTATATTATAAAAACGAAAGCCTTTAGAATGTAGATGGCTTAATTTCTGGAATAACACACAGACTTTTTATCCCGAAAAAATGTAGCATAAATACTACAAAAAAGCGAGTGAAACCGCACGGGTCAGCTTGTTAATAAATTATATAAAAACTTTGATAATATCCTTTTTTCAAATGATTTTCGTGGAACATAAATTATCTTTGCGAGACTTATCATATAAAAGTTACAAAAGAATATAGAAATGAGATGTTTATAAGAAGTATTTTCCAAGAAATGTACGTTTGTAACCTAATATTTGATAAGTAAATTTCCTGCAAAGCATGTGCCTTTATTGATAAACAGTTTAAAAGAATAATTCTGTTCTAAAAAGGTTTTTTATATTGATTTCTATGGCTACAGTATACAGGTGATAAGTAAATTTCCTGGAAAGCATTTGCCTTTAGACTGTTAAAGAGTAAAAATGAGTAATTCCGTTTTATAACGACATTTTTATATTCATTTCTATGGCTACAGAGTACCTATACAGAGTCATTCATTATCAACCTGACAAACTTAAGGAATAGGTTTCCCATAAAAAAATTCATGTAATTTGTGTACTTATGTTTTTTTTTCTGTATAAAAATTTCGCGATTACCAACAAGGGTAATCAGAAAAATGTAATCGTAAAAATGTAAGCTTGAGATTAAAAACAAAGTAAAAACATACCTACATGTGTTTTTTATGCGTGGAACCTATTCCTTAAGTTTTGACTGTTTGAATGACCCTATATAATGAAGCGCTCGTGACGTATCTAAGTTTTTATTAACAGATAAAGGAAGCTTAGCACTGTTTCGCTTTACTTTGGATGGATAACCGGCAGTGGCAATTTCAACTGAGCACTTCCGTTCTTCGGAGGGCACATTATGCTGTTGGTCCCGGCTTTTCATAATTGTTAAGCCGTAGCAGAGGCAAGCGGTCTAGTTTGCTTCTGACTTAACAAACTTACTTACTCTTTACTTATATCATAAACTTGCAATCTCAGAAAAGGTATAAAAGTAAACACAAACGGAGCAATGAATTCTCTGAAATCTTCCACAATCCACATACAAAGCAGAGAGCAGCTCCAGCCATAACATTCTTAGTATAGAGTGCAACTAACATGCCACGCACGGAACGCGGGGAAACAGAACGGGTAATGCAATCTACAACAAAGTTAAAAGAGTACATCACACTAATCACACTATCACACTAATAATACTAATGTACTAAATGCGAAAATTTGGATTTTGAATCTATCTATGTATTGTATGTCAAAGAGCGATGGAGTGAAGTCTATTAAACATTAAGCTTAAACATAAACAAAAGAATACATTAATAAGTAGGAAAACCAAAGTAATAGACGCTCTTCAGCACGCACAAGCCTTGAAATGGAGATGGGCAGGCCATTTGGTACGCGCAGAAGATGACAAATGGACCCGAAAAACTACCCTATGGAAGGGCCCAATTGGCAAGAGGAAAAGAGGTAGACCACAGGAAAGATGGCAGGACGAGATAGCCGAGATAGCAGGCAAATCATGGACAAAGGAAGCAAAAGACAGGAAAAAATGGAATTTTTTGAAAGAGGCCTATACCCGCCGAGGGGTCCTTAGTTAAGTTTTAGAATAATATGTTACCCTAACCACTTTCAACTATAACCTTAATGAAGGAATAATAAAGGCTTTTTTTATTATATTTATTTTATTTATGTATTGTCTCTCATCTAATCTGTATCTAATACCCACAACACAAGCTCTGCTGAGCTTGGGGCTATATGATGATGTGTGAATTGTCCAGCATCATTTATGCATCAGCATGTTAACAAGCAACAGAACCGAAACGTCGGGAAAAATAAGGAGGTAATTACGCGATAAAATCCCGCAAATATTATAAAAAACTATGTTTACAAGCTGATCCACGGATAATACTCAAAAAATAATTATTCGCGTTATTTTTTTCGCAATTTTTCCATAATTTCTCACAATTTTAGCCTTTCCTGAGACTCCTACGTATATTTAAAGACTACGTATGTCGTTCGTCAACTCACATCATGAATCTTAGCCAAATCGGTCCAGCCGTTGTCGTGTTTTCGCGAGACTAGCACAGCAATTAATTTAAACAAGACAAGAAGAATAAGAGAGAAGATTTATTTTCTTGTCTCTTCCACTAAGTGAACTCCTTTTATTAATTTATACAAGACAAGAAGAATAAGAGAGGAGATTTATTTTCTTGTCTCTTCCACTAAGTGAACTCCTTGTAATGGCTCGCACTATTCTCTTACCTCTAAACGTTTCATTCCGAAGCGGCTCCCGACTAATGCAGGCGAGCTCTGACTTGATTACATGCTCCTGAAGTGTACTAAATGTACCTACTCTATAATAAGCACATTACGTTATGTTACGCTGATTTTATTTGTTTGCTCTCTGGTTTTTCCTTGACATACAGAAAGTGGGCGCGTGTCGAGTCGTGCCCGTCGAGGACCCGTCGAGGTATTATTTTTAATTTTATGGACGACAAGGATGACAACACATTAAACGCGTGCGCGGGTCGGGCGCGGGTCGGGTCGGGTCGGAGTGTGTTTTGCGCTTTAGTTCCTACATCTGTGCCTCGCTGTTTCACCCGCGGTTTTCATAATATTCTGCTATACGAAGCGGTGACATAATTATCCAACAAATCAAAAATCATGAAAATTTGTCTTCAAAGCCATTCTCGAGTTATAAAATTCAATTGTGTAATTAGCACGTGTACTTTGTTTTATTAAAAATACTTAAATAAAAATTGACATTAAAAAGTAATAAATCGGTAAGCATGTACCTACTAAAAAACTGCATAGTCATGTTAAACTTGTGTGACCTAAGTCGGTTTTCCCATAAAAAAAATTAACATAGTCTTTTATCATAATTTATGATAATTAGTATCTTAGAAAAAGTGTTTTTTTTTTAAGCATACGGCCCACAAGATGGTAAGCGGTTACCGCAGCCTATGGACGCTTGCAATACCAGAAGTATCACTCGCGAGTTGCCACCATGAGGCTAAGATCGAAAGCCTCATGTGCCAGTAATTTCACCGGAAACCATACCCTTCACACCGGAACACAGCTACGCGAGCATTACTGCTTGGCAGCAGAAATGGGTATGGTGGTAGTCCTTCCCCGGACGAGCTCTATCACAGAGGACTCTACTACTCTTTTGTGTTTTAGTGTTTTTTTTGATAGCAAAAAACTTTGGTAAGAGTCTGACTCACACTTAGTATTTAGTTTCATAAATCCTAGAATATTCAAAAATTTTTAATGTTTGTGTGATAAGTATCTTTGTGCTTCAATCACACTGTAACGGATGAAGCTTGAATAATACTCTTTATTAAAATTCTGGAATAGCTTTGTAGAATACAGGTTACCTTCATCTAGATACCTATCACGCGAGTAAAGGCGCGGGAAGAAACTAGTAGCTCATAAACCTTTCACAAACAATGTTACCCGTTCCCAGATACAAAACTTAAATTGGCATAAGTCTCCAAACGTCTTTTTACCCCAGAAGGGGAATAGGCAGAAATTCTCACGATTAGTCACATCGTTTCTTTCCACGCAGAAGTTCCAAATGGGCATTTAAAACGGAAATTATTATAATAAATCGTATCCGGGTACTGCGAAGACAGTGGCGCCCCCCGGTTATTGCGAGCAGGCATGCAACGATGTCATTTTAGCTATGCTGCCCCTATTCTGAAAGTGCTCGAAATAATATGGCCCACATTTCACATAACACCTAGACAAGAGTCGCATAAGACAGAGAAGGCTGACAGAAATTAAAATACCCCGCAGTGAATGATTCAGAGCAGAAATGATAAAATGACTTCACAAAAACATAATATTATTATTTCCATTCATTATTAACAACAGCAAAACAGCTATTTTATCGTCATGGTTGAGAATAAATTTTACCAATGTAATAAATAAATGTGGGATTGTGTCAATATTCCCTTTGAAAAACTCCTTTGAGGGGATTTTTTTATTTACGGACATTTTAACCCAGCCCAAATTTTTATAATGGGGACCAGTTATCGGATATAGAATACACATAACTATACTTTTTTTTTTAAATACATGATATGCAAATATTAATCAAACAAAATTTTAGTAGATCATGCAAACTTTAGTCCGGCATAAAAGAAGACGAAGAAGAAGAAGCTTTCATTTTTCAATAGAGAAGCGCTGTCTGTTATAGCATTCGATTTTCAAACATATGAATCGACTCTTGATTGGCGGGTTGCACGGCTGAAATATCGTTCGAGTTTAAAAATGTATGCATAATGTAAAAGTTTTGTCAATTGCACACGTTATATCTACGGGAAGCATGCATGGTCGCATGCTGTTGCAGTTCACTTCATGTTGCCTTTTTGTGGTGGACCGCTTCGTGATATTTGACTAACAGGCTGACTGTACAAATAAAGTTTTTTTTTATTAAATTGGTGCGGTTAATATAACACTGCGGCCATGCAGGCCTATTGTGTTCGCCACCTGTGTTGGCGTTAAAATGAGAAATAAATAATTAACATTTTTATTTAATTGTCATGTTTACACAGCTTTCTAGCCCGAAACTAAGCTAAGCTTGATTCATAACTGATAAAATATTTACTTTTTAACATACTGTTCCGCAGCGGGGATTGAACCCCCCACCTCTCAATTTTCAACCGGGCGCTTGCCCACCACACTTCCGAGGTTGTCTGCATAAATGTAAAAAATTGGTAAATTTTCATAATTTTTACATGATAAAAAATTTAGTATGATAAACGTTACTTTATTATTAACAATCCTAAAAATAGCCGCGCTTCGTAATAACCCCTCGGCCGTTAATTTGGAACGTTTATCCTTTGGTTGATAGCGTGACGTGTACGATTTACTAAAACGAGGACTACCTTATCCGTTAAACTGTTTTATTTGTGCTGTCTTGTCTGATGTTTCATACGTTACTATACTTGTATTATGAACTGGTTGCCTGGAAGAAAGCGATTTCAGCAATAAGACCGCCTACTTAACACTTGTATTATGGTTGCCGCGAAGAAAAAAAACCGCCCAGTGTAAGATATAAAGCTATCTTTATTTTATTTATAGTTATGAATAAAGTGTTAAACTAATATTATTTTCGTTATCTGTAACTGTAACTAATTACGTTAGCTAGTACCTAAGACTTTCGCAACTGTTATGGTCTAGCGTGGCGCTTAACATCGGCGAGTGACGTCACTGTTTTGTCACTTACTAAAATTAAAAATTATACATTACCTACTAACAATAAATAAAAGGTCTTGAATCGTAGAAACTTCGTACCCGTTTCGCGTTGTCGTTTTATGTCGTCGAAAGCATTCCCATCTCGGAAACAATTATACCAGCAAGAACTAGTATAGCTAGAACTCAAGTATCACAAAGCTCATTTACACAGACGCGTACGGTAAACAGACAATTACAATTCCTCGCAAGACTCGACAGTCCGCGACGCGTCATTAAAGGTTACACGGTCGCATTTAAAAGAGATCCCAGGTTCCATGGGGAAATGGAAATGCACTTAATGCATACATAATCAAATTATCCGACGAGTTGCGAGCACCGCCGCAGTTACACCGATGTGTAATAAAGTTTTTAATTTTCAATTTATGGGGGTAGACCCGGAATCTTTTCAGAGTGGTTGGCGGGTGGTGGTGGTTTGAGTGGCTTTTCTAAAAGTAAATGATAGACAACAAATAAATTTTATTTGCCATTTAAAAGTAGTAGAGTTCTTTGTAATAGAGCTCGTCCGGGAAGACTACCACCACACCTATTTCTGCCGCCAACCATTAATGCTCGCATTGCTGTGTTCCGGTTCGAAGGGTATGGTTTCCGGGGAAATTACACACACTTTCCATCTAACGTCTCAGGGTGGTAACACGCAAGTGATATCTATGATGTTGCAAGCGTGGCTACGGGAACCGCTTACCATCAAGTGGGCCGAACGCTTGGTTGCCACTTTTGTGGTATAAAAAAAAACATATAGGACTAAACAACAACATAAAATAATGAGAGCAGAAAGATAAAGATAAAAGATACGCCCTCAATCCCCTTACAATTGAATTTAGCTGCGGCAGGGGTTTTGTTTTGGCATTCTAACTTGTGGTAGTCAGAAGTCGTCGGATGCAAAGCAGTATAGTTCTAGCGACGGAACTCGACCGACGTTAAGTTAGCCGTTTCAATGCGCAATGGAGCATTTTTAAAGTAAATTTTCTTTGCGCATCTCAAATGGTTAACTTAACGTCGGTCGAGATCGGCCGCTAGAACTATACGTTATAGTTCTGAAATATTAGTTTAGAAATCAATATAAAATTTATTATGTCCTTTGATTTTCTATTATTATTTTCGCCAGCCAATTTTGTAAAGGTCAAAGTCACATGATAAAAAAGTGTGATGGTCCATAAATTGATTTATTTAGGCACATAATGTTATTTTGTTTCTAGAATAGTAACCAATTTTTCTCAGAAAGAATAATAAAAGGCTTATTTAGCCCTCTATCAAAAACATGAATTCAATTTTCGTACAAATATTCACACATTGCGATATTAATGTGACAATATATTATTTAATACTGTAAATTTAGTTCCAGAAGTAAAAAAAATACCTTTTAGGAGCACACTGGATAAGCGCACCTTTATTTTGAATAGAAAATTCTATTAGCGAATGACCGGTTTCGAACCTACGATTAAAAAACGAGGCCACCACTAGATTACTAATGCTCTGGAAACAAGAATGAACTCCGTATAAAACTTAGCTATGTTTTAAGCAGTGTGTTTACTTTTATCAGTGTATAAAAAGGGTGTGTATTTACGAGGGGTGTAAATGAGTCTCAGTGGTATTCATATATCATTTTGGAATAGGAAAAACCTGTCCAGAACTAATGAGACGCAGAAACAGAAAGGTTTTATATTATTTAAAATCAGTATTACTTTTATTTATAATCTGACTGGGGATCAAGTTTTTATTCACTTTTAAATTGTGCACTACGTATAAAATTCAAGATAGTGTTGTGCAGATAAATAATTTAGTAATACTACAACTTTTCATAAGCTTAATTAAATCTTTATTCTTTATTGTACACACATAAACATTTAGAAAAAACTTAAAATATAGTGCATGTATAGGTCTCACGACGGATCTCGGCCGTAGTGAAATTAGCCGTTTCGATGCGCAATGGAGCTTTTTCAAACTAAATTGTCTTTGCGCATCACAAACGGCTAACTTCACGAAAGCCTAGATCCGCTGTGCGAACTATACACAGGCGAGCTTAACCCTAAAAAGAGTTCTCTTCCAGCAAACCTAGTAGTGAATGAGAGATGATTTAGTAGAAGTGGTTAGGTGCACACCAGGACATGACAAGAAACAAGGACAGGACAAGAAATGATATAAAAGCAATAAATACATAACAAATAAATATATTCATTCGAATAATACATAAACTTACCTACATAATAAATATAAACCTAAATAATATCATCATCATCATCATCATCATATCAGCCGATAGACGTCCACTGCTGGACATAGGCCTCCCCCAAAGAGCGCCATGACGACCGATTTTGGGCCTTCACCATCCACCGACTTCCTGCGACCGCTTTAATGTCATCGGTCCATCGAGTGGGGGGCCGTCCTACACTTCGTTTTCCAGTTCGTGGTCGCCACTCGAGAACCTTTATTCCCCAACGGTTATCGGTTCTGCGAGCTATATGGCCTGCCCATTGCCACTTCAACTTACTAATTCTAAGAGCTATGTCGGTGACCTTGGTTCTTCTACGGATTTCCTCATTGCGGATTCGATCGCGTAGTGAAACTCCCAGCATAGCTCTTTCCATAGCTCGTTGGGCGACTTTGAGCTTTTGAACGAGACCTATAGTTAGCGACCACGTTTCAGTGCCATAAGTCATCACTGGCAACACGCACTGATTATAGACTTATAAAATAAACTAAATAATATACTAAATATCAACTAATTAATCTTATAATATGATCTGTGGTAAACGGTGTTTGTCTCACAATAAGTTAATCTTCTTAATTATTATCTTACATAAAGTATTTATAGTTTGTTTTTAGTCCGTTCCCAATGTTGGTCATATTATGCGTCATGTGACCAGCCCCCCGATTGCGAAACTCGGTTTCAATTCGATTTCAATCAGCGAACTGTCAATAAGCTGTCACATTCATACAAAAACGTCAGTTTTTGATTGAAACCAAGTGAAGCGATTGCAACCGAATTAGGCAATCGAGGAGCTGTTGTTGTTGAGCTGTTAGCAGCTTGCGGTCGCCATTCAAAAACGTCGACTCGATAAATTTCTAAATAAAGAGTTAAACAGCTAATTGAGCCATGAATTTTAGAGTAAAAAATGTTTTAGAAGGCGTGAGAAAACCCGAATAATTCTGAGTAATTTTTGCTGAAAAGATTTGCATTTTTGATTACGTAAATTGTAACGAGAGACGAGAGCGAATTTGTTTTTTAAACTTTTCGCATTCAGTGCTAATTTGGCATTTTTGATGAGTTTGATCTGTATCAGCGTCACTAACAATTCTATATCTCCCATGTTCCTTAATTTCGTTTTAACATTGTCCTGAACGTTGGTAAAAGTTTTTACTGATATCTCTTCTTCTTCTTCTTTTATGGACTCTGTGGCTTATTTGCCACAATTCTGCCAGTGTCAAGTGTATTGTTTTGATTGTCGCTTAGCAACGTAAACAAACGAAATTGGTGAAAGGTTTCACGGTGACACTGAATGGATCCTTTCAGACGGTAATCGACACCGAGGAGCCAAAAAAGCACTGGTGAGACGTCTTCCAAATACAAGTTAAATAAAAAATAAATAAAATAAAAAAGGCATTTATTCACTAACCACACATTATTTTATAACTAAGTAGGTACCTACTTATTTAATAGTTTTTTTACAATAGTATTTAGTAGTTACAGTTATAGAAATGGTGGATGTGAATATGTCGAGGACTCAGCCACGCTGTTTTTCAGCCTCGCCTTTGATGACTAAATAAAAGATAGTGAGACTGCACAAGACCGAGAGAAAAAAACTTATTTTCATCTAATTTCAAGTGAAATGGTGAGGATAATTTTGCCCTGCAGTGCTGCATAGGCTAAGCATGTAGACATCCGACTCAAATAAACCTACAGTTAAGGCTTTGAATACGCGTCGGTGTTAAAAAGACCCCTAAAATTGTGGCATATACCGTACCCATTCTTCGTAATGACGCCTATTCATTAATTCATACCTTGATTGCTTTCGCAAGAACACCCCTCAAGCAATTTGTATTATGTGCAAGTCGCTTTGCTATCTGGAACTGCTATTACATTAATCGTTTTCAAAAAAGAACAGGAAATTTAATTTCCGGAATCAATTTGATTCAAAAGCAGCTATGTTCTTTCCGGTTACAAATAGGTATAACATTCACATTTTGATTGTTGACTAATTGTTTTGGTTTCATTAATTACTTTGTACATGGTATTTAGCTATTTGTGTTTTTGAAAAAAGTGAGCAGCACTGTATAATGGTTCCCTTCAAAAAAATTCAAAAAAAAAATACTACCACCCCAACGCGGGATACACCCCAATGAGGAACGCCAGTCAAGTGCAGATCTTATATATCCTATCCTCCACTTAGAATTAGAATTAGGCAGCAAAGTACTTTTTTCCTCTTTTTTTATACAACTGAAGTGGCAACCAAGCGTGCGGCCCACAAGATAGTAAACTGTTACTGCAGTCTTTGGACGTTTGCAATACCAGAGGTATCACTCGTGGGTTGCCACCTTGAGGCATAGATCGAAAGCCTCATGTGCCAGTAATCACACCGGAAACCATACCCTTCACACCGGAACACAACAATGCAAGCATTACTTTACGGTAGAAATAGGTATGATAGTCCTTCCCTGGACGTGTTCTATCACAAAGAACTCTGCTACTCTTAGTCTCTCTATACGTATAACTCTTCTAGTCAACTATACTGTTCAACCTGTAATAAAATCTTTAAAACTAAATTCGAGTTTGAGAGCCATATTCGCGCTCATAATAGATAAAAACCAAGTATATTCAATTCAATAAACAATTAATAACAAGGTTCGCTACAAAGACGTTAAGAATAAATAAATATACAATATAAATAATGCTGGACAATCCACACAAGCATCATCTAGCCCCAAGGTAAGCTGCTATTAAACAGAGCTGTATTATGGGTACTAGATGACTGATATATATTTAATACAATACAATACATAGATAGATATTTTTTTCATTATATATAGAAAATACCCAGAACACCCGGAACAAATATTTGTAGATTGTACAAACATTTGTTCCGAGGCGGGAATCGAACCCGCAACCTCTGCGGACCTGCGCCCGCTGCGCCACATCGGTCGTCGAAAGAATAATCGTTTTGTGAAGAAAATTCGAATTTGTTTAATGTTCGAAGGCTCGCTATCGACAGATACGTCGCGGAGGACATCTTCCATGGATAGATCAAATTTAGTTTATTTGGTTCACACGAAGGCAAATTGCTAACACAAAAAAACTATAAAATCCTTCACAGAAAAAAAGCCTAGTAGCTTTGTGCTTTGATATTGTGTTACAAACAAAAGCAAATTTAACATGCAGCGGTATAACCAAGTCCACAGTTCAGCATGCACACCAGTTTGCCGCTGGAAGTAACCAATATCAACGTTCCCGATACAGGAAGCATCTGTCGGCATCTGCATCACAAACGATCGCGCAATTTTTCTGTTGAGGCGACGAATCCCAACGCAACGTGAAAACTGCATACATTTCCATCAAGTTTTGCATTTTTGATGAACTAAAAAAAAAGTTCGCGAATCGCACAGAAAATCGCGGCTTATTTTTTAACGGTCGCGAAAAATTCACATTTTCGGCTGCTATTTTCGTCGCCTATTTTTCTTTTGTCTCATTTGAATTTAGAAAAGTGAGTGTTGGACGCTGTGGTGACGCGCTTTTAGAAAACTGTGAATACTGAATGCGCATGAATATTAAAATCGTATTTAGAAAATGTTCATGCTAGGAACTAATAATGTAGCATGCTTTAATAATAAAAAAGTAGCAAAAATTCGTTCTCTCTATAAACATATATGGCAGAATTTTCTTACATCTTCGATTAAACGCAACGCTCTCAAGAGAACAAAATTTGTTGGGTCAACAAACTCGAGGATTGAACAAAGTCGCGGGAATTCAACATATTTACAAAAAGAGTTTCCGCTACTGAGTTCGAATAATTTATTTTTCGCTCCAAACTTTTTAATCCTACTGTTGATCAAAATTTTCAAAGAACTGTAGACTAGTTACGCATATTTTTTTGAATATTCTGCTAAGTAATAATTTTGTTCCAACATTTAAGCTTCATTTACGACTCGCCTACTCGTCTTTGCGACTCTAACTCGATTCAGAGTGTCACAAAATGTTTCATATTTTATGTCGAATTAATAAAGGAACTTTTAGACGACGCGATATAAATACAGCGCTTATTGAGTTACACCTGTCGCACAATCAGCCTTTTAGCAAAAAGTAATACTCCTTATGAAAATTTATTTAGCACTTAATTACGCTTATGACTGGTAAATAGAGTATTTTATAGATTTCAGGGGGATAGGCGCTCTAGTGTTCGTATTATTTGTCCGAATACGTTCATGGAAGTTTTAAAGATTTATCAATTTAAATTTTATCAATGTGTACTTATTTGCATTCCTAAAATGAAATGAAAATGAAATGAAAATGGTAAAAATAGGTTGTATAGTTCGCACAGCGGATCTAGGCTTCCGTGAAGTTAGCCGTTTGTGATGCGCAAAGACAATTTAGTTTGAAAAAGCTCCATTGCGCATCGAATCGGCTAATTTCACGACGGCCGAGATCCGTTGTGAGATCTATACCTATCTAATATTTAAACCTTGTTTGTAGCAAATAATAAATGATTGGTTGATTGAAAGTAACGGTAGTTTTCAGAAGATTATGACGGCTGTCGCTTACGCAATTCGGTTTCAATTCGATTTTAATCAGCGTACTTTCAATATCACACTTGGGAGTGTGTTCATTTTTCAAACATATGAAAAGCAGCCATTCAGCTACGACTCGTGTGCAATTTTTGTTATTAGAATTGCCTTACTGGTCAAGCTTAATGGTATATTTACAAGTTTTTTGCCTTCTAGTAATAAATAACTGGCACGGTTTAAACAAGAAAATGGCATCATGTAAATGAGCCTATCATTCATTGCTTCAATTAATTTGTATGCAACAGGCAATAAACTTGAATCACGTGAATAGGCCCTAAGGGCTTGCCTTATATTATATTATGCACAGTTTCTTCTATCTTAATAGTTAAAGTTTGTGCTGTGATTCTAACAACTTCGAGAACTCCGAAGTCCGAGGTTTGATTTGTCGGACAAACGCTCGCTGGAGGCACGTGTCTTCTTTGACTGTAGTTTCGATTATAGCCATTGCTAGACTATACGACGACCCATGTGGCGCAGCGGGCGCAAGTCCGCTGCGACGCGGAGGTTGCGGGTTTGATTCCCGCCTCGGGTCAAATGTTTGTACGATCTACAAATATTTGTCCCAGGTGTTCTGGGTATATTCTATATAATAAATAATAAAAATATCTATCTATGTATTGTATTATATTAAGTATATATCAGTCATCTAGTACCCGTAAGCCCATATTATAAGCATTTTCCATTTTTTTACTAATATTTTGAATAATACATGTAATATACCGATGCCATATTATGTAGCTAATAAAAAATATATTTACTGAGATTTATTCAAAGCTGAAAAACCAGGCTTTGCATCGAAAAGCAACTTTGTTGTCATTTGAGAATATAAACCATATTACTCGAGGAAAGTTAGTTTTGTCCTATTAACTCAACTTTATGTTGCGTTCCAGTAGTGGCTGGAAAATTAGTGGCAGTCGCCGTATGTGGGTTTACTACTTAGTAAATTACTACTAACATAGGTATATACTTAAATAATATACAATATATGAACTGTGGGCCAAGACTGCCACTGAGTGGAGCTCTGAGACAGTGAGGCGGCGTCGCGGTAGACCACGCAAGCGATGGCGAGACGAACTCAACACCTTCAGTGATCAGTGGAAGGTATTGGCGTTAGACCGCAAAGTCTGGAAAACTCAAAGAGAGGCCTTTGCCCAGCAGTGGGACAGTGCAGGCTGACAACAACAACAACAATATACAATATAATATGTAGTTAATATTATTATTACATCGCCCAATCGGTTGTAAAGTTAAAACCTCAAATGATAAACGACATTTAAAATGAGAGAAAAACAAAACTTTCTGATTTCGATTCCTGCAGATTTTCAACATTTTTATAATCTCGATACTCATGTTAAAATAGATATATATTACTTACTATTAACTGCACTGCAAGAAATTAATAATTGAGATTTCTTAAACTTAATTGATTGAATATAATATTTTTTATTAAGTAGGCACATGAGACTTACCATCTAACGTCTCAGGGTGGAAACACGCAAGTGATATCTATGATGTTGCATGCGTACATAGGCTACGGTAACCGCTGACCATCAAGTAGGCCGTACGCTTGGTTACCACTTTAGTAGTATAAAAAAAAAAACCTACATAATTTATTATGAACGACTAAGCAACTTACTAAACTTTTATTTACAGCTACCTAAAACGACTAAAAATACTGTTTTCATACCTTCATAAATCCTAAACTTCATCAGGTACATTCCAATACCTATTTTGTTCATAATAACAAGAATCCCTACGAAACACCCTAGGGGTGTAAAGAAGTCTCCCTGAACCCTAATAAATTATCTCATCGACTCATACGACAATATAACTAGTTGCTTGACAAAGACTATATGAAAAGAACCTTATTCCTTTGTCATAGAGCATATCGTTTAACATAGGTATATTATAAAGTTCATTCGAAACGTTTTTTATTTCGGCATGTAAATTTAAACCTTGAATGGAAATAATAGAGTTGAATTTGGAATACTTAAAATACTTGAACTTAAGAAATTGTGTTGCTCCAGTCTCCGCGCCGCTACAAAAAATAATGTTTGCATTTATTTATTTTCCGGGTCTGGGTGTTTCTGTGTTACAAGTAAGTATAAACAAAATAAATAATAGTACTTAATAATAAAATAGTTTATTTTTATTTTTAAGGTGTTAAACCTTTTTTTTTGATGGCAGTCTGTCTGTATAGACAATACTGCCAGTGTCAAGTAATGTCGACGTATACATCAAATTAGAAGAAGCAAGTTCGAATTTTGAATTTGACGAATAACATTTGAAATATATGATGGCGTTCTTATAAAATTAAGAAAATATACAATCCGTGGCATAGCGCTTTGATTCACCAACTATTCGCAGTAAAACATTTTCCTATGTCAAAGAAAAATTTAAATAAAATTCTCGCTAAAACGTGATATAACACCAGAAATGTAAACCGCCATTCATCGAAACCCCATTTCTAAATGTAAATTATAGTGAAACCTACGTGCTCACCCATTTAAGTGACTTTATCTGGCGTGACTCGTCACATCCGTGACGTGTTGATTAGGGTGTTATAATTCGTAGACATGATGAACGATGAAAAAAAATTTCCAGAGGCGGGAATCGAACCAGAAACCTCCACGTCGCAGGCGGACCTGCGCCCGCTGCGCCACATCGGTCGTCAACTTTTACTTACTGTTTATTGGTGCAGTGCAACATTTCGCTAATATTAAGATACGTGCATGCGTGCAGTCATCATGCTGTGAGACTCGTGTAAGCGTCATTCAAGAGTTACGCAAACGGGCAGTGTTAGCTTGAAGTTTGCTTCATTAAAAAGCTTTTTTTAATATCAATCGCGTTAGAACAAGATAGCTAAATAAAAACAAAACTAATCACTATCGATTTAAAGCAGGTTTTCCTATGTTATGATTTCGTGTCGAGTCTGTCACTTGGTGCTTCTTAAATAGGCAAACTCCCTAAACCGCTAGCTTTTGATTTCTTTGAACACCCCCTTTAACTCTAAAGAACATGAACTTTATGCTGTGGGAAGAAAAGCTATATTTGAACGTAATAACGGTTATATTGCATGAATTTCACTAAACGCAGCAATCATTAACGTGTAAAAGTTTTCTTTATTTTTTTAGGGATCTGTAAGCACAGTACAAAATTGGGTAAGAATGTCCGTTTTGGATAATAATAACACAAAGTGAGTAAGAAAATACGGGTCGTTAAGGTACTGTTAAGTTTTTTTGTAACAGCTTGTATGTAACCGCATAATTAATTCAATAATTATTTCAATTCGTGTAATAATGGCCGTGTTTTGGTTCAACAGGAAACAAAATTACATTTGCTCGTAGAATGTTGTATTTCTTTACACTTTCGTAGCGAAAAATATTTCTACGGTGCTCATGCTAACCAGGCAGGAGACTCCAATGTTCAATGATATGATAAGTTGGTTATAATAACAACTTCATTTTTATTATTAATGTAGAGAACCCTCCCATTATCCGTAGATTCAATCTTAGCAAGTATTCCTAATGGTTGGTTTATTTGCACCGTCTTTTAGCGTTTCATATACCGTTTACACAGTAATTATAAAAACGATTTAAATTCCTATTTTGACAAGTAATGAGCATGGAGAAACCATTCCCTATTCAATTCCCGACCAATGAGAGTAAGACTTGAAACGCTTTGAGGTGAAAGTCGTGTTTGAAACAAAATTGTGTAAATGAGGTTGCGAAGTTTTTTTTCAAACAGACCTTTTCAGAACGCAAAAAAACAAGAGCTTAGAAATGTTTAGTACTGGGTCCTTAAAACAGTAGGCTTATGATAATGACGAACGTACAGTAACGGCAATGACAGTTTGGATCTGCAAGCGTGATATTTGCAGAAAAGACGTTGCAGCGGCGGCATGGTGAGAAGGTGATGAAGACTTTTAATATTATGACAAAATATAAACCATGCCATGACGCAGGCTTTTGGGTGGTCTATTCACCAAACGAACTTTACGAGAAATAAAGTAGGCAGAAAGCGATTTTTTTGCCATGTTTTTCTTTGGGAGAAAAATCGCTTTGCGGTTTTTCTCCTTAAGCTCGGTTCTCAGATCACGTGGTGCTGTTTAGATAAGCAAACCACCTTAATACCTGTGCCTTACCTTTACACACAACATCATAACCAGCAAAATTTCTACCTGAACGGCTAGCAACCTGCGAATAATATCATCAAGGAAATTAAATGGAAAACTTGTTGCTGTGAGTTGAACTTAGTTGCTACTGTAGCACAGTTGGTCAGTAGGCATTGAAAACGAGTATTCAAACAGTCTAGTTTAATTGTAAATCTAATTTGTTTGTTTTGGGTCGTTCTTCTACACATACCTACTTAATATGTTTCTTCAACAATCTTACACCCATATTCAAAGACGATTCTTCAAGAATTTCTCGACTTGACTCAACCTCACTCAAATAAATCCGTATTCTTAGTTGCGAAAATTCTCCTCCACTTACTTCCACTCGAAAGTTTTCCTTACCGGAGGCGAGGAAAATGATTGTCAAACTCAAGGTACGTCTAAACCTACCTTAAGTCGAGTGGAGGAAGATTCGAGGAAACTTCTTAGATTACGGTGTTAGTATTCATATAGAAACTCTGTCACCAGAGTTGGCCACTGACTCATACGAACTTACTTACTTACTTAGTATTCATTTTTTTTTTTTTTTATGTCAGCAAGTGACAAGACAATCAAGCCGCCCACCTGATGTTAAGCACCACGCCTGACTATTACAGATGCAGTGCCACCCAAAGCTTAAAGTGTGTGTTTTAAGTGTTTGCGTGGCAATGCACTGCGCTTATCACCCCGAGACATTGTTGTTAAGTCTCTTTCGCCCAGTAATTTCACTTGCTACAGTGCCCTTCAAACCTAAACACAGTAATGCTTGCACACTACTGCTTGGACTTATGTTCGAAAACAACTCAATTTGTAAGATGACAGTTAGATATTGGTTAGAAGAAGAAAGAAAGAAAGAAAGAAGTCCACATTAGGTCCGTGGACTCACAAATAAGCCGGTGTGTTTTAACAGTTGAGAAACAATCAAAGGCTCCCAATAATATAATAAATTTTAACGTTTAAACGCACCGTGTCGGCTGGTCCGATTTACATGATACTTGGAATAGTAATAGCTAGTTCTTAATCTGAATAGTTATTTTTTTTTTTGGCAGGACACAAGCTAAACAGCGTGCAAAAGCTAGTTCCATCTAATTTCAACGCTAAACTTTTGAATCCATTTAGAAACTTGATAGCTGCAAATCGACGGCACTTTCGCAAACTAAAATAATTGCCGAATCAAAGTGCTAGGTATTCGAGCATGAGCACTAGTTACCTACCTACTGTTATGCCAGTAAGATAAAAGCTTTTTTTTTAAACTTTACATTGTCTTGACTTTATAAAATGAACCGGCTTCAAGACTACAATGTACAAGCTTAAACGAAAAAGTAAAAAATATCTTTGTTCTCGGCTAATGTTTCTGTGATGACTTTGCTGTGAATCACTTTTGCTGAAGAAAACCAACTAAAACCATAAACCAAATTTTTATCTGCCATGTGTACGAACGAACGAACGAAATAAAATATTTTTTGTTTTAGTAAATTTTTCAGCGCTAATTTATTAGGGGAAACCATTGTTGTCATGTTGAGATGTGTTACCCTTATTCATAATACTATAATTATAAAGTTTTAATATAATCAGCGTTTTTTTTTTTTTTTTTTTATATACAACTGAAGTGGCAACCAAGCGTACGGCCCACAAGATGGTAAGTGGTTACCGCAGCCTATGGACGCTTGCAATACCAGAGGGATCACTCGCGGGTTGCCACCTTGAGGCTAAGATCGAAAGCCTCATGTGCCAGTAATTTCACCGGAAACCATACCCTTCGAACCGGAACACAGCAATGCGAGCATTACTGCTTGGCGGCAGAAATAGGTATGGTGGTAGTCCTTCCCCGGACGAGCTCTATCACAGAGAACTCTACTACTCTTTCAAAACAAACTAATGCTAAGGGCGCGGTACTTATTCGATAATGGCCAGGATCGGTTTCAGTTTCTGCCCATCTTTACAGGAAAAAGTTAGATTTGTAATATGAATTATATGCGGACAATTTCCAGTGAACAGTTCAAAATCAGTTTTAATAATGTTTATATTTTTATAGTTTAAATAATAATGTTATTTGTATCCTTATTGGTTTTAGGTGAAATAAAAGCGTTGTGTTGCTCTGAAAAGAGTGGATTTATTTTGTACAAACACAATTTTTAAACAAACTTATCCTACATTCACAAATCACGCATCAATTGAATCAATCTTACCTGAAAAGAGAAACAACGTATAAAGCTATTATTTCCCTTATTTTTCTTTTACAAAACTATTTATTTTATTTCAGTGTTTCTTCCAGAAGGTTCTCTTCTTCTTCTTCTCTCCTTTAGTGACATGACAGCTGGCTGTGTCACCGATCACGTCAGTGTCAGTTGTAGCAGAAATCTGACATAGCACAGACAACAGATCTTAAAAAATAACCAAATTGCATACGCGGTAAAATTCAAATTAATGAAGTGTACGACTTATCTTCATTACATAATATAGCTTAATTCATATTCGTATCATAGTTTTAGCGAGTTTGGCAAAAAATACTAAAGTCCTTGGGCCTTACTTTTCAACGCAATCTCATCCCAAAATTACAATCTAAATATAATTAACTGCTGTAAAATTTTTGTACTCTTGGAAACAATTTGATCTGCTAAGAACAACTTAGCCAGCTACGTCACGAGCGCTCCTGAAAATAAAAAGATGTTTACAATTTAATTTACAGCTACAATTGCATGCAAGAAATGCCTATTAAATCGATTTCTGAACAAATGGTTGACATTGTTCCGAATTCAAACAAAGCAATTCTTGCATTCAATTATTGAACTGTGTGAGGATTGTCTTTTATTGCGTAAATTTGGTGGCAGTTTATACAATTTAACTTGTTTACTTAGCACAAGTGTAAGTAATTTAAATGGAGGGGTAATGTTGGTTGGTAATTTAGTCAAAGACTTTCCAGGAGAATTTTGAAAGAAAAGTCATCGTTTCTTTCCAAATTTCGTTTGTTTACGTTGCTATGCTACAATAAAACTAATACACTTGACACTGGCAACATTGTGGCAAACTAAGAGTAGTAAGTAGTTTTAAGAGTAGTAGAGTTCTCTGTGATAGAGCTCGTCCGGGGAAGGACTACCACCATACCTATTTCTGCCGCCAAGCAGTAATAATAAGCTCGCATTGCTGTGTTCCGGTGGGAAGGGTATGGTTTCCGGTGAAATTACTGGCACATGAGGCTTTCGATCTTAGCCTCAAGGTGGCAACCCGCGAGTGATACCTCTGGTATTGCAAGCGTCCATAGGCTGCGGTAACCGCTTACCATCTTGTGGGCCGTACGCTTGGATTTCACTTCAGTTGTATAAAAAAAAAAAAAAAAAACTAGCCACAGAGGCCATAAAACAAAAGAAGAAGAAGATGAACTGTGTGAATGGGCTTTTATTAACGTTAAAAACTGTTGTTTTCACTTTATATTTTACACTACACTGCTCCACGCGCGTTTCCTTGGCGCGTATTTTTATAGCAGACACGACAAGGCGGCACCTTTCAGTGGACGGCACTTCCGGTTCGCACTACTTCCGGTGTCATCTGAGCCGACAGCAGCCTTTGAAATGTGTTTGTTTAAAAACTTAAGTTTTATATTAGTTTTATAACTTTTTTTGGAACGTTAGCTGGTGTACTTTGTCTTTGTTTATCAGAAAAACAACTATTTTAAAATACATATCAAACAAAAAAAATAATTTAAAGATGGTTAGAAATAAACGCGCGACTAAAATGGCAATCAAGCGTACGGCCCACTTGACGGTAAGCGGTTACTGTAGCATATGTACGCTTGCAATATCAGAAATATCACTTGCGTGTTGCCGGGTGGCGTGAGACGTTAGGTCGAAAGTCTCATGTACCTGTAACTTTACCGGAAACCGTACCCTTCAAACCGGGACATAGCAATGCAAGCATTACTGCTTGGCGGCAGAAATAGGTATGGTGGTAGTCCTTCCCTGGACGAGTTTTATCATTAATAACTCTACTACTCATAAGTGTGTAGCCGACAAGGTGTATAAGATATTTTCTAAAAATAATTACTTCTGCTATAAATATATTTAGGTATTGTCCTTATTCTAAAAGTCTTACAGAGTAATTTGCTTCACCTTTTCAGAACACCTTATCAAATGAATATAAAAAAAAACGTTCAAGAATATAAATAAATAAATAAATAATGCTGGATAATCCTAACAGCATCATCTAGCCCCAAGCTAAGCAGAGCATGTGTTATGTAGGTACTTGTTAGGTACTAAGATAGACTTAGATGACTGATAAACTTAATATTTTTTTTATTAGTAGGTATACATATAAAATACCCAGAACACCCGGAACAAATATTTGTAGATCGTACAATTATTTGTTCCAAGGTAGGAATCGAACCCGCAATCTCCTGCGATGCAGGCGGACCTTTGCCCGCCACGCCACATCGATCGTCAAAGTCATAAGCTAAGTTCTTGCGAAACCCACTTCTAGAATAATATTTTTTCACATTTAATGTTTAATGTATATATTTGATGAGACAATATTCGACTAAATTGCTCTTAAAATCAAAGGTCCGTAAAAAACACAGTGCGCGTCATTGGGTCTGTTATCACACTAGCGTTTTGCGCGTTCATTTTCTGATGTAACCACTGTCTGATGATTCCGTACTTATTCCGTATACCCGTACTATTCCGTCTTTTGTTTTTGACAAGGCGGTAGCGCGATTTGTAAGTAAGTAAGTTACCCAACAAGATTTCAAGATTTCAAGATATTTATTTGCACAAATAAGTGTTACAAAAGGTCTTAAAAGTAATATGGCACTTAGAACTTATTTGCCCTTTTCAGGCATTGCAAATTATATGTAGGCTATGCTAGGCAAACTCTGGTGACAGAGTTTTTAGGCCGCCCGAAGGCCTCTGTCATGGCCTAACAACTTTGAAAAAGCCGGGACCGACCGCTTGTGTCTTCCGAAGCACGAAAGCGCTTAGTTTAAATTTCCACTAGTAGTCACCCATCTAAATAAATACTACGTGGAACAGTGCTTAACTTCCATGATCCCTGCTGCAGCTTAGCAGTTGTTCAGCAGGGGTATTTTGAAACTGTCGGAAAGGTGTCGGGTTGGAAACGTTCCCAACACTAAATAACTATCGGAAAGTTGGTCGTCAAACAAGCCGAAACCTAATGTCAAAAGCTTTCGATTTCGGAAATCAAAATAGCATTCTACGGAATCTCCGAATCCGAAGAATCCGATACCGAAAGAATTGGCTTTCCGACAGTTTCAAAATACCCCTGCTGAACAGACGTATACGTAGTAGAGTTCTCTGTGATAGAGCTCGTCTGGGGAAGGACTACCACCATACCTATTTCTGCCGCCAAGCAGTAATGCTCGCATTGCTGTGTTCCGGTGTGAAGGGTATGGTTTCCGGTGAAATTACTGGCACATGAGGCTTTCGATCTTAGCCTCAAGGTGGCAACCCGCGAGTGATACCTCTGGTATTGCAAGCGTCCATAGGCTGCGGTAACCGCTTACCATCTTGTGGGCCGTACGCTTGGTTGCCACTTCAGTTGTATAAAAAAAAAAAAAAAAACGTCATGAGCGCTTGAGCCTTGATACCACTGTGATAAGGATTTGGAGCTTTCTAGAGATTTTTAATGTCACAAAATAATAGACCCATATAAACGATGTCAACTCTGGGTCTATGCTGAGAGACTTTGTTTTCAGAATACGTAATAGAATTCTATTATTTTCTAGATTTGTTTGAACAGGTCCAGTATCTAATCATTTAGATGTCAGCGAACCTTTATTATTTGTTCGGTTTTATCAAAGTCAAAAGGGACCATCGTTTCATAAACTAGCTGTTTTGCTCGTGACTTTGTTCGCGAAGAATGCATGCAATAAATCTCCCTTTAAGGTGCATAAAAAACCTTAAAGGGAGATTTATTTTAACGTTTTATGAGGTCGGACTACAGAACTTCTTTTCTTTTGGAGAATCAACGCAAAACGCGTGTGTTCAGTGTAATAGATGTGGATAGTAAATAGCAGTTTTGCGTGGACAACCAATATTACATTCATCCTGTCGACCCTGCTAACAAAACAATATAAAATTTCTGCACGTTTTGCACTTTATTTTATAAGATTCGTATTTATTAGATACAGGACTAGACTAGACTTTGTATTACCTAAGACTTGTTCAATTTTTTTTATTTTTTTTTATACAACTGAAGTGGCAACCAAGCGTACGGCCCACAAGATGGTAAGCGGTTACCGCAGCCTATGGACGCTAGCAATACCAGAGGTATCACTCGCGGGTTGCCACCTTGAGGCTAAGATCGAAAGCCTCATGTGCCAGTAATTTCACCGGAAACCATACCCTTCACACCGGAACACAGCAATGCAAGCATTACTGCTTGGCGACAGAAATAGGTATGGTGGTAGTCAAATTCTGTAGAAATAGAACCGATGGTTTTACAATAACCGTCCGTTTTTGTTTTCTTATTTTTCTTTTACTTATGGCGTCTGTTGCTGAGTTTGCCACAATTTGCTACAATGTCGTTTTCTTGTATTTGTTTGCAACAAAATGTATTGCTTATTGAGTGTAGTGAAAATTATTTTGTTATAATAATATCCCGTGGACTTCGAAGGTGCAAAAATATGTCAAATTACATTATAGCTACTCGTATATCAGAAATAGTTATGTCCCGCTAAATTACGCAAGTTTTATAACTGGAGACGCTTTTTAGAAAATTCAAAGCTTCAGGCTTTTAACATTGTGTGCTCGTACCTAATACATTTGGGTATTTGAAGGAGACAAGGGCACGTTTATTTTGAATAAAAATGTGTCGAGCACTTTATATGACTCTATTCATCACGGGAATCAACCGTTTGTTTTGTTGCGTGGGGAATCCGGGGAGTTTCGGGGAATGTCGGGGAGTTATGGGGAATTTCGGTGAGTAATGATGATGTTACGTGAGTAATGGTTATGGCTCTGTAATGGATCGAATGTTTTCAAGATATTGAATTTCGTTTTACAACAAATGGCGTTTGGATAGCACGCATTTACCGATCGTGGCTTGTTTGACCGCGTAGTCCAAATTTTTTTAGCCTATCCTTTTTACCAGAGAACCGCTAATCTAGTAGAGTACTAGCAGCCTAGAGGTAGTGACTAGGTAGACTCTACCATCTAATATTAGGGTAACCAGTCATGCACCAATGGATTTTTCTATTCGAAAAGATTATGTGCGCGATGCCAGTTTTTAATCAAGTGAACTGATTGTATTAAACAATATATAATCTGAAAACATGATAGTATAATAATGGCTAGTAACAAATTATTTTTTTTTCCGCGTTCGGGACATTTTTAAATAAAATGTAAATTCCTTTCAGATTTGCCGCTAGCCAATGGATAGTCAGGTTATTTGACTGACGGCAAAATATTGCGTACCCGGGCAGTACTCGTTCCGTTTTATTTTTCAGCAATCAGTATTTGAAATTCTCAACACGCCTTTTGAACCAAAAATGAATGAATGAATGAATGAATGAACACTTTATTGTACACAAAAAATTACTTATTAACTAATATAAAAAACATTAACAAAGTACAAAGGGCGGCCTTATCACTAAGAGCGATTTCTTCCAGACAACCATGGATGGAGAAAGTGAGAGTAGAAAATTAAGTAGTGGCGGATAATATGTGCAAATAATAGGAAAATTTTTAATTTAAAATTTAAAATTAATACTTACCTAATTTTTGTTAAGTTCTAATACTTACATATATATTATATTATATTAAAAATGTAATACTACCTATATATTATAATACAATTTATAGAAAAATTAAAATAAACTAATACAGACCGCTGTTTGAAAGATAAAAACACCACTGACAATAAAGGGATTCGGTCAATCTGTCAGTTTCGAAGCGAATTGAGCCGGGTTTTGAAAGGAAGTACTTTGGTTGTACTGTGTATAAGCCTAGTAAATGAAAAAAACAGAAAAGTAATGCTCAAAACTGCCATCCTTTAGTACGATGTAGATTATACTTTATGGCCCATTTATACTATACCAAACTTCACCATGACAGCCTTCTAATGTTCCCACTGTTGGGACACTGGCCTACTCTCGGGCGAGAGCGATTGGGTCTTAATCCACCACGCGGACCCAATGCGGATTGGTGGATATACCAAACTTGCATTCAAGAATTGCCTTGTCAATTTCATTTCAGAACAATTTTGTTCTAAAATTAATTTGACAAGGCAATACTTACATGCGATTATAGTGTAAATGGACTATAATTGCATGCAAGTATGGTATGGTATAAATGGGCCATAAGGCATAATCTACATCGTACTAAAGGATGGCAGTTTTGAGCATTACTTTTCTATGTTTTTTCATTTACTAGGCCCATTTACACCATGATCGCATGCAAGAATTGCCTTGTCAATTTCATATTTTTGTTCTAAAATTAATTTGACTAGGCAATTCTTGCATGCGATTATGGTATGGTGTAAATGGGCCATTAATCTTGATTTAGTATATCAGTTTTAAATAAAATGAAATCATAAAAATATTTGCAGTATATAGTAGATTATACAGCTGTTGTTTAATTAATTACTTTAATTAAATTAATTAATTAATTTAATTTAATTATTTAATTAATTCATGTTGGGAACGCTTCCTACTGGTAGTGATTTGGATCAGTTGAGCTATCTATAGGTCGTTTGTAACGGTCTTTAGATGGCTCAACTGTTTCATATGTATTTTGTAATTGTAATGTAATATAATTATGTACATATTTTATTTTGTTTAATAAAAAGTTGCTTATTAATTACTTAGTTTAGTTCCCATGCGAAATGAGCCGTCGCGTCGGGAATTCAATTCCTTGGCGGTGATGAAGAAAAATCAAGTTTTTGATTACTTACTTTCAGTTTTGGGAAACAGTTTTTTTACATCCTGTACATAGTGTAGCTTAGGTATAGTGTAGCACATCGGGACACAGTAAAAATAAACCAATCGCAACAAAAACAAGACTTGATCATAAAATGGAAAAGGGTGTCGTAACTCGGTATGTTTGAAAACTAGCGAAACACTTGCAACTTCTCCTGTGGGCTAAGTAAGTAAGTTAGTGAGAGTCAGTGGTGACAGACTTTTTGAGCGGCCCGAAAGCCTCTGTCATAGCCTAACAACTTTGAAAAAGCCGGGAGCGAATGTTTAACGTGCCCTCCGAAGCACGGAAGCGCGCAGTTGATTACGCGGAACAGTGCTTGACTTCGTTGACCCCGTGGCCTGATATTGACACAATCTGATTATTTTTCAGCGATCTTTTATAATAATTTAACACGTACACGACTTTATGAATGGGATGCGTGTCATTTTACAACGTGTACGCGTGTTGATCAACCCATCAATCACTCTTGCTTGAGATTACGTTAAAGAGGTAGAGGTCAAAGAGCGCAGTGAATTAGAATAAGAATTAGAAATTAGAATTAGAATTAGAATTAGAATTAGAATTAGAATTAGAATTAGAATTAGAATTAGAATTAGAATTTATTTATTTAAAACCGATTTAGAGTTTTCACCAACCACCAACTTCTTGCGACTACTTTAATGTCATCGGTCCATCGAAAGGAGTCCATCCTGTACTTAAAAAGAATCCTCCTTCTTCTTCTTTAAGATCCTGAGGCTCTATTCTTGAAAGCGATAAACGATAATCGTGCCAAATATCGTAGTTCAACTAAATGTTAGTTGCAACTAAGTTCAGAGTGCTCACAGACATAAGCTGAACTACATAAACCGTCACGATATATCGCCTTTGTCCGCAAGAGTAGACATTGTATTACATTACTTACATTGCAAGTTACAACTGTCTACAAGCTTCGCTTACGTCTTCTGCGTGGATGATATAGATGAGACAGAATATTAACCGAATTATTCTTTGTCTCATCTGCATTACGCTTTGCTTTCAATATATCTTTGAATGATATTGGATGCAGATGTTTTATTCATCGGTGGGTCAACCGAAATATGTTCAGAGAACACAATACGCGTTACGTGTGGATTGCAGATTGTGTTATTTTTGTGCGTGGTATGATAATTCTGAGCTGGTTCACCCAGAAGTGCGGAATACTAATTTAGTGATTATTCATGTCGAGCTAACAAACGAATGCGGATGTGAATCATAATATATCAATTCATTTTGCAAGATGCCAAATCACTTTTATTTTTTGACTAGCTGTTTCCAGCGACTTCGCGTTGAGCTCGGGAACCGTACTTTTTCCTGGATAAAAAGTAGCATATTATGTCCTATTCTGGGTCACTATCTATCTATGTTTTAAATTTAAGTCAAATCGGTTTAGTGGTTGTAGAGTTATAGAGGAACAAGCATTCATTCAAACATCCAAGCTTTCGCATTTATAATATTAGTGTAACAGTGTTTTTTTTTTTTGTCAGCAAGTGACAAGACAATCAAGACGCCCGCCTGATGTTAAGCACCACGCCTGATTATAACAGATGCAGTGCCACCCAAACCTTAAAGTTTTTAAGTGTTTGCGTGGCACTGCACTGCGCTTATCACCCCGAGACATTGTTGTTAAGTCTCTTTCGCCCAGTAATACACCTACAGTGCCCTTCAAATCTAAACACAGTAATGCTTGCACACTACTGCTTAGAGGTAGAAAATCTGACACTGCGGTGGTACCCACCAAGACGGACTCTTGAAGAGTGCTACCACCAGGTAAAATTAAGTAAACAGTGTGATTAAGGTTGGATTCGACCAAACTCAAATAGGCTCTATTCTCCGAGTATAGTAGTTAATCGCGAGTAAAATGACAGTTTCCTTGTATTTGACATCCTTATTCCGCGGAATAGTTATTCCAAAGTTGGTCGAATCCAACCTAACTCGGATAAGCTTCGATGTGTCTGTTAAATTGCCACTCGACCATCGCCAACAGACAATCGCTTGCAATATCACGTGGCAAAAGTTCTGTCTTCGCAAGCAAGCAGTCTTCTTCAAGTTCCAACCCGGCACTTCAGTATAGCAGTAGTTTAGTATTCCGCGCCGGGGCTTCAAGGCAACAAAACTCATTTGGCACGCCCTCACAGGCGAATAAAACGGCGCACTCGTAGTTATAACTTCTACACTTTTCAGACTTGTGCTGCGTTTAGACAATATATAAATTATCATCCACCACCACGACTATACCTATTTTTGCCGCCAAGCAGGTAATGCTCGCATTGCTGTGTTCCGGTTCGAAGGGTATGGTTTCCGGTAAAATTACAGGCATATGAGACTTTCCATCTAACGTATCAGGGTGGTAACACGCAAGTGATATTATGATGTTTTAAGAGTAGTAGAGTTCTCTGTGATAGAGCTCGTCCGGGATGGACTACCACCATACCTATTTCTGCCGCCAAGCAGTAATGCTCGCATTGCTGTGTTCCGGTGTGAAGGGTATGGTTTCCGGTGAAATTACTGGCACATGAGGCTTTCGATCTTAGCCTCAAGGTGGCAACCCGCAAGTGATACCTCTGGTATTGCAAGCGTCCATAGGCTGCGGTAACCGCTTACGATCTTGTGGGCCGTACGCTTGGTTGCCACATCAGTTGTATAAAAAAAAAAAAAAAATTTGCATGCGTATATAGGCTACGGTAAGCTACCAAGCGTACGGCCCACTTGATGGTCAGCGGGACCATCAAGTGGTCCATCAAACCACTAGTGTGATAGCAGCTTATGAAATGAGAGTAATGCTCGCATTGCTGTGTTCCGGTGTGAAGGGTATGGTTTCCGGTGAAATTACTGGCACATGAGGCTTTCGATCTTAGCCTCAAGGTGGCAACCCGCAAGTGATACCTCTGGTATTGCAAGCGTCCATAGGCTGCGGTAACCGCTTACGATCTTGTGGGCCGTACGCTTGGTTGCCACATCAGTTGTATAAAAAAAAAAAAATTTGCATGCGTATATAGGCTACGGTAAGCTACCAAGCGTACGGCCCACTTGATGGTCAGCGGGACCATCAAGTGGTCCATCAAACCGCTAGTGTGTTAGCAGCTTATGAAATGAGAGGTTCGATCATAAATATACTGATAACCTGCAAATGTTTTTTCTGGGTCTAGGTGTTTATATGTAGTGTACCTATTCACAAAAAAACAAATATTATAGTGTGTTCTATCAGTTATATAATAATTTGGTTCCAATAATACAATTATAAGAACTTACTAAACAGGTGTCTTATAGACCTTCGTGCTCCACCGTCGGCCACATCATTGCTTACCAGGCGAGGTCGTGGCCAAACGAAGGTCTATTCACGATAAAAAAAAATACTTACGTACTAGTAACTCGCCCAATGTGAAATGCAAAGACGCTCACATTGCGTTTACATACTATTTCCTTAGCTTTGCGCGTTCAAGACTGTGGTACATACATCCTGCTTTTAGATCGGAGTTTCGTCTTGCATTGTTCTCTATTTAAACGACTAGATAGCTTACGCTTTTGCTACGGTACTGTTTTATTGACACAAGTTTTAAGGCTCTATCTCACTAGAACAACATGGTAGAGCTACCGGGTCGCGCCACCAATAAAATGTAGGTATAGTTCGCACAGCGGATCTAGGCTTCCGTGAAGTTAGCCGTTTGTGATGCGCAAAGACAATTTAGTTTGAAAAAGCTCCTTTGCGCATCGAAACGGCTAATTTCACGACGTCCGAGATCCGTTGTGAGAACTATACCTATATACAAACAGTTGTGTGGAGGTAAAAACTCTCCTTCTTTTTCTTCTTCTTTTAGGGACTCTGTGGCTTATTTGCCACAATTTTGCCAGTGTTGAGTGTATTAGTCTGATTGTCGCTTAGCAACGTAAACAAATGAAATTTGAAAATTCCCTTGGTAAGTCTTTGACCAAAATAACAACATTACCCCTTCATTTAAATTACTTACACTTGTGCTAAGTAAACAAGTTAAATTGGGTAATCTGTCACCAAATTTTTGCACAAAAACTTAAAATAACACGCTAAAAATAGTTAAAATGACTCATGTCGTTTTGACAAGATAGCCAAAGGCAACCAGGCAACTCGGTTTTCTTCTTCTTCTTTTTTTCAACTCAACTTCAACTCGGTTTTAATCCGATTTCAATCAGTATACTATCAATAAGTTGCCATAATCATACAAAATACTTCAGTTTTTACTTGAAACTTAGTGAAATCGATTGCAACCGAATTACAATGTAGGGGCTGGTTGTCCGCTTGGTTGTGCACGTGCAACCAATTTGATGACGGCGACCGAATCACCTGCTGGTGTTACCATGGTGTCCTAGTGAGATAGAGCCCTTAGTTTAGGATACAGGGTCGTCGTTCATGAAAAACTATCACTATCACCATCACTTGTCTGAATGAAAAAGGACAAAATGATATACACTGACTGTATGTAAATGCACAAACAATGCACAATGTTTCGATTGGTTGTTAGAGGTACGAGAGGGGGTGTAGTTCATCATGACAGCCTTCTAATGTTCCCACTGCTGGGACACTGGCCTACTCTCGGGCGAGAGTGATTGGGTCTTAATTCACCACGCGGACCCAATGCGGATTGGTGGATTGTTTTGGATTGATGGGGGAATAGTTATTAACAGGCTATTTATAGATTCTTTCAAAAAGTGCCGAGCCAATTTTGATTAAATTTATATGATGATGAAGTATTAAACCTATCAAACAAATAAAACCATCAATACAATTCATAAAGTTGGCGGAGAAATCGCGTAACAAACATACAAAAAAACATACAAACGAATTGAGCCCATAATTTCAGTTGAAAGATCTCGAATTCTACTCATCACAATACAGTTGCGTTTCGTGAAATGAATACGTGCTTTCATTTCAGTGTGGCGGTTAAATGCTGAAGTGGATAATTGTGAAATATTCTCAAAGAGTTACAGCCAATTGATGGGCACAGTAAAGTCGTAGAGGGCACTGATTGGGTCCAGGTTTTTTCAAAGTTGTTAGGTCATAACAGAGGTCTTTAAGCGACCTATTAACTTCGTCATAGGTCGCCTGAAGGCCTCTGTCATGGTGGATAGAGCTCGTCCGGGGAAGGACTACCACCACACCTATTTCTGCCGAGCAGTAAAACTCGCAATGCTGTGTTTCGGTTCGAAAGGTTTCCAGTGAAATTACAGACACATGAGACTTCCCATCTAACGTCTCATGGTGTTAACACGCAAGTGATATGTATTATGTTGCAAGCGCACATAGGCTCCGGTAACCGCTTACCATCAAGTGGGCCGTACGCTAGATTGCAACTTTTGTGGCATTAAAAAAGCCTTTAAGCAAGTAAGTAAGTAAGTAAGTAATTATTTGTTGCGAGAAATATATGTACGTTACAAAGTTTTTTTTTTGCATAAATTCGGTAACAATGTATTCTGCCATGTTATGGCATGCAATATTTGTCTATTAAGTATAATATTAATCTTATATAATTATTATCATAAAATTATTAAACATGGCAGCTTAGAAAAATATAACCTATACCTGCATACTTACATAATCAAAATAATAATAATAAAAATTAGTAGATAAGTATTCAATATTAAATATAAAATTAATTTGTCAAATTAAATAATTTTTTTGTCACTTAGATATTCATCTACTGAATAATAGCATTTGCTTTCCAAAATGGTCTTCAACTTTATCTGAAACAGTGTTCGCGGTAACTCTCGTAATATTTTCGGAAGGTTATTATATAAAAAAGGAGTTTGGCAAAAACCAGTAGCATAGCCACCCACAATTGCCAGGCACTTCCACTGCAGCTGTAGCAATGGTCCCCTGAAGTGCATTCGGACCATTTGCATCAGCACTCGGCTTCAGACGCACTCGCTGCCCGTTTGTCACGCTGTATTGTAAAATATTACGGGGAAATTTTAATCTGCTGGGACCCGATACAATCCACCATCTGTTATAGTTAAGAGAGATGTATGGGATAAGCGTGATACTGCTTGCCGTTTGGAGATGGCCGTTATAGACGAATTTTGGATGTGGGTGGAATAAGTTCTATTTTATGTCGTTTTGGGAATAAATTTCACATTATCAGTGTGATCGTTGAGGTAAACTTGGCGTGGTAACCGACAAACTACCACTTTTTAGTAGAAGCATTCAAGTATTTTTATAATAAATTAAACATAATGGCCCATACCACAAGCATGCAAGAATTGCCTTGTCAAATTGATTGTAGAACAAATATGCTCTGAAATGAAATTGACAAGGCAATTCTTGTGGACGCCATATAACGTCATCGTTTCTCACAAAACCTCCGAGCTTAACTGCATAATACCCGCTGTAACAAAGACCAGATTAGCAGAGTTGCCAGGCATTACTCCATTCGCCGACATCGGCGGAAACTTAATATCCTCAGATATCGAGGGTCTATTGTCACTGGGCCGTCATTCATGCAGATATTACCTACAAGCATCCCGGAGATTAATGCATTCACACACGACCAGTGTAATTAGATCTCTCATTAGGCTAATCTCCGATCTGCACAGGGGGTTTTGATCCCACGAAGATAAGGAAAGTGATAATTGGACTATTGCTATTGTTTAAAGACTGTTATGGTGACGACCGATGTGGCGCAGCGGGCGCAGGTCCGCCTGCGACGCGGAGGTTGCGGGTTCGATTCCCGCCTTGGGTCAAAATGTTTGTACGATCTACGAATATTTGTTCCGGGTGTTCTGGGTATTTTCTATATATAATAAAAAATATCTATCTATTTATTGTATTAAGTATATATCAGTCATCTAGTACCCATAACACAGCTCTGTATAACAGCAGCTTACCTGGGGCTAGATGATGTTGTGTGGATTGTCCACCATTATTTATTTATTTAATTACGGTGGTGTTTGGTGGTAATTTAATTCAGTAAATATTCATATTCATATTCATATTCATATTATTTATTAACCTTAGGGACCAGGAACACTTGGTTTCGTTATACAGTAATAAGTAGATAGAGTCACAAATCAAAGCCCACACTAGGATCCTTTGTCTATCAGAAACTACTAGCACCATGATCACATCACACCAACAGTTTTTTTTTCTTTTTTTATGTCAGCAAGTGACAAGACGATCAAGACGCTTGACTGATGGTATGCACCATGCCTGACCATAACAGATAGATGTAGTGCCACCCAAAGCTTAAATTGTGGCACCGCACAGCGCTCATCACCCCGAGACGTTGCTGTTAAGTCTCTTTCGCACAGTAATTTACTTGCTACAGTGCCCTTCAAACCTAAACACAGTAATGCTTGCACACCACTGCTTGGAGATAGAATATCTGTAGATGTAACTCACAGACTTTTACTTAAACATCTCAAAAATATGCCTTTACATCGCACCTCAACACTTCCTATGCAAGAACATGTTTTATGGGATATCATCAGGACGCGATACGGGCCGCGTTGATTACGCTCTCACAAATTAGGCTTTGAGTTAAGGGCACGATAAAGTTTATGATGATTTGTAGCTCTCTACCATATCTCAGTAGCTGTAGTAGGTACATATAATACTCAAAAAAAAATTAATAACATGGGTATACCCATGTTATTAAATATTTTTTATAAAGTAAGGTAAGGTATGGTATACCATACCTTAGAACCATACAAGCAACGATTAGAACCTCCATTCGATGAATGATGACATTTAATTGGACGCAGGAAGTTGGTGAATGGTGAAGACTCAAGACAAGAACAGTTGTCATGGTGATGGTCAAATATATATATATATACTTGATAAGTTCATTTTTACTAGCAATAAGTTGCCTCGCATACTGTACCAATAACGCATGCTGTAATACCCTATAACTACGGGAACATTGGAAATGGTGGACGAACAATTGTGTGAGGAAGTGATGGGCATTCCGGCGAGGTCCGCGGTTGGGTCGCGCGGTGGCTGTGGATGTGTAGGTAGATAGATAAATGGATAGGTAGGTCAGGTACCATAGTTTTATAAAACAAGTAGCAAGATCTCTTCAACCTAGATTTTATAGTAAGTTGTGGATAACGCTGTTGGTTATATGTTAATTAAGTCTGTTTCATATCTACCATTTACTCAACCATAAATGTATAACTTTTTTTTTTTTTTTTTTTTATGTAGCAAGTGACAAGACAATCAAGGCGCCCACCTGATATTAAGCACCACGCCTGACTATAACAGATGCAGTGCCACCCAAAGTTTAAAGTTTTTAAGTGTTTGCGTGGCACTGCACTGCGCTTATCACCCCGAGACATTGTTGTTAAGTCTCTTTCGCCCAGTAATTTCACTTGCTACAGTGCCCTTCAAAACTAAACACAGTAATGCTTGCACACTACTGCTTGGAGGTAGAATATCTGACACTGCGGTGGTACCCACCAAGACGGACTCTTGCTGAAGAGTCCTACTACCAGGTACCCGAATTGAAACTGTTTGTTACCCAGAATAAACAAAATAAAAAATAAAACATAGGCTTAACAACTTACATTAAAAACAAACATTTTTAATGTATAGTGTAAACCTGTGTTGGGTGTTCTATTTAAAAATAATAATCATAAATAAAAAAATAATTTAACAAGCCAGCGTTCTAAACACGTTCTACGCGTGGTCTCTAAAAGTTCTTGTAAAAGAGTTCATGAACCCGTCTCAGTGAAATTCAGCAGACATCGGCAGATTAAATTCATTAGCATATTAACAAAATCTAAAGTTTGCATAACGTTTGAATATGAAAACTTCGCAACCTCTGCACGTAAAAATATAATTTACCTAAGTGAAGTTATGAAAGGAACTATCTCGGATCTTCGTTAGAAAAGTCGCTGGAACGTGTTTTAATACAAGGAAATGTGAGGCTGAACCGCATCCTTTCATTGCAGGATTGTGCTGAAAGTCGAGCGGTGCGAGTGAAATCTAGCAGCACTCTAGTGCGGGACCATGTCGATGATTATATACATTATATATAAATAATATATATTATATAATATATATTATATTATTTAAGATAATGCTTACTAGCATTAAGCTCGCCTTTGTTACTAGTTCTTTAAGTACAATAAAGAATTTAATTCATTCATTCATTCATATAGTCCATAGTGTGCATAATTTCATCTACTGTAGAAATCGCGTGTGAAGCGCTCGTGACGAAGCTGCCTCTGAAACTCTGCCACCAGAATTGGCTACTGACTCATACGAACTTACTTACTTTAGTTCCAAACAGGCAGGAGTCTCCCGCGGGCGAATGGCGAGGTTCACCCATCTAAAGTATCGTTTGGACTCCGCAGTCAAGACCGCTCTGTATAGAGACATTTCCGAGCTAGGCTCTGAGGGGCGAGACTGTCTCGCGACCGAGCACTGCCAAGTCGCGCCATTAGTTATCCGGTTTTAATCTGCACAGTCCCAAAATTACATTATTTAATGTTCAAGAATACAAACGACTCGAAAGCGGCTATATAAATGCTCATTTTGGTTCCTCAGGGCAACTTCAACATCACCGCCCCTTAACATTCTCGTTGTCTATGTCCATCCTAAGGTTGTCTGGAAGAGATCGCTTTCAGCGATAAGGCTGCCCATTGTATTTCCGCAATTTTTAAGTAGTTTATAAATATAGTATAGTTTTTAAGTTTTTATTTTTTGTGTACAATAAAGTACACAACAAAAGTTTTCAATCTATCTATCTATCTATCTTCAAAGGTTGCAGCAGCTAACTGCTAGCATACAAATGTTACCTTTATATGAACGAACACGCACTAACTCAGCATTTGTAACGTTACAAGACTAGCAAAAACATGTCTCAGGTCCCTCACTAAAACTTAAAAAAGAAAGACTCAAGCAAACTCATCTCCAAGCGGGATGCACTCGAGTCGGACGCGGACATCCTTCGATAAAATACGAATACAATTTGTATGTAGAAATTGTTTTGTATACGTTCTGTGGCCTCGTATTTATATCCTGCTTTGTGGTGAGTTTTTATTGCACTGCAAAACATGAAAGTATTATGTTATCTGTGACACATGCAGCATTTTGCAAAATAACCATCCTACTAGATTGTCTTTGGCTATCTTGTCAAAACGACATGGGTCTTCCCATTTTAATTATTTTTCTCGTGTTATTTTAAGTTTTATTGCGTAAATTTGGTGGCAGTTTATCCAATTTAACTTGTCTTCTTCTTCTTCTTTTCTTTTATGGCCTCTGTGACTAGTTTGCCACAATTTTGCCAGTGTCAAGTGTATTAGTTTGATTGTCGCTTAGCAACGTAAACAAACGAAATTTGGAAAGAAACGATGACTTTTCTTTCAAAATTCTCTTGGAAAGTCTTTGACTAAATTACCAACCAACATCACCCCTCCATTTCAATTACTTACACTTGTGCTAAGTAAACAAGTTAAATTGGATAAACTGCCACCAAATTTACGCAACAAAACTTAAAATAACACGAGAAAAATAATTAAAATGGGAAGACCCATGTCGTTTTGACAAGATAGCCAAAGACAATCTCCAATTTAACTTGTTTACTTAGCACAAGTAAGTAATTGAAATGGAGGGGTAATGTTGGTTGGTAATTTAGTTAAAGACTTTCCAAGAGAATTTTGAAAGAAAAGTCATCGTTTCTTTCCAAATTTCGTTTGTTTACGTTGCTAAGCGACAATCAAACTAATACACTTGACACTGGCAAAATTGTGGCAAACTAGCCACAGAGGCCATAAAACAAAAGAAGAAGAACCATCCTACTAATCCTACTAATATTACAAATGCAAAAGTCTGTGTGTGTGGGTGGATATGTGTGTGTATGTTTGTTACTACGTATCTCCGTGACAACTTGACTGATTAGCATGAAATTAGGAATATAGATAGCTTAAGTCCTGGAATAACAAATTGGCTAATTTTTATCCTGAAAAATTAACTGTTCTTGTGGGATCGCATAAAAAACTGCAAAACTGCAAAAACGCGGGTGAAGCCGTGCTGGAGCCTTATTCGCTATGACCAAACGGCTGGTTACGATATCTGCGAGGAATCATTGTCGACGAGACACGTTTTGGGGCTCGTCTGACTGTTTATCAAAGTCAACCAATCGATAGCGAAACTATCGCTATTGAAACAACACAGATACGAAATACAATTTTTTACAATTTCACACATGTCACGTATAGAACACGTTAGTAAGGTACACGTTATTGGTACGGAATCTCCTAGGTCATAGCGAATAAGCCCCCCGGTCATGCTCGTTTACGATATACCTTGCTTCACAACAGGGATTCTTTTAAACCATTTATTAGGTGAATTAAAACCATTTACTATATATTATTACGCGCATTATACAAATTAGTATTCTTCTACAAAATACTTTGAAGCTCAGTGAACCAAGAATGAAAAGGGGTTTAGGTAAATATAGTTTTGCTACTAGTTAAAACTTTACCTATAAGTACCTAATTAAGTTTAAGTCAAACGTTTTGTCGTGAAAGATGACTTGCGCAAAGTGGCTGGCAAAAACATGATGGGGAGAGCCGAAACCGGCTCAATGACGCATCTGAAATAGACTTCCGCATGTCATCACTCGCAACATTCACTGGTCTGACTTTAGTCTTACGGGTTTCTTCGTTTCGGATTCTATGGTGTACTTATTGAAACTTCCTAGATAGATCTTTTTTCTTAATTAAAAGGAGCGTGCACTTACCCTTAGTCGGAAAACTCTATACCAAGTCACACCCACATAACCCTGGTAAAGATTTGTTCTCGAGAAAAGTAAATCCCCAACCACAGTTAGGATGTAATTAACGGCAGGTAGCAAACAATTTTTCAAACAACTCCACAACAAGGTGTGAAACTTTGCCAATATCGACTTTGGCCGAAATTGGGGACAAATGTAACGAAAGTAAAAAGTGCGAAATAGCCGTAACTCGTGTCCGTAGCGGTGCCCGAGTTTGTAAGCGCCCTTTGTACAACTAAATAGTTGCGACTTTGTGGCCACTACAACATGAGGTAATATTCAAAATCTAAAGTTTGGGCTCTGCCACTGGCACTGGTTTAAAATAATAACAAAAGCTTTTTTTATAGAGATATTCATTGATTAATTCAAGTAGGACTTGGTTCAAATTACTAGAGTAGAGTTAAAAAACTGACGAAAAATCTGTAGTACTACTCCGCTTAACCATTTCATTTTCATTTCATTTATTCAATCCAATAACATTTTTTTATAATCGTTTTTGAAATTAAAACTAAAACAAAACAGCTAACAATAATACAAATAATAAAAACACAGAACTTAGCAAGTAAGTACTTAACAAACAATTAATAAAATATTTAAAACCACTGTCATATTGCAGTCTTCTTTTCGATAAAATGTCAAAGTGAGAAAAATGTCATAGTAAATTAAGTATAAAAAATAAATAAAAATTACACAACATTATTCTCACATGTGAAAAATTCCGTGATTGAGTAAAAACAACCTTTCAACAAAAGCTTTTTAAGTCGTGATTTAAAATATGTATGGACTTTCGATAACTAATGAGGTCAAAAGAAAAATATCGACTCGTATTTCATCCCTCTATGGAACATTATCAAGACCTTCATCATATCAGCCGATAGACGTCTATTGCACTGTCCGACTTCTTCTCCGTTCACGTCAGCCGGAGAACAAGTCGGACAAGCTCGACGTACAAGTCGATTTGCAAGTTTTGGTTTTAGCAAAATAAGAGTAGCATTCATCGATGAATTCCAGCTTACCAATACCGAGTGCGTGCATCCAGGTGGAATACCAGTTCCGTTCACGTCAGCCGGAGAACAAGTCGGACAAGCTCGACGAACAAGTCGATTTGCAAATTTTGGTTTTCGCAAAATAAGAGTAGCATTCATCGATGAATTCCAGCTTACCAATACCGAGTGCGTGCATCCAGGTGGAATACCAGTTCCGTTCACGTCAGCCGGAGAACAAGTCGGACAGTCGCAGTAGACGTCTATCGGCTGATATGATAATGGTGAGATGATTTTCTTGACTATGGATTCATTGATCTTGCAGATTTTTTGGATAAATCTTTCTTTACGATCAGTCTTACATCCGTGGAAGCAGTGGGAACATTAGAAAGTTGGTCATAATGAAAAGTTTCCGCTTATGTTATGGCCACATTGATATTGTGCCGGTGATGAAAGATGCGACGCGCCACAGAGGTTTGCAAGGCATACCGGCACTGGACATTCTTTTTTCTTTCCTTTGTTGCGTGCGCGATCTAAAGTTACGGTAACAAACGTTGGACAAACAATTTTGCCTTGGGACAAATGTTTGTACGATCTGCAAGTATTTGTTCCGGGTGTTCTGGATATTTTTTATGTAAGTAATTATAATCAAAAATATTTATCTATAATATTGTTTGTAAGAGAGCTCTGCTTCGCTTGGGGCTAGATGATGCTGTGTGGATTGTCCAGCATTATTTATATATTGATCTTAAGTTTTCATATAAATGAAGTACGCGTTTCACACTATCCCTGCAGCATACTTGCATGAATAACGTTCCGTTATCACCGTCGAGGGTATAAATCAGTCGCTCGACGCGGTGTCGTGTGCAACCTAATGTCTTCGTCGAGTGTAATCTCCCACACCATTGTTGGAGCTGAATGGACACTGCCTACAGTTTACCACCTACTGTACACTAGGTGTCAGTGATAGCGTATACGATTGACTTGGCTTTTAATATGTGCTGACTGGACGGTATGGGCTACGACGTGACCAACTCGACCTAAGCGATTTCGAAGTGATTTATCATCATCATGACAGTCATCTAATGTTCCCACTGCTGGGACACTGGCCTACTCTCAGGCGAGAGTGATTGGGTCTTAATCCACCACGCGGACCCAATGCGGATTGGTGGATGGCACATGTCTTTCAAGTTTTTAGTTCTTGAACGGTTTCCTCACGATGTTTTCCTTCACCGTATGAGAGCACTGGCATTGCGCACATAAATTTTTCATAGCGAAAAATCCATTGTTGCACGATCGGGTTTGAACCCACGACCTTAGGATCGGAATGCGGGGTCACTACCACTAGACCACCGGTGCTCTTTTATATCTTGCTAGAATCTAAAGCATCATTGAAGAGATTTGAATTTAGTTTTAAGATTATAAATAATATCACTATAATGTTATAAATGTGAAAGTTTAGATGTTTGGATGGATGTTTGTTCCTATATAACTCGATAACCACTGAACCGATTTGGCTGAAATTTAATACATAGATAGATCATTATCTATGTATTAAATTTCAGCCATTACCGGTCATTACCGGGAATAGGAAAAAAGTATCGTTCCCGAGGACACGTGAACGGGCGACGGCTAGTTTTATTATAATTTTATGAAACTCTAGTCTAGAGTTTTCAATCTCAAAAACTATGGGCTTTATTCATTATCATACTATAAGCCTCTGTTGGCTATTATGTCTTTCAAATCGGTTAACATCTTTGTTCATTGACATAATAATAATAAAAAAAGACACTAATGAGCTAAAATTAGAGTTTGTTTTATCAATAAATAATTGACGACCGATGTGGCGCGGCGCAGCGGGCGCAGGTCCGCCTGCGACGCAGAGGTTGCGGGTTCGATTCCCGCCTCGGGTCAATTGTTTGTACGATCTGCAAATATTTGTCCCGGGTGTTCTGGGTATTTTGTATATATAATAAAATAATATCTATCTATGTATTGTATTGTATTAAGTATTCATCTAGTACCCATAATACAGCTCTGTTTAACAGCAGCTTACCTTAGGGCTAGATGATGCTGTGTGGATTGTCAAAAAAAAAAAAGGAAGTAAGTTTATGCATAAGACTGTGTTGCATATGGTGATGAGTTATTACATTATTTTCAACCAACAGGGTTATAAAGCTTTTAATAAAATTATGAAGCGTCAAGCTTTTAAGTCCCATTAATTAATGCAGTGGAAATAAAGCCGGGTGTACATAAATATTATTATCGCCGACGGTGGGCTATTCGCGCGTGTGCACCCAACTAAATAATTTACGTGTTCAGCCACCGACCTTTTGTTATCACACTCTATATTAATGTAATTCGAGTGTAACATTGCACAATTTGTGAAATAATGCGCTAAAGATACCCATTTGACCTGAGGGACATTTATGTAAGTCAGTTGCAATCTATGTGACTTAATTGCAATCAAAAACTGACGTATTTTGTATGAAGACAGCTTATTGTTGCGTAATCGCCCTGCTAGGGAACTGTTGATCTGTACCTACTTACAGATTTTTCTCAAACTTAGGCACCAGTCTCTCACACAAAACAAGTTTTTTGAAATCGTTTTGTGATTTTACTGCATAAGTTTTTCTTTCATATAAGTACTAGTATCTGCCCACTGCGTTGTCCAGAAGTTGAATTTTGGAAATTCCGTTCTCTTGACCTTGACATCGATAGTTTACTTATAAAAGTTTGTTTTACAAGAGTTTTACTTGCTTATTTTAACATAAGTTGTGATGCCTATTATAAAAAATAATGAATTTAAAATAAAAAAACTTGTTGAACAAATACATTTATAGCTTTATTCTTTTGTAACATGCGCCTTTAATCTAAAATATTAATTATCATTTCCTTTCTTCGATCCAAGTCGTTAATAATAGTAGTTTCTATAATACTTAAATGAGATTAACTTACTTATACCTACCGTGTGTTCAAAACGTGATTTCCATAAATAGCCAATATGGCGGCCACAAAACATCAGCGTACTTTTTCATTGTACCGTTTATAGGCAAACCAAATAACACAGACGCCTTCCTGCATATTTACAGAGGTGTGGGGAGAGAAACGCGAATAACGCTAAGGTATAAAATTACGCCTGCCGCCCGTTTCCCGCGTAAACTCCGCATCAAACACGTTACTCTCTCCAGGCTGACCGATTCGCAGAAAAATTGAGCAATGGTCTACGCACATTGTTATAACATATACCTAATTACTTATTTCTATTTAACTCAATTGCTAAATTTCAAATCCTGTGCCGTCCCGTCTGACAATGTGCGTTGGCCATTATTTGGTTTGCCTACAGAACAGTCAGAACAGTCTTACACAGCCTCCATAATAAACTCCGCGATCATCATCTCCATGGATGGGGCGATGCCTTCGTCATGGCAACTCTGCTTGAAGCACTCCGCGACTCTGAGGATGCGCCAGCAATGATCTGGTTCCGTGTCGTGCTGCTTCTCGCAAGCGTGGATGAGGTCTACCATCTTATGCGAGAGGATCTCACCTGAGAAACAAAAGGAGTTTGTATGAGAGATCGCCAGTGGTAAAGTTCGCTTCTATGCTTCAGGTTTTTTATAACAGCTACTGGCGAGACGGTCTAGCTAGTCTTTTGCTTGATGCTAAGCGCCATGCTAGTGTAACTCAAAGTTTTAAATCACGCCTGTACTGCGCTCGTCGTAGTTTTTATGGCACTTTTGCCTAGTAATTTCACTTGCTACAGTACCTTTCAAACCTAAACCACTTCCTACCGCTTGAAGGCAGAATAATCTAGCACTGTACAGGTTGTAAAGTGATAGACTATTCTGCCTAAATGAACATTTGCTGAATAATTCTTCCACCAGGATAAAAATGTGTCGAGGACGACTTACATAACATATATTTTACTATCAAAGTGTGTATCGCGGACGATACTACTGTCCACCAAGATATATTGTAACGCTCGCAAACGCAGGTCTAAAACTGCTCGCCCTGCTCTAAAAATTGCTACTGTTGTCACATTCATATCTATGACAAACGCGGTGGAGGAGCTACTAGATACGTGAAGGTAACTCACCGTTGGGGAAAGACTCGATGAACTTGTGTGTGTTTTCGTGATGCATCCTCGAGCTGTCAGTCAGTAGGTTGAAGTACCGGCTCATGCACTGGATAGCGCAGCCGATCTCGCGGTGCTCGAACTTGAAGTCGTCGCGCCAGAAGTGAAAGAACTCCTCCATCTTTTCTTCGCTTAGCTGGCTCTGAGGAATTAATTCTTATCTAAGACAATGGACGATTTGACATCATTTGATGCTATAAAAAACCAAACAAGATCTTAGCACGTAGAAGTTAAACAACTTGCCTAGGGCACTGGTGGTCTCGTGGTTATGATAATGGCTTGCCTTCTTATCCTAAAACTGTGGGTATTTTTAAGTAAAACATATTATATATGAGCAATGTAGACTCTCAAACGGTTAAGATAAACATCGTGAGAAAACCGGCATTTCCATAAATATCTTGAATTCGACCAACATGCCTCTAGACGCTGTATAAACAATCATCAGATGGTAAAAAGGCGTATCATCTTGTATTTTTTGTGCGTTAATGAAACATGATAACATCACAACTCTGTAAATAGTGAATAAAATATGGTAGTAAGAAAATTAGTGCTCACCTCTTCGCGGCATTTATCCAGCGCTTCCCCAAACCCAAGTGTGACGTCCTTCATCACAATATGATCCGCCCAGATACCGTGCATCAAGCAGACCACCAGAAATGCTACTTTTTCGTCCATTCTGCTGTCCTGATCCTGACCGCACAACGCTATGACTTGTCAGTGGATATTTCAGTATTATAATGGCTCAGTTTTAATCAGTAGGTGTGTTTAATGATAGGTTCTATATTGAATTCGAAGGCTAGTATGATTGCCAGTTTTGAAATGTAAGCACACGGCACGTTATATATTGTACTGGAGTCTCATTAGGTGACTGTACTTTGAGAATAGTGTAGGTATATTTATTCCCTATCAGGTAGTACTAAAAGTAATAGCTGTTATCTATGGTAATAGGAGTAATAAATAATCTACTGTAAAAGGAGATGGTAAAACTTTAATATATAAAAAACACACCAGAAATTCACGTTCCAATCTTTAAAATCTAAAGGCCACTCCTAAATGAACGATTTTTAGAAATATTGTGACCTAATAAAAAAAAATAGTTAGGATGAAAAGCAATTTTAAATGCTAATAAGGCTATTCTGCCAGTAAGAGCATCATGACAGCCTTCTAATGTTCCCACTGCTGATGGGATGTGTCCTGTGCTGAGATACTAGTCTACTCTCGAGTGAGAGTGATAAGGTCCACTACGCAGACCCAATGCGTATTGGTGAATCTTTCGAATTGAAGTATGCCGGTTTCCTCACAATATTTTCCATCACCGTATGAGAGCACGCGGGCATTGACACATAACTTTTTCTAATAGAAAAATTTTTTGGTGCACGACCGGGTTCAAACCCGTGTCCTTAGGATCAGAAGGCAGGGCCACTACCACTAGACTATCAGTACTTGTAGAGCAGCATCATAGAATTACACTAAGTGGGCTCTTACGCTTCTATATCATTAGTAACTAATTGCACATTTTTTTAAAGCAAATAATGGATGTCGTTATTTGTCGTCGACGTAGGTACTTACCCCGTTAATCAAATACTTAGCCAAGGTAACTATAGTTTAGGAAATTGCTTATATCCGTTTCATTATACAAAGTTTGTATGTACTATGTTTTTTTATTAATTTCTTTGATGTGATGACAAACAAACATACAATACAGCCTGTATAATGGTAAGCGGTTACTTTTGCAACATCTACCTTGTGATTTTGTTTACGAGAATACCATTTGTGTCATTTTACGACATCGAGACAAAATGTACTATTTTACAATACGGGAATTGCCTTTCAGATATCACTGTTGCCACCTTGAGACGTGGATCAATAGTCTCATGTGCCCGTTATTTTACCGGAAACCATACCCTTCGAACCGGAACACAGCAATACGATCATTACCGTTTAGCGGCAGAAATAAGTATGGTGGTAGTTTTTTATTTTTATTTTTTTATTTATATTTATTTGGGATAACAAACAACAACACTTAAATATAACTAGATGCTTAATTGCTAACCTATAAAATATTACTACAAGTGCAGTCAGCCCCTTTATCCACGAGTTCACTAGTTAAAAATAGGCAATAATAAGGTAAGTATTGTTCAAAACTACCTACGCGTAGAAAGCAATACAATAAAAAAAACGAAGTAAACAAACCTGTGCTATGCTTATACCTACATACAATACATATTACTTATACCTAAACATAAATAGCTATACTCATAATGAGCGTTCTTTCCTGGACGAGCTCTATCACGAAAAACTCTACTAGGTGAATTTTTTTTTTTTTTTTTTTTATACCACTAAAGTGGCAACCAAGCGTACGGCCCACTTGATGGTCAGCGGTTACCGTAGCCTATGTACGCGTGCAACATTATAGATATCACTTGCGTGTTACCACCCTGAGACGTTAGATGGAAAGTCTCATGTGCCTGTAATTTCACCGGAAACCATACCCTTCGAACCGGAACACAGCAATGCGAGCATTGCTGCTTGGCGGCAGAAATAGGTATTCAGCCACGCTTTACACCCTCGTATTTTCAGATGTTCGCAAACTAAAATAAAAAAGGGTCCTGGGGCCCAACCATGAACACATAAAGCGATTCAAATGAAGACCTATACTAAATTATCAAAAAATTGTATACCTACCATGACACGACTGTCTAATTGATCCATGACATCAAATTTTTTGACAATTTAGTTTAGGTCTTCATTTGAATCGCTATAAGCTTCCAAAAAAGCTATAAGAGTTCATGGTTAGGCCCCTGTTTCTTTTTAAATCGCAGTTTGTTCAGCTACTTCCGCCCACTCCAGCTCCATGTCACAGCGAATCCACCTTCAATCAATCACTTGAAAAGAGCACTCAGCATGTTCACGTTTAACTCATACATAAATGCAACGTCTCCCGACGGACCCGCGCAGTCTGCCGAACGAAGATTGATCGCTCGCTTACACATGCGGAATATGAAACTTAAAAGGTGCAAAATCGATGTATCCTGATGAAATAGGAGATACAATCCACAGGTTGTGGGTTGAGAGAGTAGCTGGTAATACGACTTCGTGGTGGTGGTCGATTGTCCGGTTTAAAACGCGAGAACTTTTGTCCCGTAGTGGAAATCAAACCGGTGATCGAATGCTCGGTTGAAAAATAAAAGGTTACGAGTTCGATTCCCGCTGCGAGATCAATGTTTGCATGTATTTAAAATCTTTAGCCTTCTAGGCCTTGTGGACACCACAGTTTTTCTAGGCATAACCTTAGATAATAAACTGCAATGGGGCCCACACATAGATAAATTGTCGAAGAGACTTAGTTCTGCAGCATACGCAGTCAAAAAGATCCGTCATTTCACCGACGTCGATACAGCCAGACTAGTTTATTTCAGCTACTTTCACAGCATTATGTCTTACGGTATTTTGTTGTGGGGGAGTACTGCAGATATTAACACCATATTCGTGTTGCAGAAGAGGGCTGTTCGCGCAATTTATAACATGGGTCCCAGAGAATCACTTAGAGATAAGTTCAAAGAAATCAATATTATGACAGTACCCTGTCAATATATTTATGAAAATCTTATGTATGTTCGCAAAAATATTAATCTGTTTAAAAAAAAATGTGATAATCATTTAATACTAGAAATAAAAATAAACTCGCTGTTCCCACAGTTAGGCTCACTAAGGTCAGTAAATCTTTTAAAGGGCAATGTGTACGCTTCTTTAACAAAGTCCCAAGCGACATACAAAATTTATCAATTGTCAAATTTAAAAACTTAATTAAACAAAATCTGTCTCAAAAAGCTTACTATAAAACAACCGATTACCTAGATGATAAAAAAGCTTGGGACGAATGTGCTCCAACTCTACTTGGAATCCATAACAATAGCAAGGGTCATGCCAAAAAAGCGATAGGAACCCAGCCGGTGTTGTTGCCAGTTCTTTTACGGCATGGGCGCGTTGGAACTGGTGTAAATTTTCCTAGCTTGTAAGACGTTTCAAAGTGATCCTTGTGATTCTACTGAATAAATAATTTTTGATTTTGATTTTGATTTTTGACTTTCGTTTATTCGAAATTAGATTTTTTTATTCGATATTAAAATTGTTTCAATATTTAGTGAATAAAACACCAAGAAAACTTTTTACAAAGCTAAATTATGTAGCTACAGTGTTAAAAACTATCCAGGTAAGTCTGCTCTTAATATTTTAATTGAATTCCCAAAGCATAATGGAGTAAGCTACTTATCCGTAAGCACCCGCCGGAATACCGATTCGCACCAACTTCGGATACAATATCGTTGTTTTTGTCGCGTTTCGAACTTTGCTTATTTACAAAGCTTTCACGCAAGTTTCGCAAATTTTATTGCTGCAATAAAATCGTGGTATTTTCTTTCGTAAGCCAATTATACACGTAACGGCATGGCGCAACTTTTCTAAAACTGGAAACTCCTTATCATTCGACTGAAAGTATACGTAAATTGTACTAGAATTACCTGCTTCTCGTATTATAATATTCTTTCAGACCAGAGGCTCGACGACCAAAGGTCCTTGTTCATTTAACAATTTTCATGTCGTTACGAGTTTATTATAGTTTCATAAGTACTTACTTGTAATCCTTATTCTCACAGTAATAAACTTTTTATCATTTTCAATTTTTTTTATTGAAAACTATCTGCCGATCTGCTCCAGCATAGCATAGGTGCAATGAAAACTTAAGCACCCGTGTGAAACCGGGGCGGGTCGCTAGTAATAAATATAACCTATGTTACTCAGCGGCAATGTAGAAAGGTTCTAAAGGTGAAATAATTTTTGAAATCGGACTAGTAGTTTTTGAGTTTATTCATTCTATAAAATATTAGTATAGATGTCAAAATTTGATCATGCAATTTTGCTTTCATTGTATCATTGCCTGTACAGGCAATGATACAATGTCTTATCCTATCATTGTCTTTCCCCAGGATAGAGTATGAAGAACCATGTTTTACAGAACACAGTACCTACATACACAGCTATAGGCTGCGCTATTCATTTGAAGACGACTGGAGCAACCGGAGTAACCGTTGCAAAGCATTCCATTCCTTTGCACATAATAAATGAAGATTGGAAATGTTTGGTGCATTACGCCGGAATACCTTCCTCAAAGGAGCTGTTGGTCATCCGATAGAAACAGTTATTTCGAAAGGAATCTGAATGGGAATTCTATAGAAAGAAAATACTCGGAGTATACGATCTGTTAGAGGCTGGGTGAGGCAAATAAATAAACTTTACATCATTTGGGTGACCGGTAGTGGCAATGAAATATGAGTAGGTATTGCTCTACAACTTTCACAACAATTATGCTTCTTTACGATCGTAACCAACTGGTTTATACTATTTACCTACGAGGTGACAGGTTTCTCAACTGGATTTAATCAGACTTATTTGGTAAAAATGCAAATTGATAATAAACTAATCAATCCGATCGAAAAGCATTTCAGCAAAATCGGTCGTTATCACTACTACTTTTTCTTTCTGTTATTTTTGAGTAAAGTGCCTGTATTTTGGCATGTGTTAAATCTATTGTTTCTTTCACCGCCTATGGAATTCTTTTGCAATGTAGGGGCAAAAAACTCAAGTATGTGTCCATGCAGTGAGCCGGTTTGGAATAATACTGTGTTTTTGAAAACAATGCAGACGAAGTTCTCGGTGATTTGCGACCAGACCTGGCTGATAAGTTTTTCAGAGAGTATTGTCTATGTGGGATCTCTGTTTGGCTCTTTGGTCCTTGGCTTCTTGTCTGATAAGTAAGTTGGTAGTTTTATGTTGAAGTATTAGTAGCGTATTAGGCATATGGAGGACGTGACTGGCTGATGAAGGCAATTGACCGCCAGGCATGGAAAAAGTTGGGAGAGACCTACGTTCCGAATTGGACAAATGAAGGCTCAAAATGATGAAATGATGATGATTAGTAACGTAGAACCTTTTGGATGCGTCCAAGGTTTTTATAATCAACCTCGCTGTACAAGAATGCTTGCGTATTTCAAAATAACACTTGAATATAAATATTCATTTACAAGTGCGCTTAGTTCTTCTACTTTGTAGTAGGTAGGTCAAAGTCAAAAATTGTTTATTTCAATAAAATCACAAGGATCACTTTGAAGCGTCTTACAAGCTAGGAAAATTTACGCCAGTTCCAACGCCGCCCATGCCGTATAAGAACTGGCAACAACACCGGCTGGGTTCCTATCGCATTTTTGACCCTTCTGTAGGTACTTCTGTATTTTTCGGTATTTTCTGTATTTTTTAGGTGTTTTCTGTATTTTTCGGTATCTTCGGTATTTTAACAGGGTATTTTTACTCTCACTTTAGTAATTTCAATTCAGTCTTATCAAAGTTACTACTAACAGAAATTGCTTTGTTTTAGATACGGTCGTCTCACCATTTTTACTGTATGCTGTTTTATCATCGGTCTGTTTGGGTGCCTCGTCAGCGTGATGCCAAACGTCACTGCATACATCTGCATGCGCTTCCTGGAAGGTTTTGGATCCGGGGGTGCCATCGTTACCTCCTACGTCTTCCTGGTCGAATACTGCGCGAAAAAGCACCGGGAAACCGTCACAGCGCTGTACCATTTACCAATAAATGCAGGCCATATTACCGTGGCTGGAGTATCGTATCTACTAAGGGACTGTGATCAGTTCCAGTTAGCGCTTTCGATTCCTATGTTTCTGTTCGTGACTATGAAGTGCATAACACTGGAGTCTCCAAAGTGGCTGATGGATAATGATAAAACAGATGAAGCGGTGGCGGTTATGGAGAAGATTTTGCAGTTGTAAGTAACTACATTGTGGATTTGAAAAGTATGTGCACAATGTCAGTGTTCTTTTTTTTAATGAAGGAACCCATCTTTCATCAACCTCATCATTACATAAAACCAGAACCAGAGTTGGTGGTCAAACACTTGTATATAACTAAAAACTCGTATTGTTATGGCATTACTCAAGTACCTTCGTATATATAGTTTTTAAAACTATCATGGTTATTAACATAATTCTCACTTAAAACGGGATATTTACCATGATTTGTGAGTGTGTAGGAGACAAAAACCGGTGGTACCGCCTGTGCGCCCTGATACTGTTAGTGTCGTGTGTCGAAATCGAGTTGTGTGTGAGAATGAAACCGATGGTAGTATCGGTCGCAATAAAAGACTAAGAAAGAGGGTGGACAGATTTGACTTCAGTTCTCCCGTGATCATGGTGCATGTAACTGCGCCGAAATATCGGGAATCAATAAAACTCGCAAATCATGGTAAATATCCCGTTTTAAGTGAAAATTATACCTTTGTATATACCTACCCACTATGAACAAACAAAACACCTACCTACCCATTATTCGAAAGACATTGTCAATAATGTGCTATCTAAAGCATTAGATTTACGAGATGTTTCATTTACTCTCGTTAGTTAAATAGGTCAGTGTCTCAGCAGTAGGACATTGAAAGGCTAATCGTGATGATGATGATTAAGCTACCTACCTAATTGCTTTTGTTTTTTGAACACATGCTACCAAGCTGTATTAAATAAAATATTTTATTTCAGTAATGGCGACTCAAATGAAACAATTAAAACCGAAATAGAAGAATACAAATTCTCACTTTCCAATACTCCACGACGAAAGGTGACATTTTGGCAAATATTCAAACACAGAAAACTCGCCACAAACCTCGTTTGCATGTCATTTATGTACTTCGCCTGTGGCATGGGCTATATGGCGTCTCGCAGTACATTGGCAAAATGAGTGGCGAAATCCATGCAAACGTTGCCATATCTGGAGTGTTGCTTTTACCAGGAACTATAGCTGCTGTGTTCCTTCTCAAGATTCTGAACAGAAGACCTTTCTTAATGGGAACCAGTTTCATGTCTGGACTGCTTATGCTGGTAGTTGTGTGCATCCCTTCTCATTTACATTGGTTGCGAGTGGTGACAGCGTGTACTTGCAACTGCTTCTTTTTTATGTCGTTCATCATTGTGTTTTTATACGGAGTGGAACTGTTTCCGACATCGATAAGGAATTCCGTGCTAGGTTTTTTAGCTGTTTTGTCACGAGTAGGACAGATCGTCGCTCCGCCTTTGAACTCACTACCACAATACGCTTCAGGGTCAATATTTGGTGTGAGTGCGTTAACTGGAGCTGCTTTATGTTACTTTCTACCGGAGACAAAAGACACTGAGCTACCATCTTTTCTGGAAGATTCTAAATCTATACCTCATAAAAGGCAATCGACTCAAAATGACTAATAAATATTTGTACATGCATGGCAATCAACAAAGCCTGAAGTATGAATAATTTGTGTTCGTTTCATTTATCTGCGTTTGGGATGTATCTGACTTTGTTATAATAGATTGACGAAGATAAACACTGCCAGTGGCAATTTCAACAGAGCAGATGCTCTTGAATCCAATAGCCGGATCCACACCGGACGATCCAAAATGGATCGGCGATCCCTGATCCGTGATCCAAGATCGTGATGTGTTGAGCGTGGATCGTTCTAGGTCGATCCAACAGCAATCTTTTGCGATCCTGACTGGCTGCTCCAACGCGTTCCTGCCGATCCATACTGAATCAGTTGAATTTTGTTGCGAATTATCCATAACGGCGGATCACGCGATTTTCACAACCGTCCAGACTGCGCGCGCCAAGCGACTGAGACTTTGTGCGTAACCGAAAAAACGACAACAAATGGATCGGATCGCACGCGGCGAGGAGCGCGGAGTGCTTTCGGGAACGATTAAAAGTTGTTTCTATTAGGCCATGACATAGAAGCGTCACCAGAGTTGGCCACGAACTTTAACTAATAATTTATAATAGCAAATATTTTAACTCGCATCGTGTTGACTCATAGCTCTCTTTTTCAAAGGTTTTCATCATTTTGTCTGAAAAATATATGACGAGTCAATCTGTTTGTCGGCTGCGTCGATTGCTCTTTTCAATCGTCACAGGCGCTACTTTTTATTGAGAGGAAATGGAGATTGGATTTTTTGCAGTTTGAGATTCAAAATCGATGGGTGTTTTACGGTAGGTTATATCCGTTCACAATTTCTTGGATGTTCTTCAAATATCTTAGTTTAAGGCTGCGTTTCCACCAGAGATGAGCGAGGGATGTGTTTGTTAGGAACAAATATAATCACTTTATTTGCCCAGCAGAGCCACCACGTTAGAATCCGATCATTTATATCTTACAAGAATGTACGTTAGACGTACATTCTTGTAAGATATAAATGATCTACATAGTGTACGTATGCCGTTTATTGCTGTACGTTCGTCAGGTACTGAGAAAATCGACTTCGCTAGTGGCTCTGCCAGGAAGGATGCTTTCCAGCAGAGCCACCTTGGATTATGTATTTAGAAAAGATAAACGTTACCTACTGTGCTTAAGCAAAAACTGTTGTACGTATTGTGTTTAGTATGTACGTGTTGAAAAATTTCATTATTATGCATTTGTTTTTTTTTATAACTAATTTAAAATATACAAACATTTTATAAAAAAAGCGCCTGATTAATTTAAGTCAACAAAACAGTTTATTTTGTCCGCAAGAGTGGACCTCTGTGTACTTAATTCACCTGTTCGTTGCCTATGTTAGAATACTACAATTACAGTTACTTAGGGTGACAATCCACTAAAGCGGAGCAAAGAGAGAGCAGAAAAATACTTGTAATCCAAAAATAGATTATTTTTACATCTTTGCTCCGTTTTGTGTCGTTTTGGTTGTTTTTACTCATTTCTACTGTGATGGGTGAGTGAGATACGAAATTTAGAAAAACATCAAGATATTATGCCATACAGCAATTTGCATAATAGAAATGTAACCCAATCACTGTCACTCAAGGGTGAGAACAGGCCAGTTTCAAAGCTTGTAGATAGGGTTTTTTTTTTTATACAACTGAAGTGGCAACCAAGCGTACGGCCCACAAGATGGTAAGCGGTTACCGCAGCCTATGGACGCTTGCAATACCAGAGGTATCACTCGCGGGTTGCCACCTTGAGGCTAAGATCGAAAGCCTCATGTGCCAGTAATTTCACCGGAAACCATACCCTTCACACCGGAACACATCAATGCGAGCATTACTGCTTGGCGGCAGAAATAGGTATGGCGGTAGTCCTTCCCCGGACGAGCTCTATCACAGAGAACTCTACTACTCTTAGGGTAGGAAATTATAAAAAAAAATCCTTGAGATTACTTTCTTTCGACTAAAAATTATTTTTTATAAAAAAGTCCTTGAGGTAGGTAATATAGATACTTTCCTTCGACCAAAAATTGCATTTAAAATAAATAATGCTAGTGAAAAAAGGAATTATAACCATAAAATTCAGTAGAGTCGTAACAACCTTCCTGATTCTCCGCGTTTCATCGCTAATGCGAAAGAGGAGGGGCACCATCTATTATGGGTCAAGCATCAGATAATTTAGTGAGACCCCCAGGGTACTACTGGATTATCTGTGGAAGGGAAGTGTCATACGCTCTCAATGTCGCATAGGACGTGTGATGGAAACAAAATATAAGTTTTACAGTAGCTTGAGTTTGACCAGAGACATACTTAGTAGCAAAAGCCATATAAAAAAGGACATTAATTAATTGTTCGTTTCTTCTAGTTTTTTTTTTTTTATTCATTCCTTAATTCTAACAAGTAAACAAGTAAACTAAAACTTTATCTAATTCAAAACTGCTTCTATTCAATTGAAGAATACTTCGAAAAACATAAATATTACCCATAGCAATCTTTGTATTACCCCAATACTAAGTAACTACCTATTTAATACCTTACCTTTTAGTTATTCTTTGAATTTAAGTAATGTTAACCCGTCCGAATGTTAGGTATAATAAGTTAGGTACTCTTATGTAAGCAGCTTAGCGCCCAGCATAGCCTACATATAATTTGCAATGCCTGAAAAGGGCAAATAAGTTCTAAGTGCCATATTACTTTTAAGACCTTTTGTAACACTTATTTGTGCAAATAAATATCTTGAAATCTTGAAATCTTCTTAGTTCATATTTCCTTTTTTTTCATAGTGTTTCTCTAATTTTTATAACAATAAAATGAAAACAAAGCAAATGGACATAATGTGTGAAGCCAAATAATATGAAAACAGGTACTACCTCATACTACTTATTCCTACAGCTGACAGATATTGATCGACCGACACTAAATGACATAAATATGATGTAGGTATAGTTCGATGTGCAATACCGATTTGCGCATCACAAACGGCTAACTTCACGGAAGCCTAGATCCGCCGAGTACTATACCTAAATACAACACGCATGAAAGCTTTCTATTAACTGGCTTATGTTTTTATATTACCTGTATATTATAGCAGAGACGATCGTGTTTCATATAATAATAATTTTTTAACAGAAAAAAAAAACCACTAACTAAAAAAAACGCTAACTCATCATTACGGCGGCTAATAAAACTGAATGAAGATCTTAAAAAAACCTTAAAAACATTTTAGAGAATACAATGCAACCTTTTCCTAGATAAGTAACGGAAACCTTCCAAATTCAAAAGTTTAAAGTAACCTTTTTCGTGATCTTCTATAGAAAGCCGTTCAAAACTAGGGTAAATAAATGAGTTATTGGCTGGCAGTAGTTATTGGCTACTTCATACTCAAACACTTCCTAAAAGCTACTGATGCTAAGTACAATATCTCCCTTCATTCTAGAGAATAGTTTACATATTTAGCTTTAATATTTGTGCCGATTTGTACCACCTTTCGAATAATTTCGTATAAAAAAAATCATAATTGATTGACAATCGGCAATCCGGCTAATGTGGTGGTTTTGTTGTGAAAACGGTAAGGATTGCGTTTGACTACAATTCGAATGAAACTTGTCTCATACCTCATATCTCTGTAGTTGATCCATATTTTGTTACTATAAGTTATTTTATATTAATTTAAATGTATTTAATTATTTTTTTACTTTAAAACATTAAATTATGGTATAGCTAATAACAGAAACGAAAAAAACTAAGTTTTAAGTTACTGACCATACATGTACATCACCGCCAGTCACCCACGAATTCAATTTTTAGTTTGTCAAATTTGGCCAAATTGGCCTTCTTCCAAGTAATGCGAACGAGTGAAACCTTACTCCTCAATAATAAATAAAAACGACTTAAGTAGTTAGTTTTTGGTCAATCGGTTCAATGCAAAATTTTAACTTAATCTGACGTTTGCTGAGAGCACAGCATAGATGGCCAGTTGAGTAACCACCGCATGCAGAGATCAGTTCAAGATCCGATGGCCTGAAATAAACTTGTACCGAAACCGATACTAATTCATTTTGTCTGGTAAACTTTATACTGTAATTATTTATACAAGGGCTTCGAAAAGTTCGTTTATACCAGAGCTAAGAACTCGATAATTATGTTCCTTGTATTTCTTAAAAAAAATGACTATAATCTGCTGTGTTTCGTAAAAAATGCTACAGCCCATAACTGAAACCAAACATGCCAGTAACTAATTCTGGGGTGCCAGTAACACAATTTTTATTTGAATGAATATAAAAACTTTATAAACAATGTTAATTATTTTTATTGTTATTAAAATTATATTAGAACTTTTTCCGTCTCCACTAACACCATAAAAACATCATTTGGATGACGCCTAAAGAAACTATAGCAATTTAAATTGACCAAGGTGCTTAGGTAGCCAATAACTGCTTTTACCCTATTTTAAATTGTATGTATACCTATGGTCTAAGTATGTAGGTATTTATTCATACGTTTATACCTTTGGTAAGTGATATTTAATTAATTTAATTTTATAAACTATCAATCTCTGGATGATCCGGGTGAATTTCCTAGATTTTTAATTTAGTTTAATAAACCATTTTATCTAAATATAGCTTTTGAAAATAACGTTTATATTCGAGTTAAGTTGGAAACAAACAGCAGATTTAATCCATTTCAGTGTTATCCCAAATCAATGGCAGCTTACACAACAGCAATAGCCACCAATTGATTTACAATAATTACGTTTACCGAGATTGCTCTTCATATAATGTAGGTATGAGAGATGATTAACCCCGGCTTTGCTCGAGTGTTTAAACTTACGTAAAAACCTTCTTCTTGAATGACACATTTATTGATGAAAACAGTATCTAAATCCGTTTCGTAATTTAAAAGATCCAGGCGCACATACATACCATACACATGCATAAGCAAGCATATATGCATACATTCAGAGGGACAGATTGAGTGTTTAAACTTACGTAAAAATCTTCTTCTTGAATGACACATTTATTGATGAAAACAGTATCTAAATCCGTTTCGTAATTTAAAAGATCCAGGCGCACATACATACCATACACATGCATAAGCAAGCATATATGCATACATTCAGAGGGACAGATTGAGTGTTTAAACTTACGTAAAAACCTTCTTCTTGAATGACACATTTATTGATGAAAACAGTATCTAAATCCGTTTCGTAATTTAAAAGATCCAGGCGCACATACATACCATACACATGCATAAGCAAGCATATATGCATACATTCAGAGGGACAGATTGAGTGTTTAAACTTACGTAAAAACCTTCTTCTTGAATGACACATTTATTGATGAAAACAGTATCTAAATCCGTTTCGTAATTTAAAAGATCCAGGCGCACATACATACCATACACATGCATAAGCAAGCATATATGCATACATTCAGAGGGACAGATTGAGTGTTTAAACTTACGTAAAAACCTTCTTCTTGAATGACACATTTATTGATGAAAACAGTATCTAAATCCGTTTCGTAATTTAAAAGATCCAGGCGCACATACATACCATACACATGCATAAGCAAGCATATATGCATACATTCAGAGGGACAGATTGAGTGTTTAAACTTACGTAAAAACCTTCTTCTTGAATGACACATTTATTGATGAAAACAGTATCTAAATCCGTTTCGTAATTTAAAAGATCCAGGCGCACATACATACCATACACATGCATAAGCAAGCATATATGCATACATTCAGAGGGACAGATTGAGTGTTTAAACTTACGTAAAAACCTTCTTCTTGAATGACACATTTATTGATGAAAACAGTATCTAAATCCGTTTCGTAATTTAAAAGATCTAGGCGCACATACATACCATACACGTGCATAAGCAAGCATATATGCATACAAGAAATAGTAGTAGAGTTCTCTGTGATAGAGCTCGCCCGGGGAAGGACTACCACCATACCTATTTCTGCCGCCAAGCAGTAATGCTCGCGTTGCTGTGTTCCGGTGTGAAGGGTATGGTTTCCGGTGAAATTACTGGCACATGAGGCTTTCGATCTTAGCCTCAAGGTGGCAACCCGCGAGTGATACCTCTGGTATTGCAAGCGTCCATAGGCTGCGGTAACCGCTTACCATCTTGTGGGCCGTACGCTTGGTTGCCACTTCAGTTGTATAAAAAAAAAAAAAACTATGTAAAAGATATTATAATCTATCAAAGATGAGCCAAAAGGAGTGTTAATTCGACTTGAAGAATCGTGTTAAAATTGCGTCATATCATCTTCACACGGTATGTGGTGGGTATTGATTGATTTAACATAACTTTCCGCTTCAAGATATCCCACCTTATTTTAGTCAATATGGTTTTCCAATACAATTCAAACTTTTTTTGTTCCAATAAGGATGAACTACCTCAACTGTTAGTACTAGTCTGGCTGGTATGACTAAAGAATATATAATTTTTATTTTTTTCTTATTTTATTGGGAAAACAAACAGTAGGAAAATAAGAATGAAAAAACTTAATATTAAACATCATAAATCGTTCGTTACATCATAAATAACTAAACACCAATAATAAGTTTTCGCAAAAAATAGGTAGGTACTTAAAAACTGGTATTCCAGCTGGATGATTACGCAACTCGGTATTCACCCATGCTCAACTCTGGTGTGTCTCTAGGCCGCCCGAAGACCTCTGTATTGGCCTAACAACTTTTAAAAAGGCGACCGACTGCTTTACGTGCCCTCCAAAGCACGGGAGCGGAATTCATCTTATAATTGCTACTTTTATTCTGCTAAAACCATTTTATTTAGATACGCGTGGATCTTGTGCGGATAATAAACCGCACGTCAATAGTGCGATTGCGCTGCAAGAACACGGGAATTTCGCAAAGCAATACAAAAGGTATGAACTAACAAGTCACTCTCAACGACAAATTCAACAGAACATCGCATTGTCGGTAATACAAACTTTTTTCATTATAGCTTATTGAAAATAACGGTGCCGCCATTGTTTCGTTTCTTTGCTGCGGAATAGTATAGAATGGTGCTGAGCGCTACGTCTGTTTATTGATTTTCAATTGATGGTTTTATGCTGTAGCATTGTTCGAACAGTTGAAGTGGTATTAGTTCTGAATCTAAACGAGTTATTACACAATACCACAGAACAGGTACTACGTACAGAATGGCCACTCCATACCTCCCACTGGTTTTACTAACTCACCCCGGTCGCGCGACGGTAAAATATAAAAACAACGGTCAAAAAACAAAAGAATGCTCGAACACCCGTAACGATAATTAACAAAGTAGCTAATGTTACAACAATCTTTTACAAATGTAGCTTTTTTCTTTAGAAACAATTTTTAAATTCAACTCATGAAGCGAAATCTTCTAACGACCTAGTAATTACACCCGGCGCTGGACCCTAAAAAAATAAATAAATTTATCCAACAAAACGTGACCTAACTCACGAATTGAGAAACAATAAAACGCTTTCGAGCGACCTGTCCGCTGAAGCGGTCGAGGGCACATAAAACTACGTGACGTTTTAAACAGGTAAAAAAACACTGATGTCTACTATTTTGTCTACTGAAAACAAGACAAAGTTTTATGGGAACAAAATGTCACAAAATAAAGACACAAACAACGCTACCCCTTTTTCTTTTCAACCGAGCACTCGCCCACCGCGCCACCGAAGTCATTTATTTCCCTTGTTCTTAATTTTTGTTTTGTGTTTGAGGGTTTTTACTAATTTTGCTAGGATTTCTGGTGAAATTACAAAAAAAACCTATCATTTAAACCGGAACACAGATGCGAGCATTATTAGGTTTCCAGTGAGAAACACACCTAGGTAGGTACTTATAAAAACATTATTTTTAGACGCGTCTACTTTGCAATTCGATCAATACGCTTTAGTTGATAGGTTGCCGAAGCATAAAGTTTTATAAATCGTAATTGTTCGGTGTAAAATGGTAATAGGTTTTTTAGGACTAGGGACTAAACAGCAGATAAGAAAATGGTTCAATCCCATTAGTTCGACCAAAAGTTTTACAATAAAAAATTATATAAATTAGATAACATAAATATTATATTTTTAGATGCCTAAAAACTCAGATATGATATTATATTATCTGCTCTAAAACGTTGCGCTCCTATTTGGGTCATAGACTTCCTGAGTGGGGCGCGCCCTTTAGATTAACCAGATTATCACTACCACAGAAGTAGAATTAAATAAAAATCTCTACAACTTACTTAGTACATCAATTCATGTTGAAAACACCTAACAATCACAATACCCACAATTGCTCTGACCCCATATCTATATTGTGCTTTTACTAAAATATCCCATTCGAATAGGCGCTATTCTCCGAGTAAATCGTAGTTATTCGCGAGTAAACTGACGACATTTTCCTTGTATTTGACATTTCTTATTCTGCGGAATAGTTATTCCAAAAGTTGGTAGAATCCACCCTGTAGACTACAAGTAAATATTTTCCTTCGGTGAAAATCGAAGACCTAACCTCTAAAAGGCTGCTTTTTTATGTGTTTTATTCGTCAACTCACACCAGTTGGGACAAGATTTATGGTGTGAGTTGACGAATGACTCTTTTCATATTCCACTATTTAACAACGATCCAGCTGCAGTTACGGTTCAGCTAAAGCCAACGATCGATCGAGTATTTTTTTTAATTTGCCCGTCAGTTAATAATAAGTATAGCTTCTTTGGGAAAAACCAAAACTGAACTGTAACTGTAACCAAAACTGTAACATGACATTTGCACACCAGTTTGATGGTAGAATGTATAGGACTTAAAAATTGCAACACCTGTTTATGCACTTACCTACATTCATGCAAATAAAGATTTATGATTTATGAACAAAATGAACTTAATTAGAGTTGGAGGTTTTACTTACAGATTTTAGAATGTTTTACTATACTCCAGGACCTACCGCATAAAATAGTGCAGAAAAAAATTGAGTTCTTACAATAAAATCAAAGAAATGAAAAGTTTAAATTTATTTTAAAACTATAGCTAAAACACTAACACTAATAGGTAAGTATTTGTGATATTTAAAAACATTACAGTTTAACGGAATAGTACATATAGTAGAACATTATAGTAATAGAAACCATTCTCTACATATATAATAATATGTATTTGCAAAACCTCGTTAATTTAATTTATACTTCAGTAACTTTACAATTATTTTACACCAATTATATTCTCAATTTTGTTGTACATTTAAAATAAACTTACCTTTATTTATAGTTTTTAAAACTAAAAACAGGATATTTACGGGAACTCACAAACCATGGTACCTAAATATCCCGTTTTTAGTGAAAATTACCTTTATTTGCCGTTATTTGCCAATTAACAAACAAACAGCACCTTAAAGTTAGCTAGGTTTAAATAAAATTACTACAAAATCAATAATTTTGTCATCGTGTACCAAACATTTTTGCACACTATTTAAATATGTAATATTTTTGGGACACCTTTTAACTATGAAATTAACTTTAGCCATTGATCATGCTTGGATAACTGCAACGTTTCTCTTGTAGGTAAACCTATATTCGAGCCAAAGACATCCCAAAAAATATTTCGAGCAAGCGAGCCATGACTCAGTACCTCAATTAGTAGAGCATCTGCGAATCCAGGTTGCGGGGTTAAATCCCGCTTGAGTTGTCATTTTTTTAAGATATAAATTTAAATATAAAGATTGTTCGTGAGTAAGAGATTTGGTATAAACCTAAAATACTACCAGAGCGTTTATGCATTAACTAATGAATTTTTGATATTATAATCTACGCTTTGGTGGACACCGGTCTCACAGTAACTCTCCGAGGAACTTTTGACCAGTGAATGATTTTCATTACATTATGTTTATTCTTTACACCTAATAAAACTACATCTAATATGGAACGACTTTGATAACAACATTGTTACGAAATTCCAGACAATAAAGAAAAACTTGGCCACAGAAGCCATAAAGTAACAGTAAGAAGATGAATATTGTTATTGTGTACACTGTACAATTTAGTGAATAAAAATGTTAATAACATCTTAAATAAAAAAAATTGTATTACATTTAGTGTACCTATGAAAGCCCAGCAAATGTTATGCGTTAGTTTTAAGAAATTCTCATGTAAGTGAAGTTATTCTTATTGACAAATAAATATTCTTAACCCTGAAATCAAGCTAAATAAAATCGTTTAAAAATGAATTGATGTGAGCTAGTCAAACGCGAGAACGGCTGAACAGATTTGACTAGTTCTGGTCATAAATATTTGTAGAAATCCAGTGAGAAAAATAACGAGAATAAAACAGCGCAAGTCAGCTAGCTATCTATACTAATATTATAAAGAGAAATTTGTATTTATGTATATTTGTTTGTTACGAATAAACTCAAAAACTACTGGTGCTATTTCAAAAATTCTTTCACCATTAGAATGCTACATTATCCCTGAGTAACATAGGCTATATCTATTAGTAGCGATTAGGGGGCGAATCATTGCACTCGTGCGAAGCTGGGACGGACTGCTAGTAATTAGATAAAAAAACATCTGTCTCGTCTGGATCGTGATTGTGCACATGAAAGGTTCATCCCTATTTTTTCATCACCAAAACGGAAACGGCATTTTTTGAATAGTCATGACCATCAAAAGTTCCCACTGTTGAGATGCCATGTTTTTCTTTGTTTATCACAGCAAGACAAGTAACAAAACGGTCACATCGCTTCTGATGTTAAGCACCACGCCTGACCATAACAGTTGCAGTGCCACCCAAAACATTAAGCTTCATTGCGTGGCACTGCACTGCACTCGTCACCCTAGGACGTTTCTTTCGCCCAGTAATGTCACTTGCTACAGTGTCCTTCAAATCCGTTTATTCCATCCAGTCCTACCAGTAGTTCGATAGTCGAAATGTTTAAATGTTTTTTTTCCAAATTGTTATACTGACGGATCGAACTATTTGGAAACACAACTACTAACCTCCGAAGTACAGTCAGTACAGTCTTGATTGAAACAAATACTAAATTTCTGGCGCTTCGGCGGCCGCTGCCGCGGCACGCTCGCTACGCTCGCTCGCCTCGCGCGTAGTTTTTCACTAACCTAACATAACCTAAACAGCTGATTTCGATCTAATGAATAAGTGACATCCGCTTAGATCGAAATGAGTAGGTTAGGTTATGTTAGCAAGCAGAATACCTATTATACAGGAGGATAAATACGTTACTGAGAATATGAATGGGACTACGAGAAACAGTTCTCCCTTGTGGTCCCATTCATGGGACAAAATCCTGGGACCACGAGAAAACAGCTGTTACGCAATCGGGGGCTGAACACAATACAGCTTACACACTGCTGCTTGGAGGCAGAATGTCTGGCACTACGGTCCCACAAAGACAGACTCTTGCTGAAGAGTCCAGCGTAGCCTACATATAATTTGCAATGCCTGAAAAGGGCAAATAAGTTCTAAGTGCCATATTACTTTTAAGACATTTTGTAACACTTATTTGTGCAAATAAATATCTTGAATATCTTGAATATCTTAAATATCCATACTATCTTAAAAAGAATTCATGATTAATTATTTGTAATTTCGGCAATCGAAATAAAAACAATAATGCAAACCAAACCCCGGTTAACCAACATACCAATGTCAACGTGTTGGGTGTTTGGTAAAAAGTAATTTATTTTAATGAGAATAATTAATTAACGCCATGCGGTAAAAATCAACATCGTGTTGACATAATTACAGAGTTTGCATTCAATAATCGAGCTGAACTGTAATTGAGATAAGGCGTATATACACTTTATTTACATCTAGTTGGCGGCCGCAACTTCGTTCGCGTGGATCTCGGGAACTGTACTTTTTGGGATAAAAAAGTAACCTATGTCCTATTCCCTGTGTATATCTATCTATTTTTTTTAATTTTAGCCAAATCGGTTCAGTGGTTGTCAAGTTATAGAGTAACAAACTTCCAAACATCTAAATATCTAATCTTTCGCATTTATAATATTAGTGTGACTAGTGGACTCGTCCCAGATGCTTAGACTATACGTATTTTTTTTATTATTATTTTGTTTTTAATAAATAATAAATAATGCTGGACAATCCACACAGCATCATCTAGCCTCAAGGTAAGCTGCTGTTAAACAGAGCTGTATTATGGGTACTAGATGACTGATATATATCTAATACAATACAATACATAGATAGATATTTTTTATTATATATAGAAAATACCCAGAACACCCGGAACAAATATTTGTAGATCGTGCAAACATTTGTTCCGAGGCGGGAATCGAACGCGCAGCCTCTACGTCGCAGGTCCGACTGCGACGCCAAAAACTTGCCTTTTGAACCACTATCTATTTATCTATTCGTTGCGTAATTTGAAAGATCTAAGCTCACCTACATCGAACGAAGATCGGGCTCAGTGGCGCGCATTGGGAGAGACCTACGTCCAGCAGTGGACTGCAATAGGTTGATGATGATGATGATGATGATGATGATGATGATGAAGCTCACCTACATACAATGATAGACACATACATACAAAGAAACAGACTGCAGGAAGCGACAATATATACTATGTAAAAACTAGCCTTTGCCCGATGTTCACTTGCTTGAATATTTTTTTAACGGTACCTAATAACTATAAGTTAGTCGCTTTTGGTTTATAAAAATTATCTTTGGCGTGACGAGTAGAATAGTAAAATGCAGGAAATTGCTCACCTAATAGTTTAATAAAAGTCAGGCATTTTCAATTATGGCTTTATGTTGTCTGAATCAAAGTCGTTCCAGCACATTATTCCTAAACTTCCTATTTCACGTGGTAAAACCAACCAAGGTCTTTACCACAGAACTATATTTAAGTAGAATGAGTGAGTGTATGTGCCTCGCGTGCCGAAAAGACGAGCTAAGTAAGGGCTGAGTAACCTCTTTACTGGCCGCGAAACTTAGTCTGCTCCCAACCGGGGGCGGTGTGGTGGTGCGGCAGTGCCTAGAATCGGTTTGCCGCGTGCTTATCGATGATTTTAAATCATTCATTTCGCGCGGCTAATTTCCCATCACTAAAATACATTTGTGTGTAAAATACAAATACGCAAAATATTACACGCTCAGTTTCTATACAAATCGACGAACTCTTTCATTCTACTTAAATATAGTTCTGTGGTCTTTACCATCCGAAGATGATTTCAACAGCATGTAGTGGCAAAATTGTTACTCTTGTCACCCACGCTGGATGTGATAGAGATGCTGTAGTACCTAGGACAGGTTTTTAGATGAAGTAGGCTTTCCCAGCATCATCCTCTCAGCTTAATCAGCCTAATCCACGGGAAAGACATGATCAACACGTGTGGGGTTAATTAAGCCGCGGGTTTCTTCACGATGTTTTCCTTCACCGTTTTAAACACGTGTTAATACGCACATAAATTATTCGATGGAAAATTTAATTAGTGGACCGCAGAGATTCTAACCCGCGACTCTGGATCGGAAGTCCGAGCCCATCTCACTGAGCCGACAAAGCTGGTACAAACAGGGTGTAAAAGATAGCTCCCGAAAATTAAATAAATAAATAAATAAATAAATAATGCTGGACAATCCACACAGCATCATGTAGCCGCAAGGTATAAGCTGCTGTTAAACAGAGCTGTGTTATGGGTACTAGATGACTGATATATATTTAATACAAGACAATACATAGATAGATATTTTTTATTATACATAAAAAACACCCAGAACACCCGGAACAAATATTTGCAGATCCTACAAACATTTGTCCCAAGGCGGGAATCGAACCCGCAACCTCTGCGTCGCAGGCGGACCTTCGCCCACCGCGCCACATTGGTCGTCAAACTAAAGGACTAAAGGCATGTCCCTAAGCCTAAATCAAGACAATAGTTTTATCCCTAAGTTAGTAACTCTAAGCTAGTCAACACGCTCTCTCTAGTCCACAGTGATGAGACCACACTCCCGCACTACCTGCTCCGTTGACACCGGGTTGAGGAACACTGGAAATAAAAAAACATTTATTTTATCACCGTCCTTTTTTATGTATAGGTAGGACCTGGGGGTAGGACTCTTCAGCAAGAGTCCATCTTGGTGGGTACCACCGCAGTGCCAGATATTCTAGACATAGACATAGACATACATTTATTTACTACTATAACACACATATAAACATTTAAAAACAAAAGATACAATAAAGAGAAAAAAAAGGAATACAAAATAAAAACATAAATCAAAAAATAAAGAAAAACACAGTAAAATGGTGTATGTGTGCTACAGCAGCAAAATGGCCTCGACTCAGCATTAATGTCTACTGTTCGCAGACGCTGGTATTCTGCCGAAACCATCTCTCCTACTCTATATTCTCTCATATTCTACCTTCAAGCAGTACTGTAGTGTGCAACCATTAGGTTGTGCTTAGGTTTGAAGGGCACTGTAGCAAGTGAAAGTACTGGATGAGAAAATTCTCATCAAGACGAGTAGAGTACTAGAGTTCTCTGTGATAGAGCTCGTCCGGGGAAGGACTACCACCATACCTATTTCTGCCGCCAAGCAGTAATGCTCGCATTGCTGTGTTCCGGTGTGAAGGGAATGGTTTCCGGTGAAATTACTGGCACATGAGGCTTTCGATCTTAGCCTCAAGGTGGCAACCCGCGATTGATACCTCTGGTATTGCAAGCGTCCATAGGCTGCGGTAACCGCTTACCATCGTACGCTTGGTTGCCACTTCAGTTGTATAAAAAAAAAAAGACGAGCGCAGTGCAGTACCACGCAGAAGTATAAATATAATAGTTACAGATTCTAGAGTTGGAACTTACTTGTGCCTCCTGTGTATAAATCGTGATGATCTGGTAGGATGCTGGCAGCCGCTATCGCTGCCTCGTCTAACACTATCACCTGGAAAATTAATAAAATACCATCTTACGTAAAAAAAAAACTTATCGTTAAAAGGTTAAGCGGAATAGTACTAGAGATTTTTCATCTGTTTTTTATCTTGTAATGGATTTCCGCAAAGTAACGCCTGAATCTATCAATCATCTTACGTACACATCACAAAACAATGATTGACTCGGATGACTAGCTGAGCAAAGGGCTCCCAATTTTTTCCAAAATAACTAGATTTGGCCAGTTTTAGATATGGACCACATGGACCACTCAAATGCTTGTTTTACCACATGACCAGGCATTACAAGAAAATATTAAAATAATCAACAATTACTTAATCACCACAGCTTTACATAAATATGATAAAATAGTCCATGAGACCTAAATTACATAATATTGCGGCGATCTCTACCAGTTTCTTATATAAATAGTTAAACTCAACGCTGTCCTAATTCATGGTACTAGGATAAGGAACCATAAATTTCTACTGAAGATATAAGGACATGGTACCTTCGGGAAACCCATAAGGTTAATGTCCACTTCACTCAGAACAGAAAATCGTGACATCTTCTCCTCTGATGTTGGGTTATAGGGAAAAAAGTCGAAGGCATTGGCGGGCACGGTCTTAGGTATCCGAGATCTTGGAGGCCGTCGCTGAAAGGGATTCAGGAAAGGTAAGCCGAGGAATTTGGAACCAATTAATCATCATGATAATTTTGTATATCTTGTCATACTATGATATTGTGTTCCCAAATCGTGAGCCCTACAATAGATGGCACAAAAACAATAAGAAGAAGCATGTTCTTAGCAGTGAATCAAGCTGTGAACTATGATGATGACTATTCTGCAGCCGAAAACACACGCGGCTCAGCGTTTACCGCATCACAAAGATATATAAACTATAAACACAGACATAATAGCTTTTCTACTTTGGTGAGCCCTAAAGGCTAGCATACATGAGGATGTGTAGCGAGGGATGTGTTTGTTAGGAACCAATAGAATCACTTCATTAAAGCTGTTAGAGACTAGATAAATGAAATGATTCTATTGGTTCCTAATAAATATATCCCTCGCTAGTCGCTACACATCCTCACACATCTCTAGTAGAAACGCAGCCTTAGACCCGGCAAACATAAAAACAAAAAAAAAAGAGCATACCTTTTGGAATCCCATAACTTTCATGTCAGTTTCTAGCACGGGCACTCTTGTCGTCTTGTCCTCCGGCACCGGGTTGCAAGGCAGCAGGTCGATTGCGTTCGCGTCCAGCGACCAAAGGTGACCAGCGCCCTGCGGCGCCCGCGCACCCTTGCGGAAGTGAGGGTTGATAGAAAGGTTGTGCCGAATCGAGTTCTTCCAGCGCTCGTCGTTGGCTTTGTAGTAGGGGAAACGATCTCTGTGAATTAAATTATGTGGTTTATCAAAACAACTTAAGTAGCTGACCCATCACTAAAGAGTAAAACAGTTGGTACGTCAGGTAGGTACGTTGTTTTCTAAAGGATTTGGGTGGGTATGCACTAGAGCGGAACAGAGAAAAATGTGACAAATCAACCAATACTACCGCACGAAAATGACATCACGCAATTTTGATACGGTTTTAGTGGTTGATTAGACCCATTCTCCTAAAGCGGACCTTTAGTATAAACCCTTATGCCGGGGGAGTATTTTCCTTGTGGGAGGTATTCCGCTCTACTCAGCGAATATCCTAATTTCATGCCTGTGAGTCTGTGAATTAGGAGTTTGTACACAATAAGCATGTTCACGGTAAAATTAATCATGACGTATAATTTAACTTTACAGTACTGTACCTACAACTACGCGATCTAATCCGCAACGAAGAATTCCATAAAATAACTAAGGTCACCGACTTTAGCTCTTAAAAAATGTAAGTTAAAGTGCAAGTGGGCAGGCCTTATAGCTCGCAGAACCGATATCCACTGGGAAATTATTCCCCTAGAAACTATGGACCGATGACATTAAAACGGTTGTAGTTGGCAGTCGCAGTAGCAGATGGTGAAGGCTCAAAATTGGGCGCCATTGTGGCATGACATTTTTGGGAAGGCCTATCTCCAGCAGTGAACGTCTATCGACTGAAATGGTGATGTTTCAACTATAAAATCAATATACCTACGTATCTAAATATACAGGGTCATTCATTATCAACCTGACAAACTTAAGGGGTAGGTTCCACACCTAAAAAAAAAAATATATGTACCTATATTTATTTATTTTTTTATGTATGTTTTGTCTTAAAAATCACAAGTAAACAAAAAAAAATCGATTACGTTTTTCCGCTCAATTATTATTTATCATTGTTGGGAATCGAGTTAAGCGACGTAATAATGAAATATTCGAGTGTGCGCGCCCCGTAGCGGGTCAAGGACACGCGCAGGTCAAGGACGCGCGGGTTAGTGACCCGCAGTTCATTGACGCGCGGGTCACTAACACGTGCCGAGCGCTGCCTTTTCGATTTCAAACAAGGATAACTAATTATAAAGCAGAATTTCGTAATTTTTTTTTTGTTTTATAAAAAAAAAAAAGTACAAGTATTTTTTTTTTATGTGTGGAACCTACCCCTTAAGTTTGTCAGGTTGATAATGAATGACCTTATATAAATAAATAATGCTGGACAATCCACACATCATCATCTAGCCCCAAGGTAAGCTGCTGTTAAACAGAGCTGTGTTTATGGGTACTGGGTGACTGATATTTAAACTTAATACAATACAATACATAGATAGATATTTTTTATTATATATAGAAAATACCCAGAACACCCGGAACAAATATTTGTAGATCGGACAAACATTTGACCCGAGGTGGGAATCGAACCCGCAACCTCCGCGTCGCCGGCGGACCTGCGCCCGCTGCGCCACATCGGTCGAAATATTTGTATTAATTAGTGAAGATCGTGTTAAACTTGCTTCCATCGCTCTATTTCGCGTTTGTAATATTTTTTCAAGCCTAAACAAACAGACACACCATACCTATTTCTGCCGCCAAGCAGTAATGCTCGCATTGCTGTGTTCCGGTGTGAAGGGTATGGTTTCCGGTGAAATTACTGGCACATGAGGCTTTCGATCTTAGCCTCAAGGTGGCAACCCGCGAGTGATACCTCTGGTTTTGCAAGCGTCCATAGGCTGCGGTAACCGCTTACCATCTTGTGGGCCGTACGCTTGGTTGCCACTTCAGTTGTATAAAAAATAAAATAAAAAAAAAAAGATGTATAGTTCGCACAGCGGATCTAGGCTTCCGTGAAGTTAGCCGTTTGTGATGCGCAAAGACAATTTAGTTTGAAAAGCTCCATTGCGCATCGAAACGGCTAATTTCACGACGGCCGAGATCCGTTGTGAGAACTATAACTAATGTCAACAGCAGCGTCCCCGCTTAGTACGCGATCAGTGCTTATGATTGTAAAGATAGGGCATCATATTAGAGAGCTTGCGATTATCAACAGATTACGCTAAATTAAAATGTTAATAAGCAGTCACGCTACTGGACACCAAGCTCCCTAGTGATGCTATTTACATTTTTGTGTTACTAAAATGGGGCCAAATACATTAATTTAAGGCTTGTCTGAACTGTTTTGGGTATATCCTTTAGAATAAAAGCGATTGGTAGTAAGAAAGTCATGGATAGCAGTACGGTATTATTTGGTGCAACAGCCTACAAATTGTTGAGAGAATAAATAAATAAAATTAAATAAACAAATTAATAAAACTGGATAATCCACACATCATTGTCTAGCCCCGCGCTGCCTGAGCTAAGCAGAGCTTGTATTATGGGTACTAGATGACTGATTATACTTATTACCATAACATAGTTAGATACTTTTTAATATAACTAGAACATTATCTATATTTAGGAGTATAGTGACCTAAGTTATAATATGTATAAAAATTTGGCAATAATAATTAAATTTTACATTTGTAGATAATATCAAATTAAATCATAAATTAAAAAAATATTACCCGGAATAAATATTTGCAGATCGTACAAACATTTGTCCTAAGGCGGGAATCGAACCCGAAACCTCCTGCATCGCAGTACCTTTACCCACCGCGCCAAATCGGTCGTCATAGTCGGATAGTCGTGATCTAATCACAAACTAGAAAATCTCTAGGTAATTATGCAATAGCAATAGTATAATCCTAATAAATGTATCTATAGGCTAAACAGTATACAGGGTCTTTGATTGTTAGTGCTCAATATTCAAGGAAGACCCTATTGGATCATCATCATTATATCAGCCAATAGACGTCCACAGCTTGACTTAGGGCTCTCTCAAAGAGTACCCATGACAACCGTGCCTTCACCATCCACCAATATCCTGCGACCGCTTCAATATCATCACTTCATCGACTTGAGGGCTGTCACATAGTTTTCCAGTAAAATTCAAGGTCGCCATTCGAAACAGAGGATCATGTAACATTGTTTATCACGCCATCAAAGCATGAAAAAGTCACAAATCCCGAAGTGTTAACCTGTTAAGCCAATGACAACAGCCAATCAAGCAATTAGAAGACAAAAGCTCAAACAGGTGCGTCGTGCCCCCGCTTGACGCCGGATGTATCAATAACGAGGCGCATTAGGCACGCTTGCCGGCCTCCCGGCCCGTCGGGACATTTACAAAGCACGATACGATTGTAACATTCCCAAGGTATTAAATGTACGAACACAATACTATTCTACTGAGCTTTCTAACTAATCAGAACAACAAAACCAATAGCACGCACCAGCTGCTTGCTTTTGCAAAGTGCAGATACTAGATACTACAGATGGACATCATCAGGATATATGCACAATAGCATGAAAATTTCCAATTACGTGTATTTGTGGTAGAGATCATACAGTATAAAACTGCGCGCCCGTCCACCGCGTTTGTCATAGATTTGAATGTGACAACTATAGCAATTTTAGACTTATTTATCTCTACCATGTTTGATACATGCCTCTAACACAGTGAATCTTAAGAAATCAGGACTACAATTCTATTCTATGTAACTTATTTTAAATTAAGTAACATGATTAAACAAGGACTGAATTCCCTGACTGAGATCCCTGAAGCAATTATACCAAGACTTGATCTAGATGGTAACGATTAAATTATTTGCTACATAACTGTTTTGTGTGTTTATTTCAAAAAGCACTGACATACTGACGTATAATATCAGTTATGTAATAGTATCACAGTGGCAATTTTAGCTAAACCCTTTCATGCTAACATTTCAAAGTTGTTAGAACCATGCATTAAAAAATAGGAACCCAATCAGGATTGTTGCCAGAATATACTAGACAGAATAGCCAGAATAATAATAATAATAATAATGCTGGACAATCCACACAGCATCATCTAGCCCAAGGTAAGCTGCTGTTAAACAGAGCTGTATTATGGGTACTAGATGACTGATATATATTTAATACAATATACATAGACAGATATTTTTTATTATATATAGAAAATACCCAGAACACCCGGAACATATATTTGTAGATCGTACAAACATTTGTCCCGAGGCGGGAATCGAACCCGCAACCTCTGCGTCGCAGGCGGACCTGCGCCCGCTGCGCCACATCGGTCGTCAAATATAAAATATGAATAGACTCGGGCGCGTGGAAATGGTGTAAATTCAACTAGCTTCAGGACGTTTCAAAGTGATCCTATCCTATTTTATTGAATAAATTTTGAATTCGAATTTGAACATTACGGATGCGACACAACAGTTGGCTCATGCGAACTTACGTAAAGTCGTATCGCACAGTGTGTGTACGGGACTATCGATCAGCGGTACCACTCGGGCAGGTCCCGGCAGGGCAGAGCGCGTGTCGTGTAAACACAGCCGTAAACAAAATGAGCATGAGATTTGTGCACGGTCGCCTTTGTTGATTCCAATGTTGACTGATGTTGCACAATCATCGATTTAGCATACTGTCACAAAGTCAGTAGTGACTTATCTATAAAATAAGTAGAGCTTTGACTCGAAAAAGCATTCGTTAATGAAAATGCTTACATTCTATTACATTTTTGGGAAAAGCACTTTTTACTCAAATATCTTATGGCTTACAATTAGGCTAGTAGACAAAAATAATAGAGTAAACCTTTTTTTTTTACTTTTTTTTTCTTAATTTTAGTCTTTACAGGACAAGTTTAGTATATTGATCCATTGCTTGAATTAATATTGTAGATTAGATTAAAAGCATCATCTCAGCTTGTTATCACCTGCAGCTATACTGTTGGGTTAAGGCCTCACTTTGTTATTAAAATTATTTTAAATTGTTTTGTATATTGGCCAGCTAACAATCGTCTAAATAAATTTAAAAAAGCTTGATATTACTTTCATTAGGTAAAGTACTCCTTCATTTATTTAATTTTTTTATAGAACATAATAATAATAATAATAATAATAATAAATAATGCTGGACAATTCACACAGCATCATCTAGCCCAAGGTAAGCTGCTGTTAAACAGAGCTGTATTATGGGTACTAGATGACTGATATATATTTAATACAATACAATACATAGATAGATATTTTTTATTATATATAGAAAATACCCAGAACACCCGAAACAAATATTTGTAGATCGTACAAACATTTGTCCCGAGGCGGGAATCGAACCCGCAACCTCTGCGTCGCAGGCGGACATGCGCCCGCTGCGCCACATCGGTCGCATAAATTAAACTAGATTTAAATACAACAAAAATAGTTCGAAATTTCTAGAGTCCCTATCCTTAATCTGCAACACAATCGAGTGCTTGCTATCGTCCTTGTTGACACCTCTTGTGTTTTGGATTAGATGGCAATCGGTGCGTGAAAGCGGTGGAAAATATTAAATTACTATCACGGCATTGCCTTCTGTTTACACTGCACCGATGTAGGGGAGCTATGTTTGAACTAAACCTACACGTAATTAATACTTTATTTTTCCCACGTGGAAAATAACCATACTGGTGGTGTGTGGTCCTAGCTTTAAAATTTAAAAACTTAAAAACAGTGATGGCTTGATACAGAACAAAACTTAATGAAGAGTTATTTAGCCCAGAGCTGTTTAATTTATTATAATACAGTAAATCTAAGCTTGCTGTATCAGATGTACGAGGCATAGAATAAAAGGCCCACGCATTAAAACCAGCTGTAAAGATAGCCTTCTAATGTTTCCAATGCTGAGACGCTGACCAACTCTCAAGCGATTAGGACATACATAATCAACCCCTATTGCAAAATACTCTATCACACTTCTCTTGCTACATGCAAACTAATTATCTCAGACGTATTTCCGCGCAACCACAACCAAATGACTTGTGGTCTACAAATCATTCTGTTTCACCCCTTCTTGAAGTTGCAGGAACAGGTATCAGTTATTTCGTCAGAAAAATAAATGCGATAGAGCATTTTGCAATAGGGTCTAACCTTTACATCTTTACAAGTGATTTGAGTAAGTTCTACGCGTTCAGTACACTTACAAATAAACATCGTACGTAGGTACCATAAAGGTAGCTTCCCACTTCTAAAAGCAGGAAACGCAGTCGTAACAGGACAAAGAAACGCGCCCCAGCCCGAGCCTTGACGAATAAAGTAATGACGTGATCCTTTGTATAACTAACTTCGTTTTCAACTTAAATGAGCCTTTGTGAATTCGTTCCGTAACTTTGATTCGTGTTTTAATACGGAAATGAATTAAGTAATGCTCATTGTTGTTTTGGTAAAATCATTTTGTTTATTTGAATGTAATTTTTTAATTACCAAGTTAATGTAAGATGTCTTGTAAGCGAATATCACGGGACTGAATATAAAAGATAGGATTGGCATGCCTGAAAGTAACTTTTTATGCAAGAATTAAACTATAAAATAAATTAAAATGTACTTATAGTTATGTAAAATCTTGCTAAAGGTTCTGCAGTCTACAACGGTAAGCATATTTTAATATTCAGGTTGGCTTCGACTGAACGATTGACAAGAAAACATGAAGCCCTTGCTTTAAATTAGTTGGAAATAGGTTATAGAGACTTATGCTTTGATTTTTTTAAATTATAAGTGGCGTACCATTTTTTATTACTGTTAATGGCTTTTGCTATTTAAGCAGTTGGTCAATCTCATTTTACTTTGATGAGTTACCTTCATTAATTCGATGATTGCAAAATGGCAGGATAGCAAAAACTTAAAGAACAAAACTTACGAAATCCATTGATAAATCGCCGATACAGTTAATTCACCGTTTTCCCTCAGAGCTCTTTCGATCAGCTCAGGGTAGGTGTAAGGAGGTTTCTTCGGCGCTGATGGGGAGTCAGGATACTGCATCTTTGGCTCCTTGACAGCTCTTTCGGGCTCGTCATCTGGCACTTTGAGGTTCACAAACTCATCCAACCGAAAGTTCAACAGCCACGCAAGGCTCGCGCAATCATTGTCGCTGTCGCGATCGTCTTCAACTTTTGACCATTTTCTTCGTCTCCATTTCGATCTGTCAGCGGTTTTTCCCGACATTTTGATCTAGTTTGACAGTTCAGTAGTTTTGATACCGCGGGTTGCGACCGCACTGACTGTGTTTTGGATTTAGAACGCTGATCGTCGATTCGTGCCAGTCCGCGCTATCTCTGGTTTGCGTTTGTAATCTTTTTAGAGGGTGAAAAGAGTTTGTATAGGTTTTATTAAATGCGCCAGTATCGATGCGTTCCAAGTCATTCTAGCTAGCAGTTGCAGTTTGTATTATGTGGTGGCATTTGTAATTCATTGCAAAACGAAAAAAAATCTAAAAGGAAATTAAATGTTTAGAGTGAAATGGCTTAAGATTAGAAAATCCATTTACGGTAATTCAAGCAAGCTTATAATGAGAAATTTCGAATTGAAGTCAGGTCTAATCGAGCGATCTACATTACCCACGTTTAACCGTACTTATTACGCAGAAACGCCGAGAAGCCTTAGGCAAAGGAAATTAGGTTTTATTACAACAAACAAACATAATCCAACAATAAATGTTATGTAATCATAACAGTAACCTTTCCGTATCTCGTTAGGTACACGTGTATCTGTGATTGTTTTCTGATTCGATACAATATTTGTTTAGCACCCAGTTATATTTGTACGTGCTGAGAAATGTGCATTAACCTTGTTCCATGGAATGTCTTAGTATTTACTTTGTGATTAGGTCTTGAACAAAAAATACTTGAAATGTTTGCTCTATTGAGATTTCATATAATATTTCTTTTTATTTATTTATTTATTTCCTACAGGTATACTCCAAGTAGTGTCGTTGGATGCTGATTATGCTAACACTACCCAACAGTCACATTCATAGTCCTGTCCCCACACTAGCCTGTGTCGTAGGTATAACTTCGAGAACTATGATGGGTACCGCAACACCCATAGCATGAAAATAGCGATACTCAAAGCTACTCGCTTCTCATCCGTCATACCTTTTGCAACGGAGGTCCTAGTTGGAAGGGATAATATACTTAGTGCTGGAATAGCCTGCAGGCTTCCCTATAAGAAGGTACCACGTGAACAAAGCCGCGGGCTGAAGCATATCATAAAATAATAATTGAAACACAGCATGTGGACGATAATTGCTCGAATGTCGTTTTCCAAGTGTATGCATGCTCACTGCTCACACATTTTAAATTCAATTACTTTTCCAATTTGCGAGCCTCCGCGTGGATTCCGCTGATTCCTCGCGATGACGCGTCGATTGATTTGTGAAACAAATTCACGGTTCAATCTGTTTTTAACAGATTTATAATGAATATTCATGAAGAGGAAGGCCGGTACGATTTAGTCCTGTCCATGAAAAAAAGTTTCATCCTGGATTTTGTAAAAAAATATTATCTGCCTCTTATTTTACGTGGGGGCAGTTTTGAGACCATGATTAGTCTTCTAATGTTCCCAGTTCTGGGAAACTGGCCTGTTCTTGAGTGAGAGTAATTAGCTATAATTCCCCACCGCGTTATGCTCCTCGCATTTGCACTCGCATTCGTTGACACGAGCCACGTGCGAAAGGCAGCGTTTGAAACCTATAGCGTAGTAATACCTGGCGAAATGGCGGAGACGGCATTTACCTTCACGAATAACGCAGAAACGTAACATGAGCATAGACTACATTACCTAAAATGTCACATCGGTACAGTAACGTGAACCAATGCGAGTGCCTGTGCGGCGAGCTTGGAGTCGTCGCACTTACGTCACTAACTCAGCAATGATCTGAAGCTCACTCACAAAGTGCTGCACAAATATTGGCTTGTGCTTTAATTAAAGCTATATTGCCGGCTCGGTCTCTGCAAAATAAACTTCCGCTGTTTTCCGAGAGACCAACAAAAATAGCTATACAGGACGATTGCGGCTTAATAAGTTTGTTTTAGACCTTGTTTTGCCCAGTTCCTTTCCGCAGTATATCTCACCCACTCCTTGTTTACGCACGGCCGAGAACTAATCAGGGCATCAAAGTATCAAGCGGAAAGCTCAAAACCTGCTTGAGTCATGAAAAATGAGATATTATAAAACCCAAGTACCATATTTAAAAATGCCCAAAGCTTTAAATTTCATAATTCTGCCTGGCATTGCACTGTCGTCACCCCCAGATATAGTTATTAGGTCTTTTTCGACCAGTGATTTTACTAGCTACAATTCTTTTGAAACCTAAAAGCATACTGCTGTAATTTTTTAATTTTTAATTTAATATCCACAGCGGTAATATAGCCAAAAATACGGCTTCTTTCGGCTTTCTTCTTCTATTCGGCAATCTTTTACGGCATTGGCGAGTTGGAACTGGTGTAAATTTTCCTAGCTTGTAAGATGTTTCAAAGTGATTCTTGTGATTCTACTGAAATAAATAAAGGCATTTTCTTCAGTAGCTCTTATATAATAAATTATGAAGGCACCTACATTTTGCTATTCTTGGTCGGCCGTCGGCTTCTATTTTGGTTACAGACTGGCTAACACCCGGTTTCCGCGGTGAATCTAAAATGAGTGGGACACATTGCGCATTGGAAGGAAATCTAACGAACGGATTTTTAGACTAAAACATGCAACGTAATCATCATCTTTTATAAAAAATACAACATTTTCTAATTGAATAGAGTTTTTTTAAGTTATTATTTTCAAGGACGTTTGTGCTTTCATCCTTTTCATCCTTCAACTGTGACTTTGAGTTCACTAAATAGAAGAGTCAATGTCAAGAGATGGCAATGCATCTATACTACACACTATTTGCCCAAAAGACATTTTGAATATTGCGGTTTCCCAAAAATAAACCAATAAATTAGATGATTATAATCTCTAGTAGATATTCCCTTGAGAAATAAATAATGCTGGACAATCCACACAGCATCATCTAGCCCCAAGCTAAGCAGAGCTTGCGTAATAGGTACTAGATGACACATACATAGATATATTTTTTTATTATACATAGAAAATACCCAGAACAAAATATATTTGCAGATCGTACAAACATTTGTACAACAAAGACGAGAATCGAACCCGCAACCTCCTGCGTCGCAGGCGGACATTCGCCGCGCCACATCGGTCGTCAAATTGCCAACAATTGATTCAAAATAATAAAAAAACAAATTGAAACCAATATGAGATATTGCTGAATTCTAGTTCAGTATGTCCCTGGTCCCCCAGTGTAGTGGCTAATTAGGCAAATCTAGGCACAGACGGTTTCCAACAATGCCTTTGATTAGTGGATTACTGGTCGGAGCGTTTCTAGAACTATTTCCCGCCACCTACCTACATGTTCCACGTTTCCACCTATCGTGTCCCGAGCAGGTTGGATTGTCTTCAATTAGCCGAGCACCGAGTGAGGCCAGACAAAAGAAAATTGGTAGTGAGGAAAATTATGCCTTGCATTCGAATTCCTACGGTGTTTCAGTCTTAATGACAGCCTGATATTCCCAATGCTGGGAAACTGACAGATTCTCAAGCCAGGATAATTGGGTAACTCCCATGAGTTCTATAGGATTGTGACGTCATAGAACTGCTAAAGCTTTTTTGTCCCATTAATAATAATAATAATAATAATGCTGGACAATCCACACATCATCATCTAGCCCCAAGGAAAGCTGCTGTTAAACAGAGCTATATTATGGGTACTAGATGACTGATATATACTTAATACAATACAATACATAGATATAGATTTTTTATTATATATAGAAAATACCCAGAACATAGAAATTAGTTCTATGGTACCTCTGTTAAACAAAAACTGTCCTATTTGTTCTATAGAACTAATAACAATTTGTCAATAGAACTGTTAAAACTTTATTTTTCTGTAGTTTTATAATATAACTAGTAGAACAAAAACTGTCCTATTTGTTCCATAGAACTAATAATACCTTGTCAATAGAACTGGGTAATCCACGATTATTAACGTTAGAATCCACATTATGTTTTTCTTCAGCGTTTGAGAGTACTAGATAATAAAAAAAAGCAAATTTCAATTAGTTTATAAGCACAGTTAGCAAAGCGTAAAGCTTAGAAGTAAGTAAAATAAAGGAAGGGTGAAAACTGCACCAGTATCCGTTATTCCAAAAGCAATCGACCCACCTTCAGAGCCAAAGGAGTTTTTTAAATATATATTGATGCTTTGAAAGGAGACTTCGGCTATTAATATTGCATAAGGACGCATTCACGTAATAAACAGAGTGCTTAGCACGAACAACTTGTTACCAGCAACCAGCATAGATAGCCTACATATAATTTGCAATGCCTGAAAAGGGCAAATAAGTTCTAAGTGCCATATTACTTTTAAGACCTTCTGTAACACTTATTTACGCAAATAAATATCTTCTCCTTCTTTTGTTTTATGGCCTCTGTGGCTAGTTTGCCACAATTTTGCTAGTGTCAAGTGTATTAGTTTGATTGTCGCTTAGCAACGTAAACAACGAAATTTGGAAAGAAACGATGACTTTTCGTTCAAAATTCTCCTGGAAAGTCTTTGACTAAATTACCAACCAACATTACCCCTCCATTTTAATTACTAACACTTGTGCTAAGTAAACAAGTTAAATTGGATAAACTGCCACCAAATTTACGCAATAAAACTTAAAATAATACGAGAAAAATAATTAAAATGGGAAGACCCATGTCGTTTTGACAAGATAGCCAAAGATCTCAAACGTAATCGCAAATAAATATCATGAAATTTTGAAATCTTGACAATCGTAAACGTAAACATATCGTCCAGCTGTCAATTTGTATGGAATTTTGGTAGTTCATATAACGCAATAACGCTTCTTTATTGCATTCCAAATCATATACAAATTGACAGCTGGACGATACGTTCAGCATCAGCAGATTCACATTTGTCAAATGAGTTTTTCGTGCTCACTGTACAGCACTCAGGCTATCACGAGAGCACCGGTGGTCTAGTGGTAGTGACCCCGCCTTCCGATCCTAAGGTCGTAGGTTCAAACCCGGTCGTGCATCAATGGATTTGTCTGTTCGAAAAATGTATGTGTGCAATGCCAGTGCTCTCATACGGTGAAGGAAAACATCGTGCGGAAACCCGCATGTCCAAGAACTAAAAACTCGAAAGACATGTGCCATCCACCAATCCGCATTGGGTCCGCGTGGTGGATTTAAGACCCAATCACTCTCGCCTGAGAGTAGGCAAGTGTCCCAGCAGTGGGAACATTAGATGGCTGTCATGATGACTCAGGCTATCAAAATGCCACTCATTATTATATTATTTGCCTTTTTTTATGACAGCAAATGAGACGGTCAAGTAGTTTGCTTGATGTTAGCGTCCGTAACACATCTGAAATCTTAACAGCGGAACCACAATATAGGAGAATCGAAACACGTCGGAGCAGATCGACAAAACCGCGTTATAACTATAGCCAAATCTATGTGTTAGAACAAGCAGTTTCGCTAATTGTTCCGCTTTTCTTACATACGGACAAAACATGGCGAAATAACGTAGTGAAAAGTAGTTCCGCTGTTACGGTTTCGCAGCGAAGGTGTGCTACGGGCATAAGCGCTACCCCCGACCATAACAGTGGCAGTCTCACAGGCACATAATAAATAAATAAATAAATAATGCTGGACAATCCACACAGCATCATCTAGCCCCAAGGTAAGCTGCTGTTAAACAGAGCTGTATTATGGGTACCAGATGACTGATATATACTTAATACAATACAATACATAGATAGATATTTTTTATTATATATAGAAAATACCCAGAACACCCGGAACAAATATTTGTAGATCGTACAAACATTTGACCCGAGGCGGGAATCGAACCCGCAACCTCCGCGTCGCAGGCGGACCTGCGCCCGCTGCGCCACATCAGTCGTCTATATAATATAAGTAGAATAGGATGATATGGTAGATAAGTATAAGTTTACTCAGTCTAAGTAGACTCGAATAATTTAAATTGACTTATTCACCTTCTTTATTTCAGTTCTTAAAAAAAGTAAGTAAGTTCGTATGAGTCAGTGGCCAACTCTGGTGACAGAGTTTCAAGGCCGCCCGAAGGCCTCATGGCCTAACAACTTTGAAAAAACCGGGACCGACTGCTTAACGTGCCCTCCGAAGCGGGAGCGCTCAGTTGAAATTGCCACTGGCGGTCACCCATCCATCTTCATCAGTTCTTTAATCGATAGTTACATATTTTCGTTTACTCCCTGTTCTGTTGAGTAGTTCTGTTGACAGAACTACTGGGATTTTTTTTACCATTAGTTTTGTCCACAAAACAAATGGGAATACAATTTTCACTTGTTCTGTTAAGAAGTTCTATTGACAGAACTACTAGGATTTTTTTAAAATTTGTGTTTATTCCATCCAGTCCTACCAGTAGTTCGATAGTCGAACTGTTTGGATGTTTTTTTTCAAATTGTTATACTGACGGATCGAACTATTTGGAAACATGGATTTTATTCCAAGTAGAACTACTAACCTCCGAAGTACAGTCAGTACAGTCTTGATTGAAACAAATACTAAATTTCTGGCGCTTCGGCGGCCGCTGCCGCGGCACGCTCTCTACGCTCGCTCGCCTCGCGTGTAATTTTTCACTAACCTAACATAACCTAACATGCTGTGTTCCGGTGTGAAGGGTATGGTTTCTGGTGAAATTACTGGCATACGAGGCTTTCGATCTTAGCCTCAAGGTGGCAACCCGCGAGTGATACCTCTCTGGTATTGCAAGCGTTCATAGGCTGCGGTAACCGCTTACCATCTTGTGGGCCGTACGCTTGGTTGCCACTTCAGTTGTATAAAAAAAAAAAAAAGTTAACCAGCTTTCTACGTGCTTGCGTCCTGAGTCATGTATCAGGCTGGCAGGACATGGATTTAGGCCGATACAGGTGCACCGATGTCTTATTGGATACTTGCTTTATATGAGACATTGAATCGTAGTTTTTGAAATGTTATTAAATGGATCTTTTCGTACGAACTGTCAAAGAAGAGTTTTGTTTTTGTCGATTCTTTTCGGGAATTAGAGTAAACAGAACAACACAGGATACTTTTATTAGATATTTTTCTGGAATCGTAGTTTTTGAATTGTATTTAGCGTAATCTTTTCGTACTTAGTTATTTGTGTTCTTTTAGGAAATCAGGTAAACAGCATTTTAATTAGATTTCTTTGAGTTTTCTTTTTTTATAAAAAAATACTGACGTTCTTTTCACATAAGTTCACAAGCAGTAGTGTGCAAGCACTACTGTGTTTAGGTTTGAAGGGCACTGTAGCAAGTGAAATTGCTGGGCGACGGGATGATAAGCGCAGTGCAGTGCCACGCAAACCCTTAAAAACTTTAAGCTTTGGGTAGCACTACATCTGTTGTCACTTGCTGACATGAAAATAAATACAAAATATTATTCTAAGGCGGTAATTGTCAAGATTTTAAAGCTAGAATTTCCCAAAGTTATGAATAGTAGAAGTCGAAGGTATGATTAGTTGTTGATAAAATAACGCATTGTGCCGAAAATTGCCGGATGGTGTGATAAAGCCCTCTGCTAAAACGAGCGGACTCTGGTCGGAAGGCAGATGCCCTGAGGGTCTACTCTTGCGGATTATTGCGATAAATCGTGACACTTTTCGTGGTTCAGCTAAGTCCGTGAATGCTCTGGCCTAAGTTGTCACCGACATAAGTTGAACTACGATATTGGCCATGGTTATCGTTTGTCGCTTTCTAGAGTAGACCCACTGAATCTCGAAATACACGGCATACCACGCGGCTGCGGTCGCCAGGATTGCAGTCGACGCCGCGGTCGACCGCAGACGATAGCCATACCAAAGCTACAATGCGAAATATTCAGCTTACTTTGAGGTTGACCTGTAATCTTGTTGGCTCGATCTCTGCTGCTTGAGTTGTGTCAACTCGGGCAGCAAACCTCTAGGTTTAGTAGTCTAATAATAAAATATGCGAAAACTTTTAAATAGTCTATAGCTGTATTTTTAGATTACTAATATTTTGTTTTTAGCGACCGTTGGTTTTCCTGTGTAATAAAAATAAAAATAAAATAAATAATGATACTCTTATAAATCTCTCTAGAGCACTGGTGGTCTAGTGGTAGTAACCCCGCCTTCCGATCCTGAGGCGGGTTTGAATCAATGCACCAATGGATTTTTCTATTCGAAAAATAAATGTGCGCAATGCCAGTGCTTTCATACGGTGAAGGAAAACATCGTGAGGAAACAGGCATGTCCAAGAACTATAAATTTTGCATTTGGCGCATTGGGTCCGCGTGGTGGATTAAGATCACTCTCGCTTGAGAGTAGGCCAGTGTCCCAGTAGTGGGAACATTAGAAGGCTTAAATCTATTTAGTACAATCACATAAAAATTACAGATGCGTAATCGAATTATGAAACTTTCAGTGTGATGTAAAAATTTTATATACCAAATCTATTTTCCTCAAATCATGTAGGCCCAGGCCTGTGCCCAGGCAAGCTTTTAGAGTATACTTTAGAAACACTTTTCTATCGAACCGTACTTTCCATTGTTTTCCATCCATCCATTCCATCTAAGGTGAACTCTGCAGTGTGTCCCAAAACATCGTTTGCGTTTTTAAACTTCAATTAAAAAAGCAGATCCGCTTGCAAATATCTTAATCCAGTCATGTCAGAATAATATTCGTTGATTTTTACACATCTCTACTCTCTGAACCGCAGCAGAACCCGGAAATTCAAGTTATTTGCATTTGCATAAATAAATAAAAAGTGTATAGGTAGGTTCAAAATGTTGCTATTTCAATTCTATTGGCGCACCGCTCAGCCCTGAACGACGCCACCGAAGTAGTGATGTGTTTTAACGAACATTTTACAAAGAGCAATCGAGAGAAACCTTCTAGAAGTATTTGTAGAGCCTAGAACTCTATTTATTGTGAATGATCCAAGTATCGATTATATGACAGTTGTGTATATATCAAGATTTTATAACTTTGCATCACGCGGTTCTAAAATGAAAATTTCATTGTAAAAATCGAACTATACCTAAGTTTTGCTTAGGACTGCACTACGCTCCTCACCAGAGACATAATAAATAAATAAATAAATAAATAATGCTGGACAATCCACACAGCATAATCTAACCCGAAGTCACAGAAAAGATTTTAGTACCTACTACGTCCCAAGCTAAGCAGAGCTTGTGTTATGGGTACTAACTATATGACTAAAATGTAAAATGTATTAAACATTATTAGATTGTTTTAGTATTATTATTTTAAACTGATATTAGTGCCACGGTTGTCTAATGTTTATCAAGTCTGTTTTCAGCTATTTTACTACGGTTAGGCAAGAAGGTGTTTTCGGAATAAAATTTGTTAAGAATCCTATCCATGATAGCCCGTGAAGATCGAACACGATTGTGGCTCGTGTGTTGGAGATATTTTAACGAAAATAAAAACATATTAAAGCTTCATCCCTTAAAATTTAAGTAAGTAGGACAAATATTAATAAACTCAAGACACAACTGATTAAAAAAATAATTAGTAACGCACATTTTCGTAAAATGAGCATTTTCAGTCAACTTTCGATCATGATATCTATGAAACAACAAGGTCTAACATATTTCCAAAAATGTAATTCAAATAATCATAGTTTTAAAATTTAAGTAAGTAGGTAAAAAACATCACCTTAGTTCAATATTTTTGAAAAAAAAAGGTCTAAAAACGCGTACTTTTCCCAATTTTACGCTCGTTGTTTCTTCGAAATTAGAAAGTTTATAATAAAAATATACCTACTACATTAAAGTTTTGATATTTATTTACAAAATAAAATTTAAAAAATGGTCTAAAAGTTTTAATTTATTTTTATACGATTTTTTAAAGAATCCTCCGAATCCACTTTATAGCTTGATGCAAAACGCGGCTGCTCTCACTACGCGCTAAGCGCTCGTGGAGGGAGGACGTATCGCTGTTTGTCGCGCGAGCTGTTACGTATAATCATAGGGAGCTTATACAAATTATAAAGCGATCGTGTGGTTTTGATCCGTGATAGTTAAATCTCTAAGTAAGTACCTATGATATAATAATGTAAGTAGTAAACCACACTGGTTCTAGAGAACTAGTGATACGAGTAAGTAGCTTAGAATGTTAGTAGTAGTACATAGTAGTAATACATAGTATTATTAGTAGTAGTAAAGTTTTATGACATTATTAATGTTACCTATTTTTTTTTTTTTTTTTTTATACTACTAAAGTGGTAACCAAGCGTACGGCCCACTTGATGGTCAGCGGTTACCGTAGCCTATGTACGCATGCAACATCATAGATATCACTTGCGTGTTACCACCCTGAGACGTTAGATGGTAAGTCTCATGTGCCTGTAATTTCACCGGAAACCATACCCTTCGAACCGGAACACAGCAATGCGAGCATTACTGCTTGGCGGCAGAAATAGGTATGGTGGTAGTCCTTCCCCGGACGAGCTCTATCACAAAAAACTCTACTACTCTTAAAATCTCTTCTTTGTGGTAGGTACATAATCTAGCACTAAGTAGTAGGTAAAATTTCTACCTAGATACAGATACCTACCTACGTACCTACTTAGTAGCTAAATCGTGGGTATCAGAAACTCTAGTACCAACCTACCATGGTAATACAAGACCCAGACAGAAGAAGCAATTACGTGTCAAGTAAAAGTATTTATTTCATTTCAAGTTCCTAGTAAGTTCCTAGGTGTTTGCAGGACACGTAAACATTTTTACCACTGCAGAATTCGAACCCGCACTTCTTGCATCTCAGCTCAGTTCAGCTGTTCAGCTGAATACTTGCCAGCCACGCCACCAAGATCGTCAAAGTACCTAGGCTCTGTGACCTAGATCAGGTACTAGGTAAATTGTTTTACGTAAGCTTACAAAGGGCACGGATGTCCCTACGTATATGGGTACCTATACCATAGGTACTTACACAATCTAGCTACCTACTAAGTAGGTAGACACTAGACCTAAACTAAACTTACCAGACCTACTTTGACGATCTCGGTGACGTGGCTGGCGAGTTTCCAGTTGAGACGCATGAAGTGCGGGTTCGATTCTTGCAGTGGTTATTATGTTTGCGTGTTCTGCAAATAGATACCTAGGAATTTGAAATGAAATAAGTAGGTACCTACTTTTCTATTTGCGATTTACGAACTAGAATCTAGTTAGGAGAGCTGGTACCAACTTTATATAAGTACAGGTAGGTGTATCTGTAGGTAGGTATGCAAAATAATGAACCTACCGTAACTATACAAGTACCGATAGGTATGATGAATAGCACGTTATTCGAATGTTAGTTTTTAGACATAGGTACTGTACCTACTGGTTTCCTCACGATGTTTTTCTTCACCGTGTGAGATAGATCATTGAGAAGCGATTCTAAGTTTTTATCTATATATGGTTTTTATCTTTTTATGGTAAGTAGGTAAAGATAGACAATTAAATTCAATGTCATTCCAGCACCGCTGGACTTAGGTTGTCTTTCAAATTTGGACTCTATTGTCACAGGTTATGGTATGTTATTATTTGCACTTACCGAGCTCGCTAACTCTTGATAAAATCAAAACTTTGAATCGCCTCTTTGATCTGATGGCATTGCGCACATTATTATTACGAATAAAAAAATCCATTGGTGTGCGACCAACCGTCTTCAAACCCACGACCTTATGGTCGTCGGTCGGTTCGAAGCGCAGCGCAACTCTGTGGCGCAAGCCAGAAAAAGCGACCGGCGCGCATCGGGCGGGCGCGCCGCACCACTTCATACAAAATATAGGAGAGGGAGAGGGACGTGGTGCAAAACAGATAGAAGAATAATGTGCGCTGGCCGATGGCGGGGCGCGCCCCCGCGCGCCCGCGCGTCTTCTATCTGGCCTGCGCCTTGATCACAAGACAGGGTCACTCACTACCACTAGAACACCAGTGCTCCGGCCAAATTCTATGTAAAAAAATGTAAACATAGAAACGACCACGGAATGACAAACTCAGGTCAAACCCGTTTTTTTTTCACTAGCTGGGGTCTCTTTCCCGTAAATCATGTAGGTAGGTATTTATTTATTATTATATACTTACTAGTAGGTACCTACCTACCTATTTAATTATTATTAGACTTACCTACCAAAGTAACAACTTATGTAAGTATCACCCTCCCTATGTACTTACCTAGGTACTAATAAAATTATTGACAGGATAGATGAAGCAGTTGTATAAGTAGATAGCCTCAATTTCTTTTGAATCTAATAGAAAACAGAATCCTTTATGGTAAAATGCGAAAGTTTGTGAGTTAGTGAGAGTGTATGTTTGTCTGCGCTTACTCCGTAACGGCTGAACGGATTTGGCTGATACTTGAAATACACATAGTTTATGTCTTGGAATAATACATAGTTTATGGTATGGTATGTTTTGTTTTATGATGGTGTATGGTATGGTAGAATGAATGAGAACACTTACTTAGTTAGTTTAAAAAAAACATAAGCACGACGGTATGGTATGATCTAGTATCATAGACGTGTAGGTAACAAAATGTCCCCATAAACCCGAAAGGGGGATATCCCGCCGAGGCACGTATAATACACGTCGTCCTCGTGTATACTTTGACGTGTGCAAAAGTTGAATAGGTACATCATAAATTCGTAATTCATTCATTACCTTACAAAAATTAATGTAACATTATTAATTAACTTGGAGTTTACACAGATAATTTATTTATTATTAATTTATGAATGAAAAATCGTCGTCGTCAAAAGTCGTTGAAAAAACATTGTTCACCAAGACCTGTGGAATAGCCTCTTTTCGAGTTTATAGGGACATTATGATACACCGTGTATGAAGTGAATACCTACTCTCGAACGCCCTTTGTGAGTAAAATCTAAACGGTTTAAGAGTAGTAGAGTTCTCTGTGATAGAGCTCGTCCGGGGAAGGACTACTGGCACATGAGGCGTTCTTAGCCTCAAGGTGGCAACCCGCAAGTGATACCTCTCTGGTATTGCAAGCGTCCATAGGCTGCGGTAACCGCTTACCATCTTGTGGGCCGTACGCTTGGTTGCCACAACAGTTGTATAGAAAAAAAACGGCTATAAATATGGAAAAATGTTGTCGTTTAGATTTTACCCTCAGCGGCCGGTTGAAAGTACTCACTCTGTAGATAGTAAAGCAATAAAAGCAAAAAAAGGATAGCATAGTAGTGCATCAAGTAGTAACATACCTATAGCATAAAATATTAATATACATAAGTACTTATTTCAATAAAGTACAAAGCAGTTGGTATAATGGATATAAATGAAAATGTAATAATATAATGGATATAGATGAAAATAATTGTCATTTTCTTTGTGAAATTATGTAATTACGTAAATAATAACATATTTATGTTTGTAACTTTCAGATTATTCCGAAAAATTCGGTTGCGTTAAAAGAAAAAAAAGGTTTGAAAAACATATTGAAACTTTTTTTTTTATTTTCAATTTATTTGTTATGTACTTTTCGATAATAGTTCGCTGTAGAAGTAGTAGCACTTTGGTGAAACCTTTGTAGTTCAATAAAGTTTATATCAACTTCACAAAAAAAATATGGATCATCATCCAAAGCCCATAAACCACAGCTGAGCTTCCCCATTCATTCTTGGTCTAGTGAGTGCCCAATGCACTTAAAAGCTGTAGTGACCTCCGATCACTTCCAAATTTTCGGAATTTCAGATATTGTACCTAACATTTCTGTAGAATTATAGGTAAAATTATAAAACGAATGTTCCTTTATAAAATGCTACTTGTATTACAGACTCTTGGCCCCTGATACTGTGAACTCTATAGCCACAGAAAATGTGCGCATATTGACAAATGAAAACGTCGATAGATTGATTATTCATGAGAACAATGATGGAATGGTTTATGAGAACGACAGTGGATTTATTCACCATAACAATATTGGATTAGTTCAGGAGAAAGATGATGAAATGATCGATGACACGGATGATTATGACACAGTTATTTCGGATGAAGTAATAATAAATTGCATAATACAAGTTGATAGTTATCTGTAATCAGTATATTAAAATCCACTAAGCAAAGGTTTTTTTCGTGTCCTCGATAATATTTTCCAACGTTTAGGTTTCTTCAAGAAACCAACATAATATTGCGTTTTAATAAATACGTTTAATAAATACTCTGTTTATATAAATAGTCTGCGACACCGATGAGGGGTTATTTGATTTTTTGTTTTAGTGTAAAATAACCTTATGAAAGTACAGTAAAACTGTTCTTGTTTATTTATTTTTGCAAGAAAAAAAATCATAATTATTATGAGGTTACCTACTTATTAGAAAAAGAAAATACTCAAGATACAAAATACACAGCGTGTAAAAAAACGACTAGAGATAATTATAAAGTTGTGATCTTATTTTGTTGTACTATGTGTATGAAACTAGAAAAAAACGAAAAGGACGTAAACAAGACAACATTATTTTTTGCGTTTTTTTCCGCTAAATATTTTCAGATACATGGTCTGATCTTTCACACCTGATTAATCACGGTAGAAGTCTTTTTACACCCTGTATAAGTACATGGTGTAACCTAATGTCCCTCTATGCCCGAAAAGGGGGTATTCACAGGTCTTGCCAAAATTTGGCAAGATCTGTGGAATACTCTGACAGCTTTTGATCTGGACAGCTTTTCACTCTATACAAAGCACAAGTCCGGTCAGGTATGGAGTATTGCTGCCACCTATGGGATGGTTCAGCTCAACACCAGCTGCCTTAGACTCGATTGAGCGAAGGGCTTTGACACTTGTGGGTGAGCAACAAGTTGCGGAGACTAAGTTCCAGAGTCTCGAGCACCGCCGCAAAGTTGCGTGCCTATCTATCTTCTACAGATTGCATTTCGGTGAATGTGCCCAGGAACTGCATGATCTTATTCCACCATCTCCTTTTCATCAAAGGAGTAGCAGACGTACGGCGCAGTACCACCCGTACCTTGTCAGCATACCACCCATTCGCACCAAGCGTTACAGCTCAACATTTATTATGCGAACTGCCAAGGTGTGGAATACTCTGCCGTTTTCTGTTTTTCCTGACAATTACAATCCGGGCCTCTTCAAGGCTAGAGTGAATAGGTGTCTCATAGACCTTCGTGCTCCACCGTCGGCCACATCATCGCTTTCCACCAGGCGAGATCGTGGTCAAACGAAGGTCTATTCTCGATAAAAAAAAAAAATACCCCCAATGTTGTTTCAATTACTTTTTTTTTATACAACTTAAGTGGCAACCATGCGTACGGCCCACAAGATGGTAAGCGGTTACCGCAGCCTATGGACGCTTGTGATACCAGAAGTATCACTCGCGGGTTGCCACCTTGAAGCTAAGATCGAACGCCTCATGTGCCAGTAATTTCACCGGAAACCATACCCTTCACACCGGAACACAGCAATGCGAGCATTACTGCTTGGCTTCAGAAATAGGTATGGTGGTAGTCCTTCCCCGGACGAGCTCTATCACAAAGAACTCTAATACTCTTTTATGCACTATGACTTTTGATATTTCAAAGTTTTTCATTCATGAAATGCGTACTGTATGCGTAGGTAAATGAAATGAATACTTACTTACTAATTGGACTTTTTAAATACGATATACTAATTCAACTTTTGCACCGTCAAAGTGTTCACGTGCATGGGTGGAATACCCCCCTTTCGGGATTATAGGTACATTATGTTACACGTTTTAAATAATTAGTTATCATACATCATCATACCAGATTAATTAAATTATTACTAGTATCCGTTCGCGTACCTACCTGGTTTATGTGTTCTTCCAAATCATAAATTATGGCATGTGTATTGTAAAACATTAGTAGGTACTTAGATAATAATCAGTACGATTTTGTTTTTATCAAGCGCATCATAAAATAGGTAGGTAGGTAATGAAAAACACTAACTCAAATATTTCATGACCATGACTAAAACTGCACTCTCTCAAGAATTGGACTACCAGCGATTCCAAGCTCTATCACAGTTCCCCGAAAGTTTATATTGCTCCGCTCGCATAGTACGGCGGCTATAGCACTCGCGCTTTTCAACCGCACTTATTTACTATGCTGCCGCCCTGGCAGGCAGTTGTATACGCTTCAAACTATTTTGTCTCGTCTCGTCGAGATAAATAGTTTTAGGTAACTACCTAGGTACTTACTGTTAGTGTGATTTCAAATTAGCCGCAAAGTGCCGCGCGGGCACTTTTATCAAGTCACCCTTATTTGTACCTCTAACCACAGAACAGGTATTAGTACTCTCCAACCCCAGCCCTGCCTGTATGGTAGCCGCGCGCTACACGCGCTAATACAATCAAAAGTAGGTAGGTATCATGTGCTTGTAATTTCACCGGAAACCATACCCATCGAACTAGAGCACAGACGCGAGCATTACTGCTTGGCAGCAGAAATAGGTACTACAGGGTATTACCTACCTACCTACCATGTAATGGTTCCTGTTTGAGGACAAAACTGAGAGTAGGTAGGTATAACGTTGAAAAGAGCATGTGGTCCCCAGTCATAATAATAGGTAAGTAGGTACCTAACCTAGCTAGAGTAGGTACCTAGGTTTTAATTAAAAAAAGTAAGTAGGTAGGTACTTACATATATATTTAATATGTATACCTACCTACCTATTTTTATTCACGTCATTATCTGTTCAACAAGTAGAGTTAGGTAGGAACATAAGAGTATGCAGTAGACACCTATTTTTAAACATAATCACCCAGTCGACATGACAAAGGATCAAATGTATTTGTCCTTTACTTAGCTGTGTAAGTTACTAACGCACACAACGGTGAGCCGCGCACACGTAGAGCCTCGCGTCGCGCGCCCGTAAATACCTAAACTTGACAGCGCTGGATCTTGGAACGGACTCTTAAGTTTGTAAAGTGAAGTATAAAATATATACATTCAATCATATCACAAGGATCATTTTGAAACGTCTTATAGCTAGGTGAATTTACGCCAGTTCCACGCGCCCCAGTCTAGAAAAATCTTGCAACAAACTCGGCTGGGGGATTTGATGATCCCTCTTCATCATAAAGCTGCAGTGTGGTGCCAATCGAACTAGGTGATGCTCATGCCAAGAATATAATAAGTTTGCCACAATTTTGCCAGTGTCAAGTGTAATATTTTGATTGTCGCTTAGCAACGTAAACAAACGAAATTTGGAAAGAAACGATGACTTTTCTTTCAAAATTCTCTTGGAAAGTCTTTGACTAAATAACCAACCAACATCACCCCTCCATTTCAATTACTTACACTTGTGCTAAGTAAACAAATTTAATTGGATAAACTGCCACCAAATTTACGCAATAAAACTTAAAAAAACACTAGAAAAATAAGGTGTGTAAAAAAAGTAAAAAAAAAAAAATGATAAGAGCTAAGTTCTTTTATGTTGTTTCTTCCAAGTTTTTCCAAGTCTGAAACAGCGGACACAATCAGAGCAGGCCCAGCCCTACGCCTGAATATTAAACAGAACGCGACATACAATATTCACCGTGTTACCGCCAGTTACTGCAACACAGGTAAAACTAAACGATCACATTGTGTTGCACGTACAGCCTTTTAACTTTTAAACCAGCTACGGAATCCGCAAGTAGGGAATTCGAAATGTTGGTACAAGATGCCTTGAAATTGGTATGCCCGAAGGGTGATTGTAGACTTGCTCTGTGAACAAAGCTTCTTCACAACTCAACTAAACAATTATTTTTTATACTTATTAAGGTATAAAGTTTTAGTGACGTATCACGTAACATACCCTTCTTCTTCTTTTCTTTTATGGCCTCTGTGGCTAGTTTGCCACAATTTTGCCAGTGCCAAGTGTAATATTTTGATTGTCGCTAAAGCAACGTAAACAAACGAAATTTGGAAAGAAACGATGTCTTATCTTTCAAAATTCTCTTGGAAAGTCTTTGACTAAATTACCAACCAACATCACCCCTCCATTTCAATTACTTACACTTGTGCTAAGTAAACTAATTAAATTGGATAAACTGCCACCAAATTTACGCAATAAAACTTAAAAAAACACTAGAAAAATAATTAATATGGGAAGACCCATGTCGTTTTGACAAGATAGCCAAAGACAATCCGTAACATACCCAACAGTCACACACAAACCTGACACTTCAGCCACAGACGCCAGAAATTAAAAGAAGAAACCTCACACTGACGCTGTCGCGTCTTTTTCACCCAGTAATCTCATAGATCGAAAGTCTCATGTAAAACCATACCCTTCGGACCGGAACACAGCAATGCAAGCACTTCGCCGGAGAAGCTCTACCAAACTCTACTAGGTACTCTTGTACTACTTATCATGATAAATAAATGAATAATAATCCACACAGCATCATCTAGCCCCAAGCTAAGCAGAGCTTGTGTTATGGGTGCTAGATGACTGATATAATGAATACAATACACAATACATAGATAGATATATTTTATTATACCTGCATAGAAAATACCCAGAACACCCGGAACAAATATTTGCTTATTGTACAAACATTTGTTCCGAGGCGGGAATCGAACTCGCAACCTCCGTGGCGCAGGCGGACCTTCACCCGCCGCGCCACAAGTCGTCAACTAACTGTTTGATTTACCCAGTCGATAAAAACTATTATAGATACATAAGTGTAAGTCATTGCATTCTCAAAAGCTCTTAACATGAAGCAGTAGACATTTAATTAATCGAGAGATTTCAGGCGACAATCGAGACTGGTATCGGATTAATCTGAGCTCGGCTTCCATTTAACGGATAAACAATCTTGCTTGTTTTGTCGCTTTTAATTGTCAGCGGGATAGCTTCCAAGTGCTGGGTTTAATTAGAGAATAGGAAAAACTCAGTAACAAATTTTCTTTACTCTTTCATCATCATCTAGCCAATAGTCGTCCATTGCTGGACAAGCACTAATGGGACTTATAGGCATACGGCTACGTTACGCCCGGTGGTACGCCCACGCGTATCAGATGCCTTACTCTTGAATCCAATGACAATTCCGATCCAATCCCAATTTCTATTTACTGCTGTAAAATTTTTGTACTCTTGAAAACAAGGTTGAATTTGGCGCTAGTTTTACTGTCAAAAGTACGTATTTCATATTGCAATACTTGTCCAATACCGATCGAAACTTGGACATTATGTTTGTGGTCATTATGTTTTAGCCACGCCAAAACATGATGACCGGGAATAGAACGTAGGCTACTTTTTATCCGGGAAAATAACTGATTATGGCTGAACCACTTATGATACTGATGTGAGACCTATTTTATACCCATTATCACAATAAATAATATTTTAATCTGAATTTGAAAGGGTTTGTGTCAAAATCCCCTTTGAAAATCCCCTTTGAAGGGGATTTACAGTTTCCGAGTTCCGAAGTCGAGGGCGACAGCTACTATATAAAAAAAAATCACTCAAAAGTAACTTCAAATACCTACTTAAATGTATAGGTAGAGACTTAACAACAATGTCTCGGGGTGATAAGCGCAGTGCAGTGCCACGCAAACACTTAAAAACTTTAAGCTTTGGCACTGCATCTGTTATAGTCAGGCGTGGTACTTAACATCAGGCGGGCGTCTTGATGTCTTGTCACCAACTGACATAAAAAAAATAGGTTATTACCTTAGAATTATTCTAAGGTTATTACTTACCTTAACCTCCTTACAGAAATTCAAAAATATGAAACTCGATAAAAGATATCAGATAAGTCCATTCCAGCTACTAAAAAATGTATAAATGAAAAGTACTTAATAATGTAGTAGCAATCGTAAGTAGTAGTGCTGCGGAACTCGATATAAACGGATTCAAATGGACCTTTTCGGATATCTCACATAGCATAGGGACCAATTTTTTTTATGTAATATATTTATTATCAAAATAAAATATGAACATAATTACATTACATTACAAAATGTACAAAATACATATGAAACAGTTGAGCCATATAAAGACCGTTACAAACGACCTATCATCAGCTCAACTGATCCAAATCACTACCATCAATTATTATTGTTATTTACGTACAACTCGGTACAAGCGAAACAACTCAGACAACTGCAAATTTTAATAGAGGTGTTAGGCGTGAACCGATACTGAATACTCTGTGTCTAAGTTGCACATCAAACTCAAGAAAAACAAGCCTACCGCCTATTCCCCGCTGGACCCACGCGTCATCCGCGTTCGCGTCACGCGTAAATTCTCAGGGAGGCGTGCGAGTTATTTTTATTTGGTTTGAATAAAGTATTTTAGATGCAATCTAATAAGCCTCATAGCAGTGAGTCTGCGTAGTATAACATTTGCTTAAGAAAAGGCTCTTTTGCTCCCAAAAGAATCACAAATCATATTTTTATCACACGAAAATGCCTCTCTGATAAATAGAGTGTCCCAATTTTTTATTTGAATTACCCCTGGGAGTGGAGACGGCACAGTGCGTAAACGAGATCAGCGTAAGCAGTTTTCAATAGCGCTGGCTGACTGACTGACCGACTGACTGACAAGCACACCTTCAGACATCTGAAATTTCTGTGAGGCTATAGCTGGGCCAAGGGCAATTTTTATACCTTACGTGATACCCAAATCCATCCCCAAAAAAATTCCCAAACTCACGGATTACTTTACATATATATTATATCTACATATTTAGAATGTTCAGATACTGACAGAAATAAACTATTGCAATTATAATATAATACCTTTTTAATGCTCAGTTGAAAATGCCACTAGCGACCCATGCAAATGGTGTCTACGCGGAACAGTGCTTAACTTCGTTGATCTGTTAGAACAACTTAGCCAGCTATGTCACGAGCGCTCCGAGCGAAATGATCCTTGTGTTATTATATATTATTTGCTTTCTACTTTACTAATTTTGATACAACTAATACATAATTTTGCAGGTAAAGCAGGTTCATACATTCGAAGCAACATTCTTATGTTTCATAGCTAGATTGTTAATACCTTAGCATAAACCGACGAGTGAGAGTGTTTGCTGATAAAATGAGACGACAAAAAAAGAATTAATGAATGAAGCAAGACTTAAATGAATAACGTTTTCTTTACGTGAATAATTTTATTTATTGTTTGTTTCCAAATTGTATTCTACTTCAGAACTATTATTATCAATACGTAGCGTAACAGAATAATAAAGGTTTGATGACACGTTTCGTCAAAAAACTCTCCGTTTTAGTGAAAGACAAAAATGAAAAGCATTCCTTTTTTCTTGAAAGCATTTCTTTCAAGAATTTTGAAGAGTGCTGAAAATATCATCGTAAAATTATTGAATTCTAGTCCAAGGTTTTTATGTTATTGCTTTTGTTTTTTATTTATTTAATAAATATTAAGTATTATACATAATTTTATTTTTGTTATTTAATTTTAAGAGCATAATACAGTGTAACTGACTGTACATCAATTTGTCAGTTTTATTTACGACATTCATGCATGAAAAATGCATTTTGAAAATCATTCATTTCGAGAAAAGGTGATCATAAAATTTGAAAGGTAATTATTAATACTTTATTACAATCAGTCCAAACAGACCAAAACCGTAATATAAGTTGGTATCATACAAATTTGGTGAAGATCTGATGAGGACCTCGAGCGAGATGGGCAGAATAGTTCTTCAAAATGCAGTAAATTGAATGAATAAATAAATAAATCAAAATACTTTATTGTACTTGTAAACCAAAACAAAAACTTAGATAATAACATTTTACAAAATAGGTACAATGAAATGAAATGAAAATGAAAAAAGTGTTTATTACTGCATAATACATCATAAAAGGAACAACATACAACTAGGTAGATACAACAATGGGATATCCAAAACTATAGTATGTATACATGCAGAAACTGTTATAAAAATAGGGTGATGTCTTATGATCCCCACACTAGGCTAAGCCTGAATCGTGGGAATGGGAATGGGCGGCATTATCGCTTAAAAGCGATTTCTTTCAGGCAACCTTCGGATGAAGAGGACTTTTAAATGGTCTTAAAAGTTTGTGATTGCGAGGTCTTCTGGAAAACTCTAGTTATAATAAACCGCACCATACCCTCTCGGCGATTAATCGCAGATATAATATCGAGTAGTGGCTAAATGGTGTGTAAAATTAATGTTAGCGGTCTTTGACAGCTTTTCTATTAGCGGATATTAATATATCTTGGAGTAGCAGGTTCTAATGAATGACCCTATAGTTTGTGGTTACTAGTTTTTATACGCGGCTTAGTTCCAGTAAGATATATAATTTTTTTTAATATCCATGATACAATTACTGACATGGCATTAATTATTACCTACTGTTAAATTCAGATTATCTTGAATTTTTAATTCTAAATAGCGTTTATTAATTTCTGGAATATTATGTTGTATCGATACTTCTGAACAGAACAGTTTTTCAAAATCAGTCATCATTCTTATTAATTGTTATTGCTTGCTTAATTATTAATTGCTTAATTGTTTTCAGTTTACAACTAGATAAATGAATTGAGATAAATTAGCCTAGAATCAGCAGTCCGGTTAGTTTGTCCGATGATTGGAATGATGAGACTGTGTCATCTCAGTTTGTGATTAAAATCCTCGGACCACTGCACTGAGACTTTTTATCTTTACAATAGCTTGGCAACAAGGAAGTAGGTACTTCGACTTCCTTGCTTGGCAATGAAAGTTGTTTATAGATACCTATAAGAAAATATATACGATTTGCAATCGTAAACCTACTAGGCTACTAAAAACAATGTCTCGTGGTGATAAGCGCAGTGCAGTGCCACGCAAACACTTGAAAACTTTAAGCTTTGGGTGGCACTGCATCTGTAATAGTCGGGCGTGGTGCTTAACAACAGGTGGGCGCCTTAATTGTCTTGTCAATTGCTGACATAAAAAAAAAACATTAGGAGGTATAACAATGTAATTTAATTTTATTTCCAAAATGTTTGCCTCGATTAGCCAGGAGCACCAGGAGTGACCTCCTTGCAATCTATGTTACCCTGGTAGTTTTGGTTGAATCTGCATACCAGCAGTTGAAACCAAGTAGGCAGTAAGTTGTCCAGTCGTTAATACGGAATATTGTTAAACCCCCAGATTCTTTTAAAAGTAGAGACGGAGTCCACAGTTAGCTCCAGATGGCCGTTGATTTCGAAGAAGAAGTCCCAGAAGGTCATCCTCTCGTTGAGAGGACTGATGCCAACAGACAAAGGCGTATCGATGTTCATGAAGCGTGGAGGAGAGTTCTTAGTGATCGACTCCCATTTGTGAGGCAGCAGCTCAGATGATGCTGGAGTGGGGTCTCTGAAAAGTCATAATTCATGATTGAAATAAATGTGACGCAGTAAGATTCGCAGAGTTTTTATGGTGGAGCTCGTCTGGAAAAGTTAATAAATGAATAAATAATACTGGAGAATCTACACAGCATCGTCTAGCCCCATGCTAAGCATAGCTTGTGTTATGGGTACTAGATGACTTATATACGTCCATACAATACATAGATACTTAGATATTTTTTTTTATACTTACATAGAAAATACCCAGAACACCCGGAACAAATATTTGCAGGTCGTACAAACATTTGTCTCGGCGGGAATCGAACCCGCAACCTCCTGTGTCGCAGGCGGACCTTCGCCAGCTGCACCATATCAGTCGTTATCATCATCGTCAAAGTAATACTACCTCCCCTGTTTTTGACGGCAAGCAATTATGCGGTTCGAAGAGTATGGTTGAATCTTTTTAATGACGTCTCAGGGCGGCAACACACGATTATAGCTATTGTGTTGTAAGCGTCCATACGCTGTTATCGAACTAAATCGTGCACATCGATTTTAAAACTTGGCACTCGTCGGCATCGACGAAACTTTATATTCCAAAATTATTGGGTACAAAGTTATAATAAATGATAACGTTTTAATTTGCAGGGGGATAATATTATAAGTGTATTTTGGTTTTTTAGTTTACATACCCGTACTTCACAAAGTTTGCCCACATTGTTGTCATCTGGTCCACAATGAGCTGGTCTTCCGGCGTGGGCTCGTCCATGTACGAGATATCAAACAAGTACCCCAACTCATCAGCATGCCAGGAACCACTGGCATCCGTTGCATTAAGCTTCTGCTGTTGAAAGTTTCTTCCACCAACATAAGAAAACATGTAAAGATACACATTAGCTTCATTTTCGATGTAATTCTTCAATCTTCTGATGGATGGGTAGGTAAACAACATGTCTGACATCAACTCACCAGCAGACGGTGGTAACTTCGCATTAAACAGCTCGTCACCGAAAAAAAAATGTTTGACTATGTCATCCATACCTTTGAAATCGCTATGCGTGGTATTGAATCTATCGCCCAACACATCACCTATTGTGCCATCAATAGTAGGTAGAAAGTGAAGTTCTTCGCTAGTAAACCCAACAATAATAGACATGTTAGTAGCTGGCAGCAAAGTCGTAGAATATGGGTGATTTGAAATGAAAGATTCTACGCCGTTGAATACCATTTCAATGCAAGGGAAAAAATCGTCAGTGATACCTAATGTATGCACTGCCTGGATGACAGTATGTGGGTCCACCGTGGCAAGGTATCTCATAGCTAGAGTTCTATTATCCGTAGGAAATTCAAGATGATTAGCTATAATCAATGGAATATCTAATAACGGTGGGTTATATATCACGCTAAACATTGTTCCGCTTTGAAGAATTGCCTTATCAAACAGTTTGAGGCCCTCGTCATGGCGTGCAAGTAACAAATTGACTGAAATCGCGCCAGCACTGTTACCGCTGATCGTCACCTTACTACGATCTCCGCCAAACGCCTCAATATTCTCATGCAGCCATCTTAAAGCTAGGAGTTGATCTTTCAGGCCTTGGTTTCCGGGGATCTCTGGCATGTCAAGACACATAAACCCGTAAGGACCAAGGCGATAGTTGATCGTTACTAAAATAATGTCATGTCTGACTATAAACTTGGGTCCTTGCATAAATTTGCCATAGAACCCAATCTGGAAACCTCCTCCGTAGATCCAGACTAGGACGGGGAGTTTATTGGTAGGAGTTGCTGTGGGAGGCGCAAAGATGTTGAGGCGAAGGCAGTCAAGGTCACCGGCTACGGTCAGGTTGAATTCTTCTATTTGAGGGCAAATGTGTGAGTCATCGTCGGCTTCAAATATTCCATCGAATTCCGGATGTGCAATAGATGGCTAAAAAGATAATGATAAGTACTTTTAAGCAAACCAAATAACTCACTCGGGGATGGCACGGGGAACGAGTGGCAAGTAGTGTTTGGCACCAGCCGCCCGTTTCCTGAGCAACCCACGCGTCATCCGCGTGTCATGCGCTACACCCCTTCAAAAACGCAAGGAGATGTTATTTGGTTTGCTGATAATTTACCAACATAAATTGATATTAGTGGAGGTGGTAACTGAGAAAGTGATTCAGAAAAATGGTACCAGTGGGAAAATGGCACCAGTTAGAAAAATATACAGCCAGCCAGCCAGTCAGCCAGCCAGCTAGCTAAACCTAAAACAACACTAAAAAAAATACTATGATGCGTACGATGTCGCGGGCAGCAGCTAGTATAGGTATTAAAACATTTGATCTTCATGAAATGCGTCTTAAAGTTCACTAATATTATATACATGGTGAAGTGAATGAATCGCATACGATGAAGGAAAGCATCGTGAGGAAACCGGCATGTCCAAGAACTAAAAATTCGATTGTGCCATCCACCAATCCGCATTGGGTCCGCGTAGTGGATTAAGACCCAATCACTCTCGCTTAAGAGTAGGCCAGTGTCCCAGCAGTGGGAACATTAGAGAACAAGGCTGTCATGATGATGAATACATGGTACCTACTAGGCATGTACATATTTCAAAACGTAACTTGGATGGCAAAACTTACCCCAAATGCTTGCTTTCGATTACTTTGCCATACGGTATTCCTAAATACATTGAGTAGTTACCATCTGCAACCCAGACTCCTCTCACTTGACCCTGTGTCGTGTTCACAGTGGGATTTGGAACTTCTTGAGCAAACACACATTTTGAACTAATTATTGTAAAGATAATTATACTTGCTATGTTCATATTGAATAATCTTGTTTAATTAACCGTTGGTCATAATAAGATTACTTAGGGTGATAATAGGACCAAGCGCATTAAATTATGAATGATTACTGTATCATTTTTTATATTTATATCTGTATCTGCATCTTTAGCTGTCACCGAAAATGTTTTTTTATGAAGTCTGTGTGCATTCTAATTTAATGATAATTTGTAACAGTGTGCTCTTAGAACTATGCTCACGTAATTTGATCAAATATCATTTAAAATCCCTTCGAAACAGTATTATTTTGTATATTTAAAATAAATATTACCATAAATTTTGCTAAATATCATACACTAATCGAATTTTACCTTCACCAATCTTGTTACACTTGCCACGGAATATGTAGATAAAATAATTTTACTGTAATTACTAAAGTTGGTTTTAGCAGCGAATACTATGATAACATTATATTACCGATACAGTCAACATCATTAATTCGAGGTCAAAAAGATCGCGATCGACTATTACTGTGTAGGCCACTGCCAACAATTTCCACGAATAAACCGATATTGTATTTTACTGTATAAAATAGTGGTTTCAATACTAGTAATAAATGTTTTTGTTCATAACTTTCTTAAGGTAAACAGGGTATTTTTTTTAATAATCTAGCAAGATTGGAAAAAAAAGCAGCATTTTTTTCAGGAAACTATAAGCAAAATTCTGTTTTTTTAATTTTCCTGAATAATTTGGTTTTTTCGATTATCATATTATTCGCTGGGGACGGCGATAGGTAAAGTTCGATAGACATTACAGGAAATCACCAATTTTATATCGAGCCTGTGCTCTTATGGGATTTTAATCAAGTAAGCAGGTATAGCAAAATCCCGTATATGAATATACCTTTCTTTCATTATCAGTGCATATAGCGCAATAGCGCTCGTGACGTAGCTGGCTAAGTTGCTAAGTCAGGATTTGAACATTTGGATGGGTGACCGCCAGTGGCAATTTCAAGTGAGCGCTCCCGTGCTTCGGAGGGCAGGTTAAGCAGTCGGTCCCGGCTTTTTCAAAGTTGTCAGGCCATGACAGAGGCCATCGGGCGACCTAGAAACTCTGTCACCAGAGTTGGCCACTGGCTCATACGAACGAACAAACGAACGAATGCATATACACACAAAAAAAAATACATGTAAGTACCTTTTTTTTATAATTTGCCTTATAAATCTCGAGTCAATCGATTACGTTTTTCTGGTCAACTATTATTTATTATTGTTCGAAATCGAGACGGACGGGGTAATAATAAAATAACGGGGCACCTGTTTCGGTTAAGGGGCGGTCACGCGCAAGTTTTTGACTCGCGCCGCGTGCTGCCCTTCCGAGTTCTAACAATTATAACTAATAATTGACCAGATAAACTTTATTATGCTAATAATAACCATGATAGTTTTAAAAACTAAGTAGGTAGGTATATCAAATAAACTTTATCGATATACTCGAGATTTTTAACAAAATATGTAAAAAGAAAGGTAAGTTATTACATGTATATTTTTTTTTTGTTTTGAACATATTTCTTGAATATTGCACAAATAATGAAAGACCCTGTAGTTATATTTTAACAGTAATCGTGATAAGGTTAGATAAAGTGCGATAGGCATTACAATAAATCGCTATTTTTTACCTGAGCTTACAGATTCTTATCGGGTTTTAATCAAATAAGCAGGTACTTAGTTTTTTTTTTACCACTAAAGTGGCAACCCGGCGTACGGCCCACATAATGGTCAGCAGTTACCGTAGCCTATGTACGCATATATATCACTTGCGTGTTACCACCTTACCACCCTGACGTTAGATGGAAAGTCAAAGGCTGGTTCATATCTGGCTCAACGTATCAGCATTGCCATTCAACGTGGCAATGCAGCCAGCATGTTGGGAATGCTTCCGCCTGGTAGTGATTTGGATCAGTTGAGCTATCTCTAGGTCGTTTGTAACGGTCTGTAGATGGCTCAACTGTTTCATATATATTTCGTAATATAATGTAATTATGTACATATTTTATGTTGTTAGTACTTAGTTGTTTGTAATAAAATTGTAAGATAATTTAGGTTTTAAGTTATTTATTTATTTATTTCAGAATACCAACATAATAAACATTATTATAAGATTTAGGTTAAAGATACAAATTAAATGTCATTACAATTAAAGGTGAAGACTACATGCTATGGGACAAATGTTTGCGTGATTTGCAAATATTTTTTTAGTAATGAAAAGTAAGACTAAATTAAAACAAGCAAAACCCTAAATCTAAAGGCTCTTAGTCAGATAAATTGTTACGCAAGTTCCTCCCAAATATTAGATATTAAATTTAAGATACCATCAAATCGATAAGCAACTTACCTACCTACATAAAATTAATTCTTATCCAAAACTTATCTGAGACAATAATCGTAAATTTGATTTAAATTTAAGTATCGAGAGCACTCTAGAAGGCATTATTAATTATCTATCAGTAAAACGTATACCTTTTGCGAGCATTATGTGCAAATGTAGGCTTATTTTTGCAATTTTTATATTATCCCTGAATGTGTTTCAATGTCAAGTGGTGAGGACTAGTGTTGGAGACATCCAGGGAGTCCTCGACACAGAAAATGGATATAATAAGTTCTTGGGTATTCCATACGGGACCGTCAGCGAGGCCAATCCTTTTGGGGTGAGTCCATCTTACTTTGAATGGATGGGAAGGTCTTCAATTGAAACTTTAAAATTCTGTTCATTATACGACTTTGTCCGCACATAATTATTATAACATAAGAGTTGATCACTTCACTGACTGATACGAACTTACTAAGACAGAAAGAAAGAAAATTCATTTATTGACAGACAGATCTCAAATATGCTAATTCGCTTTATAATCATTCTGCTTGTGTTTTTCAATATTATAAGAATGTATTTTTGACTTTTCGACCTTCACAGTTTTATTATAGTAGGTAACAGATGATTTAATTTCAATAATTCCATATTTAATTCTAGGATGTTTGAATTGCGCTGTACCACACTGATGGCTCGCCAAAAAATTATATCCCTGATCAGATAGAACACGGTATAGCCACAATTAATAGCATCTCGAAGACCATATAGAGGACAGGCACACATCGCCGCTATAGAAGTGTCTTGTGTTGAGGGTGATCTAAAGAGAACTCTGCAGGTTTTTTTGGATCATCATCAGCATAAGAGCTTATGCCGCTACACCCAGCACCTATTTAGTAGATAGTTTAATTTTACTTTACTAGTGCATCACATATTATTTTTTTACTAATACATGGATTTACGGTTCGAAATAAAGACTTTTATATATTATTTAATAAGACTAAACTTTAACAATTATATTTTTTAAATTGATTTCTAAAATTCGACTCCGTTTTTCAGGATTCAACGCCATTCCCGGAATTTAGTGGCACTTTCGTAGCAGATAGTGATTCGGCAGTCTGTCCACAAATTCAAGATGGAGAGGTTATTGGTGTCCGGGACTGTCTGAACCTCAATGTCTACGTGCCGGTGTCAGCTACACCAACGAGCCGCCTGCCCGTCATCATCTGGCTCCACGGAGGTTACTTTATGGGAGGAAATTCTACAGAAGGATTATTCGGTCCGAAGTATTTAGTCCGCCATGACGTCATATTTGTCGCAATGAACTACCGCACAGGACCTTTTGGCTTCATGTGCCTCGGCATCGACTCCGTACCCGGAAATCAAGGGTTAAAAGATCAACAGCTTGCTTTTGAATGGGTCGAGAGGCACATCGAAGCGTTTGGAGGAAATCGCAGTGAAATAACTTTGGCAGGATTTAGCAGCGGAGCGCACTCGGTTGACCTGCATTTAGTATCTCAAAGACGCAACCCATACAATAAAATTATTATGCAAAGCGGCAGTTCTCTTGTAGGAACAGCACTGTCTGACCCTGATCTACAAGCTGCTATTAAAATCGCTGAGCATCTCGGGATAGACCCGGCCACCTCACGTGAAGCTGTGTCCTTATTGGCACAGGTTGACGTGGCCTCTATTATAAGAGCAGCAACTGAATTAGAAATTCAGTTCAGACCGTGCGTCGAGCCTGAAATTGAAGGAGTCGACGCGTTCCTAGCCCATACTTGGATAACTGCGGAACCGAGAAAGGTTAAAGACATACCTGTTCTGATTGGTTTTACTGAGTACGAAAGGATGAGATACCACATCCATCGAGAACCTGAATACTTCCAAAATTTGAACATTTTCATGAACCGTTTGAACCAGACTTTTGATTTTGACCAACTTTCTGAAGGTGACAGACTTGCAAGGATGGAAGACTATTTGCGCCGCTTCTACTTGGGCGATGCCGTTAGCGATCAAGCTTTAGTATGGCCGATAATTAACTTTGACTCTGATTTCGTGTACAACCACCCGATTCAGAGGAGTATCAAGAAGTACCTTGCTAGTGAAGCTGGAGATATATTCTACTACTTGTTTGCGTATTCCGGAGAAAGGACCCAACACCAAGATACAAACAGCTTGTCTATAGCCAGGGCGGGGCATGGTGATGACATATTTTATCTGTTCGATCTGTCATATCTACCCGAGGCAGTCTCACCAGCAGACCAGCTGGTCATAGATAGGATGACGACTATGTGGACTAACTTTGTCAAATTCGGGTAAGTTTTAATTTTATGTAGCACTTAGTAAGTATTTAATTTAAGATAGTATGAACTTCAGTTAGTTTATGACTATTATTATGACATGACGACCGATGTGGCGCAGCGGGCGCAGGTCCGCCTGCGACGCGGAAGTTGCGGGTTCGATTCCCGCCTAGGGTCAAATGTTTATACGATCTACAAATATTTGTCCCGGGTGTTCTGGGTATTTTCTATATATAATAAAAAATATATATCTATGTATTGTACTGTATTAAGTACGAGTATATATCAGTCATCTAGTACCCATAAACACAGCTCTATTTAACAGCAGCTTACCTTGGAGCTAGATGATGCTGTGTGGATTGTCCAGCTTTATTTATTTATTTATATATATTTATTTAATTATTAGTATACATATTTTAATTTTCAGTGACCCAACCCCGCAGACGACTACTTTACTTCCTGTGAGGTGGACTCCCTTAACAAATGAGATCTACCACTACCTCAGAATCGACTCTGAGCTATCAATGGAAAGTAGACCTCTTAACAGGCGCATGGCATTCTTCGATCTCTTTTATAAGTACAACGGTGAATACCAGAGGACCTTCGATCAGTTCGAGTGTTGCGAGGATGAGCCTGACAGTGCTACTGTCAACCCAGCAAGTTTAATAACTTTGATATCTGCGTTACTAGTGTTAGTCATCAGACAATAAAAAATATAATAAGTTGCATATGTTAGGTAAATTATGACTACTCAGAGGAAATAAACAAATTTCTTAGTTATTTTCAATGTCTTTGTTCATTTATAAATGCAATGTGTAAATGAAACATTCTGTTTTTACACTCTAAAATGATGAAGGCAGCTTTTTCTTAGGTCCTAGGATAAAGCAGAGTAGTTTTCCTCTAAGGGGTTTACAATTAATGACGGTTTTAGTACGGGTAAAGTCACTAAAATGTTATAACTTTCTATACTGATACGACCACAGTGAGTCGGTGGTCAAGTACCTAATTGAGAAGCAAGGTTGCGGGTTCGATCCGCGCTCCAGGACAAATGTTTGCATGATCTGCAAATATTTTTTTGGGATATAGGTGTTTCTATCTAATAAAAGTATAAATATTTACAAAATAAGATGTTTAAAAGTATTTTATTAATAATCTGGTACCCAATACAGGCTTTACAGTCTAAGATTAGGTTTTGGCGCTGTGTAGGCACACCCCGGACACTCTCAATAAAATGTAAGAAGCAAACACGTCGCAATCACCACACGCATAGTTTGAAACGGCACAAAGTTATATCCAATTATAATTTAAAGTAGCACAAGCAATAATGTTTTAGTACTAAAATACTCAGGTAACAAATGACTACTGAAGTAATTTTTTACTAAATGACACCACACATCATTATCATGACAGCCTTCTATGTTCCCACAGCGGGGACACTGACACACTGACTACTCTCGTCTCGAGTGGAGTAAACGGACCCAATTGTTGGATGGCATCATTCTTTCAAATTTTTAGTTAGACATGCCGGTTTCCTAACAATATTTTCCTTCACCGTATGAGAGCACTACTGTCTCTGGCATAATGCAAATAAACTCAAAAACTACTGGTTCGATTTCAAAAATTCTTTCACCATTAGAATGCTACATTATCCCTGAGTAATATATAAGCTATATTTTATTTAAGAAAATAATAGGGATCCCTAATAAAACTTCAATAATGTAACCCAAGGTGTAATTTTTTTTGCCATAAAATGTCTTTCATCGCATGCGCTGCGGAAACTATTGATGATAGAACAAAAAAATGTTCTACAATACTAAAGAACATATTGATATCTACAAAAAAGTCAGCGATACCATATGTCCAACTATTGTAGTTATGTAACTATAACTACTTTTTTACATTTTAAAAGTAGATAGAAATGCCGACCAAAATCAGACCGTGTATTCCATACCTTAATATTAATCCTTATCCAAATAAATCATTTCATATTCAAGACTGTTTCAATACCTGTAGATAACTGTTTGAATTATTGAAATCAGACATTTCATTCAAAAGTTATGACGAATTATAAAAATGTTAATCTAACCAAAATACTATGCAAGCCCGCGCGCGCGCCGTGGCCAGAGAGGGGCGTGCACATGAATTATGAAATAAGTAGCCGCGCGGCTAAAACGTGCGGTCGGCTCCTACCTTATGAATGATTAGCGACCCGCCCCGGCTTCGCGCGGGTGCAGGCAAAAGCAGGCATGTATAGGGCTACCATTCAGAGCAGGAGGACTTGGCTGTCCCGAAAACTGAGATCTTTACAAGACTCAACCATAGAATCCTCTATACTGTGCATGACGTCTGACGTTGTGCACGACCCTAAAGACAATTTAGTTGCGGTAGATATTAAGAATAAGTAATTAGATAATAAGAATAAGTAATGTAATTATTAAGTAAATAAGTTAGTATAACAATGTCTGTATAGGTTAAGTCATGTTAAATAAACGTGTTTTGGTTCCGCCTTTCATTACCGTAGGAAATAAACAAAAGACCTGGCTAGATAGGTAGAGTCCAATCTAGTCAGGCACTGGGTATTATTAGGCACTAGGCATTATTAGACATATTAGAAATCTTTTAGATACCTATTCAGACCTTAAGTAGGTACTGATAGATCAGATTTAGGGTAACTTAGGCATATTAGAAATCTAAAGGACCTAGAATAAGTGACGGAGACTACACGTGGCCCGAGTTGGTTGGACCTACCCTGCTGAGGCGGAGGGGGACACCAAGCTAGTATGGAACTTGGGTCCCCTCCCTCAGCCCCCGAGGTAGGTACTTTGGACGGCAAGTGTAAGGCTCGGTCAAGTCAGAACATGACGGCGGCGTGTCCTTGACTTCCGACCCTGATGGGTAAGGAAGGTCAGGGATACGTATTTTGTCACGCCGTCATTGGTCGCCGTATTAAGACAGGGACCACAAAGATTGTAAGCAAAGAGAGGTATAGCCTAATAAGGGTTTTGATTGATCAATAAAATAAGAGCACTAACTGGCACACCCACTAGGGGCGGGATGAGTAAGAGTACGAGTATTTTTGAATTCCCGAAGGAAGCGTTCTCTCTCTACATTTTACTTATGAAGTCGTTACTCTGCCCGAGCTCTGCTGTTTGTGTCGGTCCTTGCTGCTACTTTAAATGTTTGCCGGCGTATTATTTACCACCATCATCCTACCTCATCGATCGATCATCGTCAGAATTCTTAATGCTAATCATGTGTAAACTGTTGGCAAACTAGAGCAGGCACACGTCAATTCAAACTTTAGCTGAATAGAGTGTTACCAGCACAAGATACAAAAAAAAACCATGTGCGTAATCTGCTTCAATGATTTATTGTAGAGATGCAACAAAATAATATTTTTTAATTAATTACTCAGTATGAAATTAAACTTTGCATGCTGTGGATGATCATGATCGAGCTTTAGCTCATATTTTTTTTTATCCCACGTTTCGCCAAATAAGGCTGAACGCCCAAGCCATCTGTCGCCTGATAAAAAAATATATTAATAAACGAAGACAATAGTAACGAGTACAGACGCTTGAGTAATCTATGCTCGTGGACGCTCGTAAATAGATTTGAATTTAAGCGAATTGGCCAGGTCTTCTTGACTCTTCATTGATCGTATAGAGCAGCTCTATGAACGACATTCTTTCCCTGAATGGTCTGTCAACGAGGGAGATCTCATCACTTATAAACATGCAGTGCAGTGGAGAGGTCTCGGTGACCTGTTCCCATTTCACGTCCAATAGGTCAGTCGTCTCAGGAGTTGGATCTCTGAAACAAAAAACACAACATATTAAAAACAGAAACGATTTTTAACTTCGATTTTAAAATTTCATCTGCAATAGAAACACATTTTTAATCTCATGAATGGTACCAACCCGTATTTCACGAAATTAGCCCACATTGCTGTCATTTTATCAACTACAAGCTGATCCTTTGGTGTTGGTTCTTCAGTAAGGAATCCCATATCGAACAAGTAACCGAGGTCATCATCGTGTGCCGCTCTTCCGCCAACCATATTCTCTCGAATTCTTGCAAAGTTTCTTCCTCCAACATAGTCGAAATTAAAAAAGTAAATACTCTTAACATTGTTCTTCAAATACTCCTGTATGCTTCTGTGTACTGGGTAAATCCAAACAAAATCACCCGTCATAGTGGTTGCTGACCGCAAAATTTCCTCTCTTGTCTGTTGATCTCCAAAATAAAATCTTCGAACTGCTTCAGCTCCAATGAAATTCTCGTTTTGAGTGTCAAATACCATGTTTAGAACGTTATTTGCTGCCATAGCAGAGCTATTGAAGTTCCTATTTACGTACAATTGAGCTTCGTCTGAGGCTGATCCTATCATAATGGACACATTTTGGGCATAAAATACAGACGAGCTCATCTTATTTGACAAAAAAGGTTCAACTCCCTCAAAATCTTTTTCTACACAAGGACCAACATTTAGTCCCAAATCTTGTGTTATCCGAATAATGTCAAGTGGAGGTACAGATACAATATACTCCAAAGCTTTATAAATATCATTAGTTTCGTGACCGAGATGATTGGCGATGATCACGGCCGAGTTCTGGGCCTCGTCTTCTAAGAACGGCGCAGCTACGGTCCCACTGTGGAGAATGGCCCTATGAAATAAAGTTTCACCATTTGGTACCCGCATCATATAATAATCCATGGTGACTCCCCCGGCACTGTTGCCTCCGATCGTAACTTTGTTGGGGTCACCTCCGAATGACTTGATATGCTTCTGCACCCATCGTAGACCTAAAAGTGTATCTTTGAGTCCCTGGTTGCCTGGTACTTCTGGTATATCAAGGCACATGAAACCAAAAAGTCCGAGGCGATAGTTGAGGACGACGAGAATCACGTCTTCCTTATTAAAGAATTTGGGTCCAAACATATATTTTCCATTGAATCCGTATCGATATGCCCCTCCGTGTATATACACATATACTGGGAGCTGGCTGTTGGCGTTAGCTGAGGAAGGGGTGTACACATTAAGATGAAGGCAGTCAAGGTCGCCGGTTAATGTGTGGTTGAACTCTTCGATCTGTGGGCAGCGGGATGAATCGTCATTGGCATCAAATATATCGTTGAAACCGGAATAAGGAATCGCTGCCTGGAAGTAGAAAAAAAAAGGATTTAGGGGTAAATTATTGTGTTATTGGCCGGCACTAGTTAATGGCCACTTTATACTCAAACACTTTCTACAAGATACTGACGCTAAGTACGATATCTCTTTTCATTCAAGAGAACAGTTTACATAATGAGCTTTAATATTTGTGCCAATTTGTACCAACTTTATAAACAATGTTAATTATTTTTCTTGTTATTAAAATGATATTAGAACTTTTCCGATGTGGCGCGGCGGGTTAATTCCGCCCGCCTTCCGCCTCGGAACAAATGTTTGTACGATCTGCAAATATTTGTTCTGGGTGGTTTGGGTATTTTCTATGTATAATATAAAATATCTATCTACCTATGTATTTTGTGTATCAGTCATCTAGTACCCATCATAACACAAGCTCTGCTTAGCTTGGGGCTAGATGATGCTGTGTGGATTGCCCAGATGTATTTATTTATAATATCATAAAAGGACAATTTTTAACTTACTCCAAAAGGATTAGACTCGTTCACAGTGGCATAAGGTATCCCCATGTACTGATTAGATATCCCATCTGGAGACCTCACTCCCCTTATCGTTCCAATAGTGGTTTCGACCGTAGGCTCTTGCGCAAAAACATTATTTATTAAATAAAGAACTGCGAATATTATTAATCGTGTATCCATTTTGAAGACGGATAATGTAATGAAGTTATGATTCCATTACAGTCATTATATACCTGTGCGGTACAAGCAGATGTTTCTTGCTATGCCGATTAAGGAAATGTGTACATTGACTGACAACTATTTTTTTTAAACCCCGACGAAAAGGAGAGGTGCTATATAAAGCTTATAGCATGGGTCTGTGTTAGTCTATATGTGGCATAGCATCATAGCTCTCTGAACGGATGTAACATTTTTGATTAGATTATTTTTCAAATATGTGTTTCAAAAAAATCTACTCATCCGCTTAAAGATCATCACCTGTTTTCTATGTAGTTAATGAAGAACTTCGGATGTAAAAGTATCAGGGTTTTCTTGGTTATTTTATTAACTCGAAAAGGCACTATTTTCCGAATAAATCGTAGTTGTTCGAGAGTTAACTGACATTTTACTTTTTGTATTTGACAGATTCTTGATAATGTATTTATTTATGAAATATTGCTCCACGCGTTTTTACTTGCGGCACTCACCAATCTCACCATCGATATTTGTTAAGCTAATACCTATCCTACATGAACAGACAATTTTTCAGGGATAAAAAATAGCATATGTGGAAATCCAGGTCACATAATATCTAGGTACCTATATAAAATAATAATAAACGCTGAGTGGTTGCCTTTTTTTTAGTTTTTTTTGTTATTTGTACTCGTTGCTATTTTTGTTTGTTTTGTGCCGTAAAATAAATGATTTCTTTTCTATTCTTCTAGATTCAAAACTCTTCTTTTCAGTCTGGTAAAAACCAGAGTAATGTATGTGTCCCTACCTTTGTATTGCATCATATTTTTTTAATTTTCAGATAGTAATCGTGATTATTCGTGATTTGTAATAGATAAGATTCAGATTATATTAGGCGATAGGCATTGCAATTTGCAAGTAGGTAATCACCAATTTTTACAGGTTTTTGGCGGATTTTTTTAGATACAATAATACTTATATAATCTCTTAAAAGTACCTACTAATTACCTAGATACATTTGGCACAGTGAGAGTTACTGTACTTACATTATTTGAATTTTTTTTTTTAAATTGTGATCTAAATACTAACAAAAATGCATTAAAAGAATTCCGTTTATTTAAAATACTTTTTCGAGTGGGTAAGTAAGTACTATGTTTTCGGTAGGTATGTAATTTAGTTAAATCAAATTAAGATAAAGTCTTAATTTCAAATCAATATAGGTACAATCAATGTAAAGATACTATCAAATTGATAAAGTGAAATTAATTCTTATCAGAAATTCGTAACAAGACTTTAGATCTTAATTTAATGGTAACTAATGCACGGAAAACATAAGTATTAAGTACCTACTTCGAGCAATAGGTATGGTTCTCACAACGGTTCTCGGCCGTCGTGAAAATAGCCGTTTCGATGCGCAATGGAGCTTTTTCAAACTAAATTGTCTTTGCGCATCACAAACGGCTAACTTCACGGAAGCCTATATCCGCGGTTCTCGGCCGTCGTGAAATTAGCCGTTTCGATGCGCAATGGAGCTTTTTCAAACTAAATAGTCTTTGCGCATCACAAACGGCTAACTTCACGGAAGCCTAGATTCGCTGTGCGAACTATATATGAATCGAATATCTTCTGCTTGCTTATGTCTAAAATTCTAAGCACAAGAGTTCACAAGAGTTGTTTATATTGCTTGTTTTACAATTATGTTATAAAATAAATATAAAATTTTATTCCTGAATGAGATTCAATATCAGGTGGTGAGGACTAGCTTAGGATTCGTTGGGAAGACTCTCGGCACAGAAAATTGTTAGATATAAAAAGTTTTTGGTTTTTCAGTGAGCTCAATCCTTTCAGAGCGACTTCTCCGGGTTTTAAAGGGATAGGAATCAAAGAAACCTTTAAAATTCTGCTTTTTATTTTAATTTTAGTTAGCTGTCCTACCCTTCATTTGAACAGTAGGTGTTTATATTTGCCAAATATACCTAAACCTCCACTTTTTTCCCTTTTCTCAAGTCGCGGACTTATAACTATTTTAATAAATAAAAGAACAAACTTGAAATAAAAAAATTATGTGTTTATTCATCACATATGTATAGTTCTCACAACGGATCTCGGCCGTCGTGAAATTAGCCGTTTCGATGCGCAATGGAGCTTTTTCAAACTAAATTGTCTTTGCGCATCACAAACGGCAAACTTCACGGAAGCCTATAGATCCGTTCTCACAACGGATCTCGGCCGTCGTGAAATTAGCCGTTTCGATGCGCAATGGAGCTTTTTCAAACTAAATTGTCTTTGCGCATCACAAACGGCTAACTTTACGGAAGCCTAGATCCGCTGTGCGAACTATACCTACAGTAGTTTTTTTTTTAATGCAAATTGCCCCTGATAATGGTGTGTAACGAAAGGACAACATTGCTAAATTGAAGAAAAAGAATTGCTACTAATTTAGCTTTTATAAAATAGGTGTTTATACAAAACATACCCGGCAACACTGCTGGGAGGAAACACTGGCTGACTGTAACAGCGTGGCGCACGCGTCGATTTATTGTAATTGTTAAATAGATTCATAGATTCATATATTTCACCTTGTATGGTTTGGTCCAGAATTAAACGTAAAGTAAATCATTTACGTGGAGTATTTTTTCGACGAGGACCAAATACCCAACAATAGGTTTAGGTCATAAAAATACACTTGCCTCATACATCCAACAAAAGGACTCACTGCGTTATTCAACTGAACAAATAAAATATAAAACAAAACATTTTATTTATACAGTTGCATCAACCACGAAATTAAGTTGTGTCGACTCAAAACAGGTACAAACCAGAATGTTCAATAGAACTGTATGGTGTAATTATGACGCAATACCTTGTTTGCTAGACATTAGTTGGTATATTACTTACCTACATAAAACTGTGTAACAAAAAAATTAAAACGACGAAAATGAAACTGAAAAGTGATAAATAATATAAATCCTAAGGCTAACTAAGGCTGGATTCGACCAATTTCTGGATTAATAACTATTTTGTGAAATATAAAATGCCAAATACAAATAAACTGTCGCGAATAACTACGATTTATTTATAAAATATTACCTATTCCAGTTTAATGGTCGAATCCAACCCAAGCATTCACTTTAAGTCGGCGCCAGTCACCGCGTAATTTTTAATCATCATCTTAGAAAAGTAAAATAAGATCGTACGAGTCAGTGGTCAACTCTGGTGACGGAATCATCACAATATTACCAGCTGATAGACGTCTACTGCTGGTCATAAGCCTCCCCCAAAGAGCGACCGATTCAACATCGAATCCACTTCGACTTCCTGCGATCGCTTTACGCGCAACACACACAGCGGGCCGGTGCGGGTCGGTGCCTTTATTACGTAAGTCTATTGCTGTCAAATTGCTGTCGATTGCTAGTCGATCCCTTACGTGCTTATGGTACGCACTGTAGGTGTGAAAAAGACGGCCAGACGCAACAACAAGCGACCGACAGCGATAGACTTACATAATCAGGGGGTGGGTCAGATCCGCCGCGGGTGTTTTTTGTTTTAATTGGACGACAAGGATGACATCACACTGAACGCGGGAGCGTCTGCCGCGCTTCACCCGACCCGCGTTCTGTGTGTGTTGCGCTGTATTGTAGTCGGTCCTATAGGTACATTGTTTTCAACTTTAAGGTCGCTATTCGAGAACCTTAATTCCCAGATTTCCCGGCAGCTATTGGTTCTGCGAGCTGGCCTGCAAATAAGTTGAAGCAGTCCCCACAAATGAGTTCTGCCTTATCGTGACTGGGGGGCTCAGTAGTCGTAGTTTATACGACGAAGCCAAACGTACCCGAGAAGGAGGGCTTCTCCGCGTGTCTCTCTGATATACTTACTCTTATTTACTTCCCGTGAAGTGGACTCCCTTAATAAATGATATCTACCACTACCTCAGAATCGACTCTGAGCTATCAATGGAAAGTAAGTAACAGGCGCATAGCATTCTTAAACCGCTTTTTTAAGTACAACGGTGAATACCAGAGGACCTTCGATCAGTTCGAGTGTTGCGAGGATGAGCCTGACAGTGCTACTGTCAACCCAGCAAGTTTAATAACTTTGATATCTGCGTTACTAGTGTTAGTTACAAAAATTGAAAAAGGATGCAAAAGGGATAGCTAGGTAAACCAATCATGACCTTCTTTGACTTCAAATGTCATAATATAGAAAAAAACTGACTTTTGTGTTTTGACAAAACCCTGTCAATCAAACAAAATACCAAGTGAATCCACAAACAAAATTACAAAATGAAAATAAATGTTTTCATCATCATCACAATGAGACCAAAAACTGTTGTTACCGCTAGCATGGCTCGCATAATATCAGTATCTATTTGTGTACTACTACGAACAAACACCACTTCAACATCGGAGCAACACAACAAAAGAACTAACGAAAGAAGAATCAGCTGCCCACGTAGTCCTGGTATGCATGGGAGTAGGGAGGATTTGTGAAACGCACACAAACCCTCGGCACACCGAGCTCAGTTCAGTTCTCGAAGCCTGCGTAGATTCCAGGAAGCTTCTGTGCTCTGAGAGGAGTAACGCTACACGCGTAGTCAATAACCATCCCATCCCAGGAACGTGCACGAAGATGCACCGTTGGCAGAAGTCGACAGTGGCCGAAGAAAACCGAGGCAAACGCCACCGAGACGCGACGATGCTGGCGTGGCCGAAGAAAACCAAAACAAACGCCACCGAAACGCGACGATGCTGGCGTGGCCAAAGATAACAGAGACACACGCCGCCGAGACGCGACGAGACTGGCGTGACCGAAGAAAACCAAGACAAACGCTGCCGAGACGCGACGATTCTGGCGCGACCGAAGAAAACCAAAACAAACGCCGCCGAGACGCGATGATGCTGGTGTGGCCAAAGATAACAGAGACATACGCCGCCGAGACGCGACGATGCTGGCGTGGCCGAAAAAATCAGAGACAAACGCCGCCGAGACGCGACGACGCTGGCGTGGCCGAAGAAAACAGAGACAAACGCCGCCGAGACGCGACGATACTGGCGTGACTCAGAGGCTCGCTCTCTTGGCTTTTGGTCGTCAAACGAAAGCCTCTCCGTTATTTCTTACCCAAATATAATGTAATTTTGTTATCTCCCTCACTGTATTTTTTTATATTGTTAACAGAATTAAATTAATATAAATACGTTATGTTGTAAAAGCAGAATTATATTTCTCCTTTCTTAACTATTTTCCGATGTCAGTTAAGACAGGACACTTTTTATTCCATTTTAATAACCGGTTATGAAATAAGGAGTAAAAAAGTGTTTTTTCTTAACTAGTTGTGAAAAATAGTTGTGAAAGTGGACCAAAGTGTTGTAGCAACTAAAAAAAAACATTTTTTTACTCTCATAAGACTTTATTGTTATAAGGCTTAATTTGCTTACTGCTGGTCTTTATTGCTCTGCATTTCAGATACAAACAAAACATCCTGAAATTAAATCTCAACTAACTCGCAGACAATGTCGCGGGTTTCAGCTAGTATCTAATATAATCTAAATCTTATATAATATCACGATTACTATCTGAAAATTAAAAAATATTGTACCGCACAGGTATATAATGACTGTAATGGAATCATAACTTCATTACATTATCCGTCTTCAAAATGGATACACGATTAATAATATTCGCAGTTCTTTATTTAATAAATAATGTTTTTGCGCAAGAGCCTACGGTCGAAACCACTATTGGAACGATAAGGGGAGTGAGGTCTCCAGATGGGATATCTAATCAGTACATGGGGATACCTTATGCCACTGTGAACGAGTCTAATCCTTTTGGAGTAAGTTAAAAATTGTCCTTTTATGATATTATAAATAAATACATCTGGACAATCCACACAGCATCATCTAGCCCCAAGCTAAGCAGAGCTTGTGTTATGGGTACTAATATACAAAATACATAGATAGATATTTTATATTATACATAGAAAATACCCAAACCACCCAGAACAAATATTTGCAGATCGTACAAACATTTGTTCCGATGCGGGAATCAAACCCGCAGCCTCCTGCGTCGCAGGCGGACCTTAGCCCGCTGCGCCACATCGGTCGGAAACGGAAAAAGTTCTAATATCATTTAAATAACAAGAAAAATAGATAACATTGTTTATAAAGTTTTTATATTCATTCAAATAAAACATGTCGTTTTGACAAGTTACTGGCACCCCAGAACGAATTACTGGCTTGTTTGGTTTTAGATAGATAGATAGATAATTTATTCATCACAAAAAAACTTTTTACAATACTGGTTAATAATGCCTAAAAACCTTTTTTTTTTATACTACTAAAGTGGTAACCAAGCGTACGGCCCACTTGATGGTCAGCGGTTACCGTAGCCTATGTACGCATGCAACATCATAGATATCACTAACCTATGTTAGGTTTATCTAGACACTAGGTCCTCGATACAAAACAAAGTAATACGTCTATAAAGACAATTCAAAGTGATCCTTACGATTGCATTAAATAGGAAGGTACATCTATATTACAATCGAAACTATTTTGAATTAAAAAGCGCACGCTCACACAATAACAGCACCTTACATCACAAAGTAAGTAGGTATCTAAGCATTTACTACAACAACACTCGTTGTCAGCAAATATCTACAGCTAAACCCCGTTTAGTTATTGGCCATAGCATTTTTTACGAAACATGGCAGATTATAATATTTTTTTTTCAAGAAATCTACAAGGAACATAATTATCGAGATCCTAGCTCTGGTTTAAACAAACTTTTCGAAGCCCTAGTATTAATAATTAAAGTATAATATAGTCCACCAAACAAAATGAATTGGTTTCGGTTTAGGCACAAGTTTATTTCAGGCAATTGGATCTTGAAGTGATCTCTGCATAGGCGCCTTAGGTGGTTACTTAACTGGCCACCTATGCTGTTATATCGTATCTCTTCAGCAAAACGTCAGATTGAGTTAAAATTTCGCATTGTTGCGATTGACAAAAAACTAACAAATTTTTTTTTTTTATATTGCGGAGTAAGGTTCCACATTTGCCATTACTTGGAAGAAGGCCATTTCACCTTAAAGGATGTATTTTCGCCAAATTTTACAGAATATAAATTGGATTCGTAGGTGACTGGCGGTAATGTGCATGTATATGGCTAGTAACTTAAAACTTAGTTATTTTCGCTTCAGTTACTGGCCATTCCATAATTTAATTTTTTAAAGTAAAAAATATAAAAACACACTTATGAAAAAATAATTAAAATAATAACGAAATAACGATCAGCTACAAAGATACGAAGTATGAGACAAGTTTCATTTAAATCGTAGTCAAACACAATCCTTACCGTTTTCACAACATAACCACACCATAGTAGCCGGATTGCCGATTGTCAATTAATTATATTTTTTTTTATACAAAATTGTTCGAAAGTTGGTACAAATTGGCACAAATATTATTTGTATTTCGTATTTGTATTTTTATTTATTTATTTTACCATATTATAACAAAGTCCGTTATACAAGGCAAGTCACATATTACAGTATAATCCATTCAATAAGCCAATAAAAACATTACAATAAGATTTACATAAAAATATAATCACATGAAACATAAACAAAACAACAAAGCATGCGGGCCTTAACACTTATTGAAGCTCATTATGTAAACTGTTCTCTTGAATGAAAAGAGATATCGTACTTAGCGTCAGTATCTTGTAGAAAGTGTTTGAGTATAAAGTGGCCATTAACTAGTGCCGGCCAATAACACAATAATTTACCCCTAAATCCTATTTTTCTACTTCCAGGCAGCGATTCCTTATTCTGGTTTCAACGATATATTTGATGCCAACGACGATTCATTTTGACTTTGACTTTGACTTCCTCAGCTAACGCCAACAGCCAGCTCCCAGTATATGTGTATATACACGGAGGGGCATATCGATACGGATTCAATGGAAGATATATGTTTGGACCCAAATTCTTTAATAAGGAAGACGTGATTCTCGTCGTCTTTAACTATCGCCTCGGACTTTTTGGTTTTATGTGCCTTGATATACCAGAAGTACCAGGCAACCAGGGACTCAAAGATACACTTTTAGGTCTACGATGGGTGCAGAAGCATATCAAGTCATTCGGAGGTGACCCCAACAAAGTTACGATCGGAGGCAACAGTGCCGGGGGAGTCACCATGGATTATTATATGATGCGGGTACCAAATGGTGAAACTTTATTTCATAGGGCCATTCTCCACAGTGGGACCGTAGCTGCGCCATTCTTAGAAGACGAGGCCCAGAACTCGGCCGTGATCATCGCCAATCATCTCGGTCACGAAACTAATGATATTTATAAAGCTTTGGAGTATATTGTATCTGTACCTCCACTTGACATTATTCGGATAACACAAGATTTGGGACTAAATGTTGGTCCTTGTGTAGAAAAAGATTTTGAGGGAGTTGAACCTTTTTTGTCAAATAAGATGAGCTCGTCTGTATTTTATGCCCAAAATGTGTCCATTATGATAGGATCAGCCTCAGACGAAGCTCAATTGTACGTAAATAGGAACTTCAATAGCTCTGCTATGGCAGCAAATAACGTTCTAAACATGGTATTTGACACTCAAAACGAGAATTTCATTGGAGCTGAAGCAGTTCGAAGATTTTATTTTGGAGATCAACAGACAAGAGAGGAAATTTTGCGGTCAGCAACCACTATGACGGGTGATTTTGTTTGGATTTACCCAGTACACAGAAGCATACAGGAGTATTTGAAGAACAATGTTAAGAGTATTTACTTTTTTAATTTCGACTATGTTGGAGGAAGAAACTTTGCAAGAATTCGAGAGAATATGGTTGGCGGAAGAGCGGCACACGATGATGACCTCGGTTACTTGTTCGATATGGGATTCCTTACTGAAGAACCAACACCAAAGGATCAGCTTGTAGTTGATAAAATGACAGCAATGTGGGCTAATTTCGTGAAATACGGGTTGGTACCATTCATGAGATTAAAAATGTATTTCTATTGCAGATGAAATTTTAAAATCGAAGTTAAAAATCGTTTCTGTTTTTAATATGTTGTGTTTTTTGTTTCAGAGATCCAACTCCTGAGACGACTGACCTATTGGACGTGAAATGGGAACAGGTCACCGAGACCTCTCCACTGCACTGCATGTTTATAAGTGATGAGATCTCCCTCGTTGACAGACCATTCAGGGAAAGAATGTCGTTCATAGAGCTGCTCTATACGATCAATGAAGAGTCAAGAAGACCTGGCCAATTCGCTTAAATTAAAATCTATTTACGAGCGTCCACGAGCAAAGAATGCTCAAGCGTCTAGCTGTACGCGTTACTATTAATTTATTTTTTGCTAGCTGAAACCCGCGTTGTCTACGAGTTAGTTGAGATTTAATTTCAGGATGTTTTGTTTGTATCTGAAATGCAGAGCAATAAGGACCATTAGTAAGCAAATTAAGCCTTATAACAAGAGTAGTAGAGTTCTCTGTGATAGAGCTCGTCCGGGGAAGGACTACCACCATACCCATACCTATTTCTCCCGCTAAGCAGTAATGCTCGCATTGCTGTGTTCCGGTGTGAAGGGTATGGTTTCCGGTGAAATTACTGGCACATGAGGCTTTCGATCTTAGCCTCAAGGTGGCAACCCGCGAGTGATACCTCTGGTATTGCAAGCGTCCATAGGCTGCGGTAACCGCTTACCATCGTGTGGGCCGTACGCTTGGTTGCCACTCCAGTAGTATAAAAAAAAAAAAAAAAAAACAATGTTTTTTTTAGTTGCTACAACTGCACAAAAACTATTTTAAAGAATTGAAGGACATATTACCTTGATACATGCATAGTTTGTTTAAAAAAAATTAGAGTTTAATGATTTCAAAAGACAGCTAACGCCATCTCTTATTTTTGGATCAGCGAATTAGATTTAATTCGTTTGCAAACGTTCTTGTGCAAAATACCTTGACCCTGATTATTACAGTAGAATAGGAATTCTTGGGCGTAATTATCGTAATAAAGATCAGTAGATAAGTACCTACAGAAGTATTTATATTCTTTTTTAACTGAAAAAGTAGGATTGATGAGCTTGTAGGGATGATGTGAGCTCACTCAACGTGAACCTATTTTAACGTGGTCGGAGCACTGTCAGGGCCCTTCTATACTTAGACTTCCTTGTACTGCAGTAAGCGGGCAGGCCATATAGCTCGCAGAACCTATAGCCGCTGGGAACTCTGGGAATTAAGGTTCTCGAATGGCAACCATGAACTGGAAAACAAAGTACATAGAGGACCGACTACAATAAAGCGATCGGAAGTCGATGGATGGTGAAGGCTTAAAATCGGTCGTCATGGCGCTTTTTGGGCGAGGCCAGCTGTGGACATCTATCAGCTGACAATATTATGATGATTAACAACTCCGTCACCAGCCAGAGTTGACCACTGACTTGCACGAGCTTATTTACTTATTTATGATGATTAAAAGTGCTTAAGTTGGAAAAAGCAAAATCAAAATCATAATTATTTATTTCAATAAAATCACAATTATCACTTTGAAACGTCTTACAAGCTAGCAAAATTTACACCAGTTCCAACGTCGTCATGGCGCTCTTTGGGAGAGGCCTATGTCCAGCATAGATGTCTATCGGTTGATATGATGAATAAATTAAATAGTTTACTGAAATGTGCTGAATATAAATTGATGGTTAAACAAACTTACCAAGTGACGTTTGTCCATAATTATACGAGACGGTTACATCCGAACTATTCATAGTCCCGCCCAAGCCCATGTGTAATATAATTTAACGAACGTCAAAATGTGAAAATTTTGTCTCAAACTGCGCCGTTCATGTCATAAATGAAAGCGAAGCCAACCATGGGCTTCCTTACGAAATAGCCCGCTTGTCTTGATCTCTAAAAGCGCAACAAAGTAATAAATACATTTAATTATATTAAGCTATGTATACTGTATATTACACTTACCTACCTACCTATGATTTTAGTTTTTTACTGATTATGTTATAGTTTTAGTCTTTGTCTGCTTTTTAGAGTAGATGAGTAGGTACCTACTACTTTAGTTTTGGTATATTTTTCCACCCGAGGCATAAACCGCTATGTTAAATTTATATTTTTGGCCCTCACGATGCCGATGCAGGCTCAGCCTAGTGTAAGGACCATAAGATAATGCATTGTGTATGTGTCTATAAATATTTTTCATTTTTTTTTCATTTTAACACACACAGCGGGCGGGCGCGGGTTGGGTCAGATCCGCCGCGGGTGTTTTTTGTTTTAATTTGTATGGACGTCAAGGATGACAAGACACACTGAAAGCGGGCGCAGGTCGGGTGAAGCGCGGCAGCCACTCCCGCGTTCAGTGTGATGTTATCCTTAACGTTAGTACAAATACAACAAAAAACACCCGCGGGGGATCTTCCGGGCCCGCGCCCGCGTTCTGTGTGTGTTGCGCGTTAGATGATGAAATTATTTTTTATTGTAATATGAACGAAAGCTCTGAAACATTCACCTCAACGATTTTAAAAATGTTAATCCCGTCCAGTAAGTCTAATCAGTCGGTTATTTACACAGCTTCATTCAAAAACACTTATTAATTTCTATTACTTATTATTAATAAATTATATTTCATTAATTTATAGACTCAAACCAAAAGCAAAATTTCCTAATTTCATTTCTCAAAGGCCACTACAACATCCTAAATCTCTTGGAAACGTATGCGTTTACTTGTTTATTAGGTATTGTAAAATTCAAATACTTTTAGTTTACCATTCCGAAACTTAAAAGTGTCCTCCCACTGTATTTTTTTTCGTCATAGTTTAAGTTGATGTTATCCATATGACTTGTTGTCTTAACACCAGTACCGTGCCTTCATTACTTAAGTCTATTGCTGGTAAATTGCTGTCGATTGCTAGTCGATCCCTTACGCGCTTATGGTACGCACAGTAGGTGTGAAAAAGACGGCCAGACGCAACAACAAGCGATCGACAGAGATAGACTTACATAATCCGGGGGCGGTATTAACAACGTAGCAAAAGTAGCAAATGCTATGGGCCCCGCGTATTGGGGTGCCCCGCAAACCCGCGCCTAAAAATTGTTTTAAATTAAGATTGGTATTATTTTTAAAATTAAGATAAGACATAGGTACACACACGAATAATCGCTACAACAGGCCGATGAAAAGATGTTAGTATTATATATTATATAAGGTCATTCATTATCAACCTGACAAACTTAAGGGATAGGTTCCACACATAAAAAAAATACTTGTACTTATTTTTTTTTTCTAAATTTTTTTTTAATATTAAAAAAAAATACGTAATTCTGCTTAATAATTAAATATCCTTGTTAGAAATCGAAAAGGCAGCGCTCGGCACGTGTTAGTGACCCGCGCGTCAATGAACCGCGGGTCAATAACCCGCGCGTCCTTGACCTGCGCGTGTTAATGACCCGCTACAGGGCGCGCACACTCGAATATTTCATTATTACGCCGCTTAACTCGATTCCCAACAATGATAAATAATAATTGATCAGAAAAACGTTATCGATTTTTTTTGTGTTTACTTGGGATTTTTAAGACAAAATATACATTAAAAAAAAATATAGGTACATATAATTTTTTTTATGTGTGGAACCTATCCCTTAAGTTTGTCAGGTTGATAATGAATGACCCTGTATATTGTATATTTATACTACGATAATTTAAACATTTATATAATTTGATGAAAACAAGAATGCGATCAAAATAAAAGCAATATTAAATAAATTGCTAGGCAGCTTCATATAACGGTAAATGTAACTTTCTTCGCAGTCAGTTTTTGATTTCAATCCCTTATTAAAGTAGTTAATAATAAAGTGTTTTATTTTTAGATTATTGGGAGTGGATATCGTCCATGGGTCCAGGAGAACTTGTGGAAGTCGATGGGCGCATGAATTGTCAGCAATAATAATAAGTGTTGAAAGAGGTAATGCTACCGTCTGTAGCGTTGTATACCTATCCAGAAGGACAAACTCTGTGTGGTTCATCGAACAAGAACTGTGAAGAAATGGCTGTTTTCTCATACTTCATAATTATTTATTTGCATAGAGAATAATGTGGAAATGTGGTGTCAATTGGTTCTTGGAATTAGAACTCCAGTGATAGATAAAAGTGTAATTTACGCCAAGATAAATTTATAGCTAATGAAGGTTACTGTTATAATTTTAGTAGGAAAAAATAGGTAAAGTAGTACATATACAATTTTATATTAGTGTAACATACTCGTTCACTGCCTAATAATATTTTACTAGGTATTTTTTTAAGTGAATACTATATTTTTTATTAAGAAGATTTAACATTTGACGCCACATATCTTAAAAACGGGTAAATAATAGTTTATATTCACGAGAGATCTAAATTGTTAATATCTAACTATTAACATTTTTGTTCGCTGGTGAATTATAATAGATTATTATTTACCAGACGTAAATGGCAATATCATTTTGTATAATTTTGTAGGATTAAAAAAACCGTTTTATCTTGTAATGTTTTAAATACGCTTATTAATAAAACAACAAAGTTTTCAGTAACGAAGAGGTTTTATTTTGACAATTATTATTATTTGAATACATTCACACGATAATAAAAGTAAGTAGTGTATAGGTATTATTTAATGCAAACTTCATTGATAATAAATATGATAAAAAAAAAAAAAAAAAAAAACTTCATTGATAAGATTGAAGAAAAAACAAAAAGTAACCCAACGCTCGGAATCGAACTCGGTTTCTCAGGATTGGAAATCCAAATAATATGATACCACTGTTCCAACACATTCATGACATAAACTACTAGAACTATAGTAACAGTACCTATTATGTATGTACTATTTTAACTGAATAGACCAGATGTTCTCGACTCTTCATTGATCTCATTGAACAGCTCTATAAACGTCATCCTGTCCTCGAATGGTCTATTGATGAGGGAGATCTCATCACTTATAAACATGCAGTGTATTGGAGAGGTCTCGGTGATCCGTTCCCATTTAACGTCTAGCAAGTCAGTCGTCTGAGGAGTTGGATCTCTGAAACAAGAAGCACGACATATTTCAAACACGAAAGATATTTAACATTAGTATTAAAATTCCATTTTTATTAGAAACTGTTACTATCAATTGAACTATTATAGTCATTACAACTACTCTCGATATAACTACGATCGATTGACCTATGTTCATAATGCATACTGGTTGATTCACATAATTTCAATGAGGGGGAACTTTTTTCTTGTTTTGATAACCTTTCCCAGTACCTATGGCAGTAGGGCAGATAGCGCCATTTGTCAAAGCAATCGGAACTACTTTTTTTTTAATCTCATTTTTCATTTTCATTTTCATTTATTTCATGCTCAATGTACAATGTATTCAGCTTCTTGTCTCGAATCGAAAAGCTCCCATTGAACTATGATCAATTGCACTATGTTTGAAATACCTAATGGACGACTCGCCTACGGTTTATGAATTATGCGCGAATCGCTGGATTTTTTACAAAATTGAGGGTAGCGCCAACATTTTTTTAATACTGATACTAAATTTCTTGAGCTTCGGCGGCCGCTGCCGCGGCACGCTCGCTTCGCTCGCTCGCCTCACGCGTAGAATTTCACTGACCTAGCATAACCTATCCTACAAAATTGCGATCTAAGCAGTATTAGATTAAAAATGAAAAAAAAAGCCTGAAAATTAGATTTTTTAAATCAACTTTAGGTTCCTTGTAGTTGTCCAAACCGTAGGTGGCCTGGTTCATTACCAGGCGAATAAACCGTAGGTGAAACGACTATAGTCGAATTGTCCAATAAAGATATCGTTCTATAAATCATTCTATGAAACAACCTGTAGTAATTTAACCAGTAGGTCTTTTGACCGTAGTTATATCGAGCGTAATTGTAATGACTATAGTTCAATTTATATGTAACCTTAGAAACACATTAATTGATAGATTCAGGCGTTACTTTGCGGAAATCCATTACAAGATAAAAAACAGACGAAAAATCTCTAGTACTATTCCGCTCAACCCTTCAACTAATGAGGTCACACAGTTACCACAGTTAACCTCAAAAGAAAAATATTGACACGTGTTTCATCGCTCCACGGGACATCCTCAGGATCATTGACTTGTTCTCCGGCAGACGTGTTGCTCCGTCGAGCGCTGGAGCCAAAGTCGATATTTTTCTTTTGAGGTTAACTGTGGTAACTGTGTGACCTCATTAGTTGAAGGGTTGAGCGGAATAGTACTAGAGATTTTTCGTCTGTTTTTTAACACATTAATTCAAAATGAATGATACCAACCCGTATTTCACGAAATTAGCCCACATTTTCGTCATTTTATCAACCATAAGCTGATCTTCTGGTGTTGGTTCTTCAGTAAGGAATCCCATATCAAACAAGTAACCGAGGTCATCATCGTGTGCTGCTCTTCCACCAACCATATTCTCTCGAATTCTTGCATAGTTTCTTCCTCCAACATAGTCAAAAATAAAAAAAGTACACATTCCTAACATTGTTCTTCAAATACTCCTGTATACTTCTGTGTATTGGGTAAAACCAAACAAAATCATTCATCATAGTGGTTGCTGACCGCAATATTTCCTCTCTTGACTGTTGATCTCCAAAATAAAATCTTCGAACTGCTTCAGCTCCAGTGAAATTCTCATGTTGAGTGTCAAACCCCATGTTTAGGACGTTATTTGCTGCCATAGCAGAACTATTGAAGGTCCTATTTACGTACATTTGACCTTCGTCAGAAGTTGATCCAATCATAATGGACACATTTTGGACATAAAATACAGACGGACTCATCTTATTTGACAAAAAAGGTTCAACTCCGTCAAAATCTTTTTCTACACAACCACCAACATTTAGTCCCAAATCTTCTGTTATCTGAATAATGTCAAGTGGAGGTACAGATACAATATACTCCAAAGCTTCATAAATATCATTAGTTTCGTAACCGAGATGATTGGCGATGATCACGGCCGAGTTCTGGGCCTCGTCTATTAAGAATGGCGCAGCTACCATCCCACTGTGGAGAATGGCGCTACGAAATAGAGTTTCACCATTTGGCACCCGCATCATATAATAATCCATGGTGACTCCCCCGGCACTGTTGCCTCCGATCGTAACTTTGTTGGGGTCACCTCCGAATGACTTGATATGCTTCTGCACCCATCGTAGACCTAAAAGTGTATCTTTGAGTCCCTGGTTGCCTGGTACTTCTGGTATATCAAGGCACATGAAACCAAAAAGTCCGAGGCGATAGTTAAGGGTGACGAGAATCACGTCTTCCTTATTAAAGAATTTGGGTCCAAATATATATCTTCCACCGAATCCGTATCGATATGCCCCTCCGTGTATATACACATATATTGGGAGCTGGCTGTTGGCGTTGGCTGAGGAAGGAGTGTACACATTGAGGTGAAGGCAGTCAAAGTCGCCGATTAATGTGTGGTTGAACTCTTCGAACTGTGGGCAGCGAGATGAATCGTCGTTGGCTTCAAATATGTCATCGAAGCCGGGATAGGGAATTGCTGCCTGGAAGTATAAAAATTGACTTCATTATAAAATATTTAACCCTTTTCTAAAGTTTCCACACAATTTTTATTGCCACTTGGTATTGGTTCAACGGCTGTGATTGTCGGCGAAATAACATAAAGAGACTGAGACTTTTATTTATTTATAAGGTATTGCAAACGGTTACGGTAACCCAGAGCAAGGAACATAACTATCCCAGAGGTAAGTGTTTAAGATAAGCTTATTTTTAAAAACTTTTAAAATTAGTTTGGCAAGACGGTAGCAAGACAAAACAAAACAGTCAGAACACCACTGGGATACGAGGAGAATAAGCCATTCCCGGGTCTAGGAGAAGAGCAAGATCGAACTGTGAATAACAAACAAAATATCTACATGTACCACGATGTTTCGTCAGGGAACGCGTTTGACAGAGCAAAGTGAAGAGAATAAGATAAGCAGACCCCAGTTAATGAATAACAATATTTAAGAGAAAGAGACAGAAGCATGCAAGACTCACCATAAATTTGATAATATGGGCCTTATTCATAATAATGAAACGTAACTAAACAATACAAACGTCTGTTAGATAATAAGTTTTTCAAAGTCATCGTCTTTGTTCATTGCAAGGAATTTTTAAGCTTCCATGTGCGGTTCCATGGTTCATTGACGAAAAAGGACAGTACGTAGCGAGCTGCTTGAATGACAGTTTCTTTTAAGTATGACAAAAGAGAAAAAACAGACGAAAAATATCTAGTACTACTCCGCTTAACCTATTAATAATTATTATTATTATTAAGTTAAGCGGTGTAGTACTAGATATTTTCGTCTGTTTTTTATCTTGTAATGGATTTCCGCAAAGCAACGTCTGATGAATCTATCAATTATAATGACAAAAGAGGTAAAACTATAGAATCATTTTTCAACTTACCCCAAAAGGATTAGACTCGTTCACAGTGGCATAAGGTATCCCCATGTACTGATTAGATAACCCATCTGAAGACCTCACTCCCTTTATCGTTCCAATAGTGGTTTCGACCGTAGGCTCTTGCGCAAATACAATATTTATGAAATAAAGAACTGCGAATATTATTAATTGTGTATCCATTTTGAAGATGGATAATGTAATAAAGATATGATATCATTAAAGTCATTATATACCTGTGCGGTACAAGTAGATGTTTCTTGCCATGCCGATTAAGGAAGTGTGTACATTGACTGACAAATATTTTTAAACCCTGACGCTTAAGTGAGTGCTTAAGTTTAATTGCACCCGTGCGAAGCCGGAACGAGTCGCTAGTTATATTAGATAGATGTTATGTGACTTGGATTACTACGAAATATTATCTGTTCATGCAGGATAGGTTTCAGCTTAACAAATATATATATTTTTTAATTTACAATAGGCTTGCGCTTGACCACTATCTCGCCTCATGTTAAACGATGATGCGGTCTACGGTGAGTATCGATAGTAGTGAGTAGTGATATATCGATGGTGAGTGCTGCAAGTAAAAGCGCGTGAAGCAATTTATCCGTCTTCAAAATGGATACACAATTAATAATATTCGCAGTTCTTTATTTCATAAATAATGTATTTGCGCAAGAGCCTACGGTCGAAACCACTATTGAAACGATAAGAGGAGTGAGGTCTTCAGATGGGATATCTAATCAGTACATAAGGATACATTATGCCACTGTGAACGAGTCTAATCCTTTTGGGGTAAGTTGAAAAATGATTCTATAGTTTTACCTCTTATGTCATTATAATTGATAGATTCATCAGGCGTTACTTTGCAGAAATCCATTAAAGATAAAAAACAGACGAAAAATATCTAGCTCCGCTTAACCTAATAATAATAATAATAATAATAATTAATAGGTTAAGCGGAGTAGTACTAGATATTTTTCTCTTATTTTTCTCTTTTGTCATACTTAAAAGAAACTGTCATTTTAGCAGCTCGCTACGTATTGTCCTTTTTTGTCATTTTTTCGTCAATGAACCATGGAACCTCACATGGAAGCTTAAAAATTCCTTGCAATGAACAAAGACGATGACTTTGAAAAACTTATTATCTAACAGACGTTTGTATTGTTTACATAATATCTATCTAATATAACTAGCTGCTCGTCCCGGCTTCGCACGGGTGCAATTAAAACTTAAGCACCCGTGCGAAGCTGGGGCGGGTCGCTAGTCATTCATAAAGTAGGAGCCGACCGCACGTTTTAGCCGCGCGGTTACCTATTTCTTAGATGTGCAGTAATGTGCACTGCACGCCCCTCTCTGGTCACGGCGCGCGCGCGCGGGCGTTTTAAGTATTTTGTTTAGATTGACATTTTTATAATTCGTTTGAATGGAATGTCTGATTTCAATAATTCAAACAGTTATCTACAGGTATTGAAACAGTCTTGAATACAAAATGATTTATTTGGATAAGGATTAATAAAAAGGTATAGAAAACATGGTCAAAATAAATTATTTCTTTTCTTTTGTTCTAGCTTCAAATCTCTTCTTCTCAGTCTGGTAAAAAACTCTGTGCGTGTGTGTCCATACCTTTGTATTGCATCATATGTTTTAATTTTCAGATAATACCTAATCGTGATTTTTAATAGATAAGATACATATATTAGGTGCGACAGGCATTGTAATTTGTAAGTCACCTATCTTTACAGGTTTTTGGCAATTTTTTTTTATAGATAGAATAAAACCTATATAATCTGCTAAAAGTAAGTACCTACATCTGTCACAATAAGACTTAACCTACTGTATTTTATTTTATACATTTTTTTGACTAACAAAAATTATTATAAGAATTCGGATTATTTAGAACCAGTAGACCCGGCGCGGTTTCACTTGCGAAATTTTTTTTAGCAAATTTTTACACCCTGTATGTTTTCTCACCGTTTAAACCTTTCCTGGACTTTTATAAAAATCAAGACCAAAGTTAGCCAAATCGGTCCAGCGGTTCTCGAGCTTTAGCGAGCCTAACGGACAGCGATTCATTTTTATAAATAACTAGCGGCTCGTCCCGGCTTCGCACGGGTGCAATATAAACTTAAGCACCCGTGCGAAGCCGGGGCGGGTCGCTAGTCATTCATAAGGTAGGAGCCGACCGTTTGCTGAATAGCACAGCATAGATGGCCAGTTGAGTAACTCATTATTTTAGGCAATAGCCTGTAATAATCTTGTGCCGAAACCGATACTAATTTATTTTGTTTGGTGAACTTTATACTTTAATTATTTATACAAGGGCTTCGAAAAGTTCGTTTAAATCAGAGCTAAGAACTGGATAACTAAGTTCCTTGTATTTCTTAAAAAAAATACTATAATCTGCCGTGTTTTGTAAAAAATGCTATGGCCAATAACTGAAACCAAACATGCCAGTAACTAATTCTGGGGTGCCAGTAACACAATTTTTATTTGAATGAATATAAAAACTTTATAAACAATGTTATTTATTTTTATTGTTAATAAAATTATATTAGAACTTTTTCCGTCTCCACTAACACCATAAAAACATCATTTAGATGACGCGTACACAAACTATAGCAATTTAATTTGACCAAGGTGCTTAGGGGGCCAATAACTGGTGCTTTTACCCTAGCTGTTCGCGCGTCAGCGTTTTTTAAACGCTACGTTATTCACGCAGTACTCAAGAGAGTAGAGACGCGCAACCAATAGGTTGCGCGTTGGACGTTGGGCGGGAGAGTTAGATTTTTAACGTTCTCACATCGAGATTCCGCCAACACGCCGGGTTTTACGACGGATATATGCTCGTGCGAATGATCCCTAACCCCACAGTGTACGAGGAGTTTGCTATAAGTCGCCACAGAACAGATAATATTAGTACTACTAGAGTCGCTGTGGAAGGCGCGAAGATAATTGCGACTGTCGGCGGTCATCGTTAACTTTGAAATTTCCATCAAATTTCGGATATGCAGTAGTACCTACCTACATGATTGGAAACTTAGAATAACAACACGGAGAAACGAAGTACGCGCACGCAAATTGTGATCATTTTTAGTAAGACTTGTTAGTCTCACTTAATCAAGCGGCTCGCCATTCATCAATGTGAAGTCATCGTGCGCACGTCTCTCTCAATTATCATTTCAAAATGGTGTATGGTGTATAGCTGATAAGCTGCTGTAACAACACGCATATATAATCATTAATCACGTATAATTCATAGACTGCTCAAGCAAACATCAATTGTTTTGTGAACACACTTTTGGAAATAATTTTGAATGAAACTGTGGCGACTAGGTATAGCCACAGGAAATCGGGCTGACGCGTAGGTTTTATGTGCCGCGTCGCCAGTCGTTTCTCCCCACTCGCTAGGTTCAGACATGTAACGCATTAAGCTAAAGTGGAAATATTAAACAGTATGTGGAACAAATTAATATTATTATTTGTGTCCCCTCATGAAGATTACCTATCATTAGAGTAGGGGACACACACAAAACTCGTACCCCCACAGTGGTGACCCCCGACAAACATCGGTGTGTGGTGTTACCATGCGGTGACCACCCGATGGAACACGCGCAACAACGAAGGATTTTAAGAAACTATGGTGACCCTGAGAAGACCAGCGGCGGAGACGATTCCCTCCCGATGAATTCCACGCTTCGGGAGGTAACAGAAACAAGAAGACATAGCCAATGAACGGGATGATGCAATATCGACGCAGCGACGCCACGCAGTACGGAATGCGCAGTAGGTGACGTCAGCCGAAACCGTCTTGATCACCAACAGAAGCCCTTGTGTGGAGCCCGATATGAGCAGCGTGAGAACAAAAGGAAGTATTGGCAGCGTATGGCTGGGAAGTGATGAACCCGCGGACCAGCCAACGAAGTTCACGCATGGTCTACTGCAGAAGCGAGGAAGATATTTTGGAGCCAGCAACATCTGAGGTGCACTCAATCTTATAAGAAAATGGAGTTTGGACCTGCAGATTCACTCAGGAACGTTTTGCCCGGTTGGAGAAGGCATGCTCACCGGAGGATCAGTGTTGGATCTGGAGATAGCTCAGTCCCACTGCTACGAGTGACTGGCATGCTACCGTTATTTGTGCTAGTACCTGCGCTACATAGAGACCGAAGATATTGGAAATTACGGCTATTTTTGAGGTGCTGCGGTGTAAGATTAGACGAGGCAGATTATCAGGCGTGCGTGTGTAAAATTTTTATAAAGTTTAAATTCAGTGTTTGTAACTAGGTACAATCTATTTTTAGAATCAGTTTTAGTTCGTGGAATGTGTCGCATAGGTAGTTTAGGTAGAACACCACGGCGATAACGCGAACTGTAACTCGAGACTCGAGCGCACACATACAGTGTAAAGTAGCGAGCTTGCAACGCAGCAAATTTGCACGTGTGTCGCACTTGTATTCATAGACTCTGTACAATGTAGTAATAAAGTTCATTGGCATAGTTTATCTTAAATTTTGTAATAATTTTTTTAATTTTTTCAAAATTTTGTAAGAGGGGGAGTACTGTGGCGACTAGGTATAGCCACAGGAAATCGGGCTGACGCGTAGGTTTTATGTGCCGCGTCGCCAGTCGTTTCTCCCCACTCGCTAGGCTCAGACATGTAACGCATTAAGCTAAAGTGGAAATATTAAACAGTATGTGGAACAAATTAATATTATTATTTGTGTCCCCTCATGAAGATTACCTATCATTAGAGTAGGGGACACACACAAAACTCGTACCCCCACAAAACTATCATTCTACGTGTTGTTATTCTAAGATTAGAAAGATAATGAACTTATAAAATATATCATTATAAAATTATGCTATAAGTAGTGAGATAACTGGGAGGGAGTAATGATAGCTGGGTTATTAAAAATTGCTTATTATAGATTACGGATTATTTTTATCGGGATTTATTTTTATCTGTATCTGAATTTTTATTTAAAATACTATTTATTAGTAACGTGGAACTTGGGATACGTACTTTTTCCTAAAATTAAAAGTAGCTTAGGTCATAAATGTAGATATTATTATGTACTTACTTGTCTAGTAAATGCTCTCGCATTACAACGTTCGAATATCCTGTGTTCTCACAATTTTTTAAATTACCTATGTTTACTGATTTTAGTGTGAGACCTCAAATCTTGCCTTTTTGAAATTAGAATGCGCTACGCCTCGCCCCGCGCCGGCCCTAAGAGAAAACTCAGTATTTTGCTAAATCTAGAAGAAAACCTGTAAAACAAAATAGGTGCTGTACACCTATTTGTTTTAAAAATTTATAGTTGTTCTTTGTGAGGTTTTGCATAGGCTACAGAAACCGCTTAACATCAAGTGGGTGTACGCTTATAGTTGCCATTGTACATTTAGTAGTATAATAAAGGTGCTAAAAACTTGTCCTTTCATGTTATGGATACGTTTTTAATATTGAAAAAATGTTTTTAATTTTGCATTCTGTTGAACTTTTGCCATACCTACTCTTGAATCCAATGACAATTCCGCTGCTGTCAAATTTTTACCTATTTGTATCTACCTATAACCTCGTAGCGCCCACGTGCCTCTCAAACACCCTCAAATAGACATAGTCATAACCGCCCAGACACTTTTCGACTAAACTTCGATTACCACCCGAACGCCTTTTGTAACGTTTTTGAATTAAGCTTCTAACTGTACAAGTCCTAACCATTACTCTGTGTCCTAATTCTACAAGCTCTAAATTCATAAACTCTAGGTACGTCTTAGTCAAAAATGTAATTTAGCCGTGTAGTAGCTTGGATTTAGTCGTCACTTCGTCACTAATTTTCATGACGTACCACAAACATTATTCGCTTTATTATTTAATTTAAGCCTACACAATAAAAACATACATTGAAACTTAAATAAATAGCATGTTCAAAGGCGAGCATAAACCTAAATAGTGTTATCTTCTAACGAATCTTCAAATATGAAAGACGTTATTTTCATGAAATAAACTACTAGAACTATAGTAACAGTATTAAGTATTTACTATATTAACTGAATTGACCAGGCCTTCTCGAATCTTCATTGATCTCATAGAGCAGCTCTATAAACGTCATCCTGTCCTCGAATGGTCTATTGATGAGGGAGATCTCATCACTTATAAACATGCAGTGCAGTGGAGAGGTCTCGGTGACCCGTTCCCATTTCACGTCCAGCAGGTCAGTCGTCTGAGGAGTTGGATCTCTAAAACAAAAAACACAACTTCAATATCAAAATTTCATCTGCACTAGAAACATATTTTTAATGTCATGAATGGTACCGACCCGTATTTCACGAAATTAGCCCACATTGCTGTCATTTTATCAACTACAAGCTGATCCTTCGGTGTTGGTTCTTCAGTAAGGAAACCCATATCGAACAAGTAACCGAGGTCATCATCGTGTGCTGCTCTTCCGCCAACCATATTCTCTCGAATTCTTGCAAAGTTCCTTCCTCCAACATAGTCGAAAATAAAAAAGTAAACATTCTTAACATTGTTCTTCAAATACTCCTGTATGCTTCTGTGTACTGGGTAAATCCAAACAAAATCACCCGTCATAGTGGTTGCTGACCGCAAAATTTCCTCTCTTGTCTGTTGATCTCCAAAGTAAAATCTTCGAGCTGCTTCAGCTCCAGTGAAATTCTCGTGTTGAGTGTCAAACACCATGTTTAAAACGTTATTTGCTGCCATAGCAGAGCTATTGAAGTTCCTATTTACGTACAATTGAGCTTCGTCTGAGGCTGATCCTATCATAATTGACACATTTTGGGCATAAAATACAGACGAGCTCATCTTATTTGACAAAAAAGGTTCAACTCCCTCAAAATCTTTTTCTACACAAGGACCAACATTTAGTCCCAAATCTTGTGTTATCTGAATAATGTCAAGTGGAGGTACAGATACAATATACTCCAAAGCTTTATAAATATCATTAGTTTCGTAACCGAGATGATTGGCGATGATCACGGCCGAGTTCTGGGCCTCGTCTTCTAAGAATGGCGCAGCTACGGTCCCACTGTGGAGAATGACTCTATGAAATAAAGTTTCACCATTTGGCACCCGCATCATATAATAATCCATGGTGACTCCCCCGGCACTGTTGCCTCCGAGCGTAACTTTGTTGGGGTCACCTCCGAATGACTTGATATGCTTCTGCACCCATCGTAGACCTAAAAGTGTATCTTTGAGTCCCTGGTTGCCTGGTACTTCTGGTATATCAAGGCACATGAAACCAAAAAGTCCGAGGCGATAGTTGAGGACGACGAGAATCACGTCTTCCTTATTAAAGAATTTGGGTCCAAACATATATTTTCCATTAAATCCGTATCGATATGCCCCTCCGTGTATATACACATATACTGGGAGCTGGCTGTTGGCGTTAGCTGAGGAAGGGGTGTACACATTAAGATGAAGGCAGTCAAGGTCGCCTGTTAATGTGTGGTTGAACTCTTCGATCTGTGGGCAGCGGGATGAATCATCGTTGGCTTCAAATATGTCATCAAATCCGGGATAGGGAATCGCTGCCTGGAAGTACAAAAATTGCTTTTATTGTATAATTAATTCTGATCACATATTTACTAATATTATAAATGCGAATGTTTGGGTGTATGTTAATATATTGTTAACACGTATCTCCGCTAAAGTTGCCACACAAATTTTCTGCCACTTGGTGTCGGTTTAAAGGTTGTGATTGTCGGCGAAATAACATATAGACACTGAGACTTTCATCTATCTCTATGGTATTCAAAATCAAAAATATTTATTTAGTATAAGGGTCTTAGACAACATTATTTTATATGTTATTAACATATATTGTGTTTCTTGTCAGTAAAAAATGCTGTGTGAAAAGACCTTTGTGCCAGTTGTTGCATTGAATTCTTCTCTAAGTAGATACCTGTACGCAGACGTATTGCAAACGGTTACAGTAACCCAGAGGTGGGTATTTAAGATGAGATTAATTTAAAACACCTCTTAAATGAGTTTGGCTAAACGGAAGCAAGACAAAACAACCCAGAACACCACTGGGATACAAATGGAGAATCGGACATTCCCGGGTCTAGGAGAAGAGCAAGATTGCTATAAGTACCGCGATGTTTCTTAAGGTACCTAACGCTTATGACAGAGCAGCAGCTGCTTCTTTACTTTACCATAAATCCATATGCCAGTCATACTTCTCTCTATTCTCCTAAATAATAATATTTATATATGGCATATGAATTTATGGCAAGTCTCGCCATAAATTTGACAGTATAGGCCTTATTCATAATAATCAAACGTAACTAAACAATACAAATTACAAACGTCTGTTAAGTTTTTCAAAGTCATCGTTTTTGTTCATTGAAATTAATTTTTAAGCTTACGGAAGTACAATTCTTCTTCTTCAACTTTTAATTTGTGACATCTGTGGCAAAAAAAGTTCCATGGTTCATTGACGTAAAAATGTCAAAAAAGACAATACGTAGCGAGCCGCTAGAATGACAGTTTCTTTTAAGTATGACAATTTTAGGTAAAACTATAGAAGCATTTTTTTAACTTACTCCAAAAGGATTGGACTGGTTCACAGTTGCATAAGGTATCCCCATGTACTGATTAGATATCCCATTTGAAGACCTCACTCCTCTTATAGTTCCAATAGTGGTTTCGACCGTAGGCTCTTGCGCAAAAATATTATTTACTAAATACAGAACTGCGAATATTATTAATCGTGTATCCATTTTGAAGACAGATAATAAAATAAAACTGTGATTTAATTGAAGTAATTCAGTAGGTACTTGCGTGTTACAATCCGATCCGATTAAGGAGGTGTACACATTGACTGGCAATTATTTTTTTTATTTCAATAATTATGGTGCTTTTTTAGTTAATATATATGACGGAGGAGCAGGTCCAGGATGCTTCGTAGATAGGATGACGTCAGCCGAGCTGACGTCACTAGCCTATGTTCATAATGGATCACCCATCTTGTTGAAGAAAAGGCATGAACTGTTCAAGTCTTCTTTATTTCAAGCTTCACTAGGTGTTGACGGTCCGACGGCTCGAGTGCGAATGCATCGTACCCGGGTCGTCGGCCGTATTTATAGCAAAACGCAGGCATGCGTCCACAGTTGTTTACAACAAGATAAAATTACTTGTGAATGCCTGAGTCCTGCTTTTAACAATCAAATTAGTTAACTTATGGTCTGAATAGTTAAATTAACCACTAGATTACTAACTGATGGTTTGAATAGTTTAAATTAACTACTAGATTACTTAATCAGCTAATCAATTCATGATTTACAAGTTGTTTTAAGCCGGTTTTCTACAATGTGTTTTTAGATACAGCATGTGATGACGTCATTGCTCCGATACGGCCATTCTGAGAGGCGGTGCGCGCTCTGCACCAGCCTTAGTGTTTCTTTCATGATTTGATGCTCGTAGGAGATTTCTCGTAGATGCTCGTGGAAGATGCATCGATTGCTGCGCCTTAAGCAGTCTAGAACAGAGTGGTTTATAAAGGTTAACTCGTGGAATGGTACTTGAGAATTCTCGTAAGTAGATGCTTGATAATACAAGGTAGATTGCTGTGCTCTGAACAGTTCAGAACACAGGTGTTATAGAAAAGTTTACTCGTGGAATGGTTCTCGTGGAATGGTTCTCGTAGATATTTGAAATCGTGGATTTTCGTAGTGACTCGCAGTCGTTTGCTGTACTCTTGGCAGCCTAGAACATAAAAAGGTTTTTTTTTAAAGGTTTACTCGTGGAATGGTACTCGTGAGTTTTCGTAAGGTACTCGCTGATACAAGGTAGATAACACAGGTGTTTTAGATAAGTTTTACTCGTAGACAATTGAACTCGTGGATTCTCGTAGTGACTCGCAGTCTTAAGTAGTCTAGAACAAAATAGGGTTTTAAAGGTTAACTCGTGGCGTAAAATGGTACTAATAGATAATTAAACTCATGGATTCTCGTAGTGACTTGCAGTCATAAGGAATTTTGTTTGCTGTGCCGTTAGTAGCCTAGAACACAAGAGAGTTAAATGTTAACTCGTGGAATGGAATAGTACTCGTAGATAATTGAACTCGTGGATTCTCGTAGTGACTTTTAGTTTTCAGCAAATTTGTTTGCTGTGATCTTGGTAGCCTAGAACACAAAAAGGTTAAAGGTTAGCTCGTGGAATGGAATAGTACTCGTAGATAATTGAACTCGTGGATTCTCATAGTGACTTTTAGTTTTAAGCAATTTTGTTTGCTGTGCCCTTGGTGGCCTAGAACACAAAAAGGTTAACTCGTGGAATGAAATGGTACTCGTAGATAATTGAACTCGTGGATTCTCGTAGTGACTCATAGTCTTAAGCAATTTTGGTTGCTGTGCCCTTGGTAGCCTAGAACACAAAAAGGTTAACTCGTGGAATGGAATGGTACTCTTAGATAATTGAACTCGTGGATTCTAGTAGTGACTCGTAGTCTTAAGCAATTTTGGTTGCTGTGCCCTTGGTAGCCTAGAACACAAAAAGATTAACTCGTGGAATGGAATGGTACTCGTAGATAGTTGAACTCGTGGATTCTCGTAGTGACTCAGTCTTAAGCAATTTTGTTTGCTGTGTCCTTAGTAGCCTAGAACACAAAAAGGTTACTCGTAGATAATTGAACTCGTGGATTCTCGTAGATATGGGAAGGAATGATGCTGTGCTCTGGGCGGTCCTGTGCGCCGTGGACACAGGGGATTTGGGAATTTAGACTAGGTTGATGCTGTGTTATACACAGAGGTTCTAAAATAGACAAGGATTAACTCGTAGAATATTTCTCGTAGATATTGGTACTCGTGGATTCTCGTGGATTCTCGTAGATATGGGAAGGAATGATGCTGTGCTCTGGGCGGTCCTGTGCGCCGCGGACACAGGGGATTTGGGAATTTAGACTAGGTTGATGCTGTGTTATACACAGAGGTTCTAAAATGGACAAGGATTAACTCGTAGAATATTTCTCGTAGATATTGGTACTCGTGGATTCTCGTGGATTCTCGTAGATTTTTAGACTAGGTTGATGCTGTGTTATACACAGGTTCTAAAATGGATAAGGATTACTCGTAGAATGGATCTCACAAATATTGGATTGGTACTCGTGGAACTTTTTAACCAATAGTTCAACTTTATAACCGATGGTTCAACTTTATAACCGATGGTTCAACCTTTTAACCGATGGTTCAACTTTTTAACTGATGGTTCAACTTTTTAACTGATGGTTCAATTTTTTAACTGATGGTTCAACTTTAACTGATGGTTCAACCTTTTAACTAAAGGGTTCAACTATTAATTCAAAGGTTTATTTCATTAACCAAAGGTTCAACTATTTAACCAAAGATGTTATTTTGTGGTTAAGCGATGTAATTTTTGTTGTGATGGCGATAAGCGAACTGATGAGGGCGAAGTTAGGTCCCATCCCACTTCTGATGACGGAGGAGCAGGTCCAGGATGCTTCGTAGATAGGATGACGTCAGCCGAGCTGACGTCACTAGCCTATGTTCATAATGGATCACCCATCTTGTTGAAGAAAAGGCATGAACTGTTCAAGTCTTCTTTATTTCAAGCTTCACTAGGTGTTGACGGTCCGACGGCTCGAGTGCGAATGCATCGTACCCGGGTCGTCGGCCGTATTTATAGCAAAACGCAGGCATGCGTCCACAGTTGTTTACAACAAGATAAAATTACTTGTGAATGCCTGAGTCCTGCTTTTAACAATCAAATTAGTTAACTTATGGTCTGAATAGTTAAATTAACCACTAGATTACTAACTGCTTAATCAGCTAATCAATTCATGATTTACAAGTTGTTTTAAGCCGGTTTTCTACAATGTGTTTTTAGATACAGCATGTGATGACGTCATTGCTCCGATATATATAATAAGTTTTTTAGTGTAGGCAAGTCTAGTCAATATATTTTTTTCTGATATGAGCTTTTTTAACTAACTTATTCCAAGGAAATGGTATTGCTTGATAATTTTTGGTATATTCTTTAACATAAACATTTATGAATATAATCCCTTTCTTTAAGGGAATGGAAAGGCCTTTAGGTCCGGTTATATTAATTTCATTCTTATTGCTATATTCTAAATTTCATCTTATAACACAGTCGGTTAAGTCGTCACGAGGTAACAGACACAAGATAAGATAGAAATGTTCCAGTTATGTCATAGTAAATTTTTCTGGGCATACAAAAACAGAACACAATTAGTAAAAATAATAATTCGTGCGTATAGTTGTCGCCTTATATTGCGTAGATTATAGTACATACTTACATACTTTATTAAATATTCAGTAGATTATCGTGATTTTTAATCGATAAGGCATAAGGAGCGATAGAACAAGTAACAGGTAATATAAAGTAAAGTGTCAATCCAGTTCTCACAAGTTTTTTGCGGTTTTAATTACGTATAGGTACAGAGTACAGAGGTATAGGAAAGCAGGTACCATTATATTATTTATGCGGCTAAGTGTAAGTACAACACACATAATGTGGGTTTTGCTACCAAAAAGTAGGCTTTCGACGCTTCCGTAATGAAAAAGATAAGATTTAGCTTGATTTTTTGACCGCAAAAATTTTCAGTCCTTATTATCCCAGATAGCGAACCAAATAGGTGACAATTGTTAGACCTAAATAATTATTTAAAAAAAAACCGTTGTAACTCACACCACAACTGAGTCCTTGTGTGTGTGCCTTTGTGCCATACCACTGGTTCGGCACCTACTTACTAAAGTAAAATATTTTTGCATTCTGGAATTACCTACCCTAGCTAGAGGTTTTCTTTTTATTTTAGCCATTTTCATACAAAAATTACTTTGTCATTTTTTGCATTGAGTTGAAACTTGATTCATCTAAGCAGTTTATGCTCTTGTTTAAGTATACATTCAAATTGGGTATGAATTTCAAGCTTCAAGGTTTTGACAGACATACAGAAGGGCAACAAAGTGGGTTTAGTTTTTTTCTCTTGAACCCTAAAAATAAAATATAACAAACATGTGCCACATGCATGACACAAAGTCTATGATCGTTCAGCTGTTTCTTATGTACTTACTTAGGTATTTTGTAACATGTTTTTGTTCTTAAAAATTTTCCACAACATTTGAAGGCTCATCCAAGATCCATACTTGAGTTTGAATCGTGACTTATGCATCGATTTGACAAAAGTATTCTATGAAAAACTGTCAAAAATCTATGTTTGAGTATCGTTTTTTTTTTGAGATTGTCTTTGGCTATCTTGTCAAAACGACATGGGTCTTCCCATTTTAATTATTTTTCTCGTGTTATTTAAAGTTTTATTGCGTAAATTTGGTGGCAGTTTATACAATTTAACTTGTTTACTTAGCACAAGTGTAAGTAATTGAAATGGAGGGGTAATGTTGGTTGGTAATTTAGTCAAAGACTTTCCAGGAGAATTTTGAAAGAAAAGTCATCGTTTCTTTCCAAATTTCGTTTGTTTACGTTGCTAAGCGACAATCAAACTAATACACTTGACACTGGCAAAATTGTGGCAAACTAGCCACAGAGGCCATAAAACAAAAGAAGAAACAAAGAGCTTGAGTTTCGTTCTGGATTGTCTTTGGCTATATCTATGGCTAGTAGTACCAGTCAGCAAAGTAAGTTGATATGAGTCAGTGGCCAAATCTGGTGACAGAGTTTTTAGGCCGCCCGAGGCCTCTGTCATGGCCTAACAACTTTGAAAAAGCCGACTGCCCTACGAAGCACGGGAGCGCTCAGTTGAAATTGCCACTGACGGTCACCCATCCAAATGATGACTACGCGGAACAGTGCTTAACTTCGTTGATCTGCTAAGAACAACTGCCAGCTACGTCACGAGGGATTCACCAGCAAAGAAAATGGTACCTATATCACTTTTGATAAAACTTTCTGTGAAATCGTATGACGTTGAAATGAATCCAACCTAAAGGGTGGTTTGTGGTAGCCATGACAGAGGCCTTCGGGCGGCCTAGAAACTCTTGTCACCAGAGTTGGCCACTGACTCATACGAACGAACGAGGGTGGTAGATCACGGTTTTTGCTGACTGTACCTACCTTGGTATGTTCATACCATCGCTGGAGTCAGGGGTCAGCACTCAGTCACACATAAATTTGGTCGCTTTAATATTCTGGTAATTCATTCAAGAGCTATGAACACAGGTCGCAATATTGCTGGGGATTGACAAACGATGACAGCTTCATGACACAGTGCTTACGTTCTCTTGGCCATGACATCTATCAGAAACTACGAGCTACCATGAATTCTTTTTAGCTTCTTCTTATAGCGATTCAAATGAAGACCTAAACGGATTGTCTTTGGCTATCTTGTCAAAACGACATGGGTCCTCCCATTTTAATTATTTTTCTCGTGTTATTTTAAGTTTTATTGCGTAAATTTGGTGGCAGTTTATCCAATTTAACTTGTTTACTTAGCACAAGTGTTAGTAATTGAAATGGAGGGGTAATGTTGGTTGGTAATTTAGTCAGACTTTCCAGGAGAATTTTGAAAGAAAAGTCATCGTTTCTTTCCAGATTTCGTTAGTTTACGTTGCTAAGCGACAATCAAACGAATACACTTGACATTGGCAAAATTGTGGCAAACTAGCCACAGAGGTCATAAAACAAAAGAAGAAGAAGAAGACCTAAACTAAATTGTCAAAAAAAATTATACCATGACATGATTGTCTGATTTCATGGTAGGTACAAAAGTTTTTGGCAATTTAGTTTAGGTCTTCATTTAAATCGCTATGAGTTCATGGTTGAGCCCCCTGGTAGGTACCTTTTCTACCTATTATAGTACCACAATCATGACCAAAAGAGTTCTTTGTGATAGAGCTCGTCCAGGGAAGGACTACCACCATACCTATTTCTGCCGCCAAGCAGTATTGCTCGCATTGCTGTGTTCCGGTTCGAAGGGTATGGTTTCCGGTGAAATTACAGGCACATGAGACTTTCCATCTAACGTCCCAGGGTCCAAACACGCAAGTGTTATTATGGTGTTGCATGCATATATACATAGGCTTCGGTAACCGCTGACCATCAAGTGGGCCGTACGCTTGGTTGCCACTAGTGGTATAAAAAAAAAAACACAGAGGAATACATTTATATAAAGGGGCTTTCATTATATTAATGCCAAGGCTCTCATACGGTGAAGGAAAACATCGTGAGGGAACCGGCATGTCCAAGAACTAAAATTCGAATGACATGTGCCATCCACCAATCCGCATTGGGTCCGCGTGGTGGATTAAGACCCAATCACTCTCGCCCGAGAGTAGGCCAATGTCCCAACAGTGGGTACCTTAGAAGGCTGCCATGATTATTCAAGGAACTGGTTCCATCCAAAAGAAAAAGTCATTTCTAACAAATAGATCCTCAGAATCAACTCTGTCTCTGAGCTATTATTGGAACGAAAGCCTCTTAACTAATCATAACAGGAAAATGGCATTCTTCAATCTCTTTTCGAAGCACAACGGTAAACCAAAGGACATTTTGATAAGTTTAAATAGGGTGGTTTTTTTGTTTTTTTTTTTATGTTAGCAAGTTACAAGACAATCAAGGCGCCCACCTGATGTTAAGCACCACGCGTGACTATTACAGATGCAGTGCCACCCAAAGCTTACAAACCTAAACCCAGTATGCTTGCACACTACTGCTTGGAGGTAGAATATCTGACACTGCGGTGGTACCCACCGAGACGGACTCTTGCTGAAGAGTCCTACCACTGATGCAGAACGAAAATAATATTGATTTTACGATATGGTGTGGGTTGACAAACGACTCGTTGTGAGGATAAGTCTGGCAGTGCTAATAAAATAAATCGTTTTGGCTGGTGTTTGTCTGCTACAGGACTCAAACAAAATGGCCGAATGGCGCGAGTGAACATTCACTCTGTGTTCAGATGGTTCAGATCTACAATACATTTTTCGTTCATTCGGAGCGGGAGTGAAAGATGCTAATGAAAATATCCAACACTGTTGGATCGTGAAATCATTCGGTACTACTGTTTCATTTTGTGTTCAAACGTTTCATTTCCGAGTAAACGAAAATGAACGAAAAATAAAAATGACCCGTCTGATATCACCTTTTTTTATGCTGGATAATTCACACAGCATCATCTAGCCCCGAGGTAAGCTGCTGTGACTGATATATATTTAATACAAAACAATACATAGATAGATATTTTTTATTATATATAGAAAATACCCAGAACACCTGGAACAAATATTTGTAGATCGTACAAATATTTGACCCGAGGCGCGAATCAAACCCGCAACCTCCGCGTCGCAGGCAGACCTGCGCCCGCTGCGCCACATCGGTCGTCTGCCTTTATCGACTATAACATTGTTGGGTATTTGATAAAAGTATTTTGTTATGCTACCGCCATTTCATGAATAAAGCAGTCAGATTTGATCCGCAGCTTGTGTATCATTACAATATTTCACTGGCGACGATTTAATTATTTTATCGTAATGTCGTACGGTAAAATCGATTGTTTTGATTTATCTTCGCGGAAATGGACGAAATACGTAAACAGAGTGAAACAGTTCATCATGTTAAACGAAATAAAAGATACGTTGCATGTGGCCACGTTGATAACGGTTGTCGGTGAACCAACCTACGATTTGATGTGCGATTTGTGTGCCCCAGCTAAACCGGAGTCGAAGACGTTTACCGAATTGGTCACCATCGTCGAACAACATCTAGAACCCAGGCGATCGGACATTGCGGAACGGCATATTTTTCGTTTGCGACGGCAAAAGCCCGGCGAGGAGCTCAGCGTGTATCTACAAAGTCTTAAGCACCTCGCGAGCACTTGTAACTTTGGAGAAAAACTGGAAGAAAATCTCAGGGACCAGTTCGTGTCGGGCCTCGCCGGTGACGAGATGCGTAGTCGTTTGTTCGCGGAGAAAAAGTTAGATTACAAGCTCGCGGTGGAGCTGGCTCTGGCACTGGAGGCGGCGGAGAGGCACGCGGACACCAGCGGCGCGGCGGCGTGCCCGACCCGCCCGTGCACCGGATCGACACCGGCGGCGGAGGAGCGGCAGCGGCGCACCAGGCGCGCGGCCCTATACAAAAATGCTGGCGATGTGGCCGCCAGCATTCGCCGGACAAGTGTCGCTATAGGCGTTATAATTGTGATGAGTGCGGCGGCAGAGGCCATCTTAAGGCCATGTGTAAAAGTGTGCGTTCGAGCGGTGATGGTGGTGGTGACCGTTCTAGGGGTAAAATTCAGCGGCGGAATCAGTTTTACATCGAGATGGATTCCGACAGCGAGGACAGTGATTTCTTCAACATTGTGGTGGACGGCGAGGACGATAAACCGTATGTAGTTCCTATACACGTTAACGATACCCTTATAGACTTTGAGGTGGACACGGGTAGCAAAATTTCGGCTATTAATGAGCGCGATTATCAAAGATATTTTAAGAACTGCCAGTTGTCTGAGTGTAATTTAAGATTTAAAGGCTATACGGGTGGAAAAATTTTGCCAATCGGTTTTATTACCACGACTGTTTGTTACACGAGCGCGGGGGAAAAGCGGGAAGCACATAACCTTCCGTTATATGTGATACCCGGGGGCGGACCTCCCCTTCTGGGTCGTTCGTGGTTGCGTCATCTAAAACTTAAAAACATTGAAATTCATATGAATAACATAGATTACGACATGTCGTGTAATAAAAAAGATGGCATTGTTTCTAACTTACAGCGAGAGTGCCTAAATCGAGTAGGAAAAGGTTTTCATTGTCCTGCACTGTAAATGATAAACCTGTTAGTACTGGGAAAAAAATAAATACAAGCTCTAACGTATGTACACAAGGGCCCGTTGCGACGGGCAGCAAGTCGGGTGTCGACGACGCAGACGTCGCAGTTGCGAGCTCACATGTGCCGCCAGTGTCACCGAGCGAGCACACCGTCCCCGATGACGAACAGGATGCGGAAACAGCTGATGATCAGTTTGAGTTGGCCTGTTCGTCACCGGCTGTGAAGGGCGCTCACTACCTGCGTCCCCGTCTCAACAGGCAACCTTACTACAAATCAAATGTTTAAGATGTACCCATAATTTAGCTATAGATTTTAGTAGGTATATATTAGAAAGTGTGTAATACTCTATTAGGTAGGTAGTTAATAATCAGTTAGGTAGCTTCATATTTAGTTAAGGAGGTGTTGGGTATTTGATAAAAGTATTTTGTTATGCTACCGCTATTTCATGAATAAAGCAGTCAGATTTGATCCGCAGCTTGTGTATCATTACAATATTTCACTAACATAAAAATGTTATATATAACATAAAATTAAATGGGTCTCACATACATTTTATATCCCATCAACCAAAATAAGAATCATCAAAATCAATTCCCAATTAGTAACATGAGTAACCAAAAAAAACATACAGTCGAATTGATAATCTCCTTTTTGGAAGTCGGTTAAAAAGGAAACCGTTTCGTAGTAAGCATAGTATTGCCAAGTCAAGATAGCCGTTTCTACGAAACTTACAGTAAACAGTTAATCTACAAAGCGAGGCTGACAACATACCATCAACCTTTATTCTAAGCCATCAACAAGATCTAAAGCCATCACGAAATTCCTAAATAAACCTCAAGTTGCACGGTCGGATTACATCGTTCTGAACTTAAGGCAGTGTGCACGCTGTAAATTAGTCGTCTGGTTCTTAACAATCTAATTAGTATGTACCAGCATAATGTTGCTGTGATAACTCCTGGTTATATGACCCCAGCTATACGCTGGAGACTAATGGGACGACACGCGACTTTGTCTGTGCTGACTTTTTCATGCAAAGATCGATCCATCTGCTGCGGTTTACGTTTCAGCTAAATACAACGATCGATCGATAGATATACCTCTTACTAACTACCTTTAATGGGTCTTTATTTTAGATACCTATCTACCTAGGTTAGGTTAGGTTAAATAAAAGTTCATCAGAAGTGAAATTAATGATAGCTTCCTTAGACAATAACGCTTGGATTTCTTAAGTGGAAATAATTAAATAAATGACTGAGACGAATGAGCTGAAGATACATAATAAGATGAAAGCGATTCATAAAATTAATTTTACTGAATGAAAAATTTCAGATCTGTACCTTACCTACCGACGAAAATTTTTAAACACTAGGTAGGGACTCTAACGACTATAAGCTTCCTAAAAGTTTCAAGTTTTTAGGTCCGTAGGTCGGTATGTCACCAAGCTTTTTGTCTGGCTGAAATACCTACTTACCTGCTTATGTATCAAGAGCATTTTTTTTGGTAGGTACATAATTACATTGTTACATTTTCAAAGCCTATTCTGTTGGCAGTGTACCCAAAACGCCTATACAATTATCCATAAATAAACCGTCAACTCAGGGTTTCACAGACACAGGCCATAGCGAGAATGGCTATGGGTTTTCCCTTGCTTGTTTTGTTTAGCTAAGTACAACATGAGCATATATTTCAAATTGTTATCGTTGTGGCTTGTCGAGTAGACACGAATTTCTGGTAAGTAGGTATAGGTAAGCTAAATAAAGCTTTAAAATCATGAGGATCGTGTACCTACCTACCTATATTACCTATAACCTAAAGTTTCGGCTTACCTACCTAGTGACTACTTACTAAGTACCTACCTAAAGTAGGTAGTAGGTTACCTAGGAAATAAAAAAGTAATCCATACATACATACATACATAAAATCACGCTATTATCCTGTAGGGGTAGGCAGAGACCACGGATTTCCACTTGCTACGATCCTGACACACCTGTTTTGCTTCATTTACTCTCATCACATTCTTCATACACGCTCGTCGGTTCAGGGTAGGTACTCCTGACCTGGCCTTTTTTTAGCACGTCTTCAATTTGATCGTAATACGTGCGTCGAGGTCTTCCCCTTCCAACTGTACCATTCACACTCGCCTTATGAATCTGATTCGTCAATCTTCTTTCATCCATCCTCTCTACATGCCCAAACCACCTTAGCATGCCTTTCTCTATCCTCATCACTACGTCTTCTTTCACTCCACAACGCTCTCTAATCATACTATTCCTTATTCTATCACACAGATTTACACCACACATACTTCGCAACGCTCTCATTTCTACTGCATTTATTCTACTTTGATGTTTTTTCTGCCATACCCAACTCTCACTGCCATACATTAAGCGCGTCACACACGGTGAAGATGCTATAATATTTTATCTTAAGATGCCCTAATATAAAATATTATAGTATCTTAGGTTATCACACACGGCTAAGATACAGTAATATTAAAAAACCTGTTCATTTCCTTACGAGTCTGCGTTGATGCCACACGTATTCCTTGTTATATCGTCGTATCTTAAGATAACATATTAAGATACGAAATATATATTTCCATATTTGCGTATTCGCTCGGTATCTTAAGATACTGAAGATAAAATATAAATTATCTTCGTCGTGTGTGATGGTTCATAGGATTTCTATGGTGAGCGATATTCTAAAATATGCTCTAAGATAATATATATTTTATATTATCTTCACCGTGTGTGACGCGCTTTAGTGTCGGCGCTAACACTCCTCTGTGTACGGCAAGTCGTGCCTTTTTGGAGACGTTTAATCCATAAAACATTTTTAATGAAATGTGCCATTGTAGGTACTACCGTACCTACTAATAAAGTGCTTCGGAAGGCACGTTAAGCAGTCGGTCCCGGCTTTTTCAAAGTTGTTAGGCCATGACAGAGGCCTTCGGGCTTTCACCAGAGTTGGCCACTGACTCATACGAACGAACGAACGAACCGTACCAAACCAAGCCCGTACCTTCTAACAGTAGGATGATGCAGGCTGAAAATATTAAAAAATATTACTAGGTAATATAATAAATAATATAGGTAAGTTATATAGAAAAAAGACTTTAGAAATAAGTAGGTAATAATTTAGTTTACTAGCAGTCCGTCCCAGTTTCGCGCGGGTGCAATGAAATTGCACCCGTGCAAAACCGGGGCTGGTCGCTGGTAATAAATATTGCCTATGTCACTCAGGGATAATGTAGCTTTCTAATGGTAAAAGAATTTTGGAAATCAGACCAGTAGTTTTTGAGTTAATTCGAAACAAACAAAGATACAAAAATACAAATTTTCTCTCTTTATAATATTAGTTTAAATAATATGATTATTGTTTACATATTATTATTATTGGTACTATTACTATTAAATTAAATTATTATTGGGGGTTTACACTGGTCGGTTTTCACCGTGCGGCGGCCAAGGAACATAACTATCCCTAAGGAGCGGCGGCGCGGGGCCGCGCTCAGTTTTGCCTCACACAAAGTACTTATTTTTACTAGGTTTAGATATTGTTTTTTAATAAGTGACAAAGATGTCAGTTTGACAACTTACCAACATGACAGGGGCAATGGGAAGCAAAAGCATCACAAACGAACACTGGCAGTGGCAGAATTGTGACAGATAAAAGTCACAGATAAATGCCTTAAGCTTCTTGTCAATGCCCTTGTCAAAATTGTGGCAACACAGCTACAGAAAGCCATCAATATTTTTTCCATGTCCATGTTTTGACTTTTTGTTTGATTGAACATGGTTTTTGCATCTTTTTTTATAACGTAGACAATGTGCTGTTTGTCTTGCTTGCTGTCAAAGTCAAAATCATGTGTTCAGTGTTTTGTGGTTGGTTGGAAAATTTAGGTTAAATCCGCTCTCTTCTCTTGCATTGCATTTGCAAAACTTTGAAATCCCGTTACTGCCAGCCAGCATTCTAATCATGTTCTCATTAAACTCACTCGGTTGGCCGCCTTTTAGTTAGTCATATAAGCTCTGCATAATTGCCACACCGCACCGTAAACCATCAAAATGATAAATATCATTGATCTAATATTTATAAATTTAGCGTTCTTCGCAACTTTTACTGGTGTTTTAATTAATAATTACGAAAAGTATTTACCTGCTTTTATTATAAAAGGATATAAGTATGGGGCTTTTGCATACCAGGGCTCTGACGCCAATTATTTGAGGGCCATTGAAATTCCTAAGTCCTACTACAGGCATTTCTACTTATTTTCATCAGTGTTTAGCTTAACTACTCTGTTTTATATGATATCTGTTTATTTTCTTGAAGTCAGCATGAACAGATATGTGCCAATGGTATTACATTTTTTCCTTGAAGAGGATGAACCCTCGGGTAAGTCTATTTTGTTTTCTACCATTTACAAATACAATCCTTAATATATATTTGCATTTATATAGTAATAATAGGTTCATATTATTTATCTTCGTATACCACTGCATGCAGCCCACCCACTGATAAGATTACGCTATAACATCAAGGTTCCTGATAATCCTGGTACCTACAGCATTTATGTAATCAAACAAAGGTGGCAGGTTCAAGTCATTATTATAATATTGGGGTTGATACCTGTATAAAATGTACATCCTTTAATGGCTGTATGTATAACTAATTAGAAAAAAAAATTACTAAAGAAAAATATATAATTTAAAATGTGATATATGTAGATATCCTGTTTGATGAGATAATAAACATTTTTCACACACCATCTAGCCATAAACTATTTATTTGTTTTGCAAATATTGTAATACTTACATACATACAATACCCAGACCCAGAACAAATATTTGCAGGTTATGCAAACATTGCCCCCAAAATCTGCTTCTCAACCAGGCAGTCACAGTGAGACCATGGTTGTCATATTTGTAAAAAAAATAGTAGGTAATTATAAATAAAAAAAAAATAGAATTAATTGCCTTTAGCTCATCTCGAAATATTTTCTTCCTACAGTTTCAGTGGCGGCGTCAATGCTGGTGATGGCATTACTAACAGTGCAATGCCTGCGGAGACTGTATGAAACCTACTGCCTTCAAGTGTTTGCCAAGTCCAGCAAGATGAACTTAAGTCACTACCTCGCTGGGATTGTGCATTACTTCGCCTGTATCATGGTGGCAGCGGGCCAGGCCCCTCTATTCTGTGGTGAGCTAAATAAATAAATACTCGAAGACATTTCACACAGAGGCATCTACAATAAGTTTGCTTAGTTTGCTTGCACTACGAGAACTAGATAACTGATGGATAGGTACATTAAAAAAAAATTACATACAAACTAGGTATGTAATAAAAATTATAATATCCCAAAAATTATTTTGCCTCAAGCGGGATTTGAACCCGCAACCACCGCTTGATACGCGGGCGCTCTACCAATTGAGCTATCGAGACATATCTCGCTTGGACGAAATAATCATTGGGATGTCTTCGGCTCGAAGCGCCGATAGCTTTAGTATTCCCTTAGTGTGATGGTTAACACTATAAAAACAAAAATAACCAATAGGTATGTAATATTATATAAATACCCAGACATGGCAAACTTCTATATTCTCATCACATATAGTTTGTCCTGGGTAAGAATCAAACTCACAACATACAGTGCAAAGATACTACCATCTGAGCTGTGTGAGGCCAGTTTAATAAATATTAGAGGACATTTCACACAGCGCCATCTAACAGCAAACTAAACAAAGCTGGTTCAGTTAAGCTCCTGCCCCGTAGGTATAGATGACCATAATAAATTTACTAATTATTATTCTTCACATAGCTCTTGCATTATCTAGGAACTAAGATTGACTAGGTACATAGTTTACAAGATAAATAAATTCCTTCATAAATTATTAATCAGTTAATTCTATTTACAACTTACAAGGTCAATGGTGTTGATATAATCACCATCTAATTTAACTGGTGGTAGGACTTTTGAGGAAGAGTGTCAGATATTCTGCCTCCAAGCAGTAGTGTGCAAGCTGCACTGTGTTTAGGTTTGAAGAGCACTGCATTTCTGTCCGCTGCGTAAAAATGTTCGCGAATATTTATTTATTTAGGTACTTATTAATTAAATAATTCATCATATCAGTCGATAGACGTCCACTGCTCGACATAGGCCTTCCCCAAGAAGCGCCATGACAACCGATTTTGAGCCTTCAGCGTCCACCGACTTCCTGCTACTGCTTTAATATCATCGGTCCATCGAGTGGGGGGTCCTACACTTCGTTTTCCAGATATTCCTAGTACGTTATCGAATATTAAAATCATTTCAGGCAACCAAAACAGAGACATCATTCAATGGACTGATAGACGCACGAAAATATTCTCAATACCTTGCACCCTAGTATTCCTCTACGCCTGGTACGAGCAGTACAGATCCAACGTAATCTTCGCAAACCTTCGCAAAGACAAGAAGTCAGGCCAAGTGGTCACGGAAGACCATGGCATACCCCGAGGAAGACTGTTCGAGTATGTCTCAAGTCCTCACAGGCTGTGTGAAGTGATAATATACACAGCGCTGGTTATACTGCTACCGACGAAGACCTTTGTATGCATCTATTTGTGGGTGCTGGGTAATCAGGTGAGATTTGTTCATTTTAAGGGTGGATTCGAGCAAAATCAGCAGGGGTATATTGAAACTGTCGGAAAGCCAATTCCTTCGGTATCGGATTCTTCCCGACGGAGATTCCGTAGAATGCTATTTTGATTTACGAAATGGAAAGCTTTTGACATTATCTTTCGGCTTGACGACCAACTTTCCGATAGTTATTTAGTGTCGGGAACGTTTCCGACCCGACACCTTTCCGACAGTTTCAAAATACCCCTGCCGGAATACTGTTCTGAGGAATAACAAATAATAAATAAATAAATAAATAATGCTGGACAATCCACACAGCATCATCTAGCCCCAAGGTAAGCTGCTGTTAAACAGAGCTGTATTATGGGTGATGACTGATATATATTTAATACAATAAAATACATAGATAGATATTTTTTATTATATATAGAAAATACCCAGAACACCCGGAACAAATATTTGTAGATCGTACAAACATTTGTTCCGAGGCGGGAATCGAACCCGCAAGTTGACAATGTGCTCATGGCAACATGCATGTAAAACCTCTGGTAATGCAAGCATACATAAAGTAAACAGTAACTACTTACCATTAGGGTGGCATCCATAATTTGTAGGGTTTTGACACTGTTGCCTTACTGAGTGTCAAAATTTGGTCAAGCTACAGTAGCAGCCTGTAATTTCGTAGCAGCATTGCTCCCAGGTGAGCCATAGCAAACATAATTTGTATTGACTTCCATGTTCAATCTGCAGAAAACAGCCATGTACCGTAATTTTATTTTTGTTTTTTTTTTTTCAGTTTCAAACCGCATTTCAAGCTCACAGCTGGTACAAAAAGGAATTCAAGAACTACCCAACCAACAGGGAAGCTATTATTCCGCATTTAATTTAGACATAAGACTGAACTATTTATTTTAGACTAAGAAACTATTTAATTTATAACAAAACGCTAAACTGTAATTAGGTATTAAATATGATAGTTCTCTCGGTGGATCTAGGCTTCCGTGAAGTTAGTTGTTTGTGATGCGCAAAGACAATTTCGTTAAAAAAAGCTCCATTGCGCATCAAAACGGCTACCTTCACGGAAGCCTAGATCCGCCGAGAGAACTACACCTGGTAAGTTTACTAGATATTCTGATCAACTATTCTGCCTCAAGGTGGCAACCCGCGAGTGATACCTCTGGTATTGCAAGCGTCCATAGGCTGCGGTAACCGCTTACCATCTTGTGGGCTGTACGCTTGGTTGCCACTTCAGTTGTATAAAAAAAAAACTAGCGAGTAAAACCATGGTTTAACGTAAAGTAACGTTAATCCTTAGAATAAAAACTTGTTATTATTCTAAGCATGGATACTCGTGGCTTGTCAAGCATATATGATATTTGGCTCAACAAGCCATGCATTTGTAACGAATGTTGATCACCAATTACAGCTGAGTTGTATCTAGCAACGGTAGCCTGTGTTTGGTGCGTGTTTTAACGTTTAAAGATGATGCACTAAAATACTAAAACCTGTAATAATTTACTCGCCAGTCGATCAGGGGGCTTATTTGCTATGACCTAGAAGATTCCTTACCAATAACGTGTAACTTAGTAACGTGTTCTATACGTGCCATGGTGTGGAATCGTAAAATTGTTATCCGTATCTGTGTTGTTTCAATAGCGATAGTTTCACTATCGAAAGGTTGACTTTAAAAAACATTCAGACGAGCCCTAAAACGTGGCTCGTCAACAACGATTCCACGCAGATATCGTAACCAGACCGCGTTTGGTCATAGCGAATAAGGCTCCAGCACTATAAGTAGATAAAGCATAACCATGCATGACTTAATTTATTTAAGTAAAAGAATCTTATTTGTTTTTTTTTTTTTTTTTTGTAACGCGACTTCGTGAAGCGTACAAATATAACATTACTTAAATGGGGTGTAATTTTTAGCACTTCCGGTATTATATCTCTTGAAATTTTCGAATCTTTTTCCTTTTAATAAAAGCACCTAGTCTGACTGGAACCTAAACACGGTTAAAAAAAAACAATAAAATCACGCAACGAAATATTTTTTATATCCAACCAACACAACATAATTAATTAAAAACAATACCTTACATATAAAAATCACTCAAAATATTATAAATACATAGGAATTATTATTTATTGACATGTCTTTATTTTATGTAATTACGAACTGACCCACGCGGCTTCACCCGCGCTTTTGCAGTTTTTATGCTATCCCAAACAGTTCATTTTTCGGGATAAAAAGCTTGTGTTATTCCAGGACTTAAGCTAATATATTCCAAATTTCATGCTAATTGGTTAAGTCGTCACGGAGATGCGTGGTAACAAACATACACACAGACATTCGTATTTATAATATTAGTAGAATACAAGTTCCATTCATATGTAAGGTGTAAGTCACTATCATCATCATACTTATATTAAATTAATTAAAAAAACATCATTGCACACTTTCACAGTTGGTCTTTTAAATTACTCCTCAATTCTGATGGACAAACCACTTATTTGAACAGGAAGCTGAAACAAAGAAAATGTTTATCATTTAAGAGTCCGTTCCAAGATCCAGCGCTGTCAAGTTTAGGTATTTACGGGCGCGCGACGCTAGGCTCTATGTGTGCGCGGCTCACCGTTGTGTGCGTTAGTAACTTACACAACTAAGTAAAGGACAAATACATTTGATCCTTTGTCATGTCGACTGGATGATTATGTTTAAAAATAGGTGTCTACTGCATACTCTTATGTTCCTACCTAACTCTACTTGTTGAACAGATAATGACGTGAATAAAAATAGGTAGGTAGGTATACATATTAAATATATATGTAAGTACCTACCTACTTACTTTTTTTATTAAAACCTAGGTACCTACTCTAGCTAGGTTAGGTACCTACTTACCTATTATTATGACTGGGGACCACACGCTCTTTATAACGGTATACCTACCTACTCTCAGTTTTGTCCTCAAGGAACCATTACATGGTAGGCAGGTAGGTAGGTAGTACCCTGTAGTACCTATTTCTGCTGCCAAGCAGTAATGCTCGCGTCTGTGCTCTAGTTCGATGGGTATGGTTTCCGGTGAAATTACTAGCACATGATACCTACCTACTTTTATTGTATTAGCGCGTGTAGCGCGCGGCTACCATACAAGCAGGGCTGGGGTTGGAGAGTACTAATACCTGTTCTGTGGTTGGAGGTACAAATAAGGGTGACTTGATGAAAGTGGCCGCGCGGCACTTTGCGGCTAATTTGAAATCACACTAACAGTAAGTACCTAGGTAGTTACCTAAAACTATTTATCTCGACGAGACGAGACGAGATAAAATAGTTTGAAGCGTATACAACTGCCTGCCAGGGCGGCAGCATAGTAAATAAGTGCAGTTGAAAAGCGCGGGTGCTATAGCCGCCTTACTATGCGAGCGGAGCAATATAAACTTTCGGGGAACTGTGATAGAGCTTGGAATCGCTGGTAGTCCATTTCTTGAGAGAGTGCAGTTTTAGTCATGGTCATGAAATATTTGAGTTAGTGTTTTTCATTACCTACCTACCTATTTTATAATACGCTTGATAAAAAAAAAATCGTACTGATTATTATCTAAGTACCTACTAATGTTTTACAATACACATGCCATAATTTATGATTTGGAAGAACACATAAACCAGGTAGGTACGCGAACGGATGCTAGTAATAATTTAATTAATCTGGTATGGTGATGTATGATATCTAATTATTTAAAACGTGTAACATAATGTACCTATAATCCCGAAAGGGGGGTATTCCACCCTTGCACGTGAACACTTTGACGGTGCAAAAGTTGAATAAGTATATCGTATTTAAAAAGTCCAATTAGTAAGTAAGTATTCATTTCATTTACCTACGCATACATTACGCATTTCATGAATGAAAAACTTTGAAATTTCAAAAGTCATAGTGCATAAAAGAGTATTAGAGTTCTTTGTGATAGAGCTCGTCCGGGGAAGGACTACCACCATACCTATTTCTGCCGCCAAGCAGTAATGCTCGCATTGCTGTGTTCTGGTGTGAAGGGTATAGTTTCCGGTGAAATTACTGGCACATGAGGCGTTCGATCTTAGCTTCAAGGTGGCAACCCGCGAGTGATACTTCTGGTATCGCAAGCGTCCATAGGCTGCGGTAACCGCTTACAATCTTGTGGGCTGTACGCATGGTTGCCACTACAGTTGTATAAAAAAAAAGTAATTGAAATAACATTAGGGGTATTATACCTGAATACTGTGAATACCCCCTTTTCGGGCATAGGTACATTACATTATACACATATTACATTTATACATTAGGTTACTCCATGAACTTATACAGAGTGTAAAAAGACTTCTACCGAGATTAATCGGTGTGAAAGATCAGACCATGATTCTGAAAATATTTAGCGGAAAAAAACGCAAAAAATAATGTTGACTTGTTTACGTCCTCGTTTTTTTCTAGTTTCATACACATAGTACAACATAATAAGATCACAACTTTATAATTATCTCTAGTCGTTTTTTTACACGCTGTGTATTTTGTATCTTGAGTATTTTCTTTTTCTAATAAGTAGGTAACCTTATAATAATTATGAATTTTTTGCTTGCAAAAATAAATAAACAAGAACAGTTTGACTGTACTTTCATAAGGTTATTTTACACTAAAACAAAAAATCAAATAACCCCTCATCTGTGTCGCAGACTATTTATATAGACAGAGTATTTATTAAACGTATTTATTAAAACGCAATATTATGTTGGTTTCTTGAAGAAACCTAAACGTTGGAAAATATTATCGAGGACACGAAAAAAACCTTTGCCTAGTGGATTTTAATATACTGATTACAGATAACTATCAACTTGTATTATGCAATTTATTATTACTTCATCCGAAATAACTGTGTCATAATCATCCGTGTCATCGATCATTTCATCATCTTTCTCCTGAACTAATGCAATATTGTTATGGTGAATAAATCCACTGTCGTTCTCATAAACCATTTCATCATTGTTCTCATGAATAATCAAAGTGATCGGAGGTCACTACAGCTTTTAGATGCATTGGTCACTCACTAGACCAAGAAGGAATGGGGAAGCCCATGATGATCTATATTTTCTTAGTGAAATTGATGAAAACTTTATTGAACTACAAAGGTTTCACCAAAGTGCTACTACTTCTACAGCGAACTATTATCGAAAAGTACATAACAAATAAATTGTAAATAAAAAAAAACCTTTGCTTTTTTGTCTCTCTTGCTCGTTTCAATATGTTTTTCAAACCTTTTTTTTCTTTTAACGCAACCGAATTTTTGTTTTTTTTGTTTTTTTCGACATTGTTATCTGAAAGTTACAAACATAAATATGTTAATTTTTACGTAATTACATAATTTCACAAAGAAAATGAATATTATTTTCATCTATATCCATTATATTATTACATTTTCATTCATATCTATTATACCAACTGCTTTGTACTTTATTGAAAGAAGTACTTATGTATATTAATATTTTATGCTAAAGGTATGTTACTACTTGATGCACTACTATGCTATACTTTTTTTGCTTTTTTTGCTTTACTATCTACAGGGTAAAATCTAAACGACAACATTTTTCCATATCTATAGCCGTTTTTTTTTTTTTATACAACTGAAGTGGCGACCAAGCGTACGGCCCACAAGATGGTAAGCGGTTACCGCAGCCTATGGACGCTTGCAATACCAGAGAGGTATCACTCGCGGGTTGCCACCTTGAGGCTAAGAAAGCCTCATGTGCCAGTAATTTCACTGGAAACCATACCCTTCACACCGGAACACAGCAATGCAAGCATTACTGCTTGGCGGCAGAAATAGGTATGGTGGTAGTCCTTCCCCAGACGAGCTCTATCACAGAGAACTCTACTACTCTTAAACCGTTTAGATTTTACTCACAAAGGGCGTTCGAGAGTAGGTATTCACTTCATTCGTGGCGTATCATAATGTCCCTGTAAACTCGAAAAGAGGCTATTCCACAGGTCTTGGTGAACAATGTTTTTTCAACGACTTTTGACGACGACGATTTTTCATTCATAAATTAATAATAAATAAATTATCTGTGTAAACTCCAAGTTAATTAATAATGTTACTTTAATTTTTGTAAGGTAATGAATGAATTACGAATTTATGATGTACCTATTCAACTTTTGCACACGTCAAAGTATACACGAGGACGACGTGTATTATACGTGCTTCGGTGGGATATCCCCCTTTCGGGTTTATGGGGGACATTTTGTTACCTACACGTCTATGATACTAGATCATACCGTACCATAACCGTCGTGCTTATGTTTTTTTTTAACTAACTAAGTAAGTGTTCTCATTCATTCTACCATACCATACACCATCATAAAACAAAACATACCATACCATAACCTATGTATTATTCCAAGACATAAACTATGTGTATTTCAAGTATCAGCCAAATCCGTTCAGCCGTTACGGAGTAAGCGCAGACAAACATACACTCTCACTAACTCACAAACTTTCGTATTTTACCTTATAGGATTTTGTTTTCTATTAGATTCAAAAGAAATTGAGGCTATCTACTTATACAACTGCTTCATCTATCCTGTCAATAATGTTATTAGTACCTAGGTAAGTACATTGGGAGGGTGATACTTACATAAGTTGTTACTTTGGTAGGTAAGTCTAATAATAATTAAATAGGTAGGTAGGTACCTACTAGTAAGTATATAATAATAAATAAATACCTACCTACATGATTTACGGGAAAGGGACCCCAGCTAGTGAAAAAAAAACGGGTTTGACCCGAGTTTGTCATTCCGTGGTCGTTTCTATGTTTACATTTTTTTACATAGAATTTGGCCGGAGCACTGATGTTCTAGTGGTAGTGAGTGACCCTGTCTTGTGATCAAGGCGCAGGCCAGATAGAAGAAGCGCGGGCGCGCGGGGGCGCGCCCCGCCATCGGCCAGCGCACATCATTCTTCTATCTGTTTTGCACCACGTCCCTCTCCCTCTCCTATATTTTGTATGAAGTGGTGCGGCGCGGCGCGGTGCGCCCGCCCGATGTGCGCCGGCCGCTTTTTTCTGGCTTGCGCCATAGTTGCGCTGCGCTTCGAACCGACCGACGACCATAAGGTCGTGGGTTCGAAGACGGTTGGTCGCACACCAATATTTGTAATAATAATGTGCGCAATGCCATCAGATCAGAGAGGCGATTCAAAGTTTTGATTTTATCAAGAGTTAGCGAGCTCGGTAAGTGCAAATAATAACATACCATAACCTCTGACAATAGAGTCCAAATTTGAAAGACAACCTAAGTCCAGCGGTGCTGGAATGACATTGAATTTAATTGTCTATCTATACCTACTTACCATAAAAAGTTAAAAACTTAGAATCGCTTCTCAATGATCTATCTCACACGGTGAAGAATCGTGAGGAAACCAGTAGGTACGTACCTATGTCTAAAAACTAACATTCGAATAACGTGTTATTCATCATACCTATCGGTACTTGTATAGTTACGGTAGGTTCATTATTTTGCATACCTACCTACAAATACACCTACCTGATAAATTTGGTACCAGCTCTCCTAACTAGATTCTAGTTGGTAAATCGATAAATGCAATTGTATCGCAAATAGAAAAGTAGGTACCTACTTATTTCATTTCAAGTTCCTAGTTCCTAGGTATCTATTTGCAGAACACGCAAACATTATAACCACTGCAAGAATCGAACCCGCACTTCATGCGTCTCAACTGGACACTCGCCAGCCACGTCACCGAGATCGTCAAAGTAGGTCTGGTAAGTTTAGTCTAGGTCTAGTGTCTACCTACTTAGTAGGTAGCTAGATTGTGTAAGTACCTATGGTATAGGTACCCATCTACGTAGGAACATCCGTGCCCTTTGTAAACTTACGTAAAACAATTTACCTAGTACCTGATCTAGGTCACAGAGCCTAGGTACTTTGACGATCTTGGTGGCGTGGCTGGCAAGTATCCAGCTGAGCAGCTGAGCTGAGCTGGGACGCAAGAAGTGCGGGTTCGAATTCTGCAGTGGTAAAAATATTTACGTGTCCTGCAAACACCTAGGAACTTACTAGGAACTTGAAATGAAATAAATACTTTTACTTGACACGTAATTGCTTTTTCTGTCTGGGTCTTGTATTACCATGGTAGGTTGGTACTAGAGTTTCTGATACCCACGATTTAGCTACTAAGTAGGTACGTAGGTAGGTATCTAGGTAGAAATTTTACCTACTACTTAGTGCTAGATTATGTACCTACCACGAAGAAGGTAATTTTAATAATGTCATAAAAGTTTACTACTAATAATACTTACTAGTATACTATGTATTACTACTATGTACTACTACTTACATTCTAAGCTACTTACTCGTATCACTAGTTCTCTAGAACCAGTGTGGTTTACTACTTACATTATTATATCATAGGTACTTACTTAGAGATTTAACTATCACGGATCAAAACCACACGATCGCTTTATAATTTGTATAAGCTCCCTATGATTATACGTAAGAGCTCGCGCGACAAACAGCGATACGTCCTCCCTCCACGAGCGCTTAGCGCGTAGTGAGAGCAGCCGCGTTTTGCATCAAGCTATAAAGTGGATTCGGAGGATTCTTTAAAAATTCGTATAAAAATAAATTAAAACTTTTAGACCATTTTTTTAATTTTATTTTGTAAATAAATATCAAAACTTTAATGTAGTAGGTATATTTTTATTATAAACTTTCTAATTTCGAAGAAACAACGAGCGTAAAATTGGAAAAAGTACGCGTTTTTAGACCTTTTTTTTTTCAAAAATATTGAACTAACGTGATGTTTTTTACCTACTTACTTAAATTTTAAAACTATGATTATTTGAATTACATTTTTGGAATTATGTTAGACCTTGTTGTTTCATAGAAATCATGATCGAAAGTTGACTGAAAATGCTCATTTTACGAAAATGTGCGTTACTAATTATTTTTTTAATCAGTTGTGTCTTGTGTTTATTAATATTTGTCCTACTTACTTAAATTTTAAGCGATGAAGCTGTTATATGTTTTTATTTTCGTTAAAATATCTCCAACACACGAGCCACAATCGTGTTCGATCTTCACGGGCTTTCATGGATAGGATTCTTAAGAGCCCTATCCTTGACAATCCTTGAATTTTCTTGTAGCCCGTGAAGAATCGAACACTGTTGTGGCTCGGGTGTTGAAGATATTTTAACGAAAATAAAAAAAAAAGCTTTATCCCTTAAAATTTAAGTCAACAGAACAAATATTAATTAACTCAAGACACAACTGATTAAAAAAATAATTAGTAACGCACGTTTCGTAAAATGAGCAATTCCAGTCAACTTTTGATCATATTTTATATGAAATAACAAAGTCTATATTTTGTATGAAATAACAAAGTCTAACATATTTCCAAAAATGCAATTAGAATAATCACAGTTTTAAAATTGAAGTGAACAGGGAAAAATACCAGCATGTTAGTTCAATATTTTTGAAAAAAAGACGGTCTAAAAAACGCGTACTTTTCCCAATTTTACGCTTGTTATTTCTGCTAAAGTAAGGAGTTTACAACAAAAATACAACTACTAAATTAAAGTTTTAAGTTTTTATTAAATAAATACAACAAAGAAAATAGTCTAATAGCATTGACTTTTTTAATACGATTTTTTTTTAATAACACCTTAGCGCACTTATAATAATATCGATCGAAGCACCGACTCTCAAACTGCGCTGAGCGCTTACGGTGGGAGGACGTATCGCTCGTCATCGCGCGCGCTATTACTTACCCTACATAAAGATACATTCAGGCGAACTTCATGAATTATATCGCTAAATCTTAAAATCTCATCAATCTATTTAGTCATAAATACAATGCATATTTTATAATACTGTATTTGTATTATACATTATTTTTGACATTTATTAATTATTTCTGATGACTACTCTATTGTATTAGGTCTAGCCTGTAAAAATAGGTGTAATGTTTTAAATAAATACAAAAATACAATTTTTTTAAATGAACTTTGTTCAAAACAACGAATAAATAGTTGTTACCTACCCATCATCTCGAAATACTATAGGGTTCCCGAGAACTATGCAAGAGTCTGTTTAATAAGAGAACTGTCGTCCGGTGACCTTTCTGTCGTTGACATAAGACTCGAAATTCCCATTTTATTGGTAACAGCTGGCACAAGATCGCCAGGAGTGGCGTAATAGAGAGGAGGCGTTACTCAGCAGTGAGTGTTACCAGCTGAATAGATAGATTGAGTCTCATTCTCTTATATAACAGACTCTAGTGTTTTGAAAACATATCCGGCCACTTACCTATAAGGATAGCCCTGAGTCTTAGCCCGGAACACAGACAGAAGTAACGAGAAGAACACGCAGACCAAGACAAGTCCCACCACAGTCTGGAACCTTCTCTTCTTGCCGTCTGCCTGGTTCCGCGGCTCGGAGCCCCGCACGCCGCCAGCGGCTTCTATCATCACTATCATGCCGACTACCACAGCGCCATCTGATTAGTTAGGGAATATCTTGGAAAATTGGTTTTGGGGGCTTATATTGCGGACATTTGACGACCGATGTGGCGCAGCGGGCGCAGGTCCGCCTGCGACGCGGAGGTTGCGGGTTCGATTCCCGCCTCGGGTCAAATGTTCGTACGATCTACAAATATTTGTTCCGGGTGTTCTGGGTATTTTCTATATATGTATAATAAAAATATCTATCTATGTATTCTATTAAGTATATATCAGTCATCTAGTACCCATAATACAGCTCTGTTTAACAGCAGCTTACCTTGGGGCTAGATGATGCTGTGTGTATTGTCCAGCATTATTTATTTATTTTATTTATTCATCCACAAAATTAGACATTAGATTTGTCAACAAGTAGTTAGCGCAACGCGTACCATAAGTGGCCAGTGTCACCTATTAAGTTGTGGGTGGTGCTGTAGTGAGACTTGTGATTTTTAAATCTCTTTCGCCCAGTAATTCGATCTAAAGAACTTTTTTTTTTTTTTTATTCACAATAGGCTTGCGCTTGACCACTATCTCGCCTGATGTTAAGCGATGATGTGGTCTACGGTGGAGCACGCTTGCCTAAGAGCAACCTATTCACTCGTGACTTGAAGACACTCAGGTTATAAGTACTTTATTAACTCATGAAAAAAATTATCTTAACACAGCTTAGAGGAACAGAAAATGTTTGTTGCACAACTGCATTCGAACTCACCACCTTAGGATTGGAAAGCGTCACTACCACTAGACCACCAGTCAGAGAGAGAGTCCTAAAAAACTTCTAAACTATTTATAAAGGATACTCAAAATAGCCACAATGTAGCTCTCCAAAATGAACTGGCCATGGGATCCCCCGTTGATATAAACTGGTCCATTCTTGGTCCTATGGAAGAACGGCGGCCCTCTGATCTGATTCCACATCTGTCCGGAGACCATGGCGAAGCAGAAGAACACAGCAGCCACTGCCCACATCTGCTTGTTGTACAGAAACTCGAGGTTGTTCCTCCGCATGTACAGGAAACCGGCGACGAGTACAAACAGAGTCGCAAACGCGACTGCGCCAGAGTAGTTTGGCGGCCGGAATACTCGTATCTGTAAAGGTAGACATTTATTACACATCCTTTTAAACATGTAGCCGCATACCATAGACCAGATATTAGTACTACACACAGAACGGCCACTCCCTACCTCCCACCAGTTCCCCCCCCCCGGTCGCGAGTTTGCCGGCACAACACGGCACCTTTCGTCGGCACTGAAGCTAAGGGCTAAGGCACGCGTTCGCTCTTGCTATAATTAGGTGGGGCCGACCATGACACTCACACATACAACAGCATCATTTAGGTAAGTACACAAACCATGCATGTGGTCATTGCGACGAGTTTGCTTCATACATTTTATTTAAGTGTGTGCCCAAACTAAGCAAAGTATGTACTATGGGAACCAGATAATTGATAGAATACGTCATCTTTTTTTTTTATTATACAGACACACATACTGGTGGATGTCACAGTGTAACAGCTGCTAAACTGAAGGTAGGTAGATAGATCAGATTGTTTCTTTGCTTTTAACTAGTGGCCCATCCCAGCTTTGCACAGGTGGACATAAAATATAGCCTATGTTACTCAATGTGAAAGAATTTTTAAATCAGACCCGTAATTTTTGTTTATTTGTTAGAAACTTTAATTTAAACTATATCAAAAAAATTAAAAAATGTTTTATTTAAATTACAGTTTCTAAAATTACAAGGGTTGGGGCTATTCAGTTAAGTTTAGATAACCTGTGTGAGAAGAGACCCCTCCTCACTGTGGTCTCTTAGGTACATTATAATTACTAAAAAGGTTAGGACTTATGTCTAATAAATGAAGGTTAACCATGCGTAAGTATTATCTAATTTATAAGATTAGCATAGATTTAGAAAGTGAAAGTACCTGAACATCAGTTCTGTCCTGGATCCATTTGGCAATAGCCTCTGCATGTATTCCAGACCTCTCCAAATCCATGGAGTCAGCTGGCTTTGGCTTACCTTTAGCCGGGAAGTGCATGATCACAGGTGCTGTGTTCAAGCGTAACTAAAATATTACATTTAAATTTAATAATTTAAATGTTAGCAGGAAGTACTCATAGCATACAGCCATTAATAGACCAAGGAATTTAAGCAATGTTCCACTAGGTCTGAATTTAGTGACTGTAAGTGGTAGTTTTTCTTTGATTATTATCATATTACCAATGACTCGAGTTTATATTTAAATATCAGTATTACTTAACCATAGCTTAACTATCTATGATTAAAAAATATTACGTTTATATACGCAGGTTTGAAATTCAACTAATATTCTAGGCTATATAGGCTGCGTTTCCAGCCTCTGGTAGAAACGTGTGTGCGAGGAAAGTGTTTTAGAAACCAATAGAATCACTTCATTAAGGCTGTCAAGAGCGAGGGGCAATTTCGTCGTCATCCATGTTTTTGTTTGCATTTTATTACAGAAGCTTAGGGTACTGTAATAAAGTGCCTTGTATTGAAAATTCCTTTCAGTAAATTACAATTAAATATTGAACCTGTTCAACAGTGATGAAAGTATTTAACATTATACAGTTACAGAAACTCTGTCACCAGAGATGGCCACTGACTCATACGAACTTACTTTAACTATACAGTTTGTTCATTGTTTAACTATATAGGTAAACATTTAATAGTTTACTGAAATAAGTTTTCCAATAAACTATGTAAACTGGCCATATGAAAATATGGTATTTTAGTGCTATTTTACTATATATCTAAGCAGATATGGTATGTAGGATTTAAGTAAGACTTACCATTTGGAATATGTCAGACCCTTCATCGAAGTCGACCATACCAAAGAACAGTTTATCAGTAAACGATTGTGAGAATCTAAAAGAATTTGTCACTATTTGGTATTCGTCGTAAACAGCCTGGCATATAGCGCATCGTCTCGAAGGCGCCATAGCAGTAAACATTATAACAAACGAATAGTCTCTCGGCGGAGATTTCACGAACTCCTTGAATTTATTGAGGTTCAGCGATATTATGGGCTTCTTGGCGGACATATCAGTCAGTTGTTGGACTTTCTCGTCGAGCTGAAAATGAAACAAATAGTTTAGTAAAACACGAAACTTCGAGGCCGGTAATTACTTGAATTTTTAGTTTATTTGCATACTTACTCCTTTGGTGCGAGTTTGTGCTTCGCTCTCATAGTAAGTGAGCAGTATCGTGAATAATAGAAAAGCTTTATATTTCATTGTGCTAGTTTATATAGATAGTTGTAAAAACAAGAATCTTAATATTTCCAATGTTTCTACAACGATGATGAATGATGATGATGAATGAAGTTTTTTTTTTATACGCAAACTCCCGAGACCCAAAAAAAGTGCCAACCAACCAACCAGTGCTGCCAGTTGCCAAATCCAAAAATTCCTTACTTTTTCATCAAATCCAGAGAAATCTGAAAATACCCATGTAGGTTCCCCAATTTTTTGTATTTTTCGTGTTATGACACTAATGTTTTTTTTTTTGATAATGTTTGTTCAGAACGTTTGAACCTGTTAAAACAATGTTTGGGAGTTTATTCCCAATATTTTTTTTCTTTCTTCTTCTTTCTAGTATTATGTTATCTGTGTCAAAAGTGTCACGCCGAGACAAAGTTAAACATTGAATAAAAAATCTAAAAACCATAACCCATGGTTTATAATTGTTCTTACGTACTATTCATTATTCTGAGGTTCTTACAAACTTTCTGGGACTAGATTTCTTAAAAATTACAAAAATGTGAAACCTATTGCTAATGCTATTAAAAATGCTATTATTTGCTGGAGAAAAACAAGTTTTAATTTTAAATGCTGAATGAAGAAACAGGGCTGATAAGTCCTTTTAAATTTGAATAAAAAAATAAACAAAAACATAGAAAGAATAATAATCTAATTAAATTTTATAATAATTTCAACTACATGCTTGTTTACATTTGAAGCGTTTTTAAAGTAGAGGTAATATTTATGCAAAGTTCACTACCAATCGAGCCTCAGAAACGCAATAAAATTGTTGACCAAACGATTTAGTTTTAAGCGGGACGGGAACGAGGTTATTATTCTAAGGCAAATACATTAAAAATAATCTGTTTATTTCCTCTGAGTTCTGAGGGAATAAGCCAATCGTTGTCCTTATACTAAAAAAATTAGGCTAACTATTTTTATGATTTTGTTAACGTTACAAAAAAAATTTTTTATCACCAATGGAATAAATATCCCAACGCTAAAGACATGCAAGAAAAAAACATAATGAAGATGTCACTACACGCGCCCTCATGTAATTAATCGCCCAATTACCGTAGCAATGGCAACACTTCAAACAACACGTCATGACACACAAGTGTCACTTTTTTTTTAATGACGTCTGTTACATTTAGATAATTTTGCTAATGTCAAAATAAGAACGTTAAGCAACTCAGAATAGTAGGAGTCGAGTTTATTCCATATACATCGAATAAAAGTACGCGTCCATTGGCCCGCGCTCCGGCCGCACCGCACGCACACGTCCAGAGTTGGCCACTGACTCATAGGAACTTATAGTTCGCACAGCGGATCTAAGCTTCCGTGAAGTTAGCCGTTTGTGATGCGCAAAGACAATTTAGTTTGAAAAAGCTCCATTGCGCATCGAATCGGCTAATTTCACTACGGCCGAGATCGGTTGTGAGACCTATACCTAACGTGGCACTCGCAACGGATTTTACCACTTTTATCCGCGCCGCCTGGCCCTGCACTGCACCCTGCACCGTACGCTGGCGGCATTGAGCAAAACACTAAAATCCGTTGCGTAATGTGCTAAGTCGGGTGAATACGGGACCTGGGGAAGAACGAAACTAACCCTTTAATTTTACAATAGGACCTAACTGAAGTGTAGGTAGGTACACCAGTTACGTCTGCACCACAGTCTGCACCAATAATGAGGGAAAGCAATGGTGCAAACGTAACCACACTAGGTACTCGTATAATGGTATAAAAAAAAACTCCTATTTATATAAAAGACGCAGGCAGCAAAATTTAAGTAAGTAGGTAGCTAGAAGGAACAAGGAAATAGGAATTTAGAATACAAATAAAACCCACGTCTTAAACTTGATGACATTCTATTCGTTGCTACATTATTTTAGTCTATCTACCTATCTTATTAAAAAATATTGTTACAATTTTTTATTCCTTTTTTATTGTTACCTACTTTTTTATTAACAGTGTCACCGCAGCATCCAGGCAACACTTGTCGGAAATGATAAATTGTGATGCACTCATGCCCGCGACGATATCCCTGGCTCCATCAGCTATGGTGGTACGGGCGACAGGAGTGAAGTGGGCGTTTACGCCTTCGTGAAAAGGTAGATGGCGACAATTAGACCGTACAGACCCAGCACTTCGGCGAAAATGAGGATAAGAATCATTCCGACGTACAACCTGGGTTGTTGAGCGGTACCGCGGACGCCGGCATCACCCACGATGCCAATGGCGAATCCGGCCGCCAGACCAGAGAGGCCGACCGCCAGACCAGCCCCCAAGTGAATGAAGCCTCTGGAAATAACACATTCAACTTTCTCAATTGTTGCTATAGTCTAGCGTAATATAATTTTAAATACTATAAAAAATTAAAAAAAAAAACCTAATTAAAAATTTATGATTCTTATTAGTGAGACATAAACCAATCATCGTGTTGTTTTAGGGGTTTTTTTTTTACGCAACCAAGCGTACGGCCCACAAGAGGTAAGCGGTTACCGCAGCCTATCGATCACTGCCACCTTGAGGCTAAGATCGAAAGCCTCATGTGCCAGTAATTTCACCGGAAACCATACCCTTCACACCGGAACACAGCAATGCGAGCATTACTGCTTATCGGCAAAAATAGGTATGGTGGTAGTCCTTCCCCGGAGGAGCTATCACAGAGAACTCTACTACTCTACTTTGTGCATGATGTGGTCACCTCTAATTGAGAGAGCACCTGACCTGAGTACCTCTGTAATTTAAAAATTTGTATGTCTGTGTATCTTTCGTTGGTGATCCATAATAATAATAATAATAATACTCTTTAGGGTTAGGTTTTAAGTAGGTACCTATACTTAATCTTTTAATATTTTTTTTATATTCATGAAGTACCTAGGTAGGTAGGTAATGTAGGTACTTACCACCTACATAAACTATACCTACCTAGTAGTAGTAGGTGTAGAAGGAGAGGACTGGCGGTCTAGAGATAGTGACCCCGTCTTCCGATCGCATGTCGCTTTGGTGTTTACTGTAATGTTATATCTAATAATGTAAATAAACAAATTTTCAATTTTGAATGTCATCTCGGTACGAAACCATTCGTGCACCAATGGATTTTATGCCAGTGCCCTCTTATTATTGAAGGAAAACATCGTGAGGAAACTGGCAAGTCCGAGAACCAACAATTCGAAACACATGTGCCACCAATTTCGGGTCGACACTCGAGAGAACATTGCCATTGTAACTAATTAGAAGGCTGTTAATATGATGACCTATAGTAACTACAAGAAGTACCTATTACCTATAGTAGTAGGTAGGTACCTAATCCAAAACATTATGAAATTATCACAAACTTGAAAAGAGGATAATCGTTGTCGACGGGAGCTTTCAAATCTCCGGCTATCAGGACTGCTACGACCAGCCCGTAGATGGCGATGATACCCGCCATGACGACAGGAATGATGGACTTCATGATGAGCTCGGGCCTCATCACCGACATGGCGGCGATACCCGTGCCGGACTTGGCCGTTCCATAAGCAGCTCCCAGAGCTGGAATGACAGATACTTAGGTCTTAATATTTTTTTTTTTTTTTCAACCTTGTGTCCCACTGCTGAGCAAAGGTCTCTCCGATTCCTTCCATCTACCTCTGTCCTTGGCAATATCCCACCAGTCTACATCAAAAACGTCAAAGTCATCACGCCAGCGCTTTCGCAGCCGACCCCTACGTCGCCTTCCATCCTCAGGCAGCCATGGTGTTAAGTACTTCATGAGCCCACTTTTCTGGATACATTCTGCTAACGTGGCCTGCTCAGTCCCACTTAAGCCTGGCTGTCTTGTACCCTACATCAGCAATCCCAGTTATTGAACGCAGCATGGTGTTCCTCACTCGGTCGATGCGTTTTAAACCGAGGACGCTACGTTCCATTGCCCTTTGGCAGATCTTGAGCTTGGATTTCTGTACTTCAGCCAGCGACCATGTCTGCGCACCGTAGGTTAGGACGGGCAGGATACATACATAATAATAATGTAATAAAAACCCTTACCTGCTATTATGGTAGGACTCTTTATCAATTTTGTGGGTGATGATCTATGCGTACAGTACCTACATACAAAGGGACAGGCGCGGCGGGAAGCGACTTTATTTGTACCTACTATTTTACCTACTACGTGTAACTATGACGTAATACAATACAAATACACTTTGTTAGGTCTTAGACCTAAAATTACGCTGTGACATAGGCTCACTCTCTCGAGTGATTGGGTCCACCACGCGGACCCAACGCGGATTGGTGGATGGCACAAGTCTTTAGATTTTTTAGTTCTTGGACATGTCGATATCTTTACGATATTTTCCTTCATCGTATGAGTGAGAGCACTGGCATGCACAATACATATAGGTAGGAACATTTTTCGAATATAAAACCCGTGTCCGACCGGGTTCGAACCCACGACCTTCTTAGCCCAATCACTCTGCTCGAGAGTAGGCCAGTGTCCCAAGCAGTGGGAACACTAAAAGGCTATCAATGTTATGATGAAATTTATTCGAGATGTATTGACACGCAGAATGCTTACCGCTGAACGTGATAGCAGCCACCGCTCCCATAACTCCAAAGAAGGGTCCGTAGATTGGGCTGTCGACCATTTTGAAGATATCTATCTAGTACGTGGATATTTACAGGTCTGAAACTGTGATCTTACTACCTGTAGACACTCACTTCACAAATACTTTACACGTAGGTATACTATCGTATGGCCCAAGCTTTACAGATGTGACACGTCTATGTAATACAACAAAAGTCCTGTTAATGTACAAATTGTAAAACCTAAAGGAAAATGATAACAAATAGGTTATTGTTATTTTACCTACTTATTACTGTTTTAGAGAGAGACATAAGTTTAGTAATAGCGGTGTGCACAACGTTTATTCATTATTAGTCATCATTACTCATTTATTATTACGAGAGCACCGGTGGTCTAGTGGTAGTGACCCCGCCTTCCGATCCTAAGGTCGTGGGTTCAAACCCGGTCGTGCACCAATGGATTTTTCTGTTCGAAAAATTTATGTGCGCAATGCCAGTGCTCTCATACGGTGAAGGAAAACATCGTGAGGAAACCGGCATGTCCAAGAACTAAAAATTCGAAAGACATGTGCCATCCACCAATCCGCATTGGGTCCGCGTGGTGGATTAAGACCCAATCACTCTCGCCTGAGAGTAGGCCAGTGTCCCAGCAGTGGGAACATTAGAAGGCTGTCATGATGATGATGACTCATTAGTTCGGTTTGAGATCAATTTCCTTAATTTAGTTGTAGGTACGTAACGTGTAGGTATGTAAGCTTTTGATCTATCGGCTCTTTCAGATTCTTTACCTACGAATTCCACTCAGTGGGACCTTTGGACCATGAGGGTTAGGTGGAACAACAATTCATCAATACGCCGCAATAGATTTCATTAGATAGATTCAAGAATTTTTAGACTTAGTACCCGTGCAAAGCTATAACATAGGGTACCTACTACCTACATACTTAGGTACTTTACTAATGAATAGGTAGGCACCTACCTACTAATTTTACGTAGGTACCTACCTACTACTCTCTGACAACTATCATCCTAAATGTTGTTGAAAGGTAATTAGAAACCCGATTTCTACCGGTGGTGGTAGTGACCGATGCCAATAATTGAATGGTGCAAACATCTGTTACGTCTGCACCACCGCCAATTCAATGGTGCAAACGTAATCGCGGCGTTGTTACTACAAAGCACCCATGTCCTGTCTCAGACTTGGAACTAACTATGTGCCAAATTTCAGTTTCAGTCAGAATTATTTATTGGCTTTAAATTCTTACTATGGATGAAGAAAATAAATAAAACTGTTACCTACCTACTATTATATTTTACGAGATAACTACACATGGTGGTACATAGGACTCTACGACTACTCTTTCTCAGGATTGGAATTCCAACCACTGTTCCAACACAGCTCTTAGCAAAGCAGTTGAAATTATGATTACGGTTCCTTGCATGGTTCTATAAATATAATTTATTTTTAGGAGCAAAACTCCATAGTAATCCAAATGGATTTGAAGCTAGGTGTCTTATACAAGGGGGTTACTTATATTAAGGAGCCGTGTGTACAAGTGCCGTCCGAGTCGTATGCGGCCAGGTTGTGGTCCATGGTGCGGCTGAACTCGAGGATGTTGCAACACTGGTCGCGGTTCACGACATGATACAGGAGGCAAAACTCCGTCTTGGACACCCTGACAGTGAGGGTACCTACCTACTTACCACCGCAGTGGCAGATAAGTCGTTCTTTCTTTCGTATGAGTCAGTGGCCAACTCTGGTGACAGTTTCTAGGCCGCCCGAAGGCTTCTGTCATGGCCTAACAACTTTCAAAAAGCCGGGAGTGATTCCTTAACGTGCCCTCCGAAGCACGGGAGCGCTCAGTTAAAATTGCCATTGGCGGTCACCCATCCAAGTGATGACCACGCGGAACAGTGCTTAACTTCGTTGATCTGTTAGGAACAACTTAGCCAGCTACGTCACGAGCGCTCTTGGCAGTTGTGTGCAAGCATACTGTGGTAGTTGATTTCACGTAACGAGTGAAGCAACGAAAGTGCTCTTGGCCGAGTACTCGGTTGGTGTGTACCAGGCATCGAGTGCTCGGCCGAGCAAAATGGCGAGACAGTCACTCGGACCCCATTTTGTTTTGCTCTAAAAAGGCAGAAGAGAAAAAAAAGATTCATAATTTAAATTGTAGTTGTTTTTAAAATATTTTATTAACACAATTCATTCATTAACACCAAAGATTATAACATTCTCTAACATGAAACCTAAAATAAAATACAATTTTACCTAAATGTATTTTACTTACCAATTTATAATCATTCAAACATCTTTGACTATTAGGTACATTACAGAATAAAATATATTTGAAATATGTTTACATTTAAAGTCGTCAGAAATGTATCATTTATTATTATAGAAATATTTTATTATATATAATTAATAGTTGCCTATACGACAGTGCTTTAATAATATGTCATGAATGCGACCGCCTTCTAGTTACCTTTATAACTCGCCCATCCATAAAATATACGATAATCGAAAAGGAAAATAAAACACAAAAGTAGAAACAAAATAATATGGAATGTACAAACCACGTTTATTAACTGATTCCTGGCAATACATACAATGTTTGCGACTCGCGTGTGGTGGTCACTTCCAGGGAGAACGAGCAAAATTCAGAAGCGCAACATTACATACATACATCCACTATAACACTGAAAGCTATATAGCATGTAGTACCTAAAGCCAGGTTTAACCTAACATTCTCCATCAACCGGTACACAGTACCCTGGGGGTTCAGCTGTCTCATAAATTATATTATAACTTGTTTGGACTTAATTTTCTACTCTAACTGTACATTAGTTTCGCCTTAACGCTAAAATAATCTAAAAAGTGATATCATCGGTTGGTACGTAGCAATCGCGAAGGGCAACAAAACTGATATGTCGATTAGTGAAACGTATTCTCCTGTCACCGAAAAAATGAGAAAAACATGCGGTAATAAATTAAATAAATTACGCAGTCATCGCACGGTAGCGTTAAAATAAACCTTGATTGGGATTCGAAAGTAGATCGTTTTTATATAAAATAGAAAATTATTTATACAGTTCGCGTCTCTGGGCAGGGTCGCCGCAGCATCCAGGCAACACCTGCCGGAGATATGCGAAGGAATATAAATGATCAACGAGAGACGTAGTATGTATAATACAAGGCGAGGGTGCTCCGAGTCTCTATGCAGTGCTACCTACCTGCTACCGGCGACGACGATCCCTGCTCGCGACATAGAGGCTCGAAGCACGGGCGACGGGACTCGAGTGTGCGTTTACTGTTTCGTGTAAAGATAGATGGCGACAATAAGACCGTACAGACCCAACACTTCGGCGAAAATGAGGATAAGAATCATTCCGACGAATAACCTAGGTTGTTGTGCGGTACCGCGGACGCCGGCATCACCCACGATGCCTATGGCGAACCCGGCCGCCAGACCGGAGAAGCCGACCGCCAGACCAGCTCCCAGGTGGATGAACCCTCTGGAAATAACACAAACAAACTGTTAAACAATCGTTTTTTAAGACTAGTTAACTCGGAACTTGAATGTAGTTTCTAAAAAAGAGTTCCATATGTGCAACTAAAACGCGGCGGGGCGGGGCGGCGCGGCGTAGCTATACCGAAGCTAGCGTTAAGTAACTTCTGAGACATAACTTTCATAATTCTGCCATTGTCTTTTTCGTGTAGTTACGTAATCATGGAGGTCGCGAACACAATATTATGATTGGTTTTTCTCCTAGCATCTTTATGACAGCCTTCTAATTTTCTGACTGCTGGGACACTGACCTACTAAGCGTGTTTAGGTCATAATTCACCACGCGGGCCACTAGCCTTGATTTTATCAAAAAGAAAGGTCATTGGTACTACACGACCGGTTTCGAACTCACTATCCTACGATCGGAAGGCGGAGTAACTACCAATAGTGACTAAACCTTAGTGCTCTTTTCTATTTTACACATACATAGTGCGTAATAAGCGCGTAGATACGGCGGCAATAACGCGTCTGTCACCGCGACCCTCATATTCGTTGCAAAAACAATATTCAACAACAAAATTGTGAAAAGTAATTGCTATCAACTCTATTTATCAACATAACCATAACTGGCGCTAATAACAAAATATTACTATACATTCTTACACTTGAGAGCTTTTACTTGATTTAACTGTTACTAGTCTTACTGTGTCTTTAAATAATATAATAAATACTATGTCAAGAATAACCTTCCTGCTAGAGTTAATATGACAGAAAACAAGCTGGCACAGAAGTCTTGCATTGTTTGACAAGGTTTATTTTTTCCAGTCACTAGTTTTTTTATTCATACAAAGTATATAAACCTCTGCTAGCTAACATAGCGTTAAAATCATCTTTATCGTTGGCGGCAGAAATAGGTAGAATTGTGACAACTAAGCCACAGACGCCATAAACAAAGAAGTGAAGTGATTATTTTTCTGTTTATTCTATGAACCAAGTGTAAGTTTATTTAAAGTTGTGATTTTTATATTTTCAAGTACTTAATCTTGACATTGACAAAGCCCTTAGACAGCTGCAAAAACATTATTATGTACCTACTATCTTACTGTGACGTAACGTCTATAGTCCCTGTGGTTGAAATAAATGAATACTGAATACTGAACACCACTCATAGTAGACTATCTATGAGTCCAAAAAAGGAATAGGGAGTCAACACAAAAAATAGGCTATAAACATCACAAACCTGTAAAGGGTGTAGTTGTTGGCTGGGGAGTCCAGCGACCCAGCTATCAGGACTGCTACGACCAGCCCGTAGATGGCGATGATACCCGCCATGACGACAGGAATGATGGACTTCATAATGAGCTCGGGCCTCATCACCGACATGGCGGCGATACCCGTGCCGGACTTGGCCGTTCCATATGCAGCTCCCAGCGCTGAAAAGACAGACAATCATAGTTATTGCCATGTTGGACATAAGGTAGAAAGACTATTCTTTTTATAACTTTTTGTCACCGCATTTCCCAGTCTTGAAATAGCCAAGAAAGTTCATATACAAGTAATAATATCATCATCATATCAGCCGATAGACATCTACCGCTGAACAAAGGCCTCCCCCAAAGAGCACTATGACAACCGATTTTGAACCTTTACCATCCAGACTTCCTGCGACTGTAATAAAACCTATAACTACTGAGGTCCTGTACGAAACCTTTTATTTAAATGAACATAGATAGTTCTGACCCTACTAGGTTTCCCTGATGTCTTAATCAGAAACTACAAGCAGATACACATGTACCATGATGTACCACACACAGGTTTGGAACAAATATTTGCAGACTATGCAAACCTTTTTAACCGGGCACTTGCCCACTGACCTACTGAGGTCATTCTAGCTGTGGTTTAACATTGAATTTGTTAGAAGAATCCTCCATTAGATAATACCTATCTCATTAAATGTTTTATCAATGAGTAATTGCACAGAATCACATGACCATGACAGTATTGTTGAAATATTTACAAAGTATTTACCTATTTTTTAGTATAGTTTTAATTACTTTAGGCATGAAAGCATTTTTATAAACTAAATACATATTATTCTTTATTTCTGTATATCCCATGCTAAACCACCATATTTGCAACATGCTTTTGCATGTAGATCGGGCAGTATACAGGATTAATTCCTGCTGTGAGACAAATGTTCACAGCTACCAAGCAATTAGGTTGAGATAGATAATGATTATTTTTCAGGTGTTCTACAATTCTATTTGTCTTCTGGTCAGGTTAAGCTGGTCTCGTTGCTTGTCTGACCATTAACTATCATTACCTTCAGCTGTATTTTTCTCATTATTAATTTACAAGCGGACCCACCCTGGCTTAGCATGGATATTATAACCTTCCTGTTGAAATACTTTATCTAATCGTGAAAACCGCATTAACATCCATTGTAGTTTAAGACGTTTTCAAAAGATCTAAGCATACATACATACATACAAAGGGACTGACAGCAGAAAGCAACTTTATTTTATACTATGCAAGGAAATAATCATTTCTAGCTGTAATCTGTAGTAGCAAAATAATTCATAACACATTTCTTTTGTTAGTGAACCTAGGTAGGTACAAAGAGCTAATGGTAATGCTAACTAAAACCTAAATTAACTCTATGTCTCTTGGGCTTATTGACTTTCAATAGGTACTAGTAAAACCGGTTTGATTTACATAATCCTTTGAAAGCAGTCTGATAACCAAATCTAGTAGACTTATCATGATCATAATCTTACAAAATGTTAGGTTATGTGTACCATTAGACTTATCAGTTGACTTGGTCACATGATTGTGAGTCATGTGATGCAAAGCTCCATGCTATTTTGTTATTAAAGGTAACAATAGAGAGTAGGTCATTCATAGTACCTAGTTATTTGCTCCCTAGAATAGAATATAGAAACAGCTGTTGCTAGAACTAGGTATACCTGCATAATTAACAAGATTATGATAAAATTCATGTAGTTTCAGGATAAGTTTTATGTTTTAGAACTTAATGACAGAATAATCAAATGGTTCATTGAACTTTTAAGTAGAATTTTGGATCAATTTCCCACTAATGCTTTCAAAGCTTTGCAGGATTGCAATAGGTAATTAATAAATAGAATTACCTACTGACTTTACGTGATGTAAATCACATGATGAGATGATTCGTTCAGAATGAGAAGTAGAACGATCAATACAACGCCCTCTTTCATCCCCCCATCTCCAATTCCATTCCTATCTGGTACAGCAATCTGCCATACGCCGACATACATCATTCATAAGTATAGATAGGTACAGCACAGCGCAAAGGCGCGGCTACAACTATAATTAGGTCTCCTAAAATAAACCGCAATCAATAATCTGTATAGGCCTAAGCCTAGGGAATCCATTCATCCAACAGGCTCATTTGGGTCGTAACGTAGCCGAAATCTTGTAACCCAATTTGGGGATCGATAAAGCTTTGAGACAGCCATTTCGGCGCAAATGGTCCAAACAGAATACTTACCGCTGAAGATGATAGCAGACGCCGCCCCCATAACTCCAAAGAAGGGTCCGTAGATTGGGTTATCGGCCATTTTGAAGGTTTAGTGTGGGTATTTACAGGTCCAAAACTGTGATGACTTTCTGCACACACTCACTTCACGGAACTAGTTTTGCACAGACAAATATGGCCCAAGCTTTGCAGGTTCGATAGAATGGGTCATATGACGATTGATGTCCAAGGCAGCGCTCGATATGACCCAAGTTCTGATTGGTTTTTTGACGTAATTTCCGAAATAGGCGACCAATCGTGAGCTGGAAATGTGCTAAGCTATGACGTAGAACATTGATGTGGTTCGGTGGCCAGCACCTTCTATCTGCGCATGTACTATTTGATCTTTTCTATTCTTTTTAGAGTCTGGAGAGCATTTTTTTAAGGTAAATGGATAAAGTCGATATATATTTTTATAAATAAATAATACTAGCGCATGAATTTAAAGAAAAAAAATCTCTATTTATGTTAAAATCTTGCTAAAATACTATGAGTACTTCATTTGACTATTATCAAAATGTTACCAACTCGTAAAATTATTCTAAGTGGTAATTATGTAAGTTTGCAGGAATCAGTGGCCAACTCTCTTATCTTATCTGAGTTAATAACATGCCATAAAGCTTCTTTCTTGACTTACTAAATTAAAGCCGAGGCCAACTATTTAACGTCTTTGCGCTCAATAGGCATGATGACTGATTTTGAAAAACTGTTATTGTGTTTAAAACGATATATTTAACGACATAAGCAAAAAAAAGAACTATTATTACTTCCGTTGTCTCGGACTCATATACAAATAAATTCAAATAACGGTACATAGAAAAATGATCAGTTTTATCACACAATATTTTAGTAGAAATTTAAAACCATTGCTGGTATTATTGAATATTTTAAAATAAAGATTGATCCGTTTCCGTTTCAGTTGGTTTGGATAAAGGTTTGGATACACAAAACAAGGATACATAACATGTTCGGATACCTGATTGAATGATTTGATTTACTGATTGTTTTTTTTTACTTAAAAGTACAGTATCTAAAGTTTTACTATATACTGCAAGTTGAAAGAAGAAAAAAAAAATATTTCAAGTTTGTGAAATGTGCAAAACAAATCAGTCAATGTCAATTTCCAGTGTATGTCAGCTTAAAAATTTGCGCATGATGACAGTTGACATTGTGGACTGTGACAGTCAGTCAATGTCATGCGCACGTTTTCTGTTAATTAAAAGAAAAAGAAGAAGAAGTAGGCTGTTGCAGTTTTGCGTGGTTTGCTTGTTTTTGTTTTTTATTATTTCTATGTAAATATACAGAAATTTAAAGAAAAAGCGTGGTTTATGTTTAATTATTACTGCTAACTGTCTTGAAAAAAAAGCTAGCACATTAGTCGGTCACAATGAAATTTCATTACAAAGTAAGTACCTAGAATTTTATCATATTGAATACAAATAATGTTAAATAGATTTTATTAATATAATTTACTATAGGATATATATATATCCGACACGTTTTGTGTGTACTTCAATGTGTAATAATTAGCGGTCACTATTTCTAAAGGAGAGTTCTAGTTTAACAACCCTGTAAACAAGTACTACCGACTAATATACCTACTTTATTTCCATGCCTTTGCCCGTCAAACTCTTTAAATTTTTATACCATTGCGTGACCTGGCTATTTCCTCATATATTGTCAATATACCTAGAACTGGCTGTGGCAACACTTACTTTTATTTATCTTAATTTAATTAAACACTTCACCATATTCCAGTTTCAAAATCAGCTCGGAACAGTTTATAGACGAGGTGATGTATTATTTACAAATGATGGAAATTGTGTCATCAGTCCTGTTGGTAATAAAATTACAGTTTACAATCTGAAGCAGTAAGTATAATAACTATTAATACTCTGTTTAATGTAAGGATATATGTATATGTTACCCCCCGAGTCAGTTTATGCAAACATATTTTCCCACTGATAACCTGCAACTTTTTAATATATTTATAGAAATTCCTTGTACCCTACCTACCAGCAACATTGTTTTCATGAAATAAACACACAAATATTAAGAGTGAATTTGATTAACTCCAATAAGCAAAGCACTATTTTCCAAATAAAATTATAGTTCATCATCCATCATCATCATGACAGCCTTCTAATGTTTCCACTGCTGGGACACTGGCCTACTCTCAGGTGAGAGTGATTGGGTCTTAATCCACCACGCGGACCCAATGCGGATTTGTGGATGGCACATGTCTTTCGAATTTTTAGTTCTTGGACATGCCGGTTTCCTCACGAGGTTTTCCTTCACCGTATGAGAGCACTGGCATTGCACACATAAATTTTTCGAACAGAAAAATCCATTGGTGCACGACCGGGTTTGAACCCACGACCTTAGGATCGGAAGGCGGGGTCACTACCACTAGACCACCGGTGCTGTAAAATTATAGTTATTCACTAGTAAACTCGAATCTAACCTGAGTGTGTATAATAAAATTATTATCAAATTCTAAGGTAAAGGCTTTTCATAGCTGTTAAGTTCATTAAAACACCATATTTCGGTAAATATGTTTATTAAGCTTTGTAGCAGAAAGACACGCGTATTACAAGTGCAGAGGAAATCTACCCCCGACTTAGCCAACCTTATTGAATAAATAAAGTTTCACAAGTACCCACACTATGTACATAACATACCTTTCCCCCAAGTATCTATGTAAATAATTATAACAAGCAAAATCAAAGCTTAAAATTAACACTCAAAAATAATAATAACTATGGTTAACTATCTAGAACTCCTTCCAAGCCTGCAATAGAATTCAATCACTAAAATTATACACAACTTAACAGAAGTTATATCTACAACATAAAGTTATTGCGTGTTGGTCTAGTATAGGGAGAGTTTCCGTGGACCGCTAGCTTATTCTTAATTTTCCCACCTGAAAACCCAGGCTGTGGCTCTACTGGTATACCTAGCATTGCAGCCCATTTTTCTGGACTTGGTATTTCTATAATTTGTTCAGTATCCTGGCTAGGAGAAACATCCTGACTAGGAGAATTCACAACATCCATACCCTGATCCTGTCCTTCCCCCATACTCTGTTCTACATCATTTTCCCTATCCTCATTCCTATCTGATTCCCTATTTTCCTGTTCAACTACGGTATCAGGTGACTGTTTCTTGAACAACTGATCTATGTGCCTATTGATTACGGTCCCATCTCCGGTTTCAACTTGATAACTGGACGGGCCTTTTTTACCTACTACAGTTCCTGGTAACCAACGTGGTCCACTACAATAATTTCTATACATGACATTTTGCCCTACGTCTGTCTGTCTGTTCTTTTTTTGACTATTACGTAACACTTGCTCTTCTCTGTTTTTACGCTGTTGATCATGTGGATTGATTGCATCTAGTAGAGTACGTATACGTCTATTAAATAAGAGTTCCGCTGGACTCTTGTTAGTCGCTGTGCATGGTGTTGCACGAAGTCCTAACAGCATGTTAGGGATCTTAATGTCCCAGGAGAAACCGTCCATTTTACGAAGTTTGTCTTTTACAGTTTGTACCATGCGTTCTGCCAAACCATTGGTAGCTGGATGGAACGGTGCAGACCTAGTATGTTTGATCTTATTAGCTTCTAAGAATTGTTTCATGTCTGCGGATACGAAAGATGTTCCGTTATCCGAAACCAAGGTCTCACACAGTCCGTGTATAGCGAAAACCATTCTCAGATGCCGAATCACTGTTGCTGACGTCATGTTATTGACAATGAAAACTTCTGGCCACTTAGAGTATGCATCAACCATAATCAAAAAGATTTTGTTCTGATATGGGCCCGCGAAATCAATGTTCAGTCTAGACCACGGTTTCGCTGGCATGACCCACTCATAACTAGTCCTAGGTGGCATGTGTCGGTTTTCCAAACATTTGTTACAGTTCTGTACCAGTGATTCAATGTCATCGTTTAATTGGGGCCACCACACGTAGCTTCTAGCCAATGCTTTTGTTTGAACGATGCCACTGTGTGCTTTATGTAAAGCGCGCAGCACAGCTTCACGTAGCGATGGCGGCACCACCACGCGACAGCCCAGGAGGATGCAATCCTCATGCAACGATAGCTCAGCACGATGAAGCCAGTATGGACGTAGCTGATCGTCTGATTCCTTCGGCGGCCAACCGCATAGAATATGATGAGTTACCCGATTAAGAATCTTGTCGCGCTTCGTAGCGTGTGCTACTTTGTCTACGTCAATCGGAAAATCATCAGGAGCCTCTGCCATGAGCAGTATGTCACAAAGTTGTGGTTCTGGTTGCTCTGGCACAGGCTGCGGCCAGCGACTTAATGCATCCGCATGACCTATTTGTGGCCCTGGCTTGTATGTTATGTCATAACTGTAAGAAGTAAGTACTAACGCCATTCTGGTAAGGCGCGGAGACAAAACATTAGGTATAGGCCTTTTTGGGTCAAATATTCCTAATAACGGTTTATGATCAGTTATGATCATAAAAGACCTGCCCATTAAGTAATTATGAAATTTACTTACTCCAAACATGATGGCAGTCGCTTCTTTGTCAAGTTGCGAGTAGCGTCGCTCGTGCGCGTGCAGTGTCCTAGAGCCCATAGCAATAGGACGTTCTTGGCCGTCGTCCATGACGTGGGACAAAACGGCGCCCGCTCCGTACTCTGAACTGTCACAGGTCAGTACCAGCGGTTTGTTCAGGTCGTAGTGTACGAGAGTCAAATCAGATGATAATAAACGCTTGGCTGTATCGAAACTGTCTTGTTCTCGTTTAGTCCAAAGCCAATCCTGCGACTTATCGAGCAATCTATGTAGAGGCTCAAGCACGGTAGCTTTATGAGGTACAAACCTCTCGTAAAAGTTATATAACCCTAGGAATGCTTGTAACTGTTGGACATTTTTAGGTTCCGGTGTGTTCATTATAGACTCAATTTTACTAGGCGCCGGGTGGATACCGTTGGCGTCGATAACGAAACCCAAAAATTCCACTCGTTCCTTAGCGAACTTACATTTCTTTCCGTTGAGGCGCAAACCAGACTTTTCAATTCGCTTCAACACTGTATCTAGACGCTGCGTCATCTCTGGCATGGTGCGTCCGCTGACGATGACGTCATCGATCAGCACGGCAACGCCGGGCACGCCCGCCAGTAGCGCCGTCATCAGCCGCTGAAAGATACCGGGGCACGCCTTCACGCCGAATGCTAATCTGTGTACAGTGTAAAGACCCTTGCAAGTGTTTAATGTTAAAAGTCGCGCAGTGTCATCCGTGATGACCACTTGAGTATACGCTCTATCTAGATCTAATGTCGTGTAAAATTTCCCCCCTGAAATGGTTGCGAAAACTTCACTAGCAGTAGGCATCGGATATGTATCAGACTCAGTAGCCTGATTCACTGTGCTGCGGTAATCGCCGCAGAGGCGGATCGCCCCGTTCTTTTTAATGATCGGAACAACCGGAGTCGCCCATTCCGAAAAAGATACAGGCCGAAGAACATTTTCACCTACTAACCTATCTATTTCTTTCTCGACCCTATCTTTAATAGCGTAAGGAACAGGTCGCGCTTTTAAAAACTTAGGCACAGCATTAGGTTTCAAATGTATAGTGACGGGGTCGCCCCGGTAGGTACCGAGTTCATCCTTGAAAACCTCCCCGTACTTAACCAATAACGCATCAGTCGCGGTCGTGTCTACTACGTCTAAAATTTTATTCACTTTCACAACTATTTCAAGAGACTCGAACCAATCGCGTCCTATCAGATTAGGACCGGAGCCCCTAGCCACCACTACGTTAAGTTCACGCTTAATGTCCTTATACTGTACCGAGACCGTAGCTTGTCCGATGACCGACACCTGTGAGTCGTTCCAAGTGCGTAGTCGCGTGCGCAGCGGAGTAGGCGCGGCGCGCGGCTGCAGGCGCGCCCAGGTGCGCTCGTTGACGAGCGAGAAGGCGGCGCCCGAATCCACCTCCATGGTGACCGGCACGCCGTCCAGCGACACCCGCAGCTCATAGGCCGGCACGCGAGTGCGCGCGCCCTCCAGCTTGTAGATCCCGTTCAACTGCGAGTCGGACTCGTCGTCAGCGTAGTTCACTTTGCCAGGGCTATTTTTCTTTTTCGTGGTGCATATCTTTTCGATGTGGCCTCTTTTTTTACAATAATGGCATACCGCGTTAATAAAGCGGCACTCGCCTCCATGACGGTCTCCGCAACGGTAGCAAAGACGAACGTTCTGTTTAGTTTTCATAGCGTTAACTTCCATCGGTTCCGCAGCGGAGGGCGAGGTCGGCGAGGTCGGCGCGGCGCTGTGCGACGACGTCGTCGCGTGCCCGGCCGGCTGCATCATGCGCGCGTCGTGCCCCGCGCTCTCGGCGGACACCATGGCGTCCACGACGTCATTGTACTGCAGTCTGTCCTTCTTCAGCAACTCGTACTGCAGCCTGCGATCGCTCATGCCGCACACCAATCTATCCCGCAGCATGCGCTCCAGATTTGGAAAATTGCATTCTGCGCTGATTTTTCTCAAGTGGGCGATATATTCTGATGCTGTTTCATCCTTTGATTGATCACGTTTGTAGAATTTGTACGACATTGATATTTCATTCGGCTTCGGACTGTAGTGTTTGGTTAGAATGTTGATGACGTCGATGTACTTTACATCGCTTGATTTCTTCGGAGTGATCAGCGCGAGAAGAATCTCGAATGTCTGAGCACCACAAATCGTGAAAAAGTTCGCCTTTTTCATTGAATCATCGGTGATTCCACTTGCTTCGAAACAATAGTTGAGTCGAGTTATGTAGTTGTCCCAATTGTCTGTTTTCACATTAAACTCGTAGAATCTCACTAATTTACGCTCCATTATCACTTTAAATCCAAGTCGCCACTGTTAAGTTCATTAAAACACCATATTTCGGTAAATATGTTTATTAAGCTTTGTAGCAGAAAGACACGCGTATTACAAGTGCAGAGGAAATCTACCCCCGACTTAGCCAACCTTATTGAATAAATAAAGTTTCACAAGTACCCACACTATGTACATAACAATAGCATAAAACTTGTACTTGTCTACTTGTTGTAAGACACCTAGTTTATAATTAATTTCAGAAACAAGAGCAACACATTGGCTTTTGAAGGTCAATACAACTACACTAACATAGATGTGTCCCCAAATGGATCTACTCTTCTGGCAGTCAATGAAAGTAAGCTATTTTTTTTATTTTTTTTATACAACAGAAGTGGCAACCAAGCGTACGGCCCACAAGATGGTAAGCGGTAACCGCAGCCTATGGACGCTTGCAATACCAGAGGTATCACTCGCGGGTTGCCACCTTGAGGCTAAGATCGAAAGCCTCATGTGCCAGTAATTTCACCGGAAACCATACCTTTCACACCGGAACACAGCAATGCGAGCATTACTGCTTGGCGGCAGAAATAGGTATGGTGGTAGTCCTTCCCCGGACGAGCTCTATCACAAAGAACTCTACTATAATTAATGCTAAATCTGGGACTCTGCATGCATCAAAATGTGATTGCCGAAGAACAAGTCACCTTCAGTTTTTATTTGAACAGTAACCTAATATAAAAAAAAAAAAAAAAACCCAGGGCGGTGCAAGTGCACCCCTTGCACCGTGCTGCCGGCGCCCATGCTACCAGACAACCCTTAGATGGATAGGATTGAATGGTACATCTAGGTATATACTAAACAATGGCGGCGGCACGTGTTACGAAGCGACCACCAAAGTCAACCATGTGCTCCGAGTTCATGTAATAGTAAACAAATAATGCTGGTTCTTTTTCTTACTGAAAGTTTTGTTTCTTACAATGTTCTTTATCTTACATAATTTTCTTTTTCTTACATAGTGTTCTTTTTCTTACATAGTGTTCTTTTTCTTGCATAGTGCTCTTTTTATTACAGAGGGTGAGGCTCAAATGATTAGTCTTTTGACCTGCAATGTGATACACAAGTACAAATTCAAGCAGCATGTGAATGCAGTGAAATTTAGTCCAGATGGAAAGTACTTTGCAGCTTGCTGTGATAACGTAGGTAAGTACACTGCGTTAAGTTTGACTTCATTATCAGTATATCACTGTTATCACTGGCCTATTCTCGAACGAGTGTGATTCGTATTTTTTTTAATTCAAAGTCAAAGTCAAAAATGGTTTATTTCAATAAAATCACAAGGATCATTTTGAAACGTCTTAAAGCTAGGTGAATTTACGCCAGTTCCACGCGCCCCAGCCTAGAAGAATCTGGCAACAAACTCGGCTGGGTTCCTAGCTTATTTTTTTTGATGATCCCTCTAACTCCGTCCTACAGGGAGGCGCGACTGACTTGAACTCTCTGATAATATTATTAAGTATATGTATAAGTTTAGATATTTTTAGTTTATTATTTATGTACTTTTAGTATTTTTTTATTTTTTTGCCTGAAATACAGGTTTTCCTAGTTCAGGCATATCAAAATTGTTATTAGCTCTTTATATAAATATTAATTAGCTATAAGATGTATTAGCACTAAGAAAAAATGAATAAATAAAGTTAAAGTTAAAGTTAAAGTTAACTCCTAACTTTGGCGATTAGCCCCGCGATTGCGTAATTCGGTTGCAATCGATTTCACTTGGTTTCAATTAAAAACTGACGTATTTTGTATGAATGTGACAGCTTGTAACCAGCGCTCCTTCCTCACGGCTAGGGAGTGGCATTAAGCTGAGCCTGGACCTGTTTGACCGCACACGCAAGGAAAGACTAAAAATTAATTTAGTGGGTACTAGGTACCTACGAAACGTATCTAGCAGATACTTACGTTTTATCCTATTTTTTTTTTTTTTTGTTTCTGATTTTTTTTACGTGTTTTTCGTTTATTCTAAGAAATAGGTATAGTTCTCTCAGCGGATCTAGGCTTCCGTGAAGTTAGCCGTTTCGATGCGCAATGGAGCTTTTTCTAACTAAATTGTTTTTGCGCATTACAAACGGCTAACTTCACGGAAGCCTAGATCCGTCGAGAGAACTATACTTACTTATACTCACCTTGTCTTGTATTACTTTCCTTTTTTGTGTGTGTGTCAAATAAATAAATTCTTATTCTTATTGACAGTTGCTGATTGAAATCGGATTGAAACCTAGTTACGCAATCTGGGTGCAGAGTACATGTTTTTATAATATATTGCAAGATACATCGGAAGTAATAAACAAAAAAGGGGACGGGATACATTCTCACAAAATAAACAGTATCAGAGTGATTTGTCTCAAATCATGCGGGTTAGAAGCTGGCATAAATGTATTTGAGTTTTTAGTTCTGGGATATGCTGATGTTTTTTTCTTCCCCGCGATGTTATTCTTCACCGTTTGAAAGCATTGGCACATTCTTTGAATACGAAAATCCATTGGTGCACTACCGGGTTCGAACCCACAACTAGGCACTACTACTACACCACCGGTGCTTTCAGAAGCACGGGAGCGCTCAGTTAAAATTGCCACTGGCGGTTACCCATCCAAATGGTGACTACGCGGAACAGTGCTTAACTTCGTTGATCTGTTAGGAACAACTTAGCCAGCTACGTCACGAGCTCTCCGATGGTCACGATTTGATTGTAATTTATCTTTTCAGTCTTCATAATGACAGCACCGTGTGTATTCACCGGCGAATTCCGTTCGTTTACAATGAAGCGAGTGTTCAATAAAGCTCACGATGAAGTCACCTGCCTCGACTGGTCTGCCTGCTCCAAACTCCTGGTGGTTGGGTCCAAGGACACCACCACTAGGATATACACTGTCGACTATCTGGACAACTTGAGCATGTTCACTCTTAGCGGTCATACGGATAAGATTGTTGGGGTGTTCTTTGAGAAGAAGAGCTTGGATCTTATTACTGTTAGCAGAAATGGTCAGGTATGTTTTTTTTTTATGTGGGTGTATGAGACAGTCATGTTGTTAGATAGATAGATAGATAGATAACACTTTATTGTACATCACACAGAATACAAGTAAATAAAAGCTTAAAAACTAAAATTTGCGGAAGTGGGCGGCCTTATCGCTGACAGCGACCTCTTCCAGACAACCTTAGGATAGACAGAGACCTCCTGCTGCAAATTTATTTAGCATATTAGCTGAAATGTTTGCTTATTCATCATGACAGCCTTCTAATGTTCCCACTGCTGGTTCACTGGCCTATTCTCGGGCGAGAGTGATTGGGTCTTTATCCACCACGCGGGCCCAATGCGAATTGGTAGATCCTCGCACGTCTCTGGTGGAAACGCAGCCTTAGCCCTTAGCTTCAGTGCCGGCAAACTCGCAACCGGGGTGAGGTTATTGAAACCGGTGGGAGGTAGGGAGTGACCATTCCGTACGTAGTACTAATATCTGTTCTGTGACACTAGATATAATATTTTATTAATTAGTAAGTACTTTAAAAAAAAAAAAACTCGAGTATATTGATTACGTTTTTCTGGTCAATTATGAGTAATCCTTGTTGGAAATCGAAAAAGCAGCTCGCGGCGCGTGTCAATGACTCCCGCGTCAATGAACCGCGTGTCAATGATCCCCCCTATAACTGCTACAATGACAAATAATAATTGATAAAAAAAATATCGCGCACTATTAATAAAATACCATGTAATACATATATTTGGATGCAGGTAGGCCTGTGGGAAGCTAGTATAGATCCGGACGATCTCGTCGTGTCCGAGGTGCAAATCTCTCATATGAAGCGAAGGAAGCTGCAGCAGGATGCAGATAGTGAAGACGACGTGGACGAACGGAAGGTTATCGAGAAGGACAAGAACTATGTAAGTATTAAGATAACCTGTAAACGGGCGATAAAAATTGCATCTTCCTGGTAATAAATATGTGAACCTTGTAACCCTATTTGAAGCAAATAATAAATGATTGATTGATTGATTGAATGTAGTTCAGTATATTTGCAATTTATACCCTTGCCACACCCGGACACTCAATAAAATGTATTTTTTAATATATTTATTTTTAAACTACTAAGGTACCCAGCGTACGGCCCACTTGACGGTCAGACATCATAGATATAACTTGCGTGTTACCACCCTGAGACGTTAGATGGAAAGTCTCATGTGCCTGTAATTTCACCGGAAATCATACCCTTCGAACCGGAACATAGCAATTCGAGCATTACTGCTTGGCGGCAGAAATAGGTATAGTGGTGTATGAAGCAAACGCGTCGCAATCACCACATGGTTTGTGTACGTTGCCATTGTATGTGTATCATGGTTGGCCCCTCCCAATTATAGCAAGAGCGAGATAGCATACTTTCGCTCGCGTTGGCATGCGCTCTTAGACTACACAAAAACAAAAACGCGCGACTTAGCCCTTGACTTCGGTGCCGGCGAAAGGTGCTGTGTGGTGCCGGCAAACTCACGACCGGGGTGGGTAAGTAAAACCGGTGGGAGGTAGGGAGTGACCATTCACGTAGTACAAATATTTGTTCTGTGCTATATGTATTTTGCAAATGTTCTGTTTGTTTTTCTCAGGATAGTGACGAAGAGAACAAAAAAAGACAAAATGGACGTGAAAGAAAGGAGTCAGTTAAAGAAAACAGGTTGTATTACAAGAAGCTAGGCCGGCACTACATCGGCGACGCGATTCGACAAGCTGACTACAAGGTCAAGTTAACTGCCGCTCAGTACCATAAGGATACCAAGATTTTAGTCACAGGTAAAAATAGTGACGTAGCTGGCTAACTGGCTAAGTTGTTCTTAACAGATCAACGAAGTTAAGCACTGTGCCGCGTAGTCATCATTTGGATGGGTGACTGCCAGTGGCAATTGAGCGCTCCCGTGCTTCGGAGGGCACGTTGAGCAGTCGGTCCCGGCTTTTTCAAAGTTGTTAGGCCATGACAGCAGAGGCCTTCGGGCGGCCTAAAAACTCTGCCACCTGAGTTGGCCACTGACTCATACGAACATTTCTATTCACATTGAACATTTCATTTCTAACAAGGATAACTAATTATTAAGCAGAATTAAGTATTTTTTTTTTAAATATAAAAAAAACGATTAGAAAAAAAAATAGTACAAGTATTTTTTTTTATGTGTGGAACCTACCCCTTAAGTTTGTCAGGTTGATAATGAATGACCTTATATATTCTATTCAATTAAATATATATATTTTTTTTAAATCTTGTTTCAGGCTTCTCAAATGGCATATTCTTCCTGCACGAAATGCCAGATGTCAATTTGATTCACACACTGAACATATCCGAGCACAGAATCAGCTCCATTGCCATTTCCCCGCCCGGTGATTGGATAGCGTTCGGCTGCCCTAATATCGGACAGCTTCTTGTGTGGGAGTGGCAGAGTAAGTGTGGAATGAAACTACCTCCAAGCAGTGTGCAAGCTGCACTGTGTTTAGGTTTGAAGGGCACTGTAGCAAGTGAAATTGCTGGGCGAAAGAGACTTAACAACAATGTCTCGGGGCGATGAGTGCAGTGCAGTGCCACGCTGAACTTAAAACGCTCTGTGATTAGATTAGATAAAGATTAATATAAAGATGAAGATAAGTTTATTTGTTAAAAACATTGTGCGGTGCAGATAGTAATATTGCTTAAATAATAACATTTAACAAAACCCGTTCTTAATTGCACCTGAGGTAACTCTGTTCCCCGCACTAGGACGCTAGTGAGACTGTTTAGTGAGGTCACAGCGACTCTCCTCTTCGGTCTCGAGTCGCAACAGTCATATGCTTAACTGCTTAGATATACACTTTTAATATTATTACCACCTACTATGTATCAACTGTCTCGAAATAAACTTTTTTACTTTACTTTACTTTGATTGCGACGCGTTTGCTTCATACATTTTATTGAAACTGTCCGGTGTGTGCTATAGGTGTGATTAGCAACCTTAAATCTTTTAAACTACTCAACGGATTTGAATGCTGTTTGCATCAATAGATAGAGTAATTCAAGGTTTATACGTACACAGCCGTGCAAAGCCGGAGCGGGGCGCTAGTATATTTGTATTATGTTGGCAGGTGAGCAATATGTGATGAAGCAACAGGGCCATTCTCTAGATATGACGTGTCTCACGTACTCCCCCGATGGCCTGTACGTCGTTACAGGCGGATACGACGGCAAGGTACACTACTAATAATTTAGAATAATTTAACTACCTAGCCCAGGATTGAGAAGTCTGGAGAAAATGGGGGGAGGCCTTTGCTCAGCAGTGGGACATAAATGGCTGATAAAATAATTTAATAATTTAACTTCATAATTGCATTTAAACCCTTCTTACTTACTTTGTGTTGCCATTAAAATAATATTGATAGCACAAACCTCCTCCAAGACCTCCAGTAAACCATTGTATTTGTTTTTTTCTTTTGGTAAATAAATAATTTGATTTGATTTGACAATTTATCATCCTTATAATGATGATGATGATGTTGCTAAAAGTAAGCAAGTATTGATTTTGTCATAGCAATTATATCTACCATAATAGCATATTAGTTCTCTCGGCGGATCTAGGCACCCGTGAAGTTAGCCGTTTCGATGCGCAATGGAGCTTTTTAGCGCATCACAAACGGCTAACTTCACGGATGCCTAGATACGCCGAGAGAACTAAACTGTGTAAAAGTTGAGCGGTGATTCTTATTGAAACTTATTCCGTAAGATGGCGCTGTTTAGAATTTTTCGAAAGTTTTTTTTTTTTAATACAACTGAAGTGGCAACGAAAGCCTCATGTGCCAGTAATTTCACCGGAAACCATACCCTTCACACCGGAACACAGCAATGCGAGCATTACTTCTTGGCGGCAGATATAGGTATGGTGGTAGTCCTTCCCCGGACGAGCTCTATCACAAAGAACTCTTCTACTTTATTTTTGCAGGTTAAAGTATGGAATACAAGCAATGGCTTCTGCTTCGTGACATTCGACGAGCACAAGTCGACGGTGACCGACGTTGTGTTCAGTTCCAACAAGAAGTTCCTCGTGTCTTCATCGTTAGATGGCACTGTACGCTGTTTCGATCTTACGAGGTTAGACACTACCCCTTATTCATAGAAGAAACTATAATTTTAGCAGCCGAGTGCAGGTGTGCTCGTGACGTAGCTGGCTAAGTTGACATCTCGTAATTATTTTACACAAAAAGCAATCTATTTCAATATATACTAGCTTTTCATAAAAACTTGGATAATGAGATAAATTCTTATTGTTTGAATAAAATAAATGTAGAATACTTATCGTAAAGAAATTTCTTTAAATGTAGATATATTTAAAAAATAAGTTGTAATTTTTAGATAAACTAATTCGTGTTTTGGCCATTACGAATTAGAAACTTATTTCTTTTTAGAGTGTTGAACCTGTTGAACCGCGAAACCTACATAGTAAATACATAATATTTTCAGGGGGGTGCGAGTACACCCCCTTGCACCGTGGTGCCGGCGGCGTCCATGCTTGTATGTTTGCGTGTTCGCAGGTACCGCAACTTCCGCACGCTGACGTCCCCCACACTGGTGCAGTTCAGCTGCGCGGCGCTGGACGCGAGCAGCGAGCTGTGCGCCGCCGGCGGGCAGGACGTCTTCGACATCTACCTCTGGTCCATCAAGTTTGGAAAACTGCTAGATGTTACTATTTTTTTTATTATTTATTATACAACTGAAGTGGCAACCAAGCGTACGGCCCTCAGGGTGGTAAGCGGTTAACGCAGCCTATGGACGCTTGCAATACCAGAGGTATCACTCGCGGGTTGCCACCTTGAGGCTAAGATCGAAAGCCTCATGTGCTAGTAATTTCACCGGAAACCATACCCTTCACACCGGAACACAGCAATGCGAGCATTACTGCTTGGCGGCATAAATAGGTATGGTGGTAGTCCTTCCTCGGACAAGCTCTATCACAGATAACTCTACTACTCTTACTACTGTGTTTAGGTTTGAAGGACACCGTAGCAAGTGAAATTACTGGGCGAAAGAGACTTAACAACAATGTCTCGGGGTGATAAGCGCAGTGCAGTGCCACGCAAACACTTAAACACTTTAAGATTAGTAAAATTGCACGCAATTCCATTTAACTAAATTAGATTCGACTCAACGGACTAGTATCAGAAGTCCGGTTAGTTTGTCCGGTGTTCAGACTCATGAGACTTTGTCGTGATGTGTGATTAAAATCCTCGGACTACTGAGACTTTTTGTCCGTTAGTGACTGTCAGTCAAAAAGTTTGTTATTTATGACATATTCCCATCTTCCAACCTAGCTTTCCACCCTAGGATGGAAGTCTTACGGATCTACTTATCCACCCAGATAGAAATGAGTAGTTTAGGTTATATAAAGCTGACTCAATTAGATTAGATTAAGTCCCCGACCACCGTAGCATCGGTGGTTTAGTGGTAGTGACCCCGCCTTCCGATCCTAAGGTCGGGGGTTCAAACCCGGTCGTGCACCAATGGATTTTTCTGTTCGAAAAATGTATGTGCGCAATGCCAGTGCTCTCATACGGTGAAGGAAAACATCGTGAGGAAACCGGCATGTCCAAGAGCTAAAAATTCGAAAGACGTGTGCTATCCACCAATCCGCATCGGGTCCGCGTGGTGGATTAAGACCCAATCACTCTCGCCCGAGAGTAGGCCAGTGTCCCAGCAGTGGGAACATTAGAAGGCTGTCACGATGAAGTCCCCGTTCTCTTTACCCAGGTGATAAGCGGTCACACGGCGCCGGTGGGGCGCGTGTTGTTCAGTCCGCTAATGGGCGGCGCGGTGCTGGCGTCCGGCAGCTGGGACGGCTCGCTGCGGCTCTGGACCTGCCTCGAGGCCAGCGCCGCCAGCGAGACCATCCACCTCACCTCAGACGTGCTGGAACTCGCCTTCAGACCTGATGGAGAAGAGGTGCCTTCTTTTTAAAAGCTTTTATGAATGAATAAATGAATGACGAATGAATAAATATATAAATGAATGACTAAAAGAATGAATGAATTATTAAATGAACGACTGAATGCATTAATTTCATTCAATCAAAGTCATTTATTCTTTTATGTTGATTTATGAACTATTGTACCTTCATTCCGGCGAATAAATGTTTATGATTTATGAAAAAAAAAGAATCGAATGCATGAATGAATGAATGAAATCTTTTTTGTTAATCTTGTATCAATGTAACTAGGTAAGTATGTAAAAATCCTTGTTTGAGTGGAATCTTGCAAGTAAAGTATACACGCTAAGTTTGTATGACAATGCATTATTAGTTCTGATACGTCATTCTAAATCTAACATGGTGGATCACCTAAGGTGGCGGGTACAATATGACTATTAAATAAAAGAGCTTGCTAAGATTAATTACGATAACTAAATAGTAAAAATAAATCAAAAGTAAATAGCTTATCTAGTAAATGCCAAATGACCTGATAAAAGCTTGTTATAAAGAGTATTTTCTTCAACAAAAACCTTATAATGCCGCACCTCACTTGACTTGTACTTTGTTTTGACTAATTAACGCAATTTTTTTTCTTTTTTTTTATACAACTGAAGTGGCAACCAAGCGTACGGCCCACAAGATGGTAAGCGGTTACCGCAGCCTATGGACGCTTGCAATACCAGAAGTATCACTTGCGGGTTGCCACCTTGAGGCTAAGATCGAAAGCCTCATGTGCCAGTAATTTCACCGGAAACCATACCCTTCACACCGGAACACAGCAATGCGAGCATTACTGCTTGGCGGCAGAAATAGGTATGGTGGTAGTCCTTCCCCGGACGAGCTCTATCACAGAGAACTCTACTACTCCTATTAGAGCATAAGCCGAGGTGCCAGCATCCATGGTCTAGAACAGAATTACGCAATGGGGGGGCTGTTGCGTAACTCGGTTTCAATCCAATTTCAATCAGCGAACTGTCAATAAGTTGTCACATTCATACAAAATACGTCAGTTTTTTATTGAAATCAAGTGAAATCGATTGCAACCGAATTACGCAATCGGGGGGCTGTTGCGTAACTCGGTTTCAATCCAATTTCAATCAGCGAACTGTCAATAAGTTGTCACATTCATACAAAATACGTCAGTTTTTTATTGAAATCAAGTGAAATCGATTGCAACCGAATTACGCAATCGGGGGGCAGGATGTCAGTCGGTCAATCGTAAATAAATGCCTTTTAATATAATTGCAATTGTTGAAAACAGTTATTGTTAAATTATATTTGTTTTTGTATGTACGCAGTATGTACTGTCATTCAGTAAGTATTTCTGTATAAGTGTTAGGTACTATGTGTTGGCAACCCAGCAAACATAGATTATAATAGCTTTTTTATTATCTGTGGCAATTTTAATTTTTGATAAGCTGGCAACACTACATTATACTCTGTATTTTCTACGCTGTAATGTCTCCCTCCTACTCTGAATAACAAGTCGAGTATAAATTTTCTAACTGTTTCTTTTAATATCTATACGATCCATCCCTGAACTACTGCAACCAGCTTTTAACACCCAGTCGTCTATACTATGTCCGTCACAAATAAAATTATTTCTTTTTGATTTTCTACATGACTACAATACAAGTTTACTTAGTTAGAGCGAGGAGTCAATGCGTAGACTCTATACAAAGGCTTATTTCCAAAGTATATTGTTTGTTTTTTACCAAAGTAAGAATTATGAATTATTTACCTATTAAGTAGGAACAATAACTTGTAAACTTTTTGCAAACATTTTTTTGAAATAAAAACATTATATATTTATTATTTACAGATAGCTGTGTCAACACTAGACGGCAACATAACGTTCTTCGACACGAAGACGATGGACCAGACGGGCAGCATCGAGGGCAGGAACGACCTCGGCTCGGGGCGAGCCGACACAGACCTCATCACGCCTCAGAAAATGTTAAAAACCAAGTCAGTATTCACCAGTAAATAAAAAAAAAAAAATGTATCCCCAAACTAAGCAGAGCTTGTATTATAAAAAAGGTGGAGCCGACTGTTAGTGACTGTAATTGCCACTGGCGCTACCATCTAAATGTTGACCCGAAAACTGTGCTTAACTTAGTTGATCTGTAGCCTTAGCCAGCATAAGCAGAGTTAACTAACGTTGACATTAGCCTTGACTTTGACCTTGACCTTGACCTAGACTTTTACTTTGACCCTGACCCTGACCTTGACTTGATCATAATTATTATATTCCAGAGCGCTCACAGCCTGCTTGGCATTGTCCTTGACTCTGACTATGATTTTGTCTTTGACCTTGACCTTATAATGTTGCATGTGGCATGTTGCATGTTGCAGAGCGTTCACAACGATCTGCTACTCTGCGGACGGCGCGTGCCTGCTCGGCGGCGGCAACTCGAAGCACGTGTGCCTCTACAGCGTCGCGGACGCCATTCTCATCAAGAAGTTTGAGATCACGCAGAATAGATCTCTAGACGCTGTCAATGTGAGTTGTTTTAGAGCCTTACAGAAACTGGAAAGCGAAGTGTAGAACGATGGACCGGTGACATTAAAGCGGTCGCAGGGAGTCTGTGGATGGTGTTTTAGAGCCTTAAAAACTAGAAAAGAATGTGTAGGACCCCCCCACTCGATGGACCGGTGACATTAAAGCGGTCGTAGGAAGTCGGTGCTGAAGGCTGAAATCGGTCGTTATGGCTCTCTTTGGAAAAGTCTATGTCCAGTAGTAGACGTCTATCGACTGATACGATGATGATGACGGTTCCCACAATCATACAAACAAGCTTGGATGTGTAGCACTCCTAGCGTTGTTGTAAAACAATTTTGAGGATTATAATACCCAAAAATTATTTCGCCTCAAGCGGGATTTGAACCCGCAACCACCGCTTAATACGCGGGTGCTCTGCTTTGAGGGTACGGTACTTCGGGGTCTTGAGGCGAAATAATTTTTGGGATATTATAATCTTTAGTATTCCCTTATTGTGATGGTTAACACTGTAAAAACAAAAATAACTAATTTTCAGGATTTCATCCAGCGTCGAATGATGTCTGAGTTCGGTAACCTGGCGCTGGTGGAGCAGAGAGAGGAGCTCGAAGGCGGCGACGTGAGCGTGCGCCTGCCGGGAGTCAAGCACGGCGATATGGCGGACAGGCAGACTAAACCTGAGGTAGCATTTATAAAAAAACTAGTACACCTAGCGCGGTTTCACCCGCGTTTTATTTTTGCAATTTTTCCATAATTTTCCTTGGACTCCTGTAAACTTTTCAAGATCAAAATCTAGTAGATCCGGCGTTTTTGTTTTTTTTTTTGAAAATATTTATACCCTGTATATTTTTTCAAACTTTTACAAACATTTCAAGACCAAAATTAGCCAAATCGGTTCAGCCGTTGTCGAGTTTAGCGAGACTAACGCACGGCAATTCATTTTATATACGAAGATACTGATACTGTTAACTTGTAGGTCTCATTAATATTTATTCACAAAATAAAATATGTACATAATTACATTATATTACAAAATATACAAAATATATATGAAACAGTTGAGCCATCTAAAGACCGTTACAAACGACCTATAGATAGCTCAACTGATCCAAATCACTAGCAGACGGAAGTGTTCCCAACATGCTGGCTGCATTGCCACGTTGAATGTCAATACTGATACGTTAGGTATGAACCAGCCTTCAAGAACTTGTTAATTTGTCATCGACAGTATAAAAAAAAACAACTTTTTGACAGTGCGAGTCAATGATTTCGTCTTGGCAACATTTTACATGAAAATGTTTTTGATGAGATATTTATTTAAAACAATTACGTGTACAGGTGAGAGTATTCAGCGTGAGGTTCTCTCCGACGGGAGAGAGTTTCGCCGTAGCGGCTACAGAGGGCCTGCTCGTCTATAGCCAGAATGCAGGCGTCGACGGCACCTTCAGGTAACTTTATACATAACAACTAGCGACCCGCCGCGGCTTCGCACGGATATTTCAACTATACTATACATTGCTTTTGAATTACTCTATCTATTTATATATATTATGATTTATGTTAATGTAGCTGTAATATTTAATTATTTCTTTACGATTTTTGTTTCTGACTTGTGTTTGTTTTTGGCCTGTTTTGTTCTGTTTGACCATGTTTAATTTCTTTTTATTTTACTGAATTTAATTTGTTGAGTTTTATTGATTCGTATTGATTGTTATTTCTACTATTATTTTAATTATCTTATTCATTTGTGTAAATGGTCCATGACCGTTCTAATTATTCCAATAAATACTAAAATATGTATCGAGTTTGTAGCGCTCGCACTCCGCTCGCCTCCCACCACGCCGGCCGCTCTGCCCGCATATGTAAAGGATAACTAATAATAGTTCGGATACACTTTTAACGATTTACTCGGACGACGACCAATGTGGCGCGGTGGGCGAAGGTCCGCCTGCGACGCAGAGGTTGCGGGTTCGATTCCCGCCTTGGGACAAAATATCTATCTATGTATTGTATTGTATTAAATATATATCAGTCATCTAGTACCCATAATACAGCTCTGTTTAACAGCAGCTTACCTTGGGGCTAGATGATGCTGTGTGGATTGTCCAGCATTATTTAATTATTTATTTATTATTTATTTATTTTACACATAAAAAAAATACGTACATATATTTTAATTTTTTAAAACTGAACCTTGTATCACGCGCCAATAATCAAAGACCCTGTATACTTAGTCCTTTTGTAATGTCCAACAAAAAAATCCACCCTATCTTATCGACTATATTTCAGGCCATTCCGACTGGAGTCGGGTACAACCCCTTGTGCGGTGCGGAAGCTGGTTCGGGAAGGCTCGTGGGGCGGCGCGCTGCTCGGCGCCGTGCAGCTCAACGAGCTCTCTGTGCTGCAGGAGTGCATCGAGTCTGTACCATCCAGCGACAGTTAGTACACACTACACCTGACCTGAGGGTCTAATATAATAATAATAAAAGCCTTTATTCGCTGACCAATATCTACATTTTTTAGTTTCTAAGTACCTACTTATGATTTTAAATCTACATGAATACTGGTTATTTTTGTTTTTTATAGTGTTAACCATCACACTAGAGGAATACTTTGTAGATTATAATATTCCAAAAATCCCGCTTGAGGCAAAATAATTTTTGGGATATTATAATCTTTAGTATTCCTTTAGGCCTCCCCTAGTTTCTTCCACTCATCTCTGTCACGAGTTAGTCTTCTCCATCCTTTTGGTAAATCCTGAGGGTCTACTCTTATTTATTTATTTATTTACTTTAATTAAAACGGGATTAATCCTAATTAAAGATAAGACAGAAAATAATACGTATTCAAGAGCTTGAGTGTGAAACGTGACTCAAGCACCGATTTTGACGGTTCTTTATAGAAAATTTATGTCAAATCGATGCTTGAGTCACATAAAGTTGTAAATAACATGTACCTACATACTTATCAATAATATTTATTACATTTATTAGACTTATGTGTATTATATTAGTGTTGTCTGTGTTGTCCTATTTTATTCAGGATGTAATAACAAATCACCTTGTTACAAAATTATGGTCTCCCTCTTTTATATTGACCATCTTAAGTCTCAGATCCTCCATTGTCTTACTGTTTCAACCCTGTCGACATTGACATTGGCAAAATTGTGGCAAACCCGGCCACAGACGCCACAAATTAAAAGAAAAAGAAGAAGATTCACACTCAAGTGTGCTTCTTGAATATTGGCCTTAATCTCTTGTAAATCTGGTTTCGGTTTATTTCACTAAGAAATCGCTCCCTGCGATATGACCTCTTTTTGTAGGACTACATATTGAGTATTGTTTACACCTCTATTTAAAAGAGTAGTAGATTTCTCTGTGATAGAGCTCGTCCGGGGAAGGACTACCACCATACCTATTTCTACCGCAAAGCAGTAATGCTCGCATTGCTGTGTTCCGGTGTGAAGGGTATGGTTTCCGGTGAAACTACTGGCACATGAGGCTTTCGATCTTAGCCTCAAGGTGGCAACCCGCGAGTGATACCTTTGGTATTGCAAGCGTCCATAGGCTGCGGTAACCGCTTACCATCTTGTGGGCCGTACGCTTGGTTGCCACATAAAGTGCTAAAGTGCTAAGTGCTTTCTATCGTTACAATAAATATTGTTTTTATTTCCAGTAAGTCTAACAGTAACACACCTAGAGCCCGAGTACTGCGACCGTGTGCTCGGCACTGTAGCGCGGCTGCTGGAGGACAGCCGTCACCTGGAGCACCTGCTTCAGTGGACGCGCGCCTTGCTCGGCGCCGGGCGACGCCGGCTGCCGGCGAGCGCACTGCTGGCTCTCGAGAAAGTGCTGACGGTCAAGCATTCGCAGCTTAGCAAGATGTAGGTATTTCTATTTAAGTAGGTATTGTAAGAAGTGGTCATGATGAGTACTGGACATTTTGAGTAGTGGACATTAATAAAAGTGGTAATTTTTATTTGTGGTTCTAAACCGCCGAAACAAAGTAGTTTTTTTTTATATCAGTAAAGTGGCAAGCGTACGGCCCACTTGATGGTAAGTGGTTATCGCAGCCTATGTGCGCTTGTAACATCAGAGATATCACTTGCGCATTGCCACCTTGAGTCGTAAATATAGTCTCATATACCTGTAATTTCACCGGAAACCATACACCCTTCGGACCGGAACACAGCAATACAAACGTTACTGCTTGACGGAAATAGGTATAGTTCTCACAACGGATCTCGGCCGTCGTGAAATTAGCCGTTTCGATGCGCAATGGAGCTTTTTCAAACTAAATTGTCTTGGCGCATCACAAACGGCTAACTTCACGGAAGCCTAGATCCGCTGTGCGAACTATACACTCTTTAAATTTCTATTGATGTAGATCTAATCAGCGTTTGACACTTTAGTATGGCGAATGTGTCTATATGCCGACCGATGTGGCGCAGCGGGCGAAGGTCCGCCTGCGACGCAGAGGTTGCGGGTTCGATTCCCGCCTTGAAACAAATGTTTGTACGATCTGCAAATATATGTTCCGGGTGTTCTGGGTATTTTCTATGTATTTTTTTATTTGTTGTCTAGAATCTAGTGTCTAGATAAACCTAACATAGGTTTTAATGCATTATTAACCAGTATTGTACCAAGTTTTTTTGATGAAATAAATTATCTATCTATCTGTTAAAAAAATCTATCTATTGTACTGTATTTGTTATTAAGTATATCAGTCATCTAGTACCCATAACACAAGCTCTGCTTAACTTGAGGCTAGATTTTGCTGTGTTGATTGTCTATTAAAAAATAAAAACACATTCACACTTCACATTCGCCGTACTTTGACAGTTTCAGTTTATTAAGGGCATAAATACTAATTATTGAACTTGCTAAGTATTGTATTTCTTTGTCATTGTTATGTTATTGGACAAAGGCGATAGATGTGAAAAACACAAGCTAACATTGGTTGAAATTAAAATTCGTTTATGGAATAAGGCCCTTAAAGTCTGCGTTTGGAAATATAATGTTTGGATGAGCCCTGACTATCCCTCTGATAATCTCAAGAATTTGAGATGCCGGCCGTGATTGTATTTTATACTATTAATAGGCCTCTAAGATAAATAAATAAATAAATAAATAATGCTGGACAATCCACACAGCATCATCTAGCCCCAAGGTAAGCTGCTGTTAAATAGAGCTGTATTATGGGTACTAGATGACTGCTATATATTTAATACAATACAATACATAGATAGATATTTTTTATTATATATAGAAAATACCCAGAACACCCGTAACAAATATTTGTAGATCGTACAAACATTTGTCTCGAGGCGGGAATGAAACCCGCAACCTCTGCGTCCTGCGACCGCTGCGCCACATCGGTTGTCCGACCTTAAATTAATAGGCCTTTAAAAGATACCAAAGCCTATATAGTAGACTCTTGTAATACCAAAGGTACCTTTAGATGACATCCTAATCTTAAGTGGCACGGCGTATCAATAGATCGTAGCTATCAGCTGCAAGGTCGAGTGTGAGATAACAGCTGATGTCAAATAGTGTGAAGGCCACAGAACTATATTTAAGTAGAATGAGTATGTACCGAAAAGACGGGCTAAGTAAGGGCTGAGTAACCTCTTTACTCGCCGCGAAACTCTCTGATCCCAACCGGGGGCGATGTGAAGTTACACACTTCACACTAATATTATAAATGCGAAAATTTGGATGTTTGGATGGATGTTTGATCCTCTAACTTGACAACCACTGATTTGGCTGTAATTTAAATAATTTGAAACAATGTCCGGGAATACGACATAGGCGACTTTTATACCGGATAAAAGTGCGGTGCCCGAGTTCCACGCGAACGAAGTCGAACGCAACAGCTAGTACATACATAAAACCTTGACATATTACCTTATCTTCTTCTTCTTTTTTATGGACTCTGTGGCATATTTACCACAATTTTGCCAGTGTCAAGTGTGTAGTTTGATTGTAGCTTAGCAATGTAAACAAACGAAATTTGGAAAGAAATGGTGACTTTATTACAAAATTCCCTTGGAAAGCCTTTGACTAAATTAACAACCAACATTACCCCTCCATTTCAATTACTAACACTTGTGCTAAGTAAACAAGTTAAATTGGATAAACTGCCACCAAATTTACGCAATAAAACTTAAAATAACACGAGAAAAATAATTAAAATGGGAAGACCCATGTCGTTTTGACAAGATAGCCAAAGACCTTCCATATTACCTTATTTTGGCATTACCTTTGACTATATAATAGAAATCTTTGGGCATTACTTATTTCTTTCTATCCGACATTATTAATCTGCTAATATTATAAAGAATGTAACTTGATTTCATTTAATTATATGTATTGTAAAAGTAAGTAATAATTGTAATTTAAAAATGCATAACTGCAGTGCTGATCTGCAAATATTGGTTCCGGGTGTTCTGGGTATTTTTTTGTCAAAGAACCAATTTCATAGTGGCCTAGGTCTTAGTAACACCATAGAGAAATTGGAAAAAAATATAAAACTAACATTATAATACAATTTTATTTTTATGTAGACAAACAAAGTTATATATGAAAAATGTTGGTTGTGTTGAGTTTCCTAAAACGGGAACACTGGAGGTCCGCCATGACAGCTTTTAGCCAATGATCGTGACGCATCTTGACTTTGACAGTACCTAATAACCCAGTTGTTCGTTAAACCCGCCATGTTGTTTTGCATTGTGTTGCACTCCTTCACAAAGATAAACTTACATAAGATTGTGAAAGAAGCTAAAATAAATTAAATAAACAGCTTAAAATGGTTTCTTTATTGAATATCTAAATATCTACCCCTACAAAGGACCTAGGCCCGGCCATACATCGAGAAACAACTCCTTTGTTTTAATATGGTATTCAATAGAGTATTTTCTATCTTCCATCTAAGTACATCAGTCTTCTAGTACCCATAAAACGAGCTCTGCTTAGCTTAGGGTTAGATGATGCTGTGTGGATTGTCGAGCATTATTTATTTATTGTCTTAGGTGTTTATTCATCATCATCATGACAGCCATCTAATGTTCCCACTGCTGGGACACTGGCCTACTCTCAGGCGAGAGTGATTGGGTCTTAAATCCACCACGCGGACCCAATGCGGATTGGTGGATGGCACATGTCTTTCGAATTTTTAGTTCTTGAACATGCCGGTTTCCTCACGATGTTTTCCTTCACCGTATGAGAGCACTGACATTGCACACATACATTTATCGAACAGAAAAATCCATTGGTGCACGACCGGGTTTGAACCCACGACCTTAGGATCGGAAGGGGGGTGTTTATTAAAAAGCTTTATTTCCTTGTTCCAGTTGTGACTTCAACAAGTACACTATCCGGTGTATCAAGTCAGTCGGCGAGCTGACGCCGAAGGAGGAGGTCGCGATGGAAGTCGACACCGTGCTGCAGAGGGTGCCTGATGAAGACTCTCCTGATTCTGATAGCGATTAAATAGATTTACACAACAAAAAATTTTTTTTTTTATACAACTGAAATGGCAACCAAGCGTGCGGCCCACAAGATGGTAAGCGGTTCTGGGACCTGGTTACTGGGAATTTTCTTCCTAACAGACACCTTAACTTTAGCTGAAACACTGATATCTGTTCCGTGCTAACATAGCCTGGATTGTTGTTCAATAGTCATCATCATCATGACAGCCTTCTAATGTTCCCACTGCTGGGACACTGGCCTACACTCAAGCGAGAGTGATTGGGTCTTAATCCACCACGTGGACCCAATGCGGATTGGTGGATGGCACATGTCATTCGAATTTTAGTTCTTGGACATGCCGGTTTCCTTCGATGTTTTCCTTCACCGTATGAGAGCACTGGCATTGCGCACATAAACTTTTCGTAGCGAAAAATCCATTGGTGCACGACCGGATTCGAATCCGGGAAGGCGGGGTCACTACCACTAGACCACTCTCTCTCTGCTCTGGTGCTCTCACCAGTGTTCAATAGTAGAATACGAAAAAATCCAATAACATGAAAATCAGCCGTTCAGAAGTTAAAGAACACAATTTAAGAATGTTATCTGAGGAATTCATTGATTATATAAAATTATGTCATTTTATCTATCTTGTGCTCACTGTTAGAAAGATTGCATATCAAAAAAAACTGCTTGAGATAATGTTATTATAAGGTTGGCATTAACCTTGAATACTCATTCTTACTCGGATGGCGTGCAAGATACAAACTGTTTTTATGAAATCAATTAAAATATTTTAAGTACTTCTTAAATAGAAAGGTATGTTTATTATAAAACAAAACCAGTTTTTATTAAATAAAAATGTTTTCCTTCTTTATAAATATGTTTGCTTTCTAATGTTCCCACTGCTGGGACACTACTCTTGAACGAGAGTGATTGGGTCTTAATCCAATAAAAGTTTATAAACTAATATTACACAAAAACGATTGCGCTGTTTCTGAGATAACTAAAATAGGCGGAAAACACTTGGTTTTATACAATACTAGCGACCCGCCCAGGCTTCGCACGGGTGCTTAAACTACGTATAAACCTTCCTCTTGAATTACTCGTATCTATTAAAAAAAAACCGCATCAAAATCCGTTGCGTAGTTTTAAAAATCTAAGCATACATAGGTAAGGCCAAGCGGGATGCGACTTTTTTTATGCTATGTAGTGATTTTTCGCTAATCGTGTTAGTCATGTTTAAGCCATGATAAAAATCCTCAAATATTAAAGTGGTAACATTCACAGAAACAGATCAATAACGAGTTTGAAAACCATTCTGCGACACCATAGAGGCGGCCTATTAACTGTGACCCGATTCGAACATCCCAACCACACAGAGTTAGAATTAAAATTAGGTAAATAAGTTAGGTAAGTAATTTTGTATGAGTCAGTGGCCAACTTTTTTGTCAATAACAAAGTTTTTAGGCCACCTAAAGGCCTCTGTCATTGCCTAACAACTTTGAAAAAGCCGGGTCCGACTGTTTATGTGCTTTCCGAAGCAAGGGAGAATGGAATTAAGTTAACAATACGATTCACGAACACGACACAGATGTAAGAGACAAATAGACAAAGATGTACAAATAAGACGCATAGTGTAGGTACAAATAAGGCCTTTAGTGCGCTTACGTAACCAATATTCGTTACCAGCTACGTAAAAGGAATTTTTATTCTTAGTTTGTAACGCAGTTACAAAGTAATCAGTTCGTAACCTAGTTACGAAATAAGAACAGAAAAAAAAATCTCAGTTCGTAACCGGGTTACGAAGTAAGATAAAAAATTCCTTCTACGTAGCTGGTTACAAAACTTAGTTACGTACGCGCACTAAAGGAAATAAGGCACAGAGATGCACAAATAAAATGTAAATGTAGGTTTTAATAAGACAGATGTACTTGAAATTGCGCTCGAACTGACAAAATCCTTTTGAGAGCTGAGTTCGATGGCCTTCTTTGAATTACTATGCTCTGATCGACTCTCTTCGATGTTTCTAGCGATATCTAACAACTTCTCAAAAGATGCGCGCTGAATCAATAAAGCCTTTTCCATGTCGTCAAGCAGATAGATATAGGTACAAATAAAAGAGAGTTTGCTAATGCACCGCTTTATTAGCCTCCTGGGCGGGGCGCATCATGAAGCTGACGGAGTGGTGCCTCCTGCAGAGCGGCCAGGTGCGCGCCAGCACGGCGGCGGCGGCCAGCGCGCCCGCCAGCGCCAGCGCCAGCAGCACCCAGCGCGCCGCCTCCACGCACGCCAACAGACGATGGGACTGCTTCAACTCATCTTGGATGTCTGAGTTTATTTCCGCACCCTGGAATATGCAGATTTATGTCTTACCACACCCGGAACCGACACAAACTGGTGCCTGTAAAGCGGACAATGGCTAAATCTTATAAATCAGCGCCTACGTCAAGTCTACGCAACGTCTACGTAAAGTCTACGCAACGCCTACGCCAAGTCTACGCAACGCCTACGTCAAGTTTACGATACGTCTACGCTTAGTTTGCATTTGTGAAAAGAGCCCAATCTTATTAATTACCAACCTCATCGATCCATAACAAGGGAAACAAGCCTGTGGGCACGCTCTCCAGCTGTGGGACAGACGGCACTTTGCGCAGCTCTATGTTGAACTGCATTCGCCTCACGCCTTTGAGTACCACTCCTGTCACCTGCGACCGTTAAATGGAGTTAAAATCACGTAGTACCTACTATTAGTTCCATGATAATCACGGACAGGACGAGTTGATAACTAACTCTTACGAACTTAACTTAGTTCTAAGTTAAGTTCGTAAGAGTTAGTTATCAACTCGGTGACGGAGTTAATACGAATTTTTTTAAGAATAGTTGCTCCAAAAAATAAAGCCGAATTACACACATCAACATTGTCTGTTGTTGAACAAATGTTTATTTAATTATGGAATTAAACTTCTTTTGTTCCCTTTTCAAAATTTGGAAAAAAAAAAATAGAACGCAATAAACAAATGATAGAATAGGGACTCTGATTTAAATTAAACAACGTTAATTTTGCCTAAGATAAATTACCTTTTATTTAGTTATCAATAAGTAGGTATATAAATAAGTGCTATCTAAGTCATTTTTAGTTTTAACTATTACTACCACTAGACCACCAGTGCTGCGCGCTTACCGGATCAATATAAACGAAGGTGTTGTGTTTCCCCTTGTCCGGCTGGACCCCGGCCGCGAAGTACTCCAGCAGCTCCTCGGAGGCGAGGTAGAAGTGCGGCAGCGAGGCGATGGCCGGCGCGCCCTGGCACGCCTGCAGGTTCAGGAGACCCATTAGCAAGCACCCGTCGTGGTTCGCGCTCCAGTTCCTGACAGTTATTTACAAATGTTAAAAGTTACCTACTATTTTTCAAATAACAAAAGAATCTTATTAAGCGGAGATATCTAGCCGTCTTTTACTCCTTTTTGGAGGAAGTACCTACTTACATAATAAAAAATTCTCAACAACAAAAAAAAAATATCTATGGTTGTATTCGACCAAATTCGAATAAGCACTATTTGCAGAGTAAATCGTAGTTATTCGCGAGTAAACTGACAGTTTACTTTATCAAAAATAAAATATGAACATAATTATATTACATTACAAAATATACAAAATAAATATGATACAGTTGAGCCATCTAAAGACCGTTACAAACGACCTATAGATAGCTCAACTGATCCAAATCACTAGCTGACGGAAGCGTTCCCAACATGCTGGCTGCATTGCCACGTTGAATGGCAATACTGATACGTTAGGTATGAACCAGCCTTTGGATCACGCGTCGTTTCGACCAGACGCCCGGAAAGAGTTTTGAAAACGCAGTTTACTTTTTAGCTTTTCCCTATACCTACCTAGGATTACTTGGTTAGTATTTATAAGGGCAAGTATAGGGTGTTAAAATAAAATAAATGTTATTTGATTAATGTGCGTGTAATGTCAATAGGACAAGGTACGTGATTACAGACAGATTAGTTAACGAGATGTATTATAGGTATTCACATCTGGCGCGTATGAACAGACTGTATAAAATCAGTGGTGCAAGCCTATTTATGGGCTAACTTACAAAAATATAAACAATAAGTGGTATGAATGTAGCTATAAATGCAAGTTCACGCTACAACTTGTATTTGACATTTCTTACTCCGTGGAATAGTTATCCCAAAAGTTGGTCGAATCCAACCTTAAAGTCGAACCAAGTTTAGTTTAGATCAGGAGGGCGATTCTCGTGCATAGATAAATGGTCACATGTGATATATGACCGGCTCAAAACATGCTTTTACCTCCAAATTTTATGTTTCTTGGTCCACTGTTATACAACAGACTAAATGCGTTAGCCAATATTTATCATCTTAATTACAATAATTGTAAGAAAATAGTTCAGAATGCTCTCCAAAATATGTCGTACGATGATACAGAGAAGTTATTGATTGTGATAAAGTAAATGTTATTTATTTTATTTCAAATTCAAATTTTATTCTAATAGACCCTATCCTACTTCTAGCTACTTTTTAGCATTATTTAGTGTAAAAAAAATATAACATACTTGTTTTATATGTTTCAGTTTCTTAAGTAAGTGAGTGATAGCTCTTTACGCCTGACATACAGGATTACCTAGTTCAGGCTTAAGTGTTATGTTTACCTATGTCTTAAGTTTTTGCATTTGTTATCCTATTGTACCTTGTTAAAATTGAATAAACTATTTATTATTATTATTATAATATATCAGTTCCAGTTGTAAAATACGTCAAATACGTACAAATTTTGCCAGACTTGAAGCAGAGACGTTACGCTTGTTCCTCTCCCGAGACTGTCAATAAAGCGAGCAACTTACTTCTTGCAGAAACATCTGTTATTGGGATTAGCGCTCTTGGCGGCCAAAGCAGACTCGTCTATCTCGTAGTAGTAGGCAGATATGTTGAAAAGGGAGCTTTTCCCGACCAAGCTCGCGTACAATGACCTGGAAGAAATGAATAATTTTCATAAAGTGCTACAAAAGTCTTTGAAATAAAAGACACTTAAATAAGTTTAGCAATTTTCATTCGTTCGTGTCAAAAGTAAGCGCTAGAACTTTGTTAATTCAAGCGAAAATGGCAATTGAGTTTTTTGAACTAAATACGCCAGACAAGAACACGTTAGGAGATTATTCGAGCGTGTCTTGACAGCCTACATAAAGAAAGTTGGTACCTACACGAGAAAAGAGACTGAAAGTATTGAAATGGATCGAGTCCTAAATACGTGTTAGTAGGTACTTACCTACCTATTATAATTTGCCTGAAAAGAATTGCTAAATATACCTAAGAGTCGGTACTCTTCAATGAAAATAGCTTTAGTCAGAAAATTACAAGCTATAGGTGAATGCCAGTCTAGCGTGCGACATATTTATATGTTTGAGAGATAAAACGTTTATATTTTATCCCTAAGAGTGGGCGCGTCTTTTTGCGTAACGTCAGTGGGCGCGTGGTGAGCATTTTGCCGCTCCTCATCATTGACTATTTTAGGTAGGAATACTTTACTCAATATTTTTTTAGGATTTAAGTGAAACACAAACAAGTAATCACAAATCAACAATATTTATTAAATACTGTTTTAAGAACTTTGGTTAACAGCCGTTTTTAGAAATGTTACTCCTTTTAAATGACATATTTTTTTATCTCTAAATTATGTTACATAACACTAATTAAAAAGAAAAAAACATAGCAAAATTATATATTTTCTAAATCTACAAGATAATGTTTTAGCAATATTCATCGCACAGTAATTTGGAGCATCTGCAATACCCTTTTTTCTGTGAAACTGTGAACTAACATCATCAAAATCTGACATTTCCTCTAACCAAGATGCTATCAACCAAGATCATCCATCATGTTATGCTACGTGGTACGTAAGATCCTGAAATTATAAACGTTATTTCAATAAATAAACTATAATATATCGAGTACAATTCAATTTTGAAATAATATTTGGATAAATTTTTACTTACGTGAGACGGCGGCGCGCGGTGAGCAATTTGCCGCTCCGCGACGACCGATGGTAACAACTTCATCTTCTAGAGGCTCCCCGCGCACTGATGGCGTCCCGATTTTTGGCACGAATAGTGAACGGTAGTGGAGGCAGCTACTAAAAAGCGCATTTTTAGCGAGCAACTATTTTACGAAATATGAACTTTTTTTGGTGAGGGCGGCAAAATGCTCATAGCGCGCCCACTCTAGGGTAAAAAGAATATAATAAAAAAATACTTATTTTGCGCCACACAATAAATATAAAAAATAACAATACAAAAAAAACTAAATTATTGTGACGAAAAAAAGGCAACCACTCAGCATGTGCTACAGACTTGCATTTGTCTGTAGCGCTGGTTTTCTGAAGCCTGCGAGTAGCAGTAGCAGCAGTGACTGCGACACGAGACTCTAACTATATAGGTAAGTACATTTTTAAAAACTTGCTAAAGAAACCAAAGCAACACAAAAAAATTACCTGCAAATATCCGGCTCGAAGATATACAGTCTCTCTGGGACGTTGTTCGTATCTATAGGCGGGAATACAGACGAGTCAGATCCATTCAACATGCTACAGTACTGGTCGCCCCACATCGCCATCGTCTTCTTGTCCTTATACGATACAATATGGCCAAGATCCCGAACGTCTTTGGTCCCACGCATCATTTCGTAAGGTCCCGACTCGGACCTATTCATCTGGAAGGAATTTACGAGAGTACTTACTAGCTTGGTCCGTAACAACCTTGCCATGCAAGTGAGTAGTTTAGCAGATTACTATGCTCCTTAAAGTTTGGAACATAATGCTAATAATATTTTAACGTATAAAGTTTAAAACCACGTATGTTTTGATGCTCGCCGATGCGGATAAAGCCTAATATTTTTACTGCCCTGATAAATCCACGAATGTTGATGTGTGAAAATATTAACGCTACCAACATTACCAACACGGGTGACACTGGGAAATTTGTTAAATATAGTTTCTGTAAATCTTTACTTGGTGTTTCAAAACCATTTTCAAAACATTGTTTCGCAGTAGAGGAAAACTAGCTTTAGAGTTTTTGAAAGTAACGTTTTAAAATCAGAAATATAAAGAAATAATTCTGCATACCATCACCACAGCCATAATACGGCTTTGATTTTGTACAATAAAAAAAGGTCAACTATTAGTCGCCAAGATAAAATAGACATTGTAGTAAGTACTTCGTCGGATAGTAGGTAGAATAATACTTAGCTGGATATAAAATTTTCGGACAAAACTACAAGACGTCCCCGCCACAGAGATAGTAGTGTAGGCTTCTATCTATGTAGAAGGTAGGCTTCTAATAAAAACGGTCTGAATAGAAGGCCACCAAATCATTGATTTTTATTATTTTGTTAACTAATAGTCCCGCCCGGCTTAGACTACTTAGCGTTGTGGGCGGCTGCCACAAAATACTTGTGTTTACACTTACGAGCAGGTACTAATTCCTTTTGTAAGTACTCGGTAGCTATAAACTAATAATTTTGTTACATAAAAAAAAATAATGTTGATTTTGTGGTTTTAAAACTTACTCTACCTATGTTTCACTAAAAACGGGATATTTACCATGATTTGGGAGTTCTAATGATTCCCGATATTTTCGGCGCAGTTACAACATGCACCATGATCATCACCATGATCATTTCTCCTGTGATCGTGGTGCATGTAACTGCGCCGAAATATCGGGAGTCATTTTAATCATGGTAAATATACCGTTTTAGTGAACATTATGATAATAACCATGATAGTTTTAGAAACTATATTGCTCTACCATGTTGGTAATGTTAAATAACCTGTTTGTTTTATTAATAAAAGTTGTTGTGTTATTTGATCTCAGGCGGAAAAAGTGAAAGAGCACAAATCCGCCCATAATGGGTTAAACATGCCAGTTAATTGAATTTTGAATACATTTCAATTAGTTTGTAAGGTGGAATATCATTTATGCGGTAAAGCCTACCAGTATTTAAAGAGATATAAAAACTGTAGTTTAATACCTTATAAGATAAAGCAAAGGCAACTTTTTCATAAATAGGGAACACAGACATTCAATTATGCAAAGTTAATGTTTTGCACCTGGGCTTTTCTATATAATTTGTTTTGCTTGGTCTTTCTTTACTGGTTTTTTATCCGTTATCAACTATCGTAGGTATCCATTTGCTAAATTGTGTAAGCGCTTGCTGTAAATTTTGATCATTGGTTGCGTTGACTAGTGATTGAAAAACCTGGCCTAATGTTTACATACCGGAAAACGAAGTATATACGCCCACTCGATGACATTTAAAGCGGTCACAGAAGGATGATGAAGGCTCAAAATCGGTCGTCATGGCGCTCTTTGGTGGAGCCCTATGTTCAGCAGTGGATGTCTATCGGCTGATTATGTTATAGAATGTTTACTTACATGAGAAAACATGGAAAAGTAAAATCCATTCGCGTTATCAGCCGGCCGCATGGTAGGCGGCATCTCAGCTTTGATTTGACCGCAGACCAAACCTAGAAAGTAGAAACTCTAATAAAATTAGAAGAAACGGCTCGAAAAGCTTTAAACGTCCGCCTACGCAAAGCTTTCGGGGTCTAATGCCTTGCTGAAATATAAATCAATCAAAGGTTATATTCAAAATTTGTTGGCACGAAAATACCATTTACAAGGTATGATACTACCATATCATGATGAGACTGTTATTTTTAAGTCGGGTTATACCGCTCACCCACACATTTCGCCCCCACTGGGGACCAATGGGAATAAACTTCCCGCTCATCCCCATTCTACTCCGTAGACAAAATCTACAGTAGGTTATTTTTGTTTTTATAGTGTTAACCATCACACTAAGGGAATACTAAAGATTATAATATCCCAAAAATTATCTTGATCCCGCTTGAGGCAAGATAATTTTTGGGATATTATAATCTTTAAAATCTACAGTACTCTTCCGATGCCTTAGTTAAAATGTCTAGATGATGGTGAAGATACAAGTGCGGTGAGCAGACTCAAATAACTTTACAAAGTACTTCTCATCGACAAAAATAAGAACAGGGTAGAGAGAAACCCAAACTACAACAACAAAACTTTTATCAAATCGAAATAATTTATCAGATTCAAAGTTATTCCCGGGGTTCCAACAAAATGGCGAGTCAGAGTACCTAAGTATCTACCTAATATTTCAAAAAAGGGTTTCAAGGTCTAAAAATATTTATAGAATCGTCGTTTGATTAGGCAGAATACTTTACAGTTGTTATATAATAAGTGGTAGTATCACATATGAACCCTGTAAAAGGGTTTGATAACATGGAGATAGGCAGAAAAATATAAGGAGGTGGTATACTTTGAAGAATAGAATAAAGAAATAAAGATCTTGTTGTTTATTAGCTGAGATATAATTATTCTGCTAGAATAAATTATATGTTTCGCAGATGTTATTTATTCAAAAAACATGGATACAAATGACGAAGAATTAGATAAAAACGTAGGTACAAGGTGTGTTTTATATGCGTAAGATAGCACCTGTGATAAAATAGTAGTAACCCGCCTTCCCATTGTAAAGTTGTGGATTTAATTATCAAATTTATTATTTTAAGGCTCAAAGCCAGTGCTTTCAAACAGTAAATGAAAAAAACGCGAGTAAACCGGCATATCCAAGAACTAAAATAATTAAAGACGTGCCATCCACCAATCCGCATTGTGTTAGCGTGGTGGATTAAGACAGAATCAGTCTAATTTGAGTGTAATAGTTTCCTAGTACTGGTAACATTAGAAGACTGGTTAATGTCTGTAAAAAAAAATTTGTAAGTTAATAATTAAGTTATATCTCATGTAAGTGAATTTGATTCTTATGAGAAATAAATATTGTTAAGCCTGATGTCGGTGTAGCTTAAGGTTTTTTTGAGCAAACACAGAAGGAGGAATCTAGAATTTAGGAAAACGAACCCTACAATTTACAGCTTTGCCCAGGGTAGAGTGTCTAATTGAAATCTAAAGACCCTGCTGGTAGGACTCTTTAGCAAATCATAACAATAACGAGCAATAAGGTAGCTTACATAAAAAAAGTGTGTTACAATAGCACATTATAACATAATATCTACTGGATTATAGCAAAATAGCTGTTTAGTTGATGACTTTATTATAACGAGTTAAAAATTACTCGCATATATAAAAAAAACTTTGCTTTTACATCCTTAGCAACTTTCGCGTTCTTTTACATAACTATGTACCTAGTTGATAATAAAAACTACCAGCTAAGCACTTTAATGAACCTAAGAGTGTCCAGCCCACAACTCAAGGCTGACGATTTAATTGCATCGCGATTATAGGTAGTAGTCACTATGTAACGCAAACTGTCTAGAACACAATGTGATGAAGTTTTACAGGAAGTTGCTTTGTCATCGTGTTTTTTGGAAAATTATTCCATGCGTGTTGATTTTATCCATCAAAGCTAAGCGGAGAGCTTCGAGAAGATTATTCATAATCTCTTTGGCAGAGAGATAAAGCTCGTAAAAAACCTCTTACATGACGCAATTTTGAAATGATTTATTTCGGTTATTTTACACATTTATTTTTAGTTCAGCTTCGGTGAATATCTTTTTTTAGGACTTATTTATTATTGTTTGCCTGATGGTAAGAGCCACGCTCGACCATGACAGTTCCAGTTGCGTGGCAAATTAGTCTAATTTGCCCAGTAATTTCGCTTATAATGCACTTCAAACTAAACACAGTAATGTAACCACGCTTACTGCTTGGAAGCAGAATATCCCACCAAGACGGACTCTTACTGAAGTCCTACCAGGGGGGTAACCACGAGCTCTCATAGCAATATTGAAACAACATTACACTGTTTTTTTGTATGCCGAAATGTCAGTCTTTATAACATTGTTTCAATATTGCTTTTGAGCTTGTGGTTACCCACCAGGTGCCTTACTCTTGAATCCAATAACAATTCCGATCCAATCCCAATTTCTATTTAAATTTGTAAAATGTTTGTACTACTCTTGAAAACAAGGTTGTAATTGGCGCTAGGTTTGCTGTTAAAAGTACGAAATGTCATATCCCAATACTTGTCCAATACCGATCGCGTTCAACAGTAGGGCCCCAGGTCACCAAGTCTGCAGTTTGATTTATATATATTTACCTAGAGCTGAGTTATCACCATCACAATTGAGAAATATGCCGTCGAAGAACAGATCCTTGGCTCGCACTCTCAGGAAAGGGTCAGTTAGGTTCGGGAAAAACTGCTCTAAAGCCTTGTTCACCATGGGCACGAAAGACGGCATCATGTCTATTATCGTCAGGATCGCAGCCTATGAAAACAAAAACAGTTTTAAAGACAAATAAGTATACGGCTCACCTGATGGTAGCCAAAGCCTAATTAACCTAAGTTAGTTTAGAATTAGAATTTTTAGAATTAGAATTTAGAATTTATTTAATTAATGTGATAGTTAGCTTACAGTATATAACCAAAACGCTTACTATCTTAACTTTATTAATCTAAAAACTTAAATATATTCTTAGTGACTTATAAATAGAAATAATAATATCATTGAAAATGTCGACATGTTGGAAATCGTTAAAAATGAATTTAAAAGTGTGAGCGCCCGTAGAGTAGGTGCGTTGTTAGCGTGTTGGGTTCGCGCTATGTAATAAGCAAACAACTGGTGTCGAAGACGGCCGCATCTCACATAGTTATTGGGCACATATTATATAGCTATACTGCTCAATATGGAGGGAATAGTTATACCTTTCGAACCGAAACGGAACAATGCAAAGAATACTTCTTGGTACGAAAAATATATTCTGTACGAGAGAGCAGAAAAAATTACGTGTCTAAAGTACTGTCATTTCTCTTTACTTTTCCCTAGAGAAAACCGTTGACTACCATGCTCAATGATCATGCTTGCCCGGCTGAAATGACTTAATAGAATTGTTGCCTTTTCAGTGCGTTTCGTGCTCGAATAAATCTATATTTGAGAGGTTTTGCATTTAAAGACCTTTATTGTTATACTAACTTCATTATTAGGGTTATCTTACTAAAGAAAAATATATTAATATCTATGTATTGTATGGTATTAAGTAGTTATATTCAGTCATCTAGTACCCAAAACACAAGCTCTACTTAGCTTGGGGCTAGATAATGTTGTGTGAATTGTCCAGCAGTATTTAATTATTTCTTTCGCCGACGCCGACTTCGCCAGAGATAATAACCAAAGTGAAACCTTGAGTTCACTTTGGTCACTTTGGTTTTGGTCACACTTGGTCACACTTCTTACTTGTAAGAAGTTTCAACATCTAAAGTGGCTATTATCACGTTTTACCTAAGTAAGTACTCGTGCAAGGGTAATAAATCAACCGTTCATTTTACAAAATTAAAATTATTCACGTCCATTTAATCTTGTTAAAGGACTACCTCTTCAACCCTTTCTGGGGTTTTCTTCAGAGTGCGATTCATACCATAAGTGAATAATTTACCATATTTTAAGCTTCGTGGTCGGTAGTAGGTAGCTATGCCTTCTATGGGGCGTTTATGTAACTAGGTTTTAAGCGACCAGTCGATAAGCTGTCATTTCATACATTCATCATGACAGCCTTCTAATGTTCCCACTGCTGGGACACTGGCCTACTCTCAGGCGAGAGTGATTGGGTCTTAATCCACCACGCGGACCCAATGCGGATTGGTGGATGGCACATGTCTTTCGAATTTTTAGTTCTTGGACATGCCGGTTTCCTCACGATGTTTTCCTTCACCGTATGAGAGCACTGGCATTGCGCACATAAATTTTTCGAACAGAAAAATCCATTGGTGCACGACCGGGTTTGAACCCACGACCTTAGGATTGGAAGGCGGGGTCACTACCACTAGACCACCGGTGCTCTTTCATACATTATACGTCAGTTTTTGATTGAAAATCGATTGCAATCGAATTACATAATCGCCCTCTGGTTAATGTATTTTTATTATACGGAAACGCAGTGAAAATTACAATTTTCTTTGAACAGATTTCGTTTAGAGACTTAAACAATTCGACAACAATTTACAACTTAAACAATTTAAAGAAGGTGTACGGAGTTTAGTGTTTGATAAATGGAAATGACCAAAAAGCCATCAAAAATATTACTTTGTCTGTAGAGTCAAGTTACTTGGAGCTTACTAGATGGGCGTACCTCTTTATGCTAACCATTTTACTAAAAGAGAAGTTATAACAGCAAGTAAATAAGTTCGTATGAGTCAGTGGCCAACTCTGGTGACAGAGTTTCTAGGCCGCCCGAAGGCCTCTGTCATGGCCTAACAACTTTGAAAAAGCCGGGACCGACTGCTTAACGTGCCCTCAAGCACGGGAGCGCTCAGTTGAAATTGCCACGGCGGTCACCCATCCAAAGTATGACTATGCGAGACAGTGCTGCAGAGCTTAGCTTCGTTGATCTGTTAAGAATAACTTAGCCAGCTACGTCACGAGCGGTCCAAGTTATATTGAAGTGAAATAAACGCTGAAAAAAACTATCTGCTGAAGCTCTTTCAAGTGCCTAAAGCTTTTGTCTCGATATTGTAGCGAGGCTAAGGACGAAAGTGATATCGGTCTACGCTGATTAGAGTAAGTTTTTCGATAAATGAAAATAGACCAAAAAGCCCTCGAATTAAAGTAAATATTCCTTTGCTAATCGAGGCACGTCATTTGGAGCTTCTATGCTTACCATGTAAGAGAAGTTAATGACAGTGATCTCGTCATCCTCTGTCAGAGAGCCCGACTCCTCCTGGTTGAATACAAAGCTCTTCTTCAGCATGTACTTCACTGTGTCGTTTGCTCCGTAGCTTAGTATAGTCTTCTCTCGATACTCTCTTAGAAAACAAAATATTAAAGAAATAAATGTGCCGCAGTGTCAGATATTCTACCTCCAACAAGGAAGTCTAAAAGCAGTAGTGTACAAGCATTACGGTGTTTAGGTTTGTAGCTGTGAAATTACTGGGCGTAGCACAGTACCACAAATAGTGGAAAGGGAAAGAAGCTATTTATTGCTCTGCAGTGCAATAAAATAACAGGCAGTCTCATAATAATGATTATTTTTATTAATTTACTAGCTGTTGCGACATTAATTTTCTATGTCCCAATAAATAGAAAAAAAATTGAAAAAACTTCCGAACATTTTTTTAATTAGTTTCAAACATTCTCGAATAATATTAAAAAGCGGGGAACATACATGGGGTATTTTCGGATACCCCTGGATCTCAGGAATCTATTTTTTCTTATTAACGTGTATTACAAACGTACCACTCTGTATAATGACTGGGAGTCTTTGGTGTCGATTCTGTTGTAGCATTCTGTTGTTTTATAAACTTAGCTAACTAAAATTATCGCGGTCCTTTGTATTTTAATTCATTAGAAAAGGACGGCAACAACTTTAGTTAGTTTAGTAAATGTTACAACAGAATCGACACTATTACGAGTATTTATCTATGTTTTAAATTTCACCCAACTCGATTTACTTCTTATGCAACTTAAAAATTAGACTTTCTGATCAGGAAGCTAGTTATAGAGGAACATACATCAATCCAAATAATTAGTGTGATTCAGTGTGGATAAAGTGTGATTTTATTAATATCTCTACTTACTTATAAACATAAGGTCCAATCTGCGCAAGATTAGGCTTCATCCCCCTGTTGACCTCGTCTGGGTTGGTCACGTTGAAGACATAAACTTTGAAGTCAAGTGGAATGGGCATTTTCACCCATTTGTCGAACATCTTCGAAGAGGATTCTATTTGGACGTTCTAAAACAAGAGAAGAAAAGTATTAAAGAAAAAAAATAAAAATGTACATAGCTAACGCAAATTATTTTATGCCACACAAAACAACACTGCTCGCATTGCTGTGTTACAGTTATGGGTACAGGGTATGGTTTCCGGTGAAATTACAGGCACATGAGACTTTTCATCTAACGTCTTTGGGTGGTAAAAGTAAGTAAGTTCGTTTGAGTCAGTGGCCAACTCTGGTGACAGAGTTTCTAGGCCGCCCGAAGGCCTCTGTCATGGCCTAACAACTTAGGGTGGTCATTGTGGTAACACGCAATGATAACTATGATGTCGCAAGCGTACATAAGCTACAGTAACCGCTTACCATCAAGTGGGCCGTACGCTTGGTTGCCCTAAGGTGGCGACCAAGTTTTGTCAAGGTTGCCTCCGACTTTGTAAGTAAAGTAAAGTTTATTTAAAAATATATTTATTCAATCATATCACAAGGATCATTTTGAAACGTCTTAAAGATAAGTGAATTTACGCCAGTTTCACACGCCCTAGCCTAGAAGAATCTGGCAACAAACTCGGCTGGGTTCCCAGTTTTTTTTTGATGATACCTCTTAACCATAAATCTTCAGTGTGGTGCCAATCGAACTAGGTAAAGCTCATGCCTAGAATATAAGCTTTACCCAGGTTTTTGCAGTTTTTATGTTATCTCACATGAACAGAGCAATTTTCCGGGTTAAAAAATAGCCTATGTGTTGTTCCAAATTTCATCACAATCGGTAAAGTCGTCACGGAGATACATGGTAACAAACATACACACACACACAGACTTTCGCATCTAAAGTTGAATTACTTTTCAAGTAAGTAATAAACAAATTCAATTATTTATCACCTACCCTACGTAATTTAACCCGACGAGATGACACGTCCTTCGTTCAATTTATCACTCCCAAAAACCTCTCTAATCTAAATTTTATCGGAATCAATTTATTAGGTAGGTATTCGATGTGTTTAATTACAACATATAAATCAGTGGTTTAATATAAATGAAATGGATTTGTATAAGCCGGGTTAAAGCTTGTGGCAGGAATCGCCCAGATTGGCATTACCTTGGCTCATCATATTCCTTGTTTTTTACGGAACAAGTATTTGCCGATACGATGCTAATTAGTTTGCGTTGCAGTACAGAAGTTTTAAACTATTTTTTTATAGACATTAATTTAAAATCAATTCAGCATTTTTAGCAGGATTCGAATTCGCGTCTCTTGCCTTGAAAACGGCCTTGAAAACGGCATTAAATGATTAGTACTACTATTCGGATAATAACATTCGACCAATTTGTCATTCTTTAAATTTTAAGTTTAAACGAACCTAAAAATTTTTATAAAAGATATTAGACGATGTGTTATAATTTTACACGAGCTAACTCGCGTTTTTGCAGTTATTATGCTATCCCACAAGAGCAGTATTTTTTTTCGAGTTATGACTTGTGTTAATTTACATTCCAAATTTTATCCCACTCGGTAAATTCGCCTCGAATACCTGTTAACAAACATTCACGCATACACCCAGAGCATTATTTTGAGCACTTTCGCATTAAAAATAATAGTAGGTTATGATAGGAAGGATATATTATTACTATATTCCTCTCCATGACGCCGTATTATAACATGATTTTATTGTATACCATAGAACCAGACCAAACCATTAGATAACCTGACCTCTGGGCGTAACCCTGGCTTAGTCCAACTCTGTATAATAACAGGAAAAACAGATCAAGGTGTAAAATGCGAAGTAGGTAGGACTTGTCTTAGGTCATCGGTGACTTGACTTGGTATCATTTTATCTATTTATTAACATCTATTATTTAAATTAAAAAAATAAATAAATATAAAATATAATTTAATTTGATTAACCACCATCTATTTTAAGACGTGTATTTCAAGCAATAAATTATACTTTAATTTTAAACACGCTTGTAGGTATTAGGTACGTTTAATTACGTGATATAATAACAATTACGTTTTTTTAAAACAAATCAAATGCATATAATAATAATTCTTAAGAAGGTAATATAAAATATTATTTTACGAGCGTTAAAAACATGCTAAAACTTGGAATGGGTTGAACAAAAAACTCTACCTAGTGAACATAAACCATAAGTTTTTTTAGTAATTGCCAATTTATTTATCCTCACAGCTCTCAGTTGGAAGGTTTCTCTAGCGCTGTAGGTGGTGGGTTCGGTTCTTATCCTGGACAAATATTTGTGCTTTTTGCAGACGAAAATGACGAAACGTACAAGTCGTTCTCCTGACGTTAAGCGCCACGCCTTGCCGGTCATAACAGTTGCAGTGACACACAAACCTTTAAGTTCAAAGTTCTGCGTGGTACTGCACTGCGTTCGTCACTCCAAGACGTTGTTATTAAGTCTCTTTTGCCCAGTAATTTTACTTGCTACAGTACCCTATAAACCCACATACAATTATGCTTGTACACCACTGCTTGCAGGCAGAATATCGGTATGCGGTGGTACCCACCAAAACGGACTCTTGCTGAGAGTCTTCTCATGGGCAGGTGTGTGATGAGTTAGCTATGAACACAACTAGTGTTTAGTTTAACTTTATATGATTTTAACCTCTTGCAAGATCAAAAGGACGTAGGATTATGTCTTCTTTAGTGTTATTGCATACTTTAAGTGGTTTTATGGAGCTGAAAACTGGTGTGTCCATGATTTGATAGGTCAATCAGAGTGTTAAGATCAAGTTTGTTTTGAACTCTGTTTTTATATTAATATTAGGCTGTTGTACAATTTACGCAGTTAACTATCCTACTAATATTATAAACGCAAAAATCTGGGTGTGTGTCTAAAAGTTTGTTACTGCGTATCTCCGTGACGACAGTCATTGCCGGTTGAGATGAAATTTGAAATGTGCTTCCTGGAATAACACAATCTACACACGTGCTACTTTTTGGAGTGCTCGTGACGTAGCTAGCTAAGTTGTTCCTAACAGATCAACGAAGTTAAGACTTGCTGTCGATAGCAATGTTCCGCGTAGTCATCATTTGGATGGGTGACCGCCAGTGGCAATTTCAACTGAGCGCCCGTGCTTCGGAGGGCAAGTTAAGCAGTCGGTCCCGGCTCTTTCAAAGTTGTTAGGCCATGACAGAGGCCTTCGGGCGGCGTAGAAACTCTGTCACCAGAGTTGGCCACTGACTCATACGAACTTACTTACTTTTACTGCAAAAATGAGTGTGAAACCGCGCGGGTCAGTTCAGCTAGTTTTCAGTTAACCTAACTATATAAAGTTAGGTTCAATATCACCCGGAACCTAATTATTCGGTTATTATTTCCCACGGCTCTATCAAACGATACTAGGTATTGCTGGTATTTATCGGTAGAGTCGCAGGGATTTTTTTTATTATTTTTATTAACTTGATGCGGCTAAATGTTGTTAATACAATAGTGCGGTCGTTGTCGTCCATTAATTATTGTATTAGACCTTCTTTATTGTTTAATCTTTTTTTTTAAGTATATATACCTATACCAACTGTATTTTTAAGTTTTGTGAATCGGTACAGTTTCCTATTAGCGATTATGTTTGAAAATACTTCTGAGTTTCGATTCCTGGATAGGTACTGCAATACTAAATTTGTAATGACCTATGACGAGTTTAGCTGTTATGTTAATTGAAATGGTTGTAGAATTTTTATTAAATGTATAATAGTGGAACCCCGTGAGTTCGTTCACGTAGGTAATATATTTTTTGACAAATTTTAACACCCGACAGGGTGACAGATATTGAATACTGAAAACTGAATAGTCCGCTGCAACTTCATATGAATTTATTTTCAGAAATGATTTTTATGAACTTTTCACTCAAAGGATTTTAGATCCTTATTTTCCAGATTTTGAGGATATACAGTTTCTTGCTTTTACAGTTAGTCAATCACTCTGTAAAAAAAATGTATAGTTATTTGTATTTTTATAACTTATCTAGAATTGTTTTTTAGGTGGAACTAAATTGTATAATTATATTGTCATAAAATTTGGGAAATGACCTTTGAAACAAACAATTAGGATAAGAACAAGTTTTATACTAGAAATAGGTATTTATATTAAGAAAAAACTGGTTGCTTGCGTTTCATTGAAAGAAACACCATCGAATGTTCTTAATACGCACATTGGCGCTTATTCCTTTCATAAAATAAAACCGACATGTGACAGCCAACTTTGTCGCTAACGTTGGTGCCAACCTTATTTTCATTATACAATAAAGAGGTTTGGAGCATAGTGTTTGGGCCAATATGACGTGACCATTTGCCTAAACTTAAGTATCCATATTTAATTTTAGGTTTTATTGTGTAAATTCGATGGCAGTTTATCCATAAAACTTGTTTTCTTAGCACAAGTTTGAGCAGTTGAAATGAAAAATGTTGGTTTGAAATCAAGTCGAAGACTCTCCATTTCCTTCAAAATTTGTGTGTTGAAACTTCAAAATAATATTAATACGCTGCGACGATTATATTTGACATTAAGTTAGTAGAGCTATGGCTAATGGTGTCTAGCATTCTATTATGCTGTTTCCAGAATTAAGTAAAAGTATAGTGTAAGTTGTTTATGATCTTGTTAGGACGCAAGAAAAATAGTTTTCGGTTCCCTTTGCGCATTTTTAGTACCTACACGTGTTAAAAATATAATTTTATCCAAGGATTTACAATCCCTGCATAAATTACGTAAAATACTTACCTCCTTTTTTTATTTGATGGGTTTTCAGCCATTTTTATACGTGGAAATACACTAAACACTTTTTAATACTACTATTTTTGATACCAATATAAACGTTGTAGAGACTGCGACGGCCCGATAATAAGAAATCATTAAGTTTACCTATATATTATGCCAGTGAACTCGCCTAGATAGCGAGTCCATTTAAATTATTATGCAGTGCCGGCGACTCGCCTGGCCCTCGAGTCCATAATAATATTGGTGGCACCTCAGAGGGAATTAAGAAAATCATAGTGGCAGTGAATGTGTTAAGCAATATTATGGTCAAAATTGATATCTGCCAATAAATAAAAAAAATAAAACTACTACACGAAAATAAAGATTGATGCTCTATATCTATAGATATGTAGGTATGTAATGTGACCTTAGCTTTTGTCGAACTTTACAATTCAACCCAGCTTCGTACGATTTGGTGGTTTTTAATAAGTAATGAGAGATTCTTGCACAACACTTACCTTTTGAATTTGTTTGTTGACGATACTCGGGAATCCCCATGCTGCTAGGATTATCGCCACCAATAGCAACAAGAGAGACACACCAAAAACCTTCTTTGACTTTTGTTCCAACATTTTTATACACTGTGCTTTACTTATAAGAACACTTCCACTGTTATTGTTTCTGTTAAAGGTTTTTGCACATAATTTATAAGTTTAATTAAATAGCAAAGTAATGAAAATCGATATTATTTAACCAAATACTCTATCTAAAAATTTTAAACATTACGGAAAATACGAAGAAAAACAAAAGATGACATAAAATTTATAAATGGAATCCTTGAGCGAATTTTATTCTTTTAAATTCAAAAATGGAACAAGTTGGAAAATGCAAGCAGGTCCGACTTCGTGAGAAACCTGCAAGCGATTATCATTATTTACATCAGAATGAACTAGGTGGTTTTATAAAGTTTTCCTTCTGTTTTTTGTTTACATCTACTTACCATGCCATAACGCCAGGATTCTGCTTGGATACTCATAAATCTTATTAGCAGAGCTATATTTTGTACTTTAACAAGTATTTTTTTATAAACAAATTCCAGCCTCTTTCGCATAGGTATATCTACCTACCTACTATTGTTCGTTCTGCATGAAGCATTGACGTAATAATTGAACAAGTGGTAAATAGCCGTTCATAATTAAGTATACTTAATCTTACATTGATGTGATGGTCGATCTGAGAAGGTAAGGAATTATTGAATCATCTAAGACTAATATGTAAGAAAATAATCGTACTAGGTACTTATGACTATTGTTTTAATGGCAATTCAAGTTAAAAAAAATGTTTTTACCTACCGAATTTTAAAATAACTTGGGTGAATTGGTGTTTGAACAAATGTTTTTTTTCTTCAAAGTAGCGATGGAAATTATAGACACTCGGCGTATCTAGACAATCGTGGATTAGCCGTTTCGATGCGCAATGGAGCTTTTTGTCTTTGCACATCACAAACGGCAAACTTCACGAATGCCTAGATCTGCTGAGAGAACATACTCCACAGAAATTTATCTATTTCTGTGACATAATCCAACCTCTAAAGTTTAACAAACAGCAATGTAGCTTGTGCTTTCAAGCTCAAATTGCACTTTAATTATTCTGTGATTTTAACGATCAAATCTTTCCGAAAGTATTATATTTCAAGCACGTCCTCTACTAAACTATATAATATTTATGTACTGAATAAACTTGTTTGGTTTCCTATATTAAACTAGTGTTATTATAAAATATACTTAACCTAAAATTACAATAAATTTACATTTTCCCGTTCTTCACTAATTTGCTAACCTATCAATACTGGTTTTGTTAGACACTTATTTCTCATCTAAGTGCATTTAATTCGAGAATTAAATGTTATTATATGCTATTAAAACCGTAAGTAAGCTTTAGTCTATAAATCAATTTATAATCTAGCTAGACTTTGGTTATAAATTGCAGTTTCCAAATAAAACCTAATTCCAGAAATAACTAAATTAACACCTTTGTGACGGAGAATAAAATAAAGGTGCGAGCAAGACTCGCGCCGCCATGGTTCCGTATCGTTTTGCTTTTGGTAATGTCAAGTAAACCAAGTAGAAATATATAAGTACTTGCAACTAGTACAACAATTTGGCAATTTTGTCCACGGGGACGTCCAACAACGACCGTTTCCCACCACCCCTGTACCCCTCTCTGCATGGGTAGAATTTAGATAATTCTATTCTTGGGTCTGAATTTTAGTTTTTTACATTATTTGGAAGAAAATGCAAACATAACGTATTTTTGTGATGGCAAATTACGATTAAACCTTGATTTTTCAGGTAGTCAGTAGTGTCACTGGAGACTCACTAGTTAGCAAGTTGGTGACGTAGTTTAATATTTAAATGTTTGTTTATAAAGAACGGGGTTAAAGACCCCAGCTTGGTACAGTGAGTATGGTGAATTACAAATTGTCAATTGTCACCGAAGTATTGTTTGAAAAGGTGACAGTGAAAACCCGTGAAATATGACGGTAAACAATGTGGATGTGACAAGGTGAGAATTAACATTAGTGCCTGCAAATCAATACAATAACACAAGTCTGAAGGAAACTCGCGTTTTTTAGGTTCCGCACAGTATTTTTAGTCTTATTATTCAAAATTTACCGTTTTGAAGAGATGGCGTGACTTGAATGGTAGACTCTACATTTTAGCGCATCCGTGCTTCAGAAGGGACGTTCTGGCTATAAGTCATTAGGACCTTCAAACTGATTAAATCTCTAAACAGCCGTGTAACTATATTATTGTATTTATCATTATAATACAATACAATCTTATTCTAATTTTAAAATTTTTGCCATGAAAAATCTCATATTTTTTGTCTTGTAGTATACAATGTACATTAGCTGTTAGTCTACAGAAATTATGAATTTATCAATAAAGAACCCTAAAATTAAATTTACGACATAATGTAATATACATTCAATTCAATCATGTGTTTGTGGGTTTTTCCCAAGATATTTTGAATTCAGGTACATACCTACTTTTATACTTATTATGCATTTTTAACTTATGAATTTAGGTAAATATTATAAATACGCGTAATCCAAAGGCTGGTTCATATCTGGCTCAACGTATTAGCATTGCCATTCAACGTAGCAATGCACCCAGCTTATGTTGGAAACGCTTCCGTCTGGTAGTGATTTGGATCAGTTGACCTATCTATAGATCGTTGTAACGGTCTTTATATGGATTAACTGTTTCATATGTATTTTGTATAATTTTTGTAGGTATTTTAACTATCTATATAAATTAATTTGTTAATAAATGTTATATTTAGTTAGTAAATATTAAATCGTATTTTTTACTAGTTTTGAAGTAAGAATACCTTTCAAACCATAGTAAAACTATATTTTTTTAACGTTTTTTTATCTATACCCCTGCTTACGAAAAAACTCAAAAACTGCTGGTCCAATTTAAAAAAATATTTCACAATGCTTCAATATCCCTGAGTAACATAGGCTAAATTTAATGCTAGGATCCGCCCCGGCTTTGCACGGGAGCTTAAATTTTTATTGCACCCGTGCAAAGATGGGGCAGATCGTCTAGTATTATATAAAATCAGAGCAGTCAACACACTTATCTACCCGTAGGGGTGTTGCACTAGAATAGAGTTCGAGCGGACCAAGTTAATTTCAGTAATTTCATTAATAAACAGTTTCAGTTTTTCACCATAAAATCTTTTTTTATATTATGTAAGGAAAACTGATGATGTGAATGAAGGAGCTGTCACTTAGCCACACCAGTAACGTTTGTGTATAGGACGTAGGAACAATGTGTAATGTACCTAAGTATGCCTTTGTAGTTGATTCTACGAAAACGGTACAGCCGAGATCGACTAGCAGTATAGTTCTCACAACGGATCTCGGCCGTCGTGAAATTAGCCGTTTCGATGCGCAATGGAGCTTTTTCAAACTAAATTGTCTTTGCGCATCACAAAGGGCTAACTTCACGGAAGCCTAGATCCGCTGTGCGAACTATACTTTACCTACAGTTTACTTGAAAATATTTTTTATACACGAGAATTTTAAGACAAAATGTAAAAAAAACATGTAATTTTTGTGTTTGGAAGCTATTTTTTGAATATTATGCACTAATGCACTGCGTAAGTTAGGTTTTTTAATTCACCAAACTTTGTAACAAACTTTAATTAGGAGCTGTTTTATTCTCTGGGCGAATAAGTTTTTGCACTAAGTTCTAATTACAAGTACCATAAACAACGTCCTAATTTTATGCCTGACTTCCGAGTCAATGAGCATACTTTTAATGAGGAGTGTAATAACAATGAGATTTCTTATAATGAAGCATCTGTTAAAATGTTGCTTTTATTGTACAAAATAAGAATAAACAGTTACTTAGCGATCTTGCAAATATCATTGCCTGTTTTAAAGTGATGTAAAATAGTTAAGGTTTATTATTTAAGTTTGAATCATGCTACTACCTAATAATGCTAGCCCATAAGTTTCTGTTTTCAAATAAATAACTTTTTACTTTACTTTACTTTACTTACATAAAAATAAATGCTAGTAAATTATGTAAATATTTTTTACGAGTATACTCGCACTTTTTTAAAACTTTTTTGTACTTGCTTCGGCAGTACATATACTATAAACTTGATGAAATATCTAGGTATTCTATGTATCTATAGGTATTTTGCTAATTTAAAACAAATTGTGTTGTAGGCATAGACTATGATCCTTTTTAAGTACGTTACCATTGTATAATATGTACCATTGGTAAGGGCCAAACATAGACAATGCTAATTCTAATCTCTTCTCCTCTAAATAAAAATAAATTGATGTTCGTTAGTCTTGCTAAAACAAGAGAGTGAGAACCGCTAGAACGATTTATCTAATTTTGGTCTTGAAATATTTGTAGGAGTTCAGTCTAGGGAAGGTTTAAACGGTGAGAAAATATGGAAAAATACTTCGTTTACCGTGGTACCATTATACATTATAGTACCACCAATGGTACTGTGTAAATTTATTTGCCGTTAAACCACTAACGATAAAGCAAGTGAAACCGCGCTTAGAAATAGTATAAAGGAGTTGTTTCTCGATGTATGGAGCCGGGCCTAGGTCCTTTGTAGGGGTCTAGATATTTAGATATTCAATAAAGAAACCATTTTAAGCTGTTTATTTAATTTATTTTAGCTTCTTTCACAATTTTATGTAAGTTTATCTTTGTGAAGGAGTGCAACACAATGCAAAACAACATGGCGGGTTTAACGAACAACTGGGTTATTAGGTACTGTCAAAGTCAAGATGCGTCACGATCATTGGCTAAAAGCTGGCATGGCGGACCTCCAGTGTTTCCGTTTTAGGAAACTCAACACAACCAACATTTTTTCATATATAACTTTGTTTGTCTACATAAAAATAAAATTGTATTATAATGTTAGTTTTATATTTTTTTCCAATTTCTCTATGGTGTTACTAAGACCTAGGCCACTATGAAATTGGTTCTTTTATTATAGATTCGTAGTATAGATGACATGGCTGTAGTTTTAGGTAACTTTATATTATTTTTAATATTATTTAATTCAAATTTTTTTGATGAGATTTAATATAAAATAAAAATCATTTGTTTTAAAACAGAAATATTATTATTTGATAAAATTATTAACTCAATGCAAGGCCAAGTATTTAATTATCTAACTGTATTTAGTTTGTTTCTGTGAATCTATTTACCCATTATTAAAGTAATTTAGCAGGGTTTATGTAATTTATGCAATTTAATTACATACTTTTTTATATTTTTAACTTAGTTATTCTTCTCGTATTAGGTACCTAAGTAGTTTAATGTTGGATTTCAACAACATACAAAAATCCGTTAGTGGCATTAGTCAGTTCTCTATAAAAAAGGGCAGACACGAACCAAACGAACAGTTTATATTTTCTTACATTATAAAATGAATTTTCTTAATAAGAGATTAATTTTCTTATATTAAGAAACTATAAACTGTTCTAATATAATATTCTCTAACGCTAGGTGGAAGCACGTTATTTGGCAGGCCCATCTAAAGCACCAAGTAGCATGAGTCATCAACCAATTTATGAATATTTTCTTAAAAATGTCAATATATTTTACTTAAAATATGTTAGATAATAGTCATAATATCAGGCGCATGGCAGAAAACAATAAAACTACAAATATTTCTGTTTTCTGTGAATACTACCTACACTAGTAAAACTAGCATTTGCGATACTGGTTTTGTTTAATTTATCAAGTTTTTTTTTAATAAAGATGTTCTTTTTTTTTAGAAACTGAATTTGGGAATGGCGGACCAATATTAAAATAAAAATAAAATAATAATTCGCCAAGCCGCCTGTCACTCAATTGTACTATGCTCCAGTTTTTGTATATTTACATATAATTGTACCAAATATTTGATCCGGTCAAAGGTAAACTTTATTAATTTATTAAAAAAAACCTACTTCAAACGACAAAATGTTACGGCAGATTGTGGTGATACGAATCGATGTACATTATGACAGGTTTTTTTATGATTTTTTCAAAAAGTACTGAACAAATTCTAAAGTTTTACTCATACAAAAAAAGAATAATCAAAATCAATTCTTAATCGCCAGAAAAATCTCATGACAAACATAAAAAAACATAGTCGAATTGATAACCTGCTTTTTTAAACTAGGTTAAAAAAGGTTTTTACACAGGTTAAAATGATTTAAAACACTCGTGCACTCATTGCCGCGACACTGCAGTAGGTACGCACGGCAGACTGAACTGAACATGCTCCTATCGTGATGGCATCGCAATTATCCTCACATGACAATATCACTAACAGGTAAGTAAAGCTATAAATTCATATAGAAGTAGAACTCCCAGTTATAGTTAGCCCTGCGCGACAAAAATCACTAAGCATTTTTAGCCAATCTCGAAACTAAGACGTTTCGCTCGCTCGGTCAATTAAGTTTTTACTAATTAAACCAAGCCAGTTTGTTTGACTCAGTGGCAAGTTCTGGGTAATAACTGATGACTTTGACTTTTTATAACCAAAATAATCAAATTGGAGCCGTTTGGGTAAGTTTGTCGATAGACCTCGGTGCTTTTAACCTTCTTGTATAACTATTAAATAAACATTTTCTACTATGAATTTCTTAAAATCTACAGATTTCAAGGTATGTAAACTACTAGATAAGGATCGTTGTTGATAGATTATTTTTACAGCTTGGATGTGTTTGAACTGGCTAATTTATTTAGTTTGTAACACGTTTCAAAGTATTTATATCAATTTAATTGAACTAAACTCTTTTGACTTTGACACCCGTAGCTGTACGTAACATTACTTTGAATGGTCTACGAGTTTCATATCCATATTTGTATTACCTTATTTATGACATGACTCTACCACTTAGAATACGGCGATCGTGGATTCATTTAATCCTTCCTCTGTTAATAATTAATCGAAATTAAATTTAATAATAGATATGGCTGTTTGGTCAAGGATTTGTGTAATTTGAGTGTTTATATTGGCTATTAAAAGTTCGTTAAGGGTCTACTGAATAGTTACGTTATGTTACCAGTATGATTGCTACGCCCACTATTAGATAATTTTAAAGTACTTACTCGTATTACTAGAATAAAAATAATACTAAGGGTTGAAGCGTTAATCTTCCTCTTAATTCATTCTTAACCTTTAGTCCGTGAATGCGGAATCAGTGGGAGATGTTGCCGCTGCAGCTTTTTAGTGCATTTTTTACGACAACAAAGGACCATTATAAGATAGAGAGATGATTTTGAAAGAAACACCGCCATTTCTTCTTCTTTTAATATTTGGCATCTGTGACTGACGCCTTTATTTTGTTTGTTTACGTTTGCTAAACGACAGTCAAACTAATTTACTTGACACTGGCAGAACTGTGGCAACTATGCCACAGAAGTCATAAACGAAGAAAAAGAAGAAGAATTTCTAGTCATTATACTGAGGCAGGGACATCATTATTCTAAGTGATTCTGAGCCTCTACTTTCGATCGATGGTGATTGGGTCTTAATCCACCACTAAAACCGCCAGACTACTAGTTCTGGCTACTGTAAAAAAATATTATTCACATGCAACCGTTTACGTAAAGTAATATCACTGGGACTCATTCAGCTAGACAGGACCTCAACGGAAATGTTTGGAGACTGCGTAAAACACAGAGCTGAAGCGCTACGCATTCTAATTTCAATTTTACCTAAAGCCGCGCTTACATTATTCTGTCGTGACGCGTCATATGCATATCGCATCTATACATTTTGTATGATTAGAACTATATTACTAAAGCGCAGTGTGTTCTGTAAATGTATGGATACGATATACTGAGACATTTCACGACAGAATAATGAAACCCTAGCTTTACTTGTTACCTTAGAAAACAGAAGTTTAAAGTATTTTTATTTATATAACCCAACATGCGGCTTATATTTAAGTTAATAAACCTCTAATTCTTTTTTAGGTTTGTCACGGTGTTTCGCTAAACACGAGTGTCTCTACACTCGAGCGGTAGCGTCCTTACGCTTAACCACAGAACAGATATTAGTTCTGCTTATCTTAACTTGTTTTAACGTATGAACTTTGGAAGATACGTGCAACGACGCTGATAAGGCCGCAGGAAAAAACTAATTATTTATTTGGTGATTCTGCACAATCATGCGGCCACAGATAATGGTATATCTAGATGGCATCTGCAATCAGTAATCATAATCACGCTTAGCCTTATTGCAGGAAGTAAAAAAATGCTAGCGAATTTAATGAACGGCTATCAACATGTGTGCTAAAGTGCAAGTAATGTTACTGTGTGGCTACATGACGTTAAAGCACTGCTATTGGATCTCGGCCGTCGTGAAGTTATCCGCTTCGATGCGCAATAGAGCTTTCTCAAACTAAATTTTTGTTGCGCATCACAAACGGCTAGCTTTACGATGGCCGAGGTCCGTTAGCAGTACACACATCCAACCATCTTTACTTTTTAATATAAAAAGGAAAAATTTGCATTTTTGTATTTTTGTTTGCAAAACACAAAAACTGGTCCGATTTCAAAAATTAATTCACATAAGAATTCATTAAAATTAATTCACATAAGAGTAACATAGGCTATATTTATTACCTACCGCCCCGGCTTGCGGTGCGGTTTCATCGCACCCGCGCGAAGCTGGGACGGACTGCTAGTCACATTATATAGCCCTGGCCTCATACTAAATTTCCTGTATCATAAACTGCGAGTACTATGATACTATTACGGCTATGATTCTGCTTAGAGGGACGTGAGCTATTTTTTATGTAGCGCGCAAAGCCACGGGCAGCAGCTAAAACTGTACAAAAGTACAATATCATATCTAACGTTATAACATTTTCGTTTCTGATTTTATTCGCATTTTCTGTTTTTACTGTTTTAGTGTGTAATACTCATTGTCGTATAATATTGAAATTGAGTAGTTTTATTTTGTATTAGACAGTATAGGTCTCACGACGGATCTCGGCCGTAGTGAAATTAGCCGTTTCGATGCGCAATGGAGCTTTTTCAAACTAAATTGTCTTTGCGCATCACAAACGGCTAACTTCACGGAAGCCTAGATCCGCGGATCTCGGCCGTAGTGAAATTAGCCGTTTCGATGCGCAATGGAGCTTTTTCAAACTAAATTGTCTTTGCGCATCACAAACGGCTAACTTCACGGAAGCCTAGATCCGCGGATCTCGGCCGTAGTGAAATTAACCGTTTCGATGCGCAATGGAGCTTTTTCAAACTAAATTGTCTTTGCGCATCACAAACGGCTAACTTCACGGAAGCCTAGATCCGCGGATCTCGGCCGTAGTGAAATTAACCGTTTCGATGCGCAATGGAGCTTTTTCAAACTAAATTGTCTTTGCGCATCACAAACGGCTAACTTCACGGAAGCCTAGATCCGCTGTGCGACCTATACATCTTTTGAGTAACTATTTGGAATGCTTTGGTATGCAATATCGGGGGCAAACAAGTTCGGGGGCAAACGACCGTAACCCGCCCGTTTTCTATTTGTATGTAGTCGAATAAAAACCGTTTATTACATATCAAGAGAGCACTGGTGGTCTAGTGGTAGTGACCCCGCCTTCCGATCCGAAGGTCGTGGGTTCAAACCCGGTCGTGCACCAATGGATTTTTCTGTTCGAAAAATTTATGTGCGCAATGCCAGTGCTCTCATACGGTGAAGGAAAACATCGTGAGGAAACCGGCATGTCCAAGAACTAAAAATTCGAAAGACATGTGCCATCCGCCAATCCGCATTGGGTCCGCGTGGTGGATTAAGACCCAATCACTCTCGCCTGAGAGTAGGCCAGTGTCCCAGCAGTGGGAACATTAGAAAGCTGTCATGATGATTACATATCAAGAAGCCACATAGTATCAAATATACTTGGCGAGACCAGAATAGCTCTAATTAGCAATTTTATGTGGCAATAGACTATTATAGCTCGCAGAATCAACCACCTGGGAATAAACTATCTTGCTATCAAATAACAACTGACTCGTAATTTAAAAATAAATAACCACGATTGCATGGTATAGCCAGTGTCCGGGGATGAAGTGTATTACTACAATGTCGCCAAGCAGCAATGCGAGCATTGCTGTGTTCCGGTTCGAAGGGTATGGTTTCCGGTGAAATTACAGGCACATGAGACTTTCCATCTAACGTCTCAGGGTGGTAACACGCAAGTGATATCTATGATGTTGCATGCGTACATAGGCTACGGTAACCGCTCAAGTGGGCCGTACGCTTGGTTGCCACGTTAGTGGTATAAAAAAAAAAAAAAATGTCGAGGTAAAAAAAATAAATCATATGATATAATAAATATTGGCGGACATTTCACACAACACCACCTTCCCATTTAAATAAATAAAATAAAAATAAAAAGGCATTTATTCACACACATTATTTTATAACTAAGTAGTAACTTATTTAATAGTTTTATTATAATAGCAATAGTAGTAATAACTATAGTTATACATAAATGGTGGATGTGAATAGGTCGAGGACTCAGCCACGCTGTTTTTCAGCCTCGCCTTGACGATGACTAAATGCCCTTTAAACTAAGCAAAGCTTGTACTTTAGAAGCAAGCTACATAAATTTTGTTTTTGTAAATACGTAGTACGTTTCGTAAGTACCCAGACACGGAACAAATACTTGCAGATCTTGCAAACATTTAATCGTAGCGGGAATCGAACCCGCAAGCACTCGCTTCTCTATTGGCCACTCTCCCACCGCACCAACGAGGTCATCTACGTCACTACAAAAGTAATTTCAATATTCGTTTGTCGTGGCATTCTTCGTACCTATATAGTATAATGATGACTTAGAATTAGTGAGGAACTTAAAACCTTGCCAGCGAACAATAAAGTAGTTAAAAAAACTAATTGATGCCAATTTAAAAAACTTGATTTCAGAATTTAATTATTTATTACTGTTGCATTGTATTCTCACGACAAATGGGGTGTTTAAATAAAGTTGTAAAAATACTCATTTCCAGAGTCTTTAGGGATTGTGGTTCTGGCTTTCTGGACTCCATTTCTTCCCATCGTAAAAGACGTTTAAGAGATTACACCAGGGAATGAGCAGCAGCATTCTCCTGAGGATCGATTACCGATACTGCGATCACCAATCCGTTTGTAAAGCGTTTATGCCCACCATGAACTGGGGGTTTATCTGCTATGGCCTAGGAGATTCCTTACGAATAACGTGTAACTTAGTAACATGTATACGTGCCATGGTGTGGAATTGTAAAATTGTTTTCGGTATCTGTGCTGTTCCAATAGCAATAGTTTCATTATTGATATGTTAACTTTGAAAAACAGACAGACGAGCATTAAAGCGTGACTCGTCGACGACGATTCCACGCAGATATCTTAACGAGCCCACGTTTGGTCATAGCGAATATGGCTCCAGGACAACGAATGAAATGGCCCTCAGTCACGGCAGCGTCGCTATTTCTGGCACCCTGGTAGCGGCTTGTGTAGATATGCAATCATCATTCCACGAGACCTAACTTAGACCCGGTTTCCACTGCGAGCGAAGCGGACTTCGTAATGATGACTCAGCTCCGCTCCCTTAGAAATGATGGAGTTCATTTCAACACCGCTCGACTATTTCTTGGTAGAAACTCAAGTTTGCAAAAGCTTTTTGCGAGTTCAACGGAGTCCGTACGGAGTCCGTACCGTTCGCGGTGGGCTTTAGACCGGGCTTTAGACGGAACATCCATAGAGATAAACTATTTTGTCTTTAGTTAGGTAAATAATACTGTGAAAACCTTCGGAAAGGTTAATTTTTATTACATAATAATATTCTTTAATTTACGGGATCTGTCATTTATATTATAATAAAACCGCTCCAAAATATCTATCTATAACATTAAGTTCGCTTGCGTGTTCCAAGATAAAAAGTTTTATTTGTTTCAATCTATCTTTAGCACTAAACCAAATTAAATTGAAATCGGTTTAGCTGTTACGACGTGATTGAGTAACAAACATTTAGACAAACTTTTGCATTTTTATAATATTAGTATAATTTAATCACTTAGAACCGGCATAGGAAGATGGGTTCTCTTATAAAGAAAAATAAAAATCATCATAATAATATAATAGTTTTATTGAACTCGAGCCAAAATAGAATTAAACCTAATAGGTCATTTTTTGTGCGCCGATAAGCAACAGCAATAATAAATTAATAAAACATCAAAAATCTAATTATGATTGATAAAAACTCGATCAAGAAACAAATTGCTTGATGCTTGTAATGGCACTTCTCAAATTAAATTCTAAATATACTTTGCAAAAGGTTACAATGGTGTCGATTCTGCTGTAGTAACATTTTCTAAACTAAACTAACTAAAATTGTTTCCGTCCTTTTCTAATGAATCTTCAATTCAATTCAATTCATTTATTTCATGCTCCATGTACAATGTATTCAGCTTTGGTGTAACTTAATGATAATGCTGTAGGTGAGTACATGGACCCTGTAAGGCCGTTGCAAGTTAGTTATAGGTACCAGTAGTTTACATAGTTCTAATAATTATGCAATATTTTAAATCTATACTAATTTTAATTATCGTGTATTGATTATCTAAATAATTACCTACAGTTACATTTCGAGACAGTTTACAATTTAAATGGATACAAAAGCGAAATTATTATTATAGTCTTAATTTATTATTATTAAAAGGGCTGCGATAATTTTAGTTATCTAAGTTTAGAAAATGCTACAACAGAATCGACACCAGTGATGACTGTTAGTCATTTTCATCATTATATATGTATAATAAAGTAGGTACTTACTAAAATTGAACTGTTATTAATTCGTAAAGCCTAATTGATAGATTCAGGCGTTATTTTGCGGATATCCCGTTACAAGATAGAAAACAGACGAAAAATCTCTAGTACTACTCCGCTTAACCTCAGGTCGCTTCAGGTTAAGCGGAATAGTACTAGTAATTTTTTGTCTGTTTTTTATTTCGTAAAGCCTGTTTACGAAATAAAAAACAGTTATACAAACATGTAATTTACGTACTAAATAATACTACTTTAATCAGACTTTTACAGGAGCACGCGTTGACCACCGTCCGGTTGATTATATTTCCTTGTCATACTTATATTATGTCAATGAACAAAGACAATAAATGGTCTTTTTTAACATAAGAATGTCCGTTTTAAAAGACACATTAGCTAACAGAAGTTTAAAGTACATTTATGAATAAGGCCCTGTGTCCATAATAGTAAAACTAATAGCACTAGCTATCATATTGTCCGCAGATTACAATCTAATCAAGATCACCGTAATGGCGACTTCTTTTTTACATGATTACTATTGGAAGATCCGTCAATTTATATAGCATGACTATTTTATTAGATTGTATCGTATAACAGTAATGTCATTCGTAAAAGCTGGCGTGCGACAAACTCTGCCACCTTCTAAAGCCTCCTAAAATTTATCATGATCTATCGCACAAAAAACGCGCTATCGACGCTGAGACGCTGATATGAATAAAAGTAAATGTTCAAGAAATAGAAAGTTTTTTTTTAACACCGATTTCGGTTTTTTTTTTTTATACAACTGAAGTGGCAACCAAACGTACGGCTCACAAGATGGTAAGCGGTTACCGCAGCCTATGGACGCTTGCAATACCAGATGTATCACTTGCGGGTTGCCACCTTGAGGCTAAGATCGAAAGCCTCATGTGCCAGTAATTTCACCGGAAACCATACCCTTCACACCGGAACACAGCAATGCGAGCATTACTGCTTTGCGGCAGAAATAGGTATGGTGGTAGTCCTTCCCCGGACGAGCTCTAGTTTCCATCGTCCATCGGTATTTCAAACTTTGAGATTCATTTACAACCCGTATCGTTGTGACATACACGGGTTAAGTTGATATATTACTTTTCCAATCTAATCTTATTCTAGGGCCTAGACAGTAGGCGGTTTTTTAGCTCATAGAGTTACAAAACTGATTTTACTGTGTTACTATAATTATTATTATATTGGTAGATTGGAGGTTTTTGGCTCGGGATCGAGACGTCTGGAGGGAATAGGGGGAGGCCTTTGCCCAGCAGTGGGACACCAACGGCTGATATAATAATATAATAATAATTATTATTAATTTAACGTGAATGAGTCGTACAAGTCATACTAGTACAAGAGCGAAGAGACTTATTGTTAAAGTAAAGTAAAGTACAATAAATGTTTATTTTGACAAAATAAGACACATATTATTATACAGGGTGCAAAGTAAAATGGGTAGGTAGGTACATTAGTAAATTGTCAGTGTGAAGTGTGCATTAAATAATTTTTATTAACACCTAAAAAATTTTATAAAATAAAAAATGTATCTACCTACCTGTATATTAATACATAAGATATCAATTTAAAGTAAGTGTTTCTGTATCGGTAGTCAATTTCTTGGTCGCTTTGGTCTCATGGTATATTCTTAGATGGGCGAACCCATGATCAAAGAAAACATATTGTACCATGGCCGAACCACCTAATTTAATAATTTAATATTTAATTCTTCATTTGAAAAACATTTGACATTCACCCTCCATCAAGTTATTATCTATACAGAACTTAATTTCTGTTTTAGACTCTTTTTGCAGCAACACAGATGGATCCTTTCAAATTCAGATGATTAAATATTCAAATGGGTTCTGCGTGATTGAGCCACGACATTACAAACAAAATTACTTCAAACTTTAAACTTTCGCGTGGTTTTAAGACTTTGCATAAATTTAGAGTTTGGACTTGAGGGAGGTAAGGGCTGATATTGAGGAAACGCTTGCGAAATGGGGTACCTAATATCATTTGATCCCACTTTTTTTTCATTTGAACCCGAAAATATTTAACATGAATTCTAATTTAGTCCCAATTCAAGTTTAAGTATAGTAAGTAGGTTAAGTTTGCTGCCTCGTATTGCATGATAGCCTTCTAATGTTCCCACAGCTGGGACACAGACATATTCTCGAGCGAGAGTGATTGGGTCTTAATCCACCACGCGGACCCAATACAGATTGGTGAATGGCACCTGTCTTTCAAACTTTTAAGTCCTGGACATGCTGCTTTCTTCACGATATTTTCCTTCAATGTATGAGAGCACTGGCATTGCGCATAATTATTAAAAAAAAAAAAACATTAGTGCTGGACCGGCTTCTAACCCACGACCTTAGCATCGGAACCAGAGACTAGACTAGACGACCAGTGCTCGTCTACAAGGCTCTTAATCCTTGTTATTCAAGAAGTGTGTACTTCACCGTACTCCTGACGGGATGGTCATACTAATGCTCATAGCCTAACTGTAGTTGCCGCTGTAAAACAAAGGTGGACAGTAGCGCAACTACAGTCTTGCCAACGAATCTCGGCATCGTGAAGTTTTGTTAAAGACAACTAAGGCTGGATTCAACCAACTTTTAGAATAACTATTCCGCAGAATAAGAAATGACAAATACAAGTTAACTGTCAGTTTACTCGCGAATAACTATGATTTACTCGGAGAATAGCACCTATTCGAGTTTGGTCGAATCTAACCTTAGTTCGAAAAATCTGCATTGCGAAACAGCTAACTTCACGACATTCGAGATTCATTAGCAGCACTAAATACATGGACTAATGCACTCTAGATATGGAATTCGGCGAATTAAATCGCTAGCGGCGTTTTTAAAACATTTTGTAATAACGTTCTGCGACAAGAAATATTAATTTTGTCGAATCTAACAACATTTTAAGTACTCGTATTTTAAAACAGTTTGTAATTAGTCAGTTGTTAGTCGACAAACAAATTTAACAATGCGGTAAACTAGTTAAAAGACAGTTTGCACTTTTGTGATTAAACTCGCTCAATCAAACTGGTGATTTGTTAAGCATACAAATACATCAGAATTTAATACTTACTAATAAATAATCTTGAGCAAGCTAACTTAAGACTGATATGACAGAAAAGATTTGCAACGAAATACGCTTTCGACTGCGACTCTCACAGTCTACAAACTCTGTCACCAGAGTTAGCGACTGACTCATACGATCGTATTTTTTACATAGACTCGGTTGCACAAATTGGTTTGGTGTGCGAGCGTGTTGAACAAGATGCACTACTGTTTCTAAAATGTACATTGTACATACACGCGGTGATTGAATAAAGATTCGGTAGATATGAAAAACAACTTTCGCTACACCAAAGATTTTATTCAAACGTTGTTACTAAAAGGACGTTTAGGGACGTATCGGAAAAACATTTAAAAATACATCAATGTCGTTCTTTGTCGTATAAAGAGAAGTTATTTAGTCGTAAATATGGTAAGAAGTCGTGTAAATTGGTTCAGTGGAATATATTGGTTTTTATTACCATAGAAATACGATTACACGTAAAAGAAATTTAGAATATCAGTTTGTAGGATGAAAGAAGATTGTTAAAACAAAATAAGGCGAGTGTGAATGGTACAATTGAAAAGGGAAGACCTTGAAACACCTAAGTATACCATAATCAAGAAAAGCCAGGTCAAAAGTACCCTAAACCGACGTGCCTGTGTGAAGAATGTGATGAGAGTGAATGAAGCAATGAGGTGTGTCATGAACGTAGCTAGTAGAAATCCGTGGTCTCTGCCTACCCCTACGGGATACAGGAATGATTATAATATGTATTACTAAAGTTAGAAGAGATTTTCCATGTATGCCCTAGAATGCCCCTAAGTGCTGTTGTGTTGATAATGAGTGTCTATTGTCTAGGTCATGAGCATATAGGTAAAGGTTCTAGTACACAGATAAGGTGCGGGCTATGTACGGTTGGTTTGCGTTAGGTATACCCAATACCAAGAGTAAGAGCGATACTGTCACTATAGTGAACGAATGGCAATGATGCAATGTAATTGAGGACGGTATACAAGGCTTAACCTGTCATCTTAAGTTGTATAAACTTAAGATGTATCAGGTTAAGCCTGCTTTCACACCACGCTTTGCCAGAGAATCGCAAAAGAGAAGACCTCATTGGATAACATCGTTTTTGATATCGTAGTTGTCGATTTATTTCAAAATTACAAGTTCTATCGGATTTAAATTTGCAAGTATCATGTCTATTTTGTTTCTTCTTTAATTATCAGTTAGTTAACAGTTTTGTAACATTCAAAACAAAATAACCCACTAAAAGCATTTTATGTACTCTAATTAAATCCACTATGACTCTCAATTTAGAAATAAATGTACAACTACACTATTAAGGAAACAAGAGTATTCTGAGGGCTCTTAAAAGTTATAACACAGGAAAATATACGAACTCACAGTATGAGATGTATTGTTCATTGAAACAGATTGCATTATGACATTAAAATTTTACTATGCGGGTGTTTTAAATTATATCAAGCAACAAACTGTTATATATAAACCCTACTTATTGTGTTCTAGTGCTAATCAGTTGAAACTATTTGTGATAATGGGTGTTTTATTTGTGATATTTGTTATATTCGCCTCCGTCTCGCTGGACTGTACAGGTAAGCATGGAGTTAGATTTTTGGAAAATCTTTCTACCTTATAGACAATTATTTATAATTATGACGACAGATCTCGGCCGTTGTGAAGTAAGCCATTTTGATGCGCAATGGAATTTACAAATAATTATCTTTAGCAGATACTATATAATATAACTTCCAATGTCAGAGTTTTTCGATCTAAACAAAATTGTTTTCAGTAGATATCTACAATAACTTCCAAAGTCTAGAAGGGCAATGTTGATTATACGTCCGGGGAAGGACTACCACCATACCTATTTCTGCCGCCAAGCAGTAATGCTCGCATTGCTTTGTTCCGGTTCTAAGGGTATGGTTTCCGGGGAAATTACAGGCACATGAGACTTTCCATCTAACGTCTCAGGGTGGTAACACGCAAGTGATATTATGATATTGCTTGCATACATAGGCTGCAGTAACCGCTGATCATCAAGTGGGCCGTACGCTTGGTTGCCACTTTAGTGGTATAAAAAAAAAACAGCCAAAATTATAGTTGCTGGATCGAATTTGATACTTTACGACGAAAGTGTCGAAAACTACAGTGGAACTGTAGTTTCTGTCATTGTTTTAGTAAAATTGAAAAATCACTCTAAATTTTTTGAAGACAGGGTTTAATTTTAGTTTTTAGTCAGTCTGTAACGGTGCGAAATAGTTATCCCAGCTAGCATGAGCACAGTATTGTAGGCAACGACTGTTCTACTACGGAAGAGTTAACAAATACCTACCTAGAAAAAAAAAATCATAGAAAATTGTAGTTTCTCTTTACATTACCGAAGAAAAAAACCGTCGTTTTCAGAGCTCAAGCTTGCCTGGCTGGATGCTGCATGAAAAACAAACTCGAAACTTGAAAACGAATATTATCTTGAATATTTTCAAAAAGTGTCGCCATGTCGTCGAGATTTGTTTCTTAATATTATTTAGAAACTTCAAAGTAAATTAAATCTTTAAACTATTCCGTTGTGAACAAATTAGTTTTGTAAAATTTAATTGAATTTGCAGATTTTGAAGGTCTAAAGGTGGTGCCCTACATGAGCATTTGCTTGATGTAAATATTCGCATCGAGAATTTGTTCGTTGTGAGCAAATGCTCGTGACACCTGAATTTTACAAATATAAATAAATAAATAAATAATGCTGGACAATCCACACAGCATCATCTAGCCCCAAGGTAAGCTGCTGTTGAACAGAGCTGTATTGTGGGTACTAGATGACTGATATACATATACTTACCAGAACACCCGGAACAAATATTTGTAGATCGTACAAACATTTGACCCGAGGCGGGAATCGAACCCGCAACTTCGCGCGTCGCCCGTTGCGCCACATCGGTCGTCAATATATGACTGTTCTCCTCAGCAGTTAGTAGTCAAAATGATTTCAGTGCTCGTGCTAGCTACTGATTTGTAATATAAAATATTTTAAGGGATTCGCCAAAAAAACAGCCAGCCAATAGGTGGAGCGCGCTTGTGTGCTCGGCGCTCGTTAGCGAGCTGCTCGGCGTTGTACGAGTGCTTATCAAAAAACTCGTTTGACAAACGTAATAAACGTGTCGTCCTGCTTTTTTTTTTTGTTTTTTTTTTAACTATAATGGTAAAAAACAGACGAAAAATCTATAGTACTATTCCGCAATAACATTTTAACTGATGAGGTCGCACAGTTACCACAGTTAACCTCAAAAGAAAAATATCTTTACTACTAAAGTGGCAACCAAGCGTTAGGCCCACTTGATGGTCAGCGATTACCGTAGCCTATGTACGCATGCTACATAGACATCATAGATATTACTTGTTACCACCCTGAGACGTTAGATGGTAAGTCTCATGTGCCTGTAATTTCACAGGAAACCATACCCTTCGAACCGGAACACAGCAATGCGAGCATTACTGCTTGGCGGCAGAAATGGGTATGGTGGTAGTCCTTCCCCGGACGAGCTATATCACAAAGAACTCTACTACTCTTACACTACTACTCTGTTGTCAATTTGACAGCAATTTTGGAATTTCTTTTAACGCACTGTGATGGAATTTGTATAAAATAATAGATGATTCTTCGGATAATCTGAGTTTTATTTTATAACATTACATTACAAAACAGGGACATGAACAATACAGCTCATTGTCATATTTATTCGCATACCAAAGACAAAGCTTTAGTTTTTGGTTTACACCACGAAGGTATTTCTAAAGTACTAAAGAGGCGCTGTTAAAAATCCTATACAAATTGACAGCTGGACGATACGTTTACATTTACGATTGTCGAACGGCTTTTTTGTGATTCACTCGCGCGTTACAAGTCGAATATTAAGCTTCAGAATGCTGAATATTCGACTTGTAACGCGCTAACATTGAGTGACTATTCATGTCGCCACCTTAAACCAGCATCAGCTGTTCGAGACTTAATAAAGTAAGTAAGTAAGTTCGCATGAGTCAGTGGCCATCATGGCCATCATCATCATCATCTCTGTCATGGCCTAACAACTTTGAAAAAGCCGAGACAGACTGCTTAACGTGCCCTCGGGCACAGGAGCGCTCAGTTAATTAAAGAAGACTTAATAAAATTGGTTTCAAATATTTCAGCCAGCCCGTTCGATTTAGCAAACTTCCCAACCTGGGATGAGTTTATGCAGACTTCCGGTTGGTACGATGGCAAGATCGTGGGAGGGCAGGAGGCTTTTATCGAGGACCACCCCTACCAGGTGTCGTTTATCGTGGACAACCGATACTTCTGCGGAGGATTTATTATCAGCGAGTATTATATATTAACTGCAGGTCATTGTGCTCAAAAGTAAGTTAAAAGTAGAATAACACTTTGTTTGCCCGAGTTTGATGGGACCGATTACCGTTAACCATTAATAGGCCGTCTCATCTTTGTCATTTAATCTTTTTCTTCTTTTTTTTATCTTCTTTAAATAAAAATGAATTGCTGTGCGTTGGTCTCGCTAAAACTCGAAAACCGCGCTGGACCGATTTGGTTAATTTTGGCTAAAAGTTTTAGACGTAGAAGAAAAAAAAATCAGTCAGCTAGTCACATAAAAAGTATAACAATTCAATAAAAGTTCAATTCAATGGTCATTAGGATTTAAATCTGATTTTTCAATAAGTGATTCTCATTTTAAAAAGCTTCTTATTTTTGCTAAATCCGTTCCGTGAACAGCTTTATTACTTCACAGCGTAGACCCAAAGACAATGCTCCTTCGTGCAGGCAGCTCCTACCGCAAGAACGGTACGATAATCCCCATCGCTGAAGTGACTCCTCACCCTGAGTACGACAATCCACGTTTCGACAAAGACGTCGCTGTGATAAAGACCGTGGACCCTATACCGCTGGATAATGTGACCATGATGGCGATACCTCTGCCGCCTCTTGAACGATCAATGGTTGGGGGTTCGGATATCTGGGTCAGCGGCTGGGGTAGAACTGAGGTGAGAGCTAGATTAGAAATGCCATTAATCATAGCTTAAACATACATATTGTTGGAAAAACCACACGAAAAATGATGAAGCTCATATTATACCATTAAAAATAACACTTGATGATCTTTTCAAGAATTCAAGATATTTATTGCATAAATAAGTGTTACAGAAGGTCTTAAAAGTAATATGGCACTTAGAACTTATTTGCCCTTTTCAGGCATTGCAAATTATATGTAGGCTATCTATGCTGGGCGCTAAGCTGCTTACATAAGAGTACTAGTATCTATGTATTTAGTGATAATTGTGTACTAGGTCACTGTTATAACTGTCTTATTTTCATTAAAAATTTTTGTGTTTTACAAAAATAAAGTAAAGAAAAATTGTTTATCACTGCATAATACATCAAAAAAAAAGAGCTAGTTAAACAACATACAACTAGGGGTATCCAAAACTTGTATGTACATACAGAAACTGTTACAAAAATAGACTGATATCTTATGATCCCCACACTAGGCTAAGCCTGTATCGTGGGAACCTACGTACGGTTATTAAGTTTAAGGTAAGAAAGAAAAAAATAAAATACATTTATTGACTCCAAAAAAACAAACAAAAGAATAAGCAATAAAAGAAAATTAAGTAGTAGTAAACAGGTTATTAAGTAGTAGTAAACAGGTTATTAAGTGGTGTCAATATTGTGAATTTTGATGAATGTTGAATGTATTCCATTATACATTATTAGTTATCAACAGATCCAGGACCAATATAAGTTTTGAGTCATGTTCTCAGCAGTTCTCTTTTCATTGTTGATTGCCGTCAAAATGTAGTTTATAATGATAAAAACCATTGGACTAGTAATAAAAAAATATTAACAGTTCTATTGACAAGATAATTAGTTATATAGAACAAATAGGACAGTTTTTGTGTTAACGGTTCTACCATAAAAGTACTGGGATAAAAAGTTTTAACAGTTCAAAATCTGTAACTTTCCAGCAAGGTGCCAGTTCAATTCCTGAGAGGCTGATGGACGTCCAGATCCCAGTCGTGCACTACATAATATGCCTTATCGTCTACCCCACTGTGCTGACGCGAAACATGTTCTGTGGTGGTAACTACTTCTTAGGAGGCAAGGGAACTTGTCAGGTACGTTGTTTCCAAGGCCACAGCTAACGCTTTTCTGGGAGATGAGGCTTCAATTAGAAATATACACTAAGTTTGTTGCAAATAAATGATATATTTGACGACCAATGTGGCGCGGTGGGCGAAGGTCCGCCTGCGACGCAGAGGTTGCGGGTTTGATTCCCGCCTTGGGACAAATGTTTGTAGGATCTGCAAATATATGTTCCTAGTGTTCTGGATGTTTACTATGTATAATAAAAAATATCTATCTATGTATTGTATTGTACTAAATATATATCAGTTATTTAGTACCCATAATACATCTCTGTTTAACAGCAGCTTACCTTGGGCTAGATGATGCTGTGTGGATTGTCCAGCATTATTTATTATTTTATTTATTTAAAATAGGTTGGGGAAAAAGTTTATTCGCATTTTTCAAATAAATTCAAAACATTTTTAATATAGTTTATTTACATTTAAGTAAAGTATGTAGGTACCATTTTGTTCGATAAGTTTTTGCCATCTTGTAGGTAGGGACATGATCCCATTGCTATAGAAATTTTGGGGCTTCTGATCAAAATACCGCGACAAGTGGTTTTGGCAGTTCTCTCGTGATGTTAACCTGACACTGCCTAAAGAATTCTGAAGAGACCGAAACAGGTGGAAATCTGAAGGTGTAAGGTCAGGACTATACGGCGGATGCATTAACACCTCCCAGCCAAACTCTCTTAATTTTTGCTGTGTGGCTAAAGATATGTGAGGTCTAGCGTTATCATGATGAAAAACCACACCCCTTCTGTTGATTAATTCCGGCCGCTTTCTCTCAACTTCTTGCTTTAATTTCATCAGTTGTTCGCAGTATAATTCAGAATCGATGGTCCTGCCTGGTGGTAACAGCTCATAATGAATAATGCCCTTCCAATCCCACCACACACACAATATCACCTTGTTGCGAGTTAACCCGGGTTTCGCCACAGTCTGTGAAGCCTGACCGGCCTTCGACCACGACCTTTTTCGCACGTTCTTGTCGTACGTGATCCACTTTTCATCACCAGTTATCAGCTTCTTTAAAAAGGGTTCGGTTTCATTACGTCACTTATCTTGACAGTACGAAAAACAAATAAAAATCACACATTTTCCTAATTTAAATTTGGAATTATGTTCTTTAAAATTTAAACTTTTAATGATACCAAAACCAGCCAGATACAAATAGTATAGCCAAAGAGATTTTATGACAAGTTCATACATACTATAATGCGAAAAGACTTTTTCCCCAACCTAATATTATGATTATGATGATAGCATTAAGTTCGCTTTTGTAAGCGTATTTTAAGTTGTGCAATAAAGTATTTTCTATCTATCTATCTATCTATCTATAGTTCATGGTAAGTATGAGTCAGGCCAGTTCTGGTGACAGAGTTTTTAGGCCACCCAAAGGCCTCTGTCAAAAAAAAAGCCAGCACCGACTGCGTGCCATGCACGGGAGCGCTCGGTTGAAATCTCCACTGGCGGTCACTCATCTAAATAGTGATACGCGAGTGCCTGGTTAGCAGCGAGAAAGAGATTGCCCTGGGGCAAATGTTTGCATGATCTGTAAATATTTGTTGTACGTATGCGACTGTTGATTTATAGTTTCTCAGTGGATAACGAGTTAGGATCAATACCACAATCTCAGATTTTATTTCTTTGTTTTTCTGCTCGAATGAGTAAGCTCGTCTAGCTGTTAGAACATTATAAAGCTGACTGTGATGATGATAAATCAATACTTGGAATACGTTTCAGGGTGATTCGGGTGGTGCAGCTATTCAGGACGGAGTAGCCGTAGGCATCGTGTCGTTCGGCCGAGGTTGTGGCCAGGCCATGTCCCCGAGTGTCTTCGCGGACATCGCCGCTCGACCCATTAGACTTTTTATTCAAGAAATCACTGGACTTTAAAAATTGATTACCTCGTCTCATTCCCTTTTCAATAAACATTACAAATTGAAATAACAATTAAATGCTTTCTTCTACAATCTACAATTTTATGTGTGTTTTTTAAAATTATTAGATATGTAATCTTTATTGAAAGAATTTTGAGCGGTACAATTGTATGAAATAACTTGTAGATTTTTGATATATTTATGGCATTTGTCGTAAATTCGAACGAAAATCTACAAAATTTACACTTTTGTACAAAGTTGACTTGTAACGTTTATTGAATAGGGGCCAGATTAACACTGACACACAAGTTGTGACCAAATACCTAATATCTTATAAGAAGAAGAAAAAGAAGTAGTACTTGTTAAAAATATGTCGTGTTGATAGTTTTTAAGACCAAAGCTCTCTGACTGCGTTCACATTACTTACCTACGTGTAGGCTTATACGAAAACCACTGCGTTGTAATTTATGAAACTGTATGAATCACGGCACATCGCTTGCGCAGACGTAATTCGTGATAAATAAGGTCACGTAGACCGACGCGACTGCGTACCTTACGTAGAATGGAGCGTCAACGTGACCTTGTATTCAATGACATTCCCTTTATTAGACGTCTCACCAAACAACTTGAACATGCACAACTTTGCTCTGCGTGACTACGCGCGGTAATTACGTCTACGTGCATACGGTGGCGGTGTGCTGTGGCCTTTATTGTTTTTAATAACACGTTATTTTGAGACTCACACATATACATTTTGAGACCATTGGGGTGTAGATTAGAACATGCCCAGTTTTTTGCAAATGCAAACGTTTACTGAAATACTACACAGACTTTTGTGTTTTTGAATCTGGGGTGTACCAGTGTCATTGAAATTTGTCCATTTACAGTTTGAATTGACTAAAAAAAAGACGATGTAGGTAAGTATATTATTTAATTAAAAAATTCTTTTTAAATCCTACTTTTATTGATACATTAATTATTACTTTGTAGCGTAATAATAATAAATTCAACTCTATATCACAATATTAGAAGTAAATATATTATATACTTCTTTTTATTATACTAACAAAATATCTTAATCTATACTTATAGGTCTCACAACGGATCTCGGCCGTAGTGAAATTAGCCGTTTCGATGCGCAATGGAGCTTTTTCAAACTAAATTGTCTTTGCGCATCACAAACGGCTAACTTCACGGAAGCCTAGATCCGCTGTGCGAACTATACTTGACCTAATTTAAGTTAATATAAATTTTGTAAATAGTTTAGCTATAATTAGTTTAGCTTTAATTAGTAACTTACTCGAATATTTTAAATAACGGAGCTACAACATTGAATACTATAATAAAATTCTTTATTTATAAATGTAATTTTTGAACAACGAATAATTAGTAGCTAGTATTCAGCTATTATTTCTCCTAAATTAGGCCTAACAAAAAATTAAAAACTCATTAGAGACAGGGATGCGGCTCAGAGCAACCGTATTGTTTTTTAAAAAAAATCCCAAAAATTTACCTCCTTTTGGTAAGTAAGTTTTCGTTCAAGGTACAACATTCTACAAGGTATAAGTAAGTTAATGTGAGCCAGTGGTCAATTTGGTGATAGTCATGTAGTGCAATATGGGGTTTGAAGTAACTAAACGGCGCTATCGATGCCGCAGGTAAACTATTATCTAGACACAAAATACATTTTATTATAATCATAATAATACTGGTATGGTAACCAGTTGTGTTTTTATTATTTAATAAATACATGATTTGTCAGTCAATAAAAAAATTGCCTTACATTATAAGCACAACTTATCAGAGTAGCATCTTTTTTATCACCCGCTTTGCTAGTAATCTTCATAAATATAAAAATGAATTGCTGTGCGTTAGTCTCGCTAAAACTTGAGAACGGCTGGACTGATTTGGCTAATTTTGGTCTTGAAATGTTTGTAAAAGTTTAGGGGCCCAACCATGAACTCTTATAGCGATTCAAATGAAGACCTAAACTAAATTGTCAAAAATTTTTATACCATGACATGATTGTCTAATTGATTTCATGGTACAAAATTTTTTGACAATTTAGTTTAGGTTTTCATTTGAATCGCTATAAGAGTTCATGGTTGGGCCCCAGGGAAGGTTTAAACAGTGAGAAAATATACAGGGTGTAAGAATTTGCTAAAAAAAATAACCCGAGTGAAACCGCGCCGGGTCCACTAGTTTACACTAAAAAAATACGATTATTTGTCACTAATATGATCTACTATACATTCTAAGTGCCCATCATCTATACTAAACTACGAACAGTAAACAAATCTATCTTAGTGCTTACTACGCGCGTAGCACGACTACGCAGACAACAGTGTGTCTACGCGCGTAGCATCACTGCTACATACCACTACGCACGTAGACTTGTGGAGGCGAAATATTACCCTGTGTTGTCATTCTGAAAAGAGTCTATTTTATGTCACTAGGTACTCTGAAAGTCTGCAATCCGTATTTCAGAACATTTGGAAATGTAAGTTTTTGTTTTTATAGTGTTAACCATCACACTAGGGGAATACTAAATATTATAATATCCCAAAAATGATTTTGCCTCAAGCGGGATTTGAACCCGCCTTCTTTCGCCGCCGCGGCTTCGAGCCGAAGACATCCCAATTATTATTTTGTCCAAGCGAGATAGGTCTCGATAGCTCAATTGGTAGAGCGCCCGCGTATCAAGTGGTGGATGCGGGTTCAAATCCCGCTTGAGGCAAAATAATTTTTGGGATATTATAATATTTGGAAATGTATTTTATGAACTCAATGAAGAAATAAAAGTCAATTTGTTTGAGACAGCAAAGCACAGTTACTAAGTGATTATATAAAATAGACCCCAGAACTTACAATTTTTCTATCATAGAAATGATGGCGTACGCAACGCCCGACACCATTGCTATGATGGAGAATATGCAAATAGTGACATTCTTCCACACCACCCAGTGGAAAGCCGTAAGGTCCTTGTTCCACCGCCACACCAGTTCCAACACACTTGGTAGGAGTAGGCCCATGACGGAGAGGCACACAGCGCCGACCAGCTCCATGAAAAGCTCCAGCCGAGGAATGGCTGAGCCAAGACCCACTGGAATAATATAAATAATGTTGCTATAGATTCTCTAACATGGTTAATATTCTGGGAATTATGCTGTTGGACAAATGTTTGCACTATTTGCAAATGTTTTGCAAATATTTGGTTTTGGTCAGTGTCAAAGCTATGTAATGTAGGTGTTGGATGTATGTACAATAAGATCTATGTTCTCCCAATTCACAAAACCAAAGATTTGTAGATGACACGACATGTCTTTCAAATTTTATGTTCTAGGATGTTTCTTTGCGACGTAGGTATTTTTTATTGTTTCAAAGCGCAGGCATATTCGAAAATAAATAAATAAAATAAATAATGCTGGACAATCCACACAGCATCATCTAGCCCCAAGGTAAGCTGCTGTTAAACAGAGCTGTATTATGGGTACTAGATGACTGAAATACAATACAATACATCATCATCATGACAGCCTTCTAATGTTCCCACTGCTGGGACACTGGCCTACTCTCAGGCGAGAGTGACCCGAGGCGGGAATCGAACCCGTAACCTCCGCGTCGCAGGCGGACCTGCGCCCGCTGCGCCACATCGGTCGTCAAAACAAAATAAAAATATATTGGTGTACGACTGATTTTAAACCTGCAATCGTACCAATACCACTACCACTAGACCCCACCAGCGTTTACTACAAATTAACTGTTTAATACCAATTCTGCTAATCTGTTTATTAAAGAACCCCTCGAGGCTTATCAAAGTAGATTCACAACTTCAAACAGCAGAGTTTAAATAAACGGTTAACAGTATCTTAAACCAATCCCGGGTTATTTTGGTGTATAAATTAAGTGACTTGTTGTGTTCTTACCCAAAAACAAGTAAATTCATTTAGAAAGTTCTAAAAGCTGTTTGAATATAATAATTCTCAAGTATCTTTCAAAAGACAGACTGAAAAGGGCGCTATTAAGTCTACAATAATATCCTGCTTTGAAGTTATGCAAAGTTTTGTTTGGTACTGATAGCAATGTACTTTGTGGGACTGATTATACTAATACCAAGGAATTTATACACTTACTACGCGACACTTATACAGTATAACTTCACTTCTTTGTTCATGGCTTCTGAACTTATTAACATGGGTACAAAAATGTTAAAGGGAAAGGCGGCGATTCCATCAAAATATTGGATAACTCGCATTTTTTCAATAGAACTAATAAAACCATGCCAATAGAACAGTTAATACCAATACTATTGGTCACAACTTCTTTAATTCACGTTTAAGAAATTTATGGACTTTTGCTTCAAGTTTTTACCATATTTAGCTAAAAATTCAATAAGTTTGAATTGTTTTGCATAGATTTTAAAAGCGGTCCTTCAATCTAGACGCATATGAGTTTTGTATAAAATAGTCCTAGCTTAATGCTGCAGTGAGTTCTACTGGAAGTATGCATGTCCTTCCGCTGACTTTCCGCTGAGCTACAATTATGGGCCGCTTCAAGGGATATATAAAAAGAGTCATCCAGAGCAGGCAACGCATCAACTGTACTTCTGGTGTTGTTGATGTCAATAGGCGACGGTAACCGCTTACCATCAGGCGGGCTGTTTGCCTCCAAAGTAGAAAAAACATACCTATAACCAAAGTCCCGACCAGCCTGAGTACCGCCATAGCCCAGCGTTTGTTCCGCGCCGGGATTCGATCCTGTATCCGTCGCCACACGACGTCTACTGGTACATAGTACACTAAGGCGAAAGACAGCAGCATCACGCAAGCTACAAGGAGTTTCGCTGTTTGCGCCAATCTGAAACACAAAATGCAAAAAAAGGTTTTGAGTATTCTTTTACAAAGATCACAATTTTATGTAGACGAGTAAAACCCTACTATTTTTGGTAGGTAATAAAACGCCACGACTTTCTTCTATACAACGACCGATTCTCAAAGCAAATACATATTTGTTCCGAATCTGGATGTTTCTGTGTATTTATTACCATTTAGTATGTATTTGTGATATGTTTGTTAAGAGTATTAGAGTTCTCTGTTTAAGAGTTCTATGCGATAGAGCTCGTCCGGGGAAGGACTACCACCATACTTATTTCTGCCGCCAAGCAGTAATGCTCGCATTGCTGTGTTCCGGTGTGAAGGGTATGGTTTCCGGTGAAATAACTGGCACATGAGGCTTTCGATCTTAGCTTCAAGGTGGCAACCCGCGAGTGATACCTCTGGTATTGCAAGCGTCCATAGGCTGCGGTAACCGCTTACCATCTTGTGGGCTGTACGCTTGGTTGCCACTTCAGTTGTATAAAAAAATAATGAGTGAGTGGAGACCACGTCTTGGCAAACGTAGTGTGGCGCGCCCCCCGGCCAGGTGGAGCGATGACCTACGACCACTGGGCTCAGTAGCGCGTATTGGGGGAGGCCTATGTCCAGCAGTGGACTAATGTGGGCTGATGATGATTATGCTGTATGTATTATTACCAAAAAACTTAGTATTATGTGCTGTATAAAAATGCCTGACAATATTTATTATTTTTATTATTATTAGACTAACATCTCATCTGGGGGTAGGTTCAGGGTGAGACTGCCTCTCACTTCCTCTCCAAAGCTCATGTATCCCACGAAGCCCACGAACCCGTACAGCACCACTACTGTGCTCATGGCGATGTTGAGGACTCCAGGGCAACCGAGGAAATGCTGCGGCTTTTCCATCTCGTTCTCCAAGGGCATCACCACACCGATACCTTCCATGGCGAAGAGGCATGTGCTGGAATAAAAAGCTATTCGTATGAGTCAGTTGCTAGTGATCAGTGGAAAGTAAGCAAGTAGTAAGTAAGTAAAAATTTATTGCGCGAAATACATGTAGTTACAAAGTTTTTTTTTTTTTCAATGTAAACAATGTATTTTGCCATGTTATGGCATGCAACATTTGTCTATTAAATATAACATTAATCTAATAAAATTATTTAAAATGTCAGTTTTGAAAAATATAACCTATACCTACATACCTACATAATCAAAACAATAATATAGTGGTAGTATAGGTCTCACAACGGATCTCGGCCGTCGTGAAATTAGCCGTTTCGATGCGCAATGGAGCTTTTTCAAACTAAATTGTCTTTGCGCATCACAAACGGCTAACTTCACGGAAGCCTAGATCCGCTGTGCGAACTATACCTTCCGATCCTAAAGACGTGTGTTTGAACCCGGTCGTGCTCCAATGGAATTTTCTACTAGAAAAAATGATGTGTGCAATGCCAGTGGCATTCGGTAAAGAAAATCATCGTGAAACCGGTATGTCTAAGAACAAAAATTTGAAAAACATATTGTGCTATCCACCAATCTGCATTAGTACGCGTAGTGGATGAAGACTCAATCACTCTGAATAGGCCCGTACCGTAGTGGGAACATTAGAAGGCTGTCGTGATGATGATAAATGACTGATTTAACTTAAGGGTCGTTCAAACTAACACGGCGATCCAAAAGCGGAGCGGAGCGAAAGCGGAGCGGAAGCGTCAGCCGCTCGGCGGATGCTGCAATGGCTTAGTAATAGCGCCTTGCACACCAAACGCGACCGCGACGCGGCAACACAGCGTTCGCAAAGTCCGCTTTCGCTCCGCTTTCGCGCGCTTTTTGGTTTGAATGATCCTTAAACCTGACAGCAAAGCGTTAAGTAAATAATGTGTGACCCACCTGATAAACGTTGGTATTCCCTCTATCGACGTAGCAGCGTTCCGTTTGCTCAAGTCTGGTGTATCTCTTAAGCAGTAGTAGATAGAGATGCATATAGACGCGAGCCAGACGAAATTGGCGATTGCAGAGAAGGGTACCAGGAGACTCAGTTTAGTTATTTGAGTGAGAGGAATCAGGACGATCATGGCAAGTCCGCAAAATACTGTGACACTCCAATCTGGGCCCCCGTATGCATCTGAAACCTGAAATAATTTGTTCGCTTGTCAAATAAAGCTGTAATAGTCAGGCGTGGTGCTTTGTTAAGCATTATATTTGATAAGCATTAGCTTATGATGTTTCATGCGGGCGCCTTTATTGTTATGTCACTTGCTGACATAAAAAAAAAGCTTGTTTTGCAGCTATCATTCGTAAAATTTGGAATGCACGAAACACAGAACATTCCATTGCGCGCTATGAATTCTAAAAACTGTTTTTATGCTCGCTATTATTTTTTTGGTTTATTTTGTTTTCGCAGCTCGAAATACTACTACTACCACCATACCTATTTCTGCCGCCAAGCAGTAATGCTCGCATTGCTGTGTTCCGGTGTGAAGGGTATGGTTTCCGGTGAAATTACTGGCACATGAGGCTTTCGATCTTAGCCTCAAGGTGGCAACCCGCGAGTGATACCTCTGGTATTGCAAGCGTCCATAGGCTGCGGTAACCGCTTACCATCTTGTGGGCCGTACGCTTGGTTGCCACTTCAGTTGTATAAAAAAAAAAAAAAAAAATAACACTCCATGGTGCCATATTGAACTCAAACTCAACCCAAACTCTCCGTTGGATTAGTACTTTTATTGGTTCTGTGGTTTGTTTGTTTCATTTCCGCTATGCTCGTTAACCGGTAGAAAACAGTCCACTGATCAAGCCTTTTGCATATATTATGTCAATGAACTTTTTACACTGGTAAACCGCGAAAACTGGAGCGCTCGTGACGAAGCTGGCTAAGTTGTTCTTAACAGATCAACGAAGTTAAGCACTGTTCCGCGGGGTCTTCATTTGGATGGGAGACCGCCAGTGGCAATCTCGACTGAGCGCTCCCGTGCTTTGGAGGGCACGTTAAGCAGTCGGTCCCGGCTTTTTCAAAATTGTTATTTTTTTTTTATTTTTTTTTATACTACTAAAGTGGTAACCAAGCGTACGGCCCACTTGATGGTTTAGCGGTTACCGTAGCCTATGTACGCATGCAACATCATAGATATCACTTGCGTGTTACCACCCTGAGACGTTGGATGGTAAGTCTCATGTGCCTGTAATTTCACCGGAAACCATACCCTTCGAACCGGAACACAGCAATGCAAGCATTACTGCTTGGCGGCAGAAATAGGTATGGTGGTAGTCCTTCCCCGGACGAGCTCTATCACAAAGAACTCTACTACTGTTAGGCCATGTCAGAGGCCTTCGGGCGGCCTAGAAACTCTGTCACCAGAGTTGGCCACTGACTCATACGACCGAACGAACTGGTAAACCAAATTCACATAAACCAAACAGGTGATTAAACATAAAATCAAGTCTAATTGGTTTTTCTTTTTCTCATTGGTATTTGAAAACAACTTTGGAAATAGATTATAGAAAACAAACATACTTAGCCAAGGCAAACCAATTTTTTTCCAATACAGGCGAGCAAATAAAATTGCTTTGACTGTATTGGAAAGTAAATTCCCTGGGAGAGCAAAGTCTATCTGGAAATATTTGTTTTGTTCCCGATCTTGTCCTACTAACATAAACTGCGAAAGCTTGTATGGATGTCTGTTGACAGCAGTTAGTAAACAGTAATTCTTCACAATACCTGTGAAGTTTATGTTTTGCAATAACGTAAGTACAGTTTTTTTCCCGAGTATTACTTAGGTCGAGCCGCGCTGCTACAGCCGCAGCCCGCAGTGCATATCGCGACGCGGAGGAAGACGCTCGCCGTGTCACTCAACCCTGATGAAGACTCTCGAAATTGAGTCGAAACAGTGTCGGTACCTCTTCACCGATATACCGGTACGTGAAAACACCCGTTTGTAAAAATGTATATTACTTAGGTATTAGGTAAAGTAACAGGAACTAACTCAAGTAAAGTATAAAAAAGTATTAAAATAAATATTTATATGTACCTGTTTGAAAGATTCTGCAACCACTACAACGTAGACGCAGCAAGCTCCAAAGTGAGTTAAAGCTAGGGCCCAGTCAGCTAACTCCCTAAAAAAAACATCTCTTATCAAAACAAAATATATAGATAAACAGCTTTTACCTGCGATTAAATAATTATTTATATAGAGGTTGCGGGTTCGATTCCCGCCTCGGAACAAATGTTTGTACGATCTACAAATATTTGTTCCAGGTGTTCTGGGTATTTTCTATATATAATAAAAAATATTATCTATGTATTTTATTGTATTATATGTATATAAATCAGTCATCTAGTACCCATAATACAGCTCTGTTTAACATCAGATTACCTTGGGGCTAAATGATGCTGTGTGGATTGTCCAGCATTATTTATTTATTTTTATTAGGAACCAAACATTTTCCAGGACGAAAAGTTACCTATGTGCTATTTCAGACTATAATCTATGCATGTGCCAAATTTCGTACATATCCGTTTAGCCGTTTTGACGTAATTCTCACACAAACAAACAAACATCAAAAAAAATTCTCCTCTATAATATTAGTAACATTGCAATTTATTTTGTTTGCAGCATTCTATAAGGCACTGCAGCGCTCGTGACGTAGCTGGATAAGGTGTTCCTAACAGATCAACGAAGTTAAGCACTGTTCCGCGTGGTCACCATTTGGATGGGTGACCGCCAGTGGCATTTTCAACTGAGCGCTCCCGTGCTTTGTCAGGGTATGACACCGGGCGGCCTAAAAACTCCAGAGTTGGCCACTGACTCATACGAACTTACATACTTACAAGATTCACTACGCCATTCCAAAACATGTTTCAACTTGTTACATTTCACTTTGACATGTATTACCCTCATAATTATGATGTAATCAATGATACTGAATACTTATAATATGACGACTCATATTCATATTTATATTAAATTTAAATATTTGAATATTCCAGGTTCCTCACGATGTTTTGTTTCACCATTTGAGAGCTCTAGCAGAAATACTCTTGTTATATCAATTATGTTCGGCATTGTAATCGATGTGTGAACTTGACGTTGTAATTGAGTGATATAAAGGCTCTTTCAGACATGAATACATACTGCGCTCACAGACGAAACTAATGAGGCATTCATTTGTTTTGTTATCCCTTTATTTTAGAGCACTGGTAGTACTAGCAGTTGCTTTTCGATCGTAAAATTGTGAGTTCGAACCCCACTTGCTGTGCACTTATAAATTTTTCAACTCGAACACTTTATGCGCGCAATGCCAGTGTTCTCATACGGTGAAGGAAAACATCGTGACGTCGAAAAAATTCAAAAGACATGCCATCCACTAATACGCATTGGGTCCGCGTGATGGATTAGTACCTAATCACTCTCGCTCGAGAGTAAGTCAGTGTCCCAGCTGTGAGATCAAAGTATATAAATTGTTTTTGTGAAATGCTTATCGAAGCTTTTGCTTGAGAGTTTAGGCTGCTTGTTACATTTGCTTTAAAAATGAATTATGAATGCTTTTGATATAAACAAAACAATTAAAAACAGCTTAAAACTAAGTGTTCTAATCGAGAAAGAGCCTCAATAATTATAGTTCCGATAAAACTCATAAATAACATTTTTATCTGTATTTTTGAGCTGCATAAGAGAGAAAACTTCAGTTCCATGATAACAATCGTACTTTTCTAGGCTCTAACTCAAAGAGGTCTAGGGAATTATAGGCAACTGCCGGTGTTTTTAAATATATACTCTATTCACCTGGCAAAAGGTGCAAATTTCCGAACCGGTTCAGGTCCGTGCTGGAACACGAGATCACAGGTGTCAGCGTATCCTAAAGCTGGTTTCTTTGTTTCTATACAAAGCTGTTGTGACGTCTTTACCTGAAATGAAAACTTAAATGAAGTTTACTGAACATAAGGAAGTAAACCAGATAACTCTGACGTCTCTCTGTAAATTTCTAAGGGCATGGGACAGGACAACGAAACAGACCTTGGAAGCTTGGAGTCTATTGTAGTACTGGCCCAAAAATTCTGTTAAATAAATAATGCTGGACAATCCACACAGCATTAAATACTTTGATCATGATAAGACACGTCTTTTTTCCACAATTTACTCGCATTCTAAGAAATGCCATCTTAAGTGATTGCAAATTGGTTATTACAAGAAAAAAATTTGGTCAAACGCCTGTCTTTTAAGTACCTGTGGCCGTACGCTTGGTTGCCAGTTCAGTTGTATAAAAAAAAAAAAACTTAAACACTAAAAACAACGCCAGTTTTTCCTCGGATATCTGTTTTTACTTTATCTAAAAAACTTTGTAACCAACGTGTTATGGAAAGTGAAACTAACTGTCAACAAACACATCAAAGGTCACGCCGCCGATGCATTGCGTGATTATTTCCCAAACAAACCGCAAATTAGAAAGTGCTATTGTAAAGACTCTTATAGACCCGAACTGAGCGATAAGCGTAGCGAGAACATTGACGACTAATATTGCATTGTTTATATATTACATACATTATTATATTACATTACATTTTTCACAGAATAGAAAATGAGATTTACCATTCAAAGGGGATTACGTAAAAAAAATATATTTCTTTATTAAACAAAATAAAATATGTACATAATTACATTACATTACAAAATATACAAAATACATATGAAACAGTTGAGCCATCTAAAGACCGTTACAAGCAATCTATAGATAGCTCAACTGATCCAAATCACTACCAGTCGGAAGCGTTCCCAACATGCTAGCTGCATTGCCACGTTGAATGGCAATTAAGAGGATTTTGACACTAAAATTTCCAAAATCCTTTAAAGGGGATGTTCAAAGGGGATTTTGACACTAACACGTTTTTGTTACATTGTACACTCCCATATTCATAAAATAAACTGTTATTTTAGCGGCTCTCTTTTTCTTTGTTATTCTTATGTCAAAGAACGAAACGATAGCACCTTTGAAAGACACATTTTGAAGAGTAGTAGAGTTCTTTGTGATAGAGGCCAGTGGTGAGTTTTTTGCATAAAACCACTATTAGTAACCTTCCGAATTTACAGAACGTTCAAAATAGTTAGATCGTTTAGACTATAGTGTGTAAACACGGGTTAACAATGTTGACTTTTCGTGCCCTAATGACCAAAATCACATCATAATGCGTGATAATTCACAGCTGGTTCACTTCCGTGCTTTGCATTGAACACAATTGCATCATAACTACCGAAATAATACTAAATCGTCGTAGTTAGCACTGTAACTGCCTTACGATTGCTATTGTAGCTACATAATTATACATATTATATACCCAAGTACATAAAATTACACGGCTTATGAAATATAATGTACTGTGACAAATAGGCATGTTACTGTACATTAATTTGTAATTATTGTAATTATTTTATTCTATCTCCCTTTCTTCTCAGGTTTTTTGTCAGGTTTTTGAAGATATCTTTGAAGATTTAATTTTAGTTTTAGATTTATATAATAATTCAAATACGATTGTGAAATTGTTGAATGAATAAATAAATGAAATAAATGAAAAATATCTACTGTGGGCAAGTTAACGTATAAGTAGTCCAGCTATTAATTTGTATGGAATACTTCTTTCGTGCGTAAAATGTACTACAATGAACCATAGAACTAATATTTACTACCGTACAAAGAACCTTTTTTAAAAAAAGCTATTATACACTTGATCAGTTTCTCAGTGACTCAAATAACGAATGATAGGTTTTATTGCTACCCCAAATAATGATTTTATTATTTTATTATTATCACAAACTAGGTACCTATCCATTAATACTAAAATTGGTCCGCTCCTACTCAATCTTATAGTGCAACACCCTTACTGGGTACATAGCTATGTGTTGGCTGCTCTGATATTATTTAATATTACATAAGACCTGTGACATGTATTACCCTCATAATTATGATGCAATAAATGATACTGAATACTGAATACTGAACCCATACAAATTGACAGTTCGACGATACGTATAACGTTTACGGTTGTCAAACGATTTTTTCGTGATTTGCTCTCTGATTATGACAATCTAGCAAAACTTACAAATTTATTAGCCATTAATAATGCCCGGTTTCCACTGCGAGTGGAACGGAAACATGGCTTAAAGCTAGGCAAAATAGTGTTTATATTTTTAAGCGCTTTATTTTTTGTTGATATTGATTATAAATTATTAATCTCATTTTATTATTCTATATTATTATAATGACTGCCTTAGCTGTGTTGAGCTCCCTTTAGTAATTAAGTCTTAGTTATTGTGTATTTCTCTTCAACAATAATAATAAATAAATTAAATTATTTTAATTTAATTTATTGTTTTAAGTATTTTACTTACCAATATGTGAATAACGTGCGCGCATATTAAGCCTATAAAGATAGTTCCAAAGATGCCGACGACAAAGCCAGCGTTTTTGAAAGCGAGGGGCATCGCCAGTATCCCAGATCCGAGAGACACCTTCAGCAAGTGAGCTAGCGCACCTGCACTCCTGGAAACGGAAAAACCAACCATGAAACTGGGTCCACAAACCATTGCGTTACTGACAGACAAATAAACCAAATCTATGCTAGAGTAAATATTTGAGAGCATGTAGGTATAAAAGAATTAAAACTATAGTGGTTAGAAATCATATTAAATTATTAACGGCTATTTACCACTTGACTTGGTCATTTATGCTGACGTTTCGAAGCTTCCTCGCGCATTCGGTCGCGGGCGGTGCTCATGAAGAAGAGCTTCTAAATAGCTTCGAAGCGTCAGCATAAATGACAAAGTCAAGTGGTAAATAGCCGTTAATAATTTAACATGCACGTATAGTTTCAATAAAGGCCTAAATCTTAACCTAAAATAAAAGTCTAGGTGAACCAATCCACACTGGATCCGTGTGGTGGATTATCAAAACTCTCGCTTGAGAGTAAACTAACGTTCCTAGCAGTGGAAACATTAGAAGGCTGTCATGATAAGTACTAAAAAATAAATAACAGAAAATAATACTCTAGTTTCTTGATCACTCACTTTGCCCTAGGGAAATTAAGAGTTGCTTTCATATAATATGTTTAAACCAAAAACTTTACTCATTATTTTCCAACGCCTGTCGGTTACCAATCAACTCTCTTATTGCTAATTTGTCGGTACTTTAACAATTAAAATAAGTAATCTGCGTACCATAATTTGAGAGAAATTCCAAATCTTTGTAGTCTACGATTAAAATAAATTGTGAGCTTAAATTATTATAATTTTGCTACAGCTACATAAGTACTTATCTCGAAATGAGAGCGCAGAGCTGTGCCATGTATAACTTCAAAACTTACTTGTAACACTGCAACTATTATTCATCAAAATTCTAAAAAATTCCTAAATATTCTATTCATAATTTTATATTTTTAGAATTGAAAAAAAAACAGAAACTGACAAATGTTTCTGCAGATTGTGGGGATACGAGGCGATGTAGTTATTGTGGGGATACGAGGCGATGTTGTTATTGTGGGGATACGAGGCGATGTAATTATTGTCACGTTTTGTTATGATTTATTCAAAAAGTACAAAACCGATTGTGATAAAATTTATATGGGACCTATTTTGAAGTATTACTTAACAAACAAAAAATAATCATCAAAAAAAAATCATAAGTGGTGGAGAAATCGCGTAACAAACATAAACCTTTTGAAGTTAACTAAAAATGAAACACTACAAAACTATACAAAACTATAAAAAACAACTAAGTACTCACGAGGTGTTGGCATCCGCAGGTCTGTGCTCAGATGGGACGTACGGATCCAGGTCTTCTCGAGACCCGTTGTACGCAAGTTCGATTCTGGAACAAAAATAACCTTTTAATAATGAAACTACCACGATCCACAACACGGCCATCACGAACTAAAAAAAGTGTAAGACGGCCCCTTGCTCGATGAACCGATGACATTAAGAACGCGTCATAGCACAAGTCACAGAAACCGTTGTATAACTCAGTATCTTTTTCAGGTACGAGTTAAATGTATAAAATATAAAATTTTACATTTTTTCTTGAGTTCCTAACAAGTGAAAAAACGATTTGAAAAAAGAACTTCGATAGAAAAAAAAGATTACATCGCATTCTAATTTCAACTTTTATTCAACAGCGTTACGTTTGAAATAAAAAGTCAAGGCTCAAAATCGGTCGTTATGGCGCATTTTGGGGAGACTTAGAGACTTATATCCAGTAGTGGACGTCTACTGGCTGATATGATGATGATGAGTGTTGCAACGGAAGTGTCACATCGTATAAGCAGAAAGCAGAAACGGAAACAGATGCCTTAGTAGTTTTAACGCAAACAGAATAGGCACAGCGGTAATTTGAAAGTCGTGGTAACTCTGAAAGCCTTGCTCGTCGATGAGATGGGATGCTAGAGGTAGAGAAGCCCATGCGGAGATTTCGGGATTTACACACTGCTCCCCTACTATATTGAGGGATGCCAGAATTTACCATCTTACATTTTACAATAAATATATTCATATTCATAAAAAAAAAAAATCTTATTCAGAATTCTGGCCACACTTCTATCGGGTGGTGACTGGGATCGACTGGATTATTTTTAACAAAGTAAGAGTAGCGTTCTTTGTGATGAAGCTCGTCCAGGGAAGAACCAACACTATACCTGCCAAGCAGTGATGCTCGCACTGTTGGGTGTGCGGTCCGGAGTGTATGATGTAAAGTATTTTTTAAATTTAGAATTTAGTTTTTTATTATTGCATGCAGTCTGTCGTCTTTAAGTACAGTAGCACTAAGATTTAGCCCTAATAACTTGTATCAGTTAATTATTATGAGTGGATATTGTGTTGATGGCACGTAAATAAATAAATAAATAAATTGATAAGTTTATATGGTTGAGTTAGTCAAAAGTATGTATAAACATAAACATGGGCAAAAAATTGTGATGTTTCATGAAATGTTCTTCAGTGTATTGCAAACTAGACCGTGACTGATGAGTGATGACTGAAATGAAAGGCTTGACTAATCGCCGTGACGTCATTGGATTCGCTTCGGCTGGATGAATCAACAAACTATTTATGTTTCAATAGGTTATTTGGATACGCTAAAAAAAATTCATACAACATTTCTCATCTGTTTTCTATTCACACACAAATGGCAAACCAGTTAAAGGCCCAGCAGGAAGTAAGCGTTTAACGTAGCCAATGGACGCTTGCAACATTAACAAAAATTAACCGATTTCATGTAAAATAAGAATATATATATATTTTTAATTGATTGATTGACGACCGATGTGGCGCAGCGGGTGCAGGATCGCCTGCGACGCAGAGGTTGCGCGTTCGATTCCCACAAATATTTGTAGATCGTACAAATATTTGTACGATCTACAAATATTTGTTCCGAGTGTTCTGGGTATTTTCTATATATAATAAAAAAATATCTATCTATGTATTGTATTGTATTAAATATATATCAGTCATCTAGTACCCATAATACAGCTCTGTTTAACAGCAGCTTACCTTGGGGCTAGATGATGCTGTGTGGATTGTCCAGCATTATTTATTTATTTATTTATTATTTATTATTGATTAATTGACACAGGCTGGCTAAAACGGAATTTGGTTATCGGCTTTTAATACTGAAGTTCTTAGCACGAAAAACTCTTTTGACAGTCGTAAATGTAGGACGTATTGTCCAACTGTTAACTTGTATAGGATTTTTAACAGCACCTTTTAGTGCGTTAAATAAGCTACCAAAATTTCATACAAATTGACAGCTGAACGTACGTTTACATTTACGATTGTCAAACGATTTTTTCGTACTAAATAAATAATAAATAATAAATAAATAAATAATAAATAATGCTGGACAATCCCCACAGCATCATCTAGCCCAAGGTAAGCTGCTGTTAAACAGAGCTGTATTATGGGTACTAGATGACTGATATATATTTAATACAATACAATACATAGATAGATATTTTTTATTATATATAGAAAATACCCAGAACACCCGGAACAAATATTTGTAGATCGTACAAACATTTTGTCCCGAGGCGGGAATCGAACCCGCAACCTCTGCGTCGCAGGCGGACCTGAACCCGCTGCGCCACATCGGTCGTCTACTAAGCTACGACAGTTTTCGGTTACGGTTTGAAAATTTGCTGAGATCGGAAATTACACGGTAAAATGGTTCTGATCAATGCTTATTTTAATCTCACCCAATCACGTGTATTTTCATGATTTCTCCTCCAACCGATCATTGGTATAGACTGCCTCTAAAAAGCAGCTACACTATCGCTTAGTTATAAATTGCTGTACATCTTCGAGTGTGAATTGACGCCAAATTAACCCCAATAGAGGGAGCGGTTGATGAAATCTGTTTTCGTCATTGCATCAGGCTGCAACAATGTTATTGACAGGTAGAGGAATTGCGTTTTATTAGATGTGTCATACAAGATTGCCACGTGCAATATTGTGGTAACTGGTAAAGGTGTTCGCTACTAATTCGTTACTAATTCGGTACTAATTTGCTACTAATTCGCTACTAAAGAACTGCTACGTAATTTGCAAGATTTTATCAGTGACCCTTTGTAATCTTCAAGTTTATATTTAATTCAATTAAATTTAGTATTTAACATATGTACTTAATTTATTTATAGTCTATTCAGTTACAGTCGTATAATGTTAAATGCCGTCGCTCTCCGTTGCGTCTCGAGAAATCACACCATAAAAGCGCAAAACACACAGAAGACGGGTCATCATCATCATGACAGCCTTCTAATATTCCCACTGTTGGGACACTGGCCTCTTCTTGTGCGAGAGTGATTGCGTCTTTGTGGACGCAATCACTCTCGTGTGATGACGATGACGTGGCACCATGCGGATTGGTGGATGGCACATGTCTTTTGAATTTGTTGGTCCTTGGACATCCCGGTTTCCTGACTATGTTTACCTTCACCGTATTTTTGCACTGGCATGGGCTCATACATTTTCGAACAGAAAAATCCATTGGTGCACAACTGGGTTTGAATCCACGACATTGTGATCGGAAGGCGGGGTCACTACCACTACACCACCAGTGCTCTAGAAGACGGGTGCGGGTCGAAAATCATCATCATCATGACAGCCTTCTAATGTTCCCACTGCTGGGACACTGGCCTACTCTCAGGCGAGAGTGATTGGGTCTTAATCCACCACGCGGACCCAATGCGGATTGGTGGATATGGCACATGTCTTTCGAATGTTTAGTTCTTGGATATGCCGGTTTCCTCACGATGTTTTCCTTCACCGTATGAGAGCACTGGCATTGCGCACATAAATTCTTCGAACAGAAAAATCCATTGATGCACGACCGGGTTTGAATCCACGACCTTAGGATCGGAAGGCGGGGTCACTACCACTAGACCACCAGTGCTCTCTCAGTGGGTCGAAAATAAACGAAACTAATCGAAGGCGTGTGTTTTGGTCATAAGATATACGATAGACATGGCGACCGATGAGGCGCGCCGGGCGATGTCCGCCTTGGAACAAATGTTTGTTTGTACAAATATTTGTTCCGGGTGTTCTGGGTATTTTCTATGTATAATAAAAAATATCTATCTATGTATTGTATTGTATTATGTGCCCACATATATCAGTCATCTAGTACCCATAAGTCCATAACACAAGCTCTGCTTAGCTTGGGGCTAATAGATGATGCCGTTCTGAATTGCCCAGCGTTATTTATATTTATTATAGTTTATTAATGTATGTAACGATAAACAGTCATTACAGATTATGTACTATGTTAACTTTACAGATGAACTTATCCGTGTATTTATTATTTTCTTTGAAAATGACGTGATAAGAATGTTTCTTGAGATAAATACAAGGCCCGTGTTCACTAAACGATAGGTTTAGTGAACACGAGCGCTTATTTGAAGTTTTCTGTTTCATGACAGAAGAAACTTTTTAAGTTAAATTGTTACAGTATTTACAGTATTTACTTATACTGGGCTTATTTATGGGGGCGATAGTTAATAGTAATTTATTGGTACTTTCTTACAGGTCGAAAACATCATCATCATTACAATTTATATTACCTATATTTTGACTAATAATTTTAATGCTAACAATAATAATAATAAAAATAGAAATAATAAATTTAAAAATAAATTCTAATATGCGAGAGAGAATAAATTTAAATATGCGAGATAAGGAGGTGAGCGGGAATTACCCAAATTAAGAGTTTGCAATGCTGTAGAACTTGTTACATTACCTTGTTATACGTACAAAAACCATACATATTTTTTTAACATAAACATAGATCATAAAAAAAAGCATAAATATCATAAACCATTTTTTATATATAAAAAAAAACATCAAAACATAAAAAAAAATGTGTTTTAGTTTTTCCAATCAGCCTTCCCATTCCATTTATATCGTATATTTTAGAGTCGTTTCATTTAGAAAGTCACCATACATGCGACATCGCATTGACCATTCTAATGCCTAAAGAAAAGCCAGAAAGTCGCCCAAAATAGCGACCGCTACGCGAAACGCTTCTACCGGAACCTTGCTTCCGTCACCTGCCGTGTACATAGCGCCTAAGACAACAGTAAAATGGCAACACCATTGTTTGCCTAACAATAGATGATAACACCTATCACACGTGCCGGCTAGATGAGTGAGTTAGGATTTTTACCTTTGTAACGTATTACAATGACGTTATAGACACTTCTAAAAGACAATACCTTGAATAAGATCGTCCATCTACACAATGGACTGTTTATTACCTACAGTTAAAGTATGACCTAGGATATGAGTTAAAGACGAGATGAATTTCAGTCATAAGACGTGTCTGAATAAATAAGACAGTTTCAATATTTGTCTATGACGTCACAGACCTTAGTGTGAACCGCTGCCGGGCGACATAAAACTTTATTCCCACTGATCGTTTTTTTTCTTTTTTTATACAACTGAAGTGGCAACCAAGCGTACGGCCCACAAGATGGTAAGCGGTTACCGCAGCCTATGGACGCTTGCAATACCAGAGGTATCACTCGCGGGTTGCCACCTTGAAGCTAAGATCGAAAGCCTCATGTGCCAGTAATTTCACCGGAAACCATACCCTTCACACCGGAACACAGCAATGCGAGCATTACTGCTCGGCGGCAGAAATAGGTATGGTGGTAGTCCTTCCCCGAACGAGCTCTATCACAGAGAACTCTACTACTCTTAAAAGTTTAGTTTAGTTTTCTTTGTGAGTTGCCTTGCTAGTTCTGCTATAAGTAGGTACCTTGCATTTAAAATAGAATTAATTTATTAAAGAATATTGGTAGTCGTTCGTCCTAAGTACTTTGTATCCAATAAATGTTCCAATTAATATACTTTTGAGTTAGGTTTATGATTTTTGTTTCAACTTGTAGCTGAATAAAAATCATATCTGGGAAGCAAAATTAGAAATATCTGTCCATGTCTGTGACTGTTTCGCGTGAGATTTTAATGGCTAACCAACGATTACCCCACACGAAGCTAAAACTGCGTGAAATAGGCCCTTAATGTAAATTCGATTTTAATTATTTTAATGTTATAACAACAATGTTAACTGTAATGGGTGATTATGCTACTCGATTTCAATTTCAACAACCGTATTACATAATCTAAGGGCTGATCTAAGTAGGTTTAACTTTAGGTACGACTCGATCAATCTACAAACAAATATACAAACATCCAAACTTTACGGTTATAATAAAAGTATAGGATAAGTTAAACTAATTGAATAACGTAAAGTTTAATTTTTAAGGTATTAACTAGTTACATATTTAACATCGTAAAGTATAATATTAAGGTAGATATTAACTAGTTACATTATAGTACATTGGGCAGAGCACGTTGGATCTTTGGACCAAAATAAAATTCGATTGGATCGATCTGGGTAGACTTTTAAAAGACTGGCCCACAGTAGCCAAAGATCGAGAAGTGTAGAAGAAATGGAAAAGCCTATGCCCTGCAGTAGGACGATATGGCTAAAATAAAATAAGAAAGTACACAGTCTCAACTAACACTTTGCAAACAAGATAGGGAAATTCCACTGACTCTTGACATAAGCCTTTTTTAGGATGAAAAAAGTCAGCACGAACAAAGTTGCGGGGCATTCACTAGTGTTTTACTAGGGTACTATTTAAATAATCAAATCAGGTTTATTGATAAAGATCATGATATGGATCGTGATAAACCCTGAACATTTACGTTCAATACGCAATCAAGTCAAAATATAAAACGCTGTTCTATAGCTGTTGTACTACTATTGAAAAAATATATGTATATAAAAAATTACAAGACGAAAGGTAAATCCTTTCAAAGTAATCCTTGTGGTTTGTTGCATAAAACTCTTTTTAATTTGATTTTCCAAGTAATATAACAAAACTATGATTAATTTTTTTTTAACGATGTATTTTAGAATACCATAAACAATGCATCTAACCAACCTTCTTACGTTTTGGAACACAAAAAAATGTTTATAATATTTTTTTACCATAGAACCAAAACGTTATAAAAGAAAATTCAAATTAATTCAAATTCTAATTCACTTTAAAACTATTTAAGCCAGTCTAGCAACAAACTCGGTATTAGCTAGCTTTTTTTTGATGATCTCTCTTCATCAAAACTCCAGTGTAGTTTTGCTAAGAAAATAAGAACCTATGTAAAACCATGGAATTTCCACACCAGTTCTTGTGACCATGCTGATAGTACGTACATTTTGACACTGCCTTCGCTTCACTTCTTTATTATTATATATTTTATGGCTATTTTGACGTTCATACTTTTTGCCAATTTGCCAGCCGGTTTGCAAAGACATTTTGACATTAGAAGGGAGATTCTCGTGCCATAGATAAATGGTCACATGTGATATATATCGTCAAAACTGTCAAAATGTCCATACATTTTTGATAGTTTTGCCGACCACATGTGACCAATTTATCTATGCACGAGAATCGCTCTCCTGTAGTACCTACGAAGTATTAATTCGAATTCTACTAAGTTCGATTATGCTACCTCGTCGATGAAGTTATAGTTCGCGCAAACTAAAACTTAAACTAGTAACTGGAAATCTGACGACGTTCATATGGGAATTGCAGTTGTGAGCATTCCTAACGTAGTTACTAGTTAGGGGAAGAACTACCACCATACCTGTTTCTGCCGCCAAACAGTAATGCTCGCATTGCTATGTTCTGGTTCAAAAGTTACGGTTTCCGGTGAAATTACAGACACATGAGACTTTGAGCTACTTACTTTTCAGTCAACGCGCAAGTGATATCTCTGATGTTGCAAACGTACACAAGCTAAAGTAACCGTTTACCCGCCTGGGCTGCTTGGTTGCCACTTTAGTATTATCAAAAAAGGTTAAAAAAAAGTTAAAGGTACTTACTTGGAGCTATAAGCGTCCATGACGGTAGATATCGGGGGCGCGGATGGTCTTTGCTTCTCCATGTTTTTGTATCAGATGGGCGAAACGTAAACGCCTTGATCAGGTAGCAAACTTGATCAGGTTTTTTCTTGTTCACGGTGTATTCATACCGGTTTTAGTGAAGTGATCTGTAACAAATAATAAAATACTTTTCTCTTTTTTTACTTGAACAAATTTTTTTGCTCATTGATTTTTATTTTATTTATGGATTCTGTCCGAAGGTTAACTCGCATGTAACCAGGATGAACAGAATCTTGTATTCCGATCCAGATCATTATTATCTATTTACTGAATAAATCGACACGTTTTAAATCGGTTCAGGTGTGAATGTGTAACCAATCTTCAAACATACAAACATTCGAACTTTCGCATTTATGCTTAGCGTGATGTAGGTACACAGTATTATATAAGGTCATTCATTATCAACCTGACAAACTTAAGGGGTAGGTTCCACACATAAAAAAAAAATACTTGTACTTTTTTTTTTTTTTTCTAAACGTTTTTTTTTATAAAATAAAAAAAAAAAAATTACGTAATTCTGCTTCATAATTAGTTATCCTTGTTAGAAATCGAAAAGGCAGCGCTCGGCACGTGTTAGTGACCCGCGCGTCAGTGAACTGCGGGTCACTAACCCGCGCGTCCTTGACCTGCGCGTGTCCTTGACCTGCTACGGGGCGCGCACACTCGAATATTTCATTATTACGTCGCTTAACTCGATTCCCAACAATGATAAATAATAATTGAGCGGAAAAACGTAATCGATTTTTTTTTGTTTATTTGTGATTTTAAAGACAAAAAAAAAATATATATATATAGGTACATATATTTTTTTTTTAGGTGTGGAACCTATCCCTTAAGTTTGTCAGGTTGATAATGAATGACCCTGTATACATAGATGTAGGTATAGTTCGCACAGCGGATCTAGGCTTCCGTGAAGTTAGCCGTTTGTGATGCGGAAAGACAATTTAGTTAGAAAAAGCTCTATTACGCATCGAAACGGCTAAATTCACGACGGCCGAGATCCGCTGTGAGAACTATACACAGTTTTATTTTTTCAGACAAAATGTAAAAAAAGAACATGTATTATTATTTTTGTGTGTGGAACATATTCCTTGAATAACGCGAACTAATAAGCAAGGACCCTGTATTGTTGTGTAATTCACTAAAAACGGACTCAAACAATACATAAATAACAAAAATATTATTAGTAGAACACTGACAATTAATATTATGTATAAATAAAAGCTATTATAATTGATTAATTTTTTTGTTTATCTTTTTCCATATTTTTTTGTACTAGAATAATAAAATAGTTGGCAGAATATTATAAAAAAATATGAATTACCCTCATTACAATCATAGTGTAGTTGGTACTAAGCCGTTTATAATAAATAAACAAAAGATGTAGATAGTAGTTAGTAGAGCTGTTTGTGGTAGAGCGTGTCTGGAAAGTACTATTGTACTATTGTATTACAGAGGTTCAAAAGGTTTTTGTGGTGCTGAATAAATGCGCTACCTACCTTTAGTTTCGAATCGGTTGCTAAAACCGAAACACATTACAGTAAATAAATAAATAAATAATGCTGGACAATCCACACAGCATCATCTAGCCCCACAGTAAGCTGCTGTTAAACAGAGCTGTATTATGGGTACTAGATGACTGATATATATTTAATACAATACAATACATAGATAGATATTTTTTATTATATATAGAAAATACCCAGAACACCCGGAACAAATATTTGTAGATCGGAAAGCGGGGTCACTACCACTAGACCACCGGTGCTCTACTTACTTAGCAATAAGACCGCCCAATGTAGGCACTTGATTACATACTTGATACATTGAGTTGAGTGGTGAATGCCAATAAGTGATTTCCAGTAGCTAGTTTTATTCTGCAGTCATTTTTCATTTCATTTCATTTTCATTCATTGTACGTACAATAAAGAATATTTATCAGAACGCAAGGTTTCATACTTAGTTTGGGGCTAGACGACGCTGTGTAAGTCTGTCCTTATTTATTAATTTTCAAAGGACCCAAGAACTAGACAAGACTAAAGAAGCATAAACTAATTCTGTAGAGCGTGCGAGCGGTTTTTATCAGCCTAAAATAGTAACTAACGCTATTAGAATTAAATAATTAAGACTAAGTGTGTAATAATGATTGTTTTATTTAGATTTTAGACGCGCCTTTTGCGTTTATAACGGCTGTGTGCAGTGTTTAAAATAAATAGTAGTTTAAATGTATTTTGTATACTTAAGTTTACATTTTTTCATTTTGGTTCTGTTTTTTTAGTAAGTATAGTTCTAAAACTTAAACCTTTTAATCTAAACTTAACTTATCTTAACTTAAAACTTTTACACTCACAAATTAGTGTATTACGTACCTACTTTTAAAACACGAGAAAATATTATTTATCACCCGAAAATTCCACTCATTAACTATCGGTAAGGATCACTTGCGCACGCGCGCGAGTTTGTAGCGACAGACACACTTCACATTGTCATCTCAAGAGGTTTCTAATAGGTACTAGAGACTAGAGATGTGATTTACCGACTTCTAAAAACTATAATTGCTTTTGTTATTTTTTCAATTCGTTCAAAATCATGTTCTTTAACAAAAGAAAAGGTTTACTTTGCGTTCGTTCGGAAATTATTTTTTTTACATTTTGTTTGTACATTTTGTATTACTTACGATTTAGTCTAGCACAAGAAAGTCGTTATTGTGATCAAGATCTTCAGTAATGAAGTAGCGACCACAGAGATTACTTGCAAATTAAAATTCTTCGTTTTATGTGCAGTGCAGTACCTACAATCGTATCGTGTACTTCGGATTAATAATTGTGATTTTAACAGTTTTATTGAAAAAGTTGACTCTTAGCAAGCTACTATAATTTAGATGCTATTTTTATGTTCGTGTCAGAGTATTAATAAATCACATCACTATCTCTAAAATCTTATCTCTACTGCGTCGTTAACACTTTAACTGCTTGCAAATAACCTTTAATGTCTATAAGAACAATATTAATTACTAATGCAATGTTTTATTTAAAAAGTGTGAAAAAGTATTTTAAGAACACTAAGATTAATCTTGCCTTGTATAGTTATTTTTACACCGGATTCGCAAACCAAATATTTTGTCCCACAATGGGAATCGAAACCGCAACCTTTCGTTTTTTAACAGGTCGTCACCTAGGTCGACTTGTATTACTTATAACTTAATAACAACACCCGCGCAACCTGAACGCAGGTTAACGCCTTTCTGAATTTCCGGTAAATAGAATGAAAATAACAGGTTTAAAATCAATAAAAATAAAATAAAGCTTTATTTTGGTAACAGTAGGTACCCGTTCGAGAAAGCGATATCGTCGTAAAATATCTGAGCTGCAATGTTGAAATGCGACCGTGGTGTGGTGCGGAATTAACTTAGTTGATAATTAGGTGAATAACCTTTGTAATTTTCAGCCTGCATCATCCCACTGCAGGTCAAAAATCTCCACATCCTCTTTTCTACGATCTTGTGCTCCTAAGGACCAATCAAAATGAAAACCAAAATTGTGGGAAAAAACTTCCTCAATTTGGACAAAGAAATATCAAATACTTAATACAGTTCATTTGACAACAAAACAAATACTTAGGAAAACGCGAAATTGACTAAAGTTGTATTTGGTCTAACTCGATTAAGCAATATTATCTGAAGAAAGTAAGAAGTAGTTATTCGAGAGTAAATAACTGACGTATTACTTGTATTTGACATTTATTATTCCCCAGAATAGTTATTCCAAATTTGAATCCAACATAAGTAAAGAAGAAGTGAGTATGTTTAGCGGGTTTAGTTAGCTTTATGAAAAGGACCAACTTTATGGTGGCCTAGGTCTTATTAACACCATAGAAAAATTGGCAAAAATATAAGACTAACAGTACCAAAAAAATTTATTTTTAAGTAGACAAACAAAGTTCTAAAGGAAGGAAAAATGTTTATTGTGTTGAGTTTCCTAAAACAGGAACACTAGAGGTCCGCCATGACAGCTGCTCATCCATCGTGACGCATCTTGACTTTGACAGTACCTAATTACACAGTTATTTGTTAATCCCGCCATGGTGTTTTGCATTGTGTTGCACTCCTTCACAGAGATAAACTTACTTTAGATTATGAAAGAAGTATAATAAACAGTGATAAATGGTTTTTTTTAATGATTATCTAATTATCTAGACTCCTACAAAAGACCAAGGCTCGGCTCCATACTGCGTGAAACAACTCCTTTGATTAAAATTCCAACATAATTTTACCCATTTTTTTAGGAAACTTTTCTGCCCCGCCCTTCGGTAGACGAGTTCTGTATGTCAATTCCTAAAAACCCAAATTATTGTTTGACCTTTAAGACTTGTTTTCGAGTTAAAAGTAGGTAGGCAGTCTGTCTAGTTTTTCTTATGATTTCTTATCTTTTTATATTTTTCAAATAAGACTATCGCAAAAGTGCTAACTACAAAATACTTTGTTTTTTAAAACACAATAAAACTAAAATGTCAAGATTTTAACCTTTATTTTGTAGAAGAATATGTAAACGATCAAATGTCTGGCACTTCACTTGGCATATTTTTTTAAAAATATATGCGTTATTTCAATTTACTTATACATAATACTGACAGAGTAACATTCGTGAGTGAGTTCGTTACTCGTCAATACAGAATTTGTATTGAAGAGTAACAAAATTACCCAAATCGGTCTAGCAGGTCTCGAGTTTTAGCGAGACTAAAACAGCAAAATCATTTTTAATTAAGTGGTCAGTACATTAGTTAAGTAAGTAATTTATTTTTAATTTTTTTATTTCCGTGCTTTGGCGTCGGTCCCGGATTTTAGGCCATGACGAGCCTAAAAACTTGACCATAAACCATGACTTCGAGGGGCCTAAAAACTCTGTCACCAGGATTGTCTACTGATTTATACGAACTTACTTTACATAACATGTAGGTACGTATGTAATAATGATAATGTTGGTACAAATAATTGTACCAACATTCATCATCATTATCTATGGATAATAAACTCTAATTTGTTTAGTTTGCCTAAAACTAAACTAAAGAGTAGTAGAGTTCTCTGTGATAGAGCTCGTCCGGGAAGGACTACCACCATACCTATTTCTGCCGCCAAGCGGTAATGCTCGCATTGCTGTGTTCCGGTGTGAAGGGTATGGTTTCCGGTGAAATTACTGGCACATGAGGCTTTCGATCTTAGCCTCAAGGTGGCAACCCGCGAGTGATACCTCTGGTATTGCAAGCGTCCATAGGCTGCGGTAACCGCTTACCATCTTGTGGGCCGTACGCTTGGTTGCTACTTTAGTTGTATAAAAAAAAAAAAACTAAACCATTCATAAAAATATATAGGAAAAAGTCAAGTTTCACCTTTTCCGCGACATGACCAAGGCAGCACCTTGTGCTACAAAACGAGGTCGTCAGAGGCTCTATGCACTTTGCTGCTTCTTATCACATTTGTATATGGTCGCTTATTGTTTGTCACTAGTTTAGTTTATCGTGGTTGATTCACGGCAATTACCCACTTGTGCACAGTTTATATTGTTAAAGTTATCTGGTTGATAACTGTCATCAGCAAGCAATTGGTGGTTCTAAGTACTATATTGGCTCTGTGTCGTAAAAAAACAGTACTGGCTAATATTTTAAAGAGCGCCATCTATAGTTTATTTCACCATAAGAAAGATGCTGACACATTTCTATTGTTTCCTAAGAACAGTCGTCAATGTCAAAGTTATAAAATATAAACACACTAGCTGACCCGCCGCGGTTTCACTCGCGTTATTTTTTCATATTTTCTCACACTTTAAACCTTCCCTAGACAAATATTTCAAGACCAAAATAAGCCAAATCGTTAAAGCGAGCCTAACGCACAGCAATTATTTTTTTTTATATAAAGAAAGATTTACCAAAAGTTTGTTTCGACTTGCAATTTAAACTCTAAACTATTGAGCACTGGTGGTCTAGTGGTAGTGACCCCGCTGTCCAATCCTAAGGTCGTGGGTTCAAACCCGGTCGTGCACCTATGGATTTCTGTTTCGAAAAATGTATGTGCGCAATGCCAGTGCTCTCATACGGTGAAGGAAAACATCGTGAGGAAACCGGCATGTCCAAGAACTAAAAATTCGAAAGACATGTGCCATCCACCAATCCGCATTGGGTCCGCGTGGTGGATTAAGACCTAATCACTCTCGCCTGAGAGTAGGCCAGTGTCCCAACAGTGGGAACATTAGAAGGCTGTCATGATGATGACTATTGACTAAACCCATAAAATACCAAATCTGTCAGCACCCTTCCTATTTGAAATAGACTTTAGCCTCAAACTAATCAAAGATTGCACTACGGGAATTTGGATTTGGATGGGTGACCGCCAATTCAGTGGCAATTTCAACTGAGCGCTCCCGTGCTTTGGAGTGCACGTTAAGCAAACGGCTTTTTCTAAGTTGTTTAGGCCACGAAAGAGGCCTTCGGGCGGTCTTTTAACTCTGTCACCAGAGTTGGCTACTGACTCATACGAACTTACTTTAAGGGTACTTCCGGTAAAATGCTCAGATATTCTGCAGTTTGAAGGTGACTTTATCAATGGTAGTTTATATCCGCTTTTTACAATTGAGCGAATTGATGAGCACATCATGCCTTTTATGTATACCAATCCTGTAAGGACCATCGTCTACCGAAGCGGAGCGTAGCACAACAGAGATAAGGTCTAATCGTGTCGAATAATTTAATGAGGGAAAAACCCTGAATGATGGAAAGGCTTGAACCTTGAAGTAGCGAGCAAAGCCGCGAATGACAGCTATGTCTATAAATTTATACTGTCAACTAGTACACCCGGCGCGGTTTCACCCGCGTTATTATTTTATTTAGCAAATTTTACACCATGTATTCTTTTTTCCCCGTTTAAACCTTCCCTGGATATCTACAAACATTTTAAGATCAAAATTAGCCAAATCGGTCCAGCCCTTCTCGAGTTTTAGCGAGACTAACTCAAAGCAATTCATTTTTTTATTGTCAATTACCAGCAAATGAGAACGCTCATAAATTTAAAACATAAGATTTATAAGGTCCTATTTTACGAAAATTGTTTCTTCATATTTCATTATTCGAACATTGTTACTTCAAATTCCCTAAAAAAAATCTCAAAGCCCTTTGTAAGCATTCTTAGCCAATTTTCTGAACAACAAGCAAAAGGTTGTCCGCGCGGAAGTTTTCTATTTGCTGTGAGATAATAATACTTTCAGCAGCATATCACAGATTAAATTCCCGGAAAATGTTGAAAACTATTCAGTAAATCTCGCGTCAACTTTTCAAAACTATTTTTGGAAGATCAAAAGTCCATGATTTGGGGACTTATTTAGCTAACGGTGACGGAATTGCTCTAAAAACTAACTTGAGTTGTTTTAGATGATACAGCCAAACGCATTCTAATTTAAATTTTATTAAAAAACAAAATATGTCATTACGCAAATCCAGAAATATGAAATATTCTGGCCAGTTTGCTCAATATTCGCATTCTTGTGTTGGTGCTTTGCTAACTTTTTGAGTTTGCATACACTTCAATGCAACTCTTGGATTCATAGACCACGATAAATTATCTTATTCATTTCATTTAATTGAATTTATTGCTTTCATGTATAATTTTTAGGCACATAGGATATAGTCTTAGGTATCTATTTAATATCTACATAAGGATGGTGGGAATTATACATAAACCCCATTAGGGCGTTGCAATTTTAATTATTTACTTATGTCAATTATTAAAATACTTACCCACATAAAAACAATAAATTCATAATTAATTAAAGCAAGATTAAAGAAATAGCCAAATAATTTAGTGATTTTTAAATTAGCATGTCAATCCATTGAATTATAAATATAATAAAGTAAGCAGATACCTATGTTACTACCTATCTCACTACCTACGTCACTACCTATGTCACTATCTATATTCACTCCAAAGTTTCATTGTAATCTTGCAGCCTTACAAATAAACGTGATATAAAGTTATTCCATGGAATGAATAAACTAAGAACAAACATGGGGATTCTAAGTTTATTCCGCTGTTTGTATTTTAACCACAAACGAACTACCTTGCGAATTGCAATCACCAAGAAATTCATCACCTTGCGGTTAGTATTTAGATGAGATCACCCATTGTTGTCAGGTTTAGAAGTAAGATGTGGTACAACTGATTGTCTATGATACCAATATTTTAACTTGTGGTTTAAACAAATATTTAATCATAATGTCAATACATGAAGCCAGCACTAACAAATAACTGCGGGTTTCCGAGAAATTTAAAAACTACATCAAGATGTCAAAATATTTTGTTAAATTGTGATATAAGTAAATATATACTGCCACAGAATTATTTTTTTACAATTATTATGATACTCTATGAAATTATTTTAATCTTTTATAATCAATTAATAATGAATGGTTTCTTTATTCATTCATTAGAAACATTCTGAATATTTGAAATATTGTCGTCAAATAATAAAAATATAACTTGCTGTTTTGATTAAAAAATATTTTACCGGCAAATACGATAAAATATTTAATAAAATTGCCTTGATTGAGAAACCAAAACGGAAAGTACCAAAACACAAACAAACATTGCTAAGTATAGAATTTTCCCCAATTCACGGCGGAATTTTGCTGTGCCTGTGCACTGCGTGAATGCAATATAATATATTTAACCGTTTAAGGATACAACTTCTATCAACTTTTGAGGATTTGTAAGAAATCTTTATTATTGATAAATATGGATTTCTAACAAACATTGCTAGTGACCACAAACATTTTTCTTTGAAATTATCATGCATTTAATAACATTAACTATATCGCACGCTTATAAAATCTAAATATATAAAATCTTTACAGACTAACTGATTGACTGTTAATCTGTAATATGTAATTGAGAGCTATTAAGTATATATATATTGTGTAGGAGTGCATTATGAAGGGAATTCCCTAAATTCAACTCCTGGAATCATATATGACGCAGCAGGAAGAAGTTTGCATGAAAAAAGTCAGCGTGGGCAAGGTCGCGGCACGTTACTCATAGGCTTGTAATTTTCCAAGTAATTGTATTTTAATAACCTCTCGATTCAAAATCAATCACAAAGTAATGCGTACACAGATCGAAACCAGCACAAGTAGAATGAAAAATTAAATTGAAATCACGCCTCAAGTTATGGAGTACTTTTAGTCAATATTGAATTATTCACTCAACAAATATTAAAAGCCTTGAAGCTCTGTTTTGATCATACTCGAAGTTTGATGTCTCGATGGAGGAAAAATGCCTAAATCAAATACCGAACCTGCCAAAGATTTTGAGGATCAATGACTTACCCATAGAGGTAACATAAAACCTACGTAATATAGATTGCAAAAGATAAAGAAATCATTTAGAAAAGTAACAATTTTATTTATTCTTCTTCTTCTTCTTCTTCTAGTGGCTCTCCACTACTGGAGGTTAGCCGTCAGCTCAGCGAATTTATTCCTATCTTGCGCCAAGCGAAAAAGGTGTTCGACGCTGGCGATATTCGTCCATTCCCGGATGTTCCTCAACCATGACTTTTTTCTTCTTCCAACGCGTCGTTTACCCTTTATTTTGCCCATCATAATCAATTGCAGCAGTTGGTATCTTTCGTGTCTCAACACGTGACCAAGATACCCAACTTTCCTGCGTTTGATGGTCTGCAATAACTCACGAGTTTTCCCGACGCGTTGGAGAACTTTCACATTGGAAACTTTCTGCGTCCAGCTAATGCGTAACATTCTACGGTAACACCACATCTCGAACGCTTCGAGACGCTTCTGGGTATCAGCTTTAAGAGTCCAAGCCTCGCTACCGTATAACACTACTGGCCAGACATAACAATGTAGCATCCTCACTCTGAGCCTCGTACAAAGTTTGCGGCTGCACAAAACGTTCTCCATTTTCTTAAATGTTGCTCGGGCGATTTCAATCCGGGTGCGAATTTCTTGGTTACTGTCCCATTCTTCATTCACCCAAGCACCGAGATACTTGTATTGCCGCACTCGCTCAAGATCTAAACCTGCCACTTTAATTCTGGGGCTTAGGTCTCTGTTACCGGATGCAACCAAGAACTTAGTTTTAGTCACATTCATATTCAGCCCCGCCCTCAAACTACACTCGTGCACTCTGTTCAAAATGTATTGTAAGTCCTGTTCTGTTGAGGCTATGAGCACAGTGTCATCAGCATATCTCAAATTATTAATAGTCTTTCCATTGATCGTGACACCGATTTCCAGATTTTCTAGAGCTTCTGATATTATTGAATCCGAATACAAATTGAAGAGAAGGGGCGACAGAATGCATCCCTGTCGAACTCCACGGCAAATGTCAACTTGGTCAGTCTCCGAATGTTCTACTCTTACAGTTGCAGTTTGGTTCCAATACAGATTTTTAATAATTCTGAGATCTTTGCCATCTAAACCAACATCCATCAAACGATCTATTAGAATCTCGTGTTTGACACGGTCAAAAGCTTTTTCATAGTCAATAAAGCATAATATTACGTCTGTCTGCATATCTTTACATTTCTGTACTAAAACATTCAATTATTATTAGGTACCAACATTATCATTCAATTCATGACATACTTACCTATCTATCTACTTTTTTTTAAAAATATAAATACCGAATGCATAAACCTCGGCCTTTCTCCATGTTGCAATACCCTAATAACAGGGTTCATGTGTGATACTACTTATTCTGTAACAACTACATAATGTACCATATGACAGCAATAAATGTATTTGATTTGATTTGATTTGTATTCACTCACTATGCTAGGTAATAGGCAAAATAGGCTGACGTACATATATATATATATAGGATTATTCCCAACTGTAGCTCTGTTCGCATAGTGTGACAGATGGCACTTTTATTTTTTGAAAAAGTCTACTGCCTACTATGACTATTTGCCCATGGTCTTTCGTTTAATAATTAAATTGTCAATGCCACAGCTCTCAAGTTTATAATAGTAACTCGCAACAGCAATTGAGTACCGAATATAATTGAAATAGCTATTCAATCATTAGATAACAGTAAGTTGTGTAATAAAAGGGGACTGTAATAAATACTCTTGTTTTTATAGTACACACCGACGTACATGTAGACGTATATGTGAACGTAGACGTAAACCGTGACAGCTCGTCGGCGTATCTAACGTAGAGCAAAACGGAAACCTCGCATTACGGCGTTCAGTGATGACGTAGTATTCAATGACGTTCCCTTTCATTTAAAAAACAGGTGTTTTCACGTACCGGTATATCGGTGAAGAGGTACCGACGCCGGAGGAAGCGCGCCGTCTCACTCAACCATGATGAAGACTCTCAAAATTGAGTTACCTATATACCGGTACGTTAAAACTCCCTTTTTAAAATGAATGATATAGTTCAAGATAGTTATACTAGTTCTGTTCGAAAAATGTATGTGCGCAATGCCAGTGCTCTCATACGGTGAAGGAAAACATCGTGAGGAAACCGGCATGTCCAAGAACTAAAAATTCGAAAGACATGTGCCATCCGCCAATCCGCATTGGGTCCGCGTGGTGGATTAAGACCCAATCACTCTCGCCTGAGAGTAGGCCAGTGTCCCAGCAGTGGGAACATTAGAAGGCTGTCATGATGATGATGATGATGAGTTATACTAGTAAAAGACGTACGAAGTGCGAGAGACTGTGCCACCCACCAACCCGAATCAAGTCAGTAGATAGACCTAACCACTCTAGTCTGAGAGCAGACCAGTGTACCAGCAGTGGATATTAGAAGGTTGGAATGGCATGATGATTGTACGTACTTAGTATTATTGTCAGTAACAAGGTCTTTCGCAAAGGCAGTATTATCTTACGTAGCTTGAATAATTTAAAGTCTCTTATTTACACAGTATGTGACAATATTCAGAAGACGTATTTTAAATAAACATTTTTGTGGAATTTCGTCTGGAAAATATATTTCTGTCATATAAGAATATGACAAAAATAAATAAATAATACTGGACAATCTACACATCATCATATAGCCCCAAGGAAAGCTGCTGTTAAACAGAGCTGTGTTATGGGTACTAGATGACTGCTAAATACTTAATACAATACAATACATAGATAGATATTTTTTATTATATATAGAAAATACCCAGAACACCCGGAACAAATATTTGTAGATCGTACAAACATTTGACCCGAGGCGGGAATCGAAGCTGCAACCTTCGCGTCGCCGACGGATCTGCGCCCGCTGCGCCACATCGGTCGTCAAAATGTATTTTCCAGACGAAATTTTTCAAAAATGTATATTTTGACTAACCGCTGTTACTTTTCATTAAGTTTATTTAGATTTGTTTGTCATAATTATGAAAAACGGCATGACTCTATAAAAACTGTTCTATTTTTCAATCAGACGACTTCACTGCCACTATACTTGTTAGGGTGGATTTGACCAACTTTTGGAATAACTATTCCGCGGATAAAGAAACGTCAAATACAAGTAAACTGTCAGATTACTCGTGATTATCTACGAGAATAGTGCCTATTCGAGTTTCGTCGAGCCCAGCTTTAGTCAGTTAAATTCATCGATTAAAATAATAACTAATCTACAAAGCGATGCGTTAGCGTTAGCGTACAAGTTAAATGGCCGGCTAACGCGTTATTGAATACCAACACCTTGCGATTGCAAAAAAATATAAACTCTCTCACGCTTTGTAAAGTTCAAGAATTAGTTCGAAGTTCACTTACTATACGTTAGGTAACCTATTCTGTGTATGTGCATTGCTAACATAAATTAGTTTAAAATAAAACTAATTTCTTTTAAAGGCATAGTCTTTATGTTGTTTTAACATTTTAAAGGACTAACTCCGAGACTTTTTTCGCGCTCACTTTTTTCATGCAAACTTCTTCTTCAAGAAATGAATTTCAGGAATTTCTTTCACTCAGAATTTTCTTCATTACACCTCACGCGTTTAAACGTGAAACACCATTGAAAATTTTAGGTTTTTAGGACGTCTAGGACGTTTTGACTGTGCATTGAGATATCAGTCAGTTACGGAGTTCTACTAATAATTATAAATGCGAAGGTCTTTGTTTGTGTGTGTGTGTGTGTGTGTATGTTTGTTACCACGTATTTCCGTGACGACTTCACCGATTGTGATGAAATTTGAAATGTAGATTGCTTAAGTCCTGGAATAACACATAGGCTACTTTTTATCCCGGAAAAATTGACTGTTCCTGTGGGATAGCATAAAAACTGCGAAAACGCGGGTAAAGCTTCGTGGGTCAGCTCATTTTATATATTTATGAAGATTAATTTTGATATCATACATAAGCACATACCCAATAAATCCTAATTTAAAAAAAATATTTAAAAAAATACCATAAATTCGAAAGCAAAGTTAAAGTTATTAAAACTCAAGATATTTAAGGACAAAAAACTTCAAAATAAAACTACTTGCACTGAAAACTATTTGAAATCTTTTCGTTGTGGGACACCAATTTCAGTAAATGAGTTTCTCTAAGTATTAAGTCGCAAATTTTAAGCAGGTGCAGGTAAGTACTTAACTTTAATATATTTAATAAAATATAACTCACACCTGCGCTTACCTACGACACAAAAGAGATATTTGTACTACGCCTACGATTTGAATATGCAACAGCGAAATAAATTCACTTAATTTTGCCTGCCGACCGTATCTCGGCAATTCAATTTAACAATTATTTGTGTCTAATGTACTATGCTATTTAATTCAACTAAATGCCTAAAAGGTGCGGCATTGAATTTGACATTGTTAGAAAAATTACAGTATTTTGTTATCAAGAAAAGGTCTACGCGACATAAAACCTCTTTATTTTTAACTGACTTAAAAAAAGGAGGTTATCAATTCGATTTTTATTTAAACTTAGTTTAAAGTCGATTTTAGTTTTATTTTTTATACTAAATATTAAAAAGCATTTTTGCGTGCTAAATATGTATTTATCGGCATACTGGTTTTTTTATATCTCCAGGTAGGTAAAATATATCATAATATCTACATTGCTATAGAAATTATGCAAATTATGCATTGTTAAACCTAGGACCTGCTTACATTTTTACGTTGACTGTACCTACTGTATTGATCTCGACTGGAGTGAAGGGCTATTGACTAACTAGTTACCAGAGTACGATAGTAGCCTACCGGTAGCTATTATGCAAGAACAATAGAGTATAGCTGAATTTAAGAGTAGTAGAGTTTTTGTGATAGAGCTCGTCCGGGGAAGGACTACCACCATAGCTATTTCTGACGCCAAGCAGTAATGCTCGCATTACTGTGTTCCGGTGTGAAGGGTATGGTTTCCGGTGAAATTACTGGCACATGAGGCTTTCGATCTTAGCCTCAAAGTGGCCACCCGAGGCGAGTGATACCTCTGGTATTGCAAGCGTCCATAGGTTGCAGTAACCACTTACCATCTTGTGGGCCGTACGCTTTGTTGCCACTTCAGTTGTATAAAAAATAATAATAATAATAATTAATCAATCTAAAAACCTTGATATTAACTGACAATTTAAATAAAGCTTAAAACATCACTTTCGAAATAAAACACCAACGAAATTATAATAAATCAACACTTACACGAGTTTCAATTGAATTACTGCAAAACTTCAAGCGCAATTCACCACGATAATAATTCACAATGTCGAAAATCCCGCCAACAAAAACAAATGACAAACGTCAAGTCAAGACGTCACTTTTGCAATTCGAGCGAGTGGCACGTTCAGCCGCGCGTGTTACAAACATAACATTGAACTGAGAAAAGGTATTGTGAAGGCTTTACTACCGTTGAATCACTGGTATAGCGGCCACTGCACCTTCTCACTTCAGGGTTGACACTTGTAGATGTTTAGCAATGTGCGGAAGCGCACGCAGAACTGTTTTATGATGACGGATGTACCTCATCAAAAAGTGCGTAAGATCACGTGGTTTCGCGCATTACACTAAAGCTTATTCCAACCTTTTAATTTACTCTTATTTATAAGAGTTGCGTAATAAGAAATTTGACAAACACCATTGCCTAACGAATTCTTGCAAGATTTGTCTAGGTGCTTGTAAAATCAAAAAGAAACACTCAAGATTATTACTCACTAGATAATGATAGTAATCAGAACACTTCGTAAGAGATAACGGAAGGTACCTAGGTAAACAGCATCGTTTCGCTCAAAGACAACACTTCAAATGTCTTTAGAAGTGATATTATATAGTTTATAAACTTCGAGGATGAAAGTAAGTACTTACTAAGTTCAACATGTTCAAGAAATTTCCCGACTTTCTTGGGATTCCCTATAGACTCTATGTTCTTCGGCTCCATGTTTTTGTAATAGTGTTCTCTTAGGGAAGTACTATATTTACTAATGTATAGATATTTAAACGGTTACGGAAAACATCGTGAGGAAACCGGCATGTCCAAGAACTAAAAATTCGAAAGACATGTGCCATCCACCAATCCGCATTGAGTCCGCGTGGTGGATTAAAACCCAATCACTCTCGCCTTAGAGTAGACCAGTGTCCCAGCAGTGAGAACATTAGAAGGCTGTCATGATGATGATGATGAGATATTTAAATTACTCTTTATTCATCATCATCGTCATATCAGCCGATAGACATCCATTGCTGGACATAGGCCTTCCCTAAAGAGCGCCATGACGACCGGTTTTGAGCCTTCACCATCCACCGACTTCCTACGACCGCTTAAATATCATCGGTCCATCGAGTGGGGGGCAGTCCTACATTTCGTTTTCCAGTTCGTGGTCACCATTCGAGAACCTTTATCAGCGGCTATCGGTTCTGTGAGCTATATGGCCTGTCTACTGCCACCTTTTATTACGATACACCAAAAACAAAATTAAACTAAAATAAACTCAAGGTGGGTGCAACAGGCGACATTTTCGCATAACGCGATCTCTTCCATGCAACCTTTGGTTGGCCTTAGTCTTTGCGGACAATTTGTCCGACCTCTCAAAAAACTCTACCTGTTGGTAAGACTGGCGATACCTGGTGGTAGGACTCTTCAGCAAGAGTCCGTCTTGGTGGGTACCACCGCAGTGTCAGATATTCTACCTCCAAGCAGTAGTGTGCAAGCATTACTGTGTTTAGGTTTGAAGGGCACTGTAGCAAGTGAAATTACTGGGCAAAAGAGACTTAACAACAATGTCTTAAGGTGATAAGCGCAATGCAGTGCCACGCAAACACTTACAAACTTTAAGCTTTGGGTGGCACTGCATCTGTTATAGTCAGGCGTGGTGCTTAACATCAGGTAGGCGCCTTGATGCGCTTTGATTTTTTTTTTTTTTATGTCACTTACTGACATAAAAAAAAAAAAAACTTTTCAGCAAGAGTTCGTCTAAATCTCTCGTGCCAGATATTTTGCCTACAATTAGTTACAAGCATTACCTACAATTTTTGGTTTTAGGGCAGGTAAGTAAAATTACTAGACGATTGAAACTTTATAAATGTTGTTAGGCAGAACTTTATTGCTTGAAGTGTTGGGTCCCACTTCAACATTTCGGTAGCTGGCATGTAGTTAGTATTGAACAAACTTTTGCCAGGATAAAAAACAGGGTTTAAAAATATTATGGTTTCAGCAACTGTTCATCGCAATCGTGTCGCTCATTTACTTTGGTTAGATTACGATGTCCAAGTGTTATTGGCGAACTTTATAGAGGTCTAATTAAATTTGATTTGGTAGAACTGGACTGGAGCGCTCGTGACGTAGCTGGCTAAGTTATTCTTAACAGATCAACGAAGTTAAGTACTGTTCCGCGGGGTCATCATTTCGATGGGTGACCAGTGGCAATTTCAACTGAGAGCTCCCGTGCTTCGGAGGGCACGTTAAGCAGTCGATCCCGGCATTTTCAAAGTTGTTAGGCCATGACAGAGGCCTTCGGGCGGCCTAGAAACTCTGTCACCAGAGTTGGCCACTGACTCATAAGAACGAACGAACGATTTGGTAGAACAATTATTATTGATATGTAACATCTGGATGCGAATCTATAAAAACTTTTTTGTGCCTATTTGATGTTCGCCATTTTCCTGCTGAAGTCTATTACGGGCATGAAAACTGTACAAATGAATAAAAGTGCCGTTTATCAATACAGCCGAAGTTACACTCTAAGTACTGGGCCACAGGGTTGTTTTTTGCTTTCTGTAAAAAGGTGTTAATAAAAAGGAAATTAAATAAGTTTATGTAACAAACTGTCCAATGTAATAAAAACACAAAATACGAACTTCCAAGCCACAGTTGGGTTTTGTTTTCGATGGCACTTACTAGTTTGCCAAATATTACGTGGACTAAATAAGATTTGTCTCTTTTGGTTGTCGTTTTTATACAACTAAAGTGGTAACCATACCATGGTGGACACTCACAGTAGGGCTAATTCACCAGTTCAAGGTCGCACAGCGAGCTATGGAACGGGCTATGTTTGGAGTTACTCTGAAGGATAAAATCCGCAACGAGATTATCCGACAGAAAACTAAGGTCATCGACATAGCCCAGAGGATTAGCAAGCTGAAGTGGCAATGGGCTGGTCATATATGCCGAAGAACCGACAACCGTTGGGGTAAACGAGTTCTTGAGTGGAGACCGCGTCTTGGCAAACGTAGTGTGGGGCGCCCCTCGGCTAAAGCAAAAAGTGGATGCGAAGAGCCGAACACCGGGCTCAGTGGCGCGTATTGGGGGAGGCCTATGTCCAGCAGTGAACTAATGTGGGCTGATGATGAAAGTGGTAACCAAGCGTACGGCCCACTTGATGGTTAGCGGTTACCGTAACCTATGTACGCATGCAACATCATAGATATCACATGCGTGTTACTACCCTAAGACCTTAGATGGTAAGTCTTATGTGCCTGTAATTTCACCGGAAACCATACCCTTCGAACCGGAACACAGCAATGCGAGCATTACTTGGCGGCAGAAATAGGTATGGTGGTAGTACTTCCCCGGGCGAGCTCTATCACAAAGAACTCTACTACTCTTAAGATGTCGTAGAAGATGACTAAAGGATCATGCAAGACGAAGAGCAGGAGCATTCACCTTGAGATGGTACTGCTTTACTGCGAACACGAATCCTGCAAAGCGTGGTAATTATGGCAAAATTGAATGCTTCCCCATTTGACCCAAGATTTTTCTACAAATGAACAGGACAACTAGAAGAAAAGTAGAGTTCTTTGTGATAGAGTTCGTTTGGAAAGGACCAACATACCTATTTCTGCCGCCAAGCAGTAATGTGAGTACTGCTATGTTCCGGTTCAAAGGTGAAATTACAGGCAAATGAGACTTTCCATCTAACGTCATACGGTGGTACCACGCAAGTGAAATCTATGATGTTGCATGCGTACATAGGTTACGGTAACCGCTTACCATCAAGTGGGCCGTACGCTTGGTTGCCACTGTAGTGGTATAAAAAAAAACTTCTGTCCTTTGGAGGGAACGTTAATTAGACTATTTCGACTATAACAGCCACTAGGCCATGACAGAGGCCTTTAAGCGGCCTAATTACTCTGTCACCAGAGTTGGCCACTGACTCATATCTACTAATTTCCTAATTCAATAAAGTGTTTTAACAATTCACTTATTTCTTACTTATTTCACAGATAACATACCTAATCTTATTTCGAATTCACTAATCCGCATTGGATCAGCGTGGTTGATTAAGATCCAATCTAGCCTTGGATAAAATCCACGGAATTAGATGAGCTGTAATTAAAGGTTTTTCTTAAACCTATTTCAGGCACCAATCTATTTTCAATAGTGTTTACTACTAATTGAGCTAGACACTTCGAAACTAGAAACCTTCGAGAAGGAAAATTTGCGTTTTCTTCATTTTAATTTATTCTCGATTGAAAGTAGACCGCAGTACCATCGGGAACAATATAGGCTCATCTTGGTCTTACCACAAGTTCCTATAGCTATATCATCATGACAGCCTCTAATAATAGTATTTTTGTATATTCAATTATTTGTTGCCTGAAATAAACGATTTATTATTATTATTATTAATGTTACCACTGCTGCACACTAGCCTACTCTCAAGCTCACTCTCTGATTTAATTAATAATTATTAATTAATTATAATACCTGTTTAAACTACTGCGGGCGAAAGAGTTTTAATAACTAAGTCTTGTGGTGACGAGCGCAGTGCAATGTCACGCAGAACTTTAAAATAAAATTTTGGATGGCACTTTTTTTTTTATGCAACTAAAGTGACATCCCCTTGGTTGCTACTTTAGTTGCGTACGGCCACAAGATGGTAAGCGGTTATCGCAGCCTATGGACGCTTGCAATACCTAAGATACCACACGCGGGTTGCCACCTTAAGGCATAGATCGAAAGCCTTATGTGACAGTTTTCAATTTCACCGGAAACCATACCCTTCACATCGGAACACAGCAATGAACGGAATCTGCTTTGCGGCAGAAATAGGTATGGTGGTAGTACTACCCCGGATGAGTTCAATCATAAAGAACTATAATACAACACCACACTCACACTGCAGCTGTTATCCGTACCTCATCCACAGGGCTTCAACGGAAGACCAGCGTCGGGTAGATTAGGCTATCCAACAAACGCTGAGTTGGTAATTTTTTTGTGACGATTCAACTGTTACTGATTATACGTTGTTTATTATTGTCCAACTTACACAGAGGTGTGGACCGAACTGGATGTCGAAGGCGCGAGAGAGGGACATATGGGAGGCCTACGCCGCTCAGGCGACTACTACAGATTAAACTAAATAATATTTATCTAGTGATTGTATTAAATATAAGTAACAGTGTTAAACATTTTATTGTTTGATTGTAAATTGATAGTTTTTATAGTGGAAATAGAGGCGTTTTTATTTTTTATTTTATTTATTTTGTTTTATTTATTATTGTCCAACTGCTTCGTCACAAAAAAAGTAATTTTTCTTTATTCTTTCTATTATAGTTGCATAACATCAGGCAGATCAACTTGACCGTTATTAGCTGACATCTAAATAATATTATACTGACGTTTTTATAGTAAAAATTAAACGTAGTGCTTACATTCTCTTGGGTAAAAATTGCGTGTGGTCCATCATAGAGGTTTTACTATTAAGTTATGATAAAAGTTAAGTAAAAGTTCATTTAATTGGATAAGTTTTTATTTGTTCATTGTTAGTATTTCTAAATCTTATACACATTTATAATTATGCATCACATTTGAAGTTTTTAAGTAGTTATATTGTCAATCATAAATTCAATTGTTTAAAATACCTGCATGAATACAAAACCTTACATACGTAAAAAGGTTAATATTGGAAATGACAAAACTAGGTGTAAACTTAGATTTAATTTAATTGTTATAAATTCTAACTGGTAGAAACTTCTTAAAATATAGATTATGACAATTAACTGTTCAACTTGTTAAATCACAACCACTAGATAGTTTAGCCTAAAGGTTGACGCGGACGTATCAGTTCTACAACAGATCAACCTCGCCTCAAGTTTAGCGGTTCAGTTCTTTAGAACATACTGCGCAGCGCACTCTTATAAGTCCGCGGACAAGTGCTCACGTGGCGATGACGACAACACGAGGCGGTTGGGTAAAGGCGGCAACTCGTTGAGACGAAGCCAATCTGGTGCCGAGGCTTTTCGTCTACGTCAACCTTTAAAATACCTGATTAAGACCAGTTTGGGTAACGAATGTGACCTTCATAATATTTATATTTGTAACGAGATAAAAATAGAACTGTCAAAAAACCAGATTATGTAATATAATTCTTAAAATTTTCTTATCATTTTTAAATAGTACTTAAATTATTTAATGCTAAAACACAACTTGAGAAAGGTTAATACAAGTTTAAAGCACATATTTGTTATAAACGGTGATCATACTGTCATTCAAATGTAAATGTCTTTGTATTTCTATTTATAAAATATTATAGTAAATGTAAATTATTTTATGTGAGACGACCTCGGTGGCGCGGTGGGTGAGTTCAGGTTAAGAGCAAGATGGAGTTTTATTTCCGCTCCGGAACATGTTTGCTGTAACAAATACCACAGCACCCGTCCCGGTATAAATTATAATATATTTTTTTGGGTGTTGTGGTACTGGTTATAGTACTCATCATTCCTGATACCCACAACACAGGGAATCTTAGTCAATTCTTATTTGGCAAGACATAGAACAAACAAACACACAAAATAAAAACATACAGTCGAATTGATAACCTTCTTTTGTTGCCACAAAGTGGGTTAGTTTATCTACGTATAAGACTGTTGAGTGTTATGTTATGTTTAGGTCTCACGGCGGATCTAGGCTTCCGTGAATTTAGCCGTTTATGATGCGCAAAGACAATTTAGTTTGAAAAAGCTCTATTGCGCATCGAAACGGCTAACTTCACGACGGCCGAGATCCGCCGTGAGACCTATAACTATAACGAATGGTTCTAAATATTGTGTTTATAATATTTTAGTTTGAAATTTTTTAGAAATTTTTAGTTTGAAAATGTTTGTTAGGTAATTTAACAATTCGGCGAATATTTAAGTCTATATTCCATAAGGTAAATTTAATATTTAAAGGGTAATTCCCTTTGCTGAGGTTTAGGAAGCTATGAGGAAAATCGTAGGTGGGTATACAATGTTAGATGAGCAAGCGGCCACCGGGTGATGGCATGTTAGATTTTAAACAATTAACATAATAAGAACAAAGTACGAAAAGCACGATTCCTTAATAAACTCTCATTTAAAAAAAATCCAATAGTCGATGAAACAGGAGTTAAAATACTTGAAATGACACATAAATAAAACCCATGAACAAATAGAGACAGTAGAAAGAGTGTTAGTGGACACATTCTTAGCAATCACTTTATTCTATAAAACTAGGTCAGTGTTAAAATACTGATTAAAATAAAAAGCTAGATTGTAATTATGTTTGGATACATTGATTTATAAAATGGTTCCATAAAGAAAAATAAATAAAAAATACTTAAAACGATTCAGTAGAGTTTCACTCAATTCAATAATTACAAGTTCCTTTTCCAGTTTTTGAAGTCGGATAAAAAATACTACCACAGGTTTTTCATCCCATTTTTTGCTATTTCGTCTATTATGAAAACGTGGTAGCGCAGTTTAGCAAATTTCAAAAATAGCCTTAAAAGTTCTCAAGAATTATGTATGTATTTGAAACAAAAACAATTTTATACTAAAGTACTATTCTTTCAGATATATCTGGTTAACATTGTACAAGCTTTGCTTGGGTTTGGCCTAGATGGCACTGTGTAAAATATAAAAAAAATGTGTTCTGATCCCAAAAAATAAAAAAATACTACTTTTTAAAATGTCCGTCAATAGTATTGAAAAAAATAATCTAGATCTGTAGTAGGTGTGATTGTTCGGTGTTATTACTTATTTCTAATCATGGTCAGTGTAATAAGACTATTGTTATTATTAGTAAACATCATTAGGCACGTATTGTCACGTTTTGCTAAATCAGTGAGAATTAACTTATCTCTTGCATTACTCGTAAGTAGACCCGCTTCTTATTTCTGCGTATTATGCGTTCAATATATTATTTCGTTATGGTAAGGGCAGACTGATCAAACGTACGCAACGCATTGTACGATTTATGCAACGGGTTTATGGGTATTCCGCAAAAAAAACAAGGAACGCGTGTGACATTCAGATAATTCAGTTTTCATTTGCAATCGTTATTTTTGTTTGATTTGTGACGCAAAATAAAAAGTTTCTATTCTATTCTGTACATTATGTTTAAAGCATTTAAAAGTTTAGATGTCATAGAGTTACGTTGCATACGTGGGACCAGTCTGACGCTGGCCTTTATAACTCAAAAAGATGGAAAATATTCTAAATATGTTACTTATTATGCCGTTTTCTCCACTATAAATTATTTTTATTAATAAAAGTAGTTGTATGTATAACATTATTGTATAAAGTGACATGCATAGCTTCTTTATTAAATATACAACAAAATGATTATGTATTAACAAAAGAACAAAAATGTTCAGTCATATCTGTTTAGTATGGGTCCTGTCGTATGAAATATTTACAGGAATCCTGGCAATGTTACAGAGTTGGCTCATACTCATAAATAAAATAAATTTAACTAAGAAAATAACTTCAGTTTTCGGGAATAGCCTTTTACACCCAGTAGGTATATTATAGCAGTGATTACTAAAATTATTATTTTGTCAAAATTAATTTAAAAATTTGTTCAACAAAAACTTCAATAATACATATACCGAAATACTTTAAAACTTAGATTCATCACAACCACACAGTCAACTTCTATGTATTTAATTAGTTTTTAAAATTAATTCAAGAACCAACTTACCTGTAAAATTAAAATCTACTCAACCTAAACATAAATGGTGTTTTTGTGACTTTGAGAAGGGCAAAGAGCTCACAGAGTATCATTTATACAGAATATTTATACAGAGTTACTATAATTACGAACTAGTGGAAGCTCCCACGGCTTTGTTTGATTTAAGGTGACTTGGTAGTTGAGTTTACGTTTGTTGTGATTTTCAATAAATTTCATTTCATTGATTTAATACTATTTTTATTTTCTCATTGATTAGAAAGCTTAGCAGATATTAATGTTTTTTTAACTTTTTAATATCTTTGTTCGACTTTTTCGTGTAAGCTTCTTCATCCTCCTGGCTCTAGGAGTAAAATTTTAAGATTCTATTTTAAATGCACCTTTTTACTCTAAAAGAAATAACCCCTAAACATTTTAGGCCTCTAAGACTTATGGTTTGGGCTGATTGTTAGTCAGTCTGTCAGTCAATAACAAAACGATTTTAAATATTTATTCAAATTAAAGAGTATTTGAATTTAGCGTATACAATGTACATTTAAAAAAAAAAATTGCTTACTTCGTATTTTCTTATAGGTTGGTACCAAGCCTAAACCTAAATACTAACTGCACAGTTAACTTATTATAATTATCGTTCAACGAATAATTTTCTATCACAACACTTTATTTGTCAAAGAAAGAAAACCTATACTTAATTACTAACATAATTACAACAGAGCTTAAAATATCACGCCAAATTTACGGATAATTTACGGTAGATAATTATTTAAATGTTGTGCTATTTTGAGCTATGTTACGGCATACAATAATTGCATGCAAGAATTGCCGTGCCAAATTGATTTTGGATAAAAATGTTCAAAAATGGATTTGTTAAGGCAGTTCTTGTATGCAATTATTGTATGGTATAAATCGGCCATTATACGTAAACTCGCGCTAAAGTAATAGTAAGTATTTTTTTGCAATATCTTTTTGCTTTTATAAAGCATATGGTCGCCACTTTCTTGTAGTGTTTTATACACAAATTAAATTACTATATTAATAAGCATGAAAAATTCACATTATTCTTTTGACAAATCTACTAAAAAACGTACCTAAACCTTACCTAAGGCTGGCGATAAATCTACGGATATCCGTATTTGTTTTTTGAGTCCGTTTTGTGACGCACGTTTTTTGTTTGAAGTTGTGTTTTGTTAAGCACGTAGTATTGTATTGGTATTTCTATTTGTACATGCATGGCACGAAAATAACCGCGCGAACAAATCAGATTTGTCACCAACCTTGCATTTTAAATTACGTAATGGTAGGGTCAACAGTGCTATTCCCTGTCATAAGTTGTGATGTGCGTCCAAACTTATCGAACATACTTAAAATCGAGACATAAGACCCTGCGAAGAGAGCTGTCAGAGATATCATGGCAATAAAGATATTCTTCCATAGGATCCACTTGAAGGGTCCGAGCCCTCGGTCCCACTTGTGGACGGTGTCGACGATGGCAGGGGTGAGGAGGCCCAGGCTGGAGAGGAAGATGGCTCCGCAGAGGTTTATGAAAAGTTCCAGATCAGGGAAAGCTGCTGCTAAAGCCACTGGAAAATAAAATCTTATTACCGACAGGGAATAACGACTTAATAAAAAAAAAACAAAACCCGACTCCAACAAACTAAAAAATATTTCGATGGATTGTGGAGTTATTGAAACGTATATTGTTTTTTTCAAAAAGCGCACAATCAATTTTTTTTCAAACGCACAATCAAGCGTTTTTTGAGGCTTCTCTCCATCCAAAGGTTGTCTGGAAGAGATCGCTTTCTTAGCGATAAGACCGCCCATTGTACATTGTAATTAGTCTCCGTTATTTTATTTCACTTGTTTTATAGTTTGTTAGGTGTACACTGTACAATAAAGAATTTTCATTCATTCATTCAATTTCGATAAAATTAGCTTAACAAACAAAAAAATAATCATCAAAATCAATTCATGATTGGTGGATATCGCTTATCAAACGTAAGCGCACTTGAAAAAACATAATTACAAACGTATTATAACCCTTCCTTCCTTCCTTAAAGTCCTTCTTTGAAGTCGGTTAAAAAGCATTATGCTTCGCCATAATGGTCAAGGGTCAAGTCTCACGATAGTTTCCCTAAGTGACTAATTCCGACTATTACTAAACGTGAAATAAAGTAAAATACGTAAATTGCTATGAGTCAGTGACGTTAGATGATTGGTTTGACTCGAGATGCGTTGCAAAAATATCCTACTTAAAAAAGGTAGCAATATCAAATACATTTTGCTCTCGGTTTTTTTTTATTATTATGGAAAATTGACAAAAAAAGTATTAGTGAAAGTTGTGAATGGCAAAGAATGTAAATATAATTTCTTGGTAAATCCTAGTTTAGTTATAATCATCATCATCATCATGACAGCCTTCTAATGTTCCCACTGCTGGGACACTGCAGTTTAGTTATAGGGTAATAAAAAACATTATCAGAATTCGCTGATTGTAATAAAGTGACCTCAATTTAGCTATGAGAACAAGTGCTCGCTCGCGTGGCTCGCGTACCTTACCCAAAAAGTAACCTTTATGCTGTTCCAGGTCCAGAACTATTGTTATTTCAAGTTAATCAAATCGATTCAGCCGGTAAAGCGTGATTAAAACACAAACACACAAATATCGAAACTTTCGTATTTACAAATTAATTGGAAACTTTGACAGGAAAGATTATAAAGATATATCCCAAAAATTATTTTGCCTCAAGCGGGATATTTTATTTTGCCTCCCGTTTGAGGCAAAATAATTTTTGGGATATTATAATCTTTAGTATTCCCCTAGTGTGATGGTTAACACTATAAAAACAAAAATAGCCATTTGAAAGGAAAATTGTTTCATAACGTGATGTGGTGAACGGCCTTGCTTCATAGTACTCGCCTATTTGTCTTTGTGCGTAACTGAATTATGTGACTTGATAAAATAAACTGTTCGGTATTGCTAAGTTAAGAATGTTCATATTAACTGGTAGAACAAAGAATGTGTTTATATTTACTAGTAGAACGTTACGTGACTTTGTCCGCGTTGAGTTATTTATATAAACTTTATCTTACCGCTACGTCCTCTAGAAGTTGCATTTTAGGAATTCCTTTCATATTGCACCTTTACACCTTATGGGAAATGTACCCTCGAAACATATTTCCACTACTAGGCTGTGCGTTGATCTGTCAGTCAGTAACGAAAGCCTTTTATATAATTTCTGGGCTCTTTAGCCAATGTGAGTCAACTCATTCCGCCCAAACTTATCCCGGATCAGTTGACCTAATAAATATTTTGAATCGGACAACTGATCCCATTGATACATTTTATAATTTGTATAGACACATAAAAAAGTGTTCGATAATAATGCAACAAAGAAAACGATTTAAGCCACCGAGCAGCACTAACTAAAATACGAAATACATGATGCCAAAAGATTTGTATTGCGTCCGCGTGGTGGATTAAGATCCAGTCAATCACGACCGAAACTAGGCCAGTGTCCCAACTATAGGACCATCAGAAATCTGCCATGATGTTAAAGTAATATAGCAATTCAGATATAAGATAGCAACAAGGTAAATAACTATGTCATAAATAAACATACAGTTCATTTTATTTTTGTTCTTCTTCAATGTACTTTGCATGTATAACATAAGTTATATCGAGCACGTATAAAGGTTACTGTCATCTGTTATGAGGTTTTGCATTGAGATTTTCCGAGTGAATCATATTATGAAGAATCTGACGAAAGATGTATTGAAGTATTGAAATACCTAATTACCTGTTTCATTGATAAATAGAGTAAGCCGTCACATGCTGTAACTATTGATCTGTGGGAATACCCCGTCCCGTTTTACAGTTCCAGGTTTACATCATGACTAGCCAATATTTTTACAGTCGTTTATGAATGAAAACACAGATACATCTTCATTATTTACTAGTGTCCCGCAACACAGGTTTTTTTTAAACCTAAACGCAGGCACTAGCCTCGCTTGTTTTAATTTACTTCATCTTGCTTTTGTGTACCTAGATTTATGATAAACCTAGTTTGTCGATAGAATAAATGATTGAATATTTACTAGTGGAACGCTCCGCGAATTTGCCCGCGTATTTTGTATTTTTTTTTTCCCGCTGCATACTCAAAAGGAGTTAAAATTCGTGATTATGATAATAATTATGCCTTGTATTTTGATGTAACTAAATTTATTATGATAGGCAAGACTTTATATTGCTACATTGTTTGCGTGGTTTCTTTTAAACTTCAAACCACTACTACATCATCAGTCACGCCAGCACTATCTCTAAATTTCGCAAGTGACTAGCCTTATCAGGGGCCTTACTTTTCAACGCAATCTCAATCACAATTTCAATCCGATTCTAATTTAGTGCTGCTACATTTTCGTACTCTTGACAACAAAGTTGAAATCGGCGCTAGTTTGTCACGAAATGTAATATTCCAATAATTGTCCAATACCGATCCGTTGCTCCGACCCAGTGGGTCTACTCTAGAAAGCGACAAACGATAATCGTGGCCAATATCGTAGCTCAACTTATGTCGGTGACAACTTGGTTCAGAGCATTCACGAACATAAGCTGAACCACGAAAAGTTTCACGATCTATCGCATCAATCCGCAAGAGTAGACCCTCTGTAATTGTCTAAAAACGCCTACGTATTAGGCATATCATGGACCACGAACAACCTTTAAACAATAACAACTGAAGGTTTAGGATTTAAGCCCTGTTCTTCTTACCTGAACCAACTACAATGCCAGTTCTGATGGTAATCTGCGTGATGTTGTGGTAACGCACTGCTATCTTGGTGTGGATCTGCCGCCAGATCATCTCCATTGGCACGTAGAACTGAAGGCTGTACGTGAAAAGGATTGCTAGTGCCATCAGAATCTTCGCACTTTGAGCCAAGCTGGAAAAAGGACATGGAAAGAATGAATGAATGATGGACTAGTATTATAGGGTTTTTTAATGCCACCTATCCCCAAACTAGAATAGCATAGAATAAAATGCTATGGGAACAAGATAACTGGAGTACCTACATAATATACATTTTTTTATAATTTAAAATACATAGAAACACTGAGACCTAGAACAAATATTTGCAGATCATGAAAACATTTGTCTCACAACGAGTATTGTGCGATTTGAGTGACAGATAGGAATAATCTATCAAAACCGCAACCTCTCGTTTCTCAACCCGCCACGCTACAGAGGTGTAAATCTATAGGAACTTACATTTCATCTTGAGGAAGATTCAAGGTCACACTGCCTCTGACGTCATCACCGTACTTAATGAACCCGAAGAAGCCGACCAGGCCGTACAGACTGATCACCACGGTCATGGCGATGTTCAGAACTCCTGGACAGCCGAGGAACTGCTCCGGCTTGGCCATGTTGTTTTCGACCGGCATAACCACGCCGATGCCTTCCATTGCGAATATCACCGTGCTGGAAGGAGATATGAGTTTATTTTAAATGGCAATTTTAAGGGATTTTTATAATCTAAAGACATTAAAGCATGTCTATTAATCAAGAGGGCACTGGTAGTCTAGTGGTGGTGACGCTTTCCCATCTCAAGGTCGTGGGTTTGAACCCGGTGCAACAATGGATTGGTCTATTCAAAAAGTTTATGTGCGCAATGCCAGTGCTCTCATACGGTGAAGGAAATAAGTAAATCGACATGTCCAAAACTAAAATTCGAAAGACATGACCCAATCACTCTTGTTCAAGTGTAGGTTAGTGTTCTAGCAGTAGGAATTAGAAGGCTGGCATTAAAAAAAAAATTACGTACGTTTCTATTTATTTTAAAACCACTAAATTGGATGGCATTTAAAAAAAAAAAATTTTACAATTATATTTATTATAAAACCACTAAACTTTATCTTCGTCGACGATGAATGCATCCTTAAAAAAGGACGGAGGTAAATCACGATTTCCTAGATGCAGGTCACGGATGAGTATTATGCACAGTTATTACAGACAATAAATAATATAGCTAGGTAAATTTATAATAATATACCGTTTGCTATCTACAGTATCTACGAGTATAATTTTATTATTATAAGTATCTGATTAATTTAAACCACGCTGCTTTTTAACCCTCTTTAACTAAGACCCAACTTATTAATTATAGTTGATTGAGTTGGTAATTAATTAGAATAAATGAATGACCGAATGAATGAATTAATTAATTAATTTTGTACAGAACGGTGTAAAGGTAAGTCGGTAGTGAAAAATTTAGTTTTATTTATTTAGTTTTTAAGATTTAATTACAATAAAATTAATTAATCAATTAACTAATTTATTATTCATTTAATTGATTGACCGAGCAAACTATAATTACAAAGTATCTACGCAAATACCTACACTATACAGTACATAATAGAAAAGGCCCGCATAGAAAGGTACCGACAATATTTTGACTTAAATAAATATAAATAAATAAATAAATATATTTATATATTTCCCAGCAGTGGGAACATTAGAAGGCTGTCATGATGATTGATGATGATGATGATGAAATAAATAATGCTGGACAATCCACACAGCATCATCTAGCCCCAAGGTAAGCTGCTCTTAAACAGAGCTGTATTAGGGGTACTAGATGACTTAATTTGAAGAATCTTCCACAGGGCGAGTAAAACAGCGACGCCGGATACCCATTTTCGGTTTTGCACTCTTCGTCGCGAGTGTTACGTACCGTACCGTAATGTAAACGTATCGTCGAGCTGTCAATTTGCATAGAAATTTTAACAGCGCCTATTTAGTGCGTTAAATGAACTACCAAAATCACCGACAAGCAAACAAATCGACAGCTAGACGATACGTTTACGTTCACGATTGTCAAACAAGTTTTTCGTGCTGAGCACTCAGTTTGTATCTGCGCTGTGCTCTTTGTGTGTGCTATTAAATATTTTTCTGTCATTCATTTCTAGCATTTGTGCAAGTATAAATAATTTAACCAACTGTTTTCACTAAGCTACTCGTACATCGGTACAATCCCATGAGAACTCCGCTCGTGCGGTTCATACCAATGTAAATAAGATCTTATGTTGATTGTAATAAATCGCACTAACTAGACTTTAATAGCTTCCTGGAACAAGCTTCAGCATAAAAACATCATTTACATTTAGCAAGGTTCTCAAAAGGTTTTCAAGCTTAACCTGAGCAAGTGGGGCTACGTGGCAGAAACGGCAAAACGCGGTAACGCTGACCTTACAGTTGAATTAAAATAACAGCCTTGTCTAGTAAATACTATATATACTATACAGGGTCATTCATTATCAACCTGACAAACTTAAGGGATAGGATCCACACCTAAAAAAAAAAATATATGTACCTATAATTTTTTTTTTTTTTTTGTATGTTTTGTCTTAAAAATCCCAAGTAAACAAAAAAAAATCGATTACGTTTTTCCGCTCAATTATTATTTATCATTGTTGGGAATCGAGTTAAGCGACGAAGAATAATGAAATATTCGAGTGTGCGCGCCCCGTAGCGGGTCAAGGACACGCGCAGGTCAAGGACGCGCGGGTTAGTGACCCGCAGTTCATTGACGCGCGGGTCACTAACACGTGCCGAGCGCTGCCTTTTCGATTTCTAACAAGGATAACTAATTATGAAGCAGAATTACGTAATTATTTTTTTATAATTTTATAAAAAAAAAACGTTTAGAAAAAAAAAAAAAGATACAAGTATTTTTTTTTTATGTGTGGAACCTACCCCTTAAGTTTGTCAGGTTGATAATGAATGACCTTATATATACTACTACTATACAGGGTCATTCATTATCAACCTGACAAACTTAAGGGATAGGTTCCACACATCAAAAAAAATACATGTACCTTTTTTGATATATATTTTGTCTACAAAATTTTTTTTTTTTTAATCAGAACTGTCCTGTGTTCCTGGCTAAGTTATTGTGTCAATATCTTCCATTACTTATAATAGAAGATAAGACGATACATTGACTGATCATTTAGGTCTCGGTCGACCCAGCATCGATACAAATCTGTCTTTTATTTCGCTTAAAAGTAGGGACTAGCCGTGTCAATTCGATAGTATGTTTCGTAAATGTAATACAGGTTTTGGTCGTAGCGACAAAGCCTTTTTTTTATAGCGACAAAGCCTTTTTTTTATTCAATAAATAAAAAAAAATTAAAAAAAAGTTTTGGTCGCGGAACACAAATAGTGTTGCTCCAAGTCGTCGCGAGTTTTACAAACACGTGTTAGTATCACTACAAAAGGTCCATCATACCTATTTCTGCCGCCAAGCAGCAATGCGAGCATTGCTGTGTTCCGGTTCGAAGGGTTTTCTGGTGAAATTACAGGCACATGAGACTTTCCATCTAACGTCTCAGGGTGGTAACACGTGATATCTATGATGTTGCATGCGTATATAGGCTACGGTAACCATTGACCATCAAGTGGGCCGTACGCTTGGTTGCCACTTTATGGTATAAAAAAAAAAAAATATGTCCTATTGTATCTTGGCTAGTTCGGAATTTTAGTGTCAAAATCCCCTTTGGAACTTCAAGCTCAGTCTAAAGGATTCATACAAAAGAATTCCAAAATACCTTTTGAAAAGATAACCATATTAACTTGCTCTGTAAAGTCTTTCAATTATGTATTTAAGTTACTACCTAGGTTATCGGCTCTTTAAGAGCACCGGTGGTCTAGTGGTAATGACCCCGCCTTCCGATCCTAAGGTCGTGGGTTCAAACCCGGTCGTGCATCAATGGATTTTTCTGTTCGAAAATTTATGTGCGCAATGCCAGTGCTCTCATACGGTGAAGGAAAACATCGTGAGGAAACCGGCATGTCCAAGAACTAAAAATTCGAAAGACATGTGCCATCCACCAATCCGCACGCGTGGTGGATCTTATAAGACCCAATCACTCTCGCCTGAGAGTAGGCCAGTGTCCCAGCAGTGGGAACATTAGAAGGCTGTCTTGATGATGATGATATCGGCTCTTTTCATGGAGACTCAATGCGAAGAGTTTATCTTATTCACCAAATTTAAATCAAGCAAAACTTGCGAGTTACTGCTTGCTTGAATGATTTATGAATAATGAAATGAAAACTCACAAAGTCATTTAAAGTGAAGCGGAGCATTAACGTCCATTCCAACTAACGATCTCGTAACTCTGTAAGTTTGATAACTAAACATGAATGAGTCATTATTGTTTGACGACCGATGTGGCGCAGCAGGCGCAGGACCGCCTGCGACGCGGAGGTTACGGATTCGATTCCCGCCTCAGGTTAAATGTTTGCACGATCTACAAATATTTGTTCCGGGTGTTCTGGGTATTTTCTACATATAATAAAAAATATATATCTATGTATTGTATTGTATTATATATCAGTCATCTAGTAGCCATAACAGCTCTGTTTAACAGCAGTTTACCTTGGGGCTAGATGATGCTGTGTGGATTGTCCAGTATTATTTATTTACTGTCTTTTTACTTGGTTGCTTGCTATTGATTAACCGACTTCAAAAAAGTAGGAGGTTACCAATTGTCTACGTAACAAAGTAACCTAGACAACGATTTTACTATACAATGTTGAAGTTCTAAGCAGTTCCAACAATCGTTCGTTTACGATCACGGCATATTTAAGAGTAGTAGAGTTTTTTGTGATCTAGCTCGTCCGGGGAAGGACTACCACCATACCTATTTCTGCCGCCAAGCAGTACTACTCGCATTGCTGTGTTCCGGTGTGAAGGGTATGGTTTCCGGTGAAATTACTGGCACGTGAGGCTTTCGATCTTAGTAACCCGCGAGTGATACCTCTGGTATTGCAAGCGTCCATAGGCTGCGGTAACCGCTTACCATCTTGTGGGCCGTACGCTTGGTTGCCACTTCAGTTGTGTAAAAAAAAAAGCTTAATAAAAAAGATGGTTAGTGTTTTCCTCTTCACAAAAGGTTTCCTAAAAATAAGTAAATAACTACGGTACCTACGCAAGTAAATATCAAGGTGGCAACCCGCGAGGGATACCTCTGGTATTGCAAGCGTCCATAGGCTGCGGTAACCGCTTACCATCTTGTGGGCCGTACGCTTGGTTGCCAAGTTGTATAAAAAAATGCTTAATAAAAGATGGTTTGTGTTTTCCTCTTCACAAAAGGTTTCCTAAAAATAAGTAAGTAACTACGGTACCTACGCAAGTAAATACCACATAGTAGCTTAGTAATTACTTACCGTAAAAGCCATTCAACAAAACCTTGGGCAAATTGAACAAAACACTCGATCGTTCGTATCCACATTTGGATTGTTGTTCGTTAGCGGAGTACAATAAACTAAAAACAGATTAAAAACTATCTTTTAGCTGCGTTTCATCTGGAATCGATTAAAATGGCATCCGAACAGATTAAAAACTATCTTTTAGCTGCGTTTCATCTGCAATCGATTAAAATGGCATCTAATATTGGCTAAATGAGACCAATATGATGTGCAAAATGATAGAGATAAACTGCATGCCCCGTAAGTTTTGTGTAATAGGCATGATGACTGATTTTGGAAAAACTCGACATTTTGCAAACAATAACATAATATTTAAGAATTTTTTTAATTTTTTTTTTTGTTCGGAAAACAAACAGTATAAAAAACTAAATATTAAACAACTTAAATAACTAAACACCAATAATATGTTTTCGCATATAAAAGTCTAAAAGTAAAAAATTAATGGTTTAGCTGTAAAAAAACGCGATTTAGTTCAACCTTTTATGGCGGATAGAGTTGGCCACTGACTCATACGAACTTACTTATGGCGGACTCAAATCATAATCAAATCAAAATGTATTTATTTTGGAACAAAAACATAGAGTATAGGTCTCACAGCGGATCTCGGCCGTAGTGAAATTAGCCGTTTCGATGCGCAATGGAGCTTTTTCAAACTAAATTGTCTTTGCGCATCACAAACGGTTAACTTCACGGAAGCTAATACAAACTATACAATAACACAAGGAAAACGATAATATCCGCAGAAATCTTTAAAACTGTGTTGCGAACATTAACGCCCACCTCCGAATATTACAGGATCCAAAATTATTAAACATGGATTGCTGTTTATTATTATTATTATTATATATTATTAAAAATATTGTCAATCACTCATCTAACATCTAATGTAAAAAGGAATTGGTTTTTAGATTCCTTAAATCCTTTTTCATAAGGTGAAGACGTAATTTTAGGATTCTTGGTTACTGTCATCATTCATTTATTATCTTTACTGTCATCAGTTGCGTTTAATAATGTCGACTTGACGTGACCCACTTCAGATCAAAAATTCCAGTGTAATTATTGCGGACCCTAAAGTTTGCATATACTTAAATTTCTGCCAAATCCTCACATTACTGGTAAAACTCTAGCAAGAGTTCGTCTTGTTAGGTACAATTGCAGTGACAAAATATTCAGCCGCCAAGCAGTGCAAGTACTACTAGGGCACTATCTTCACGAAAAATTACTGGGCAATTATATCTCTGAGTGACGACGATTTTGACATTAACGTGACTTGACTACAAACAAAAGAATATCTAGGTACTTTAAATGGATAGCCGTTTGTTTATTTTTAATTGATTGAACTGATAATCGTCACTACACGCTCGCGATAGGCCACAGCACACCACCTTCGTAAGTAGAGGGTAAACCACAAAAACTCATTTAATAATCGTAAACGTTAACGTATCGTACAGCTATCAATCTGTATGATTGTGTAGTTCATTTTACCCACAAGAGAGGCGCTGTAAAAATTCTATTCATATTGACAGCTAAACAATAGCGTTAAAGACAAAAAAATATTTTGTGACGGACATGACGTGGTGCTAAGTACAAAGTGCTTATACATTATTTTATATTACAAGAAAAAAAAAGAATTAAAACTAAGTGTTCGTGGTTGTACACACGAAAACGTTTACGATCGTCAAACGAGTTTTTCTACGCCTTCGGACGTAGACGTAATCACACGCGCTTGACGCGCAACACAGAGCTGTGCGAACTTATTTGGTGTGACGTCCATTAAGGAAAGTCATTGAATACAACCATCTCTGCATGTTGTAATGCGACGTTGCCGTTCCGCTCTGCGTAGGGTACGCAGCCTGTTTGCCACTTGGAGCTGCAGTATGTAACTTTACGCTTTACGTCTCCGTGACCACGACATGCATGTGGTACGTGCACGTACTCCACGCACGGTTTACGTCGGTGGCTACACATTACGTGGCGTCAGGCTTTGTTATCACGAGCACAGAATAGATATTAGTACTGCGTACAGAATGGCCACTCCCTACCGGTTTTACTTACCTCACCCGGTCGCAAGTTTGCCGGCACCTTTTTGCCGGCTAAGGGCTAAAGCACGCGTTTATTTTGGTGGCTGCGCGTGATCCTTGTTCGGCGCTGGTTTTTTTTATGTCAGCACGCCGTGACGAGACGGTCAAGTCAATCACCTGATGTTAAGCACCACGTCTGACCATAAAAGCTGCAGGGTGACCCAAAAATTTCAATGTAATATTTCTGCGTGGCACTGCACTTTGCTTGTCATCCTGAGACTTAGTTTGGACTCTTTCGCCCGGTATTTTCTCTTGCTACAGTGCCCTTTTAAAAGAAGTCAAAGACCTTCAAACCTAATTGTAATTTTACAGAATGTTCGCACACTGCTTGGATGCCTCCAAGCAGTGTGCGAACATTCTGTCTGAATATCTTAAAACTGTCAAAACTGTCTTAAAAAGTCTGAATATCTTAAAACTTGTGCGATTCGCATCGCTGTTCAAACCGCTAGCGGTGCGAAACGACTAAAGATCCGTATTTATTATATTATTTTATTTATTATTTACTCACTTTAGAATAATAATAATAAATAATATAAACGTTAATCTGTTACATTTTTTTTTTTCTATTAAAGTAGATAAAATAATGTTCGAACAAAAATGGCCACCACTCAGCATAAATGCTACGGCAGAACAACTCATGCCGTAGCGCTGGTTTTCTGTGGTCACCAGTTCTCACCTTTAAAACAAGAGCCATTGACTAACACTTGCCGTTCGCTGACAATGTTTTGTGGCTGTATTGAGTCCATGTGTGGCGATGGTTAATTCGACTAAGGCCCCATATCTGACAGCACTGGTGATCTAGTGGTAGTGACCCCGCCTTCCGATCCTAAGGTCGTGGGTTCTTTTTAATCCGGTCGTACACCGATTTGTTATTCTATTCGCAAAATGTATGTGCGCTATGTTAGTGCTCATACAGTGAAGGAAAACATCCTTAGGAAACCGGCATGTCCAATAACTAAAAATTCGCATGACATTTGTGCCATCTACCAAACCGCATTTGGTCCGTGGATATGACCCAATCACTCTCGCTTGAGAGTAGGCCAGTGTCCCAGTAGTGAGAATACTAGAAGGCTGTCATGATGATGAAGTGCCTCATCTCGTTTTGAGAGTATTTATTATTTCTCCTAAGATCTCACCTTATAAACAAGGGCCATTGACTGACACTCGCCACCATCTCCCGCTCCTTAGGATTGGGCAGCCCGCTGAAGATGTAGTACATGGTGATGGCGAAGCAGATCACCAGGAACACGTTGGCTATCGCCGAGAACGGCACCAGCCACTTCAGGTTGCGGATCTGGCAGATGATGACGAGCGGCACTAGGGTGAGTGCGCAGTAGGTTTCTACTGACAGCTTGTAGTTCGGCATGTACTCGTCTAAGACCTGGGGGTTAAATCACAAGAGTTATTTTGTGTTACCACTACTAAAGTGGCAACCAAGCGTACGGCCCACTAGATTGTAAGCGGCTACGGTGGCCTATGTACGCATGCAACGACATAGATATCACTTGCGTGTTACCACCCTGAGATGTTAGATGAAAAGCCTCACGTGCCTATAATTTCACCGGAAACCATACCCTTTGAACAGGAACACAGCAATGCGAGATTTACTGCTTGGCGGCAGAAATAGGTATGGAGGTAGTCTTTCTCCGGACGAGCTTTATTACAAAGAACTCTACTACTCTTACTAGAGAGAGTTCTTTATAATAAAGTTAGCGGTAGACTAATAAAATTCTTTAAGAAAGTATCGATTCATCGCTTTACCTTCACCACGGTTTGTCGCGATGTAATTATATGTATTTAAATATAACTAGCGAGTTTAGTCTGTACGTATAAACTTTTCTCTCAAATCACTCTATCTATTGATGAAAACCGCATTAAAATCCGTTGTGTAGTTTAAAAAATCTAAGCGTGTAAAAGAACAGATGGCGGGAAAGGTAAAGGTATATTTTTATTGTAAAAAAACATGTGATCACACTTACACTAATATAAATGTGAATGTTTGAATGTTTGGATGTTTGTTCCTCTGTAACTCGACAACCACTGAACCGATTTGGTTGAAATTTAAAACATAGATAGATAATGACCGGAAATAGGACATAGATTACTTTTTATCCCGGAAAAAAGTACGGTTCCCGAATTCCACGCGAACGAAGTCGCGGACAACAGCTACTACTAATAATAAATACTTACCTCCTTGAAATTCTCAGCTATGAAGACTATGTACACGCATAGTGCTGCTAAGTACGTGCACGTTAGGGCATAGTCAATAAAGGTTCTGGAAAAGTAAAATTAACAGATTTTTTTATATATTTACTAGCGACCCGTCCCAGCTTCGCACGGGTGTAGACTATACGTATAAACCTCTTGAATCACTCTACCCATAAAAGTAAAAGTAAAAAGTAAAAAATATATTTATTCAATAATATCACAAGGCACAAGAATCATTTTGAAACGTCTTAAAGCTAGGTGAATTCACGACAGTTCCACGCGCCCCAGCCTAGAAGAATCTGGCAACAAACTCGTCTGGGTTCCTAGCTTTTTTTGATGATCCCTTTTCATTATAAAGCTTCAGTGTGGTGCCAATCGAACTAGGTGAGGCTCATGCCAAGAATATAAGACTCGAACTCTATCTATTCATGAAGAATGTATTAAGTATATCGTTAGGTGACTGTTTAGTATAAATACATAATGTTGGACAATCCACACAGCATCATATTATATCCCCAAGCTATACAGAGCTTGTGTTGTGTACTAGATGACTGATATACTTAATACATTACAATACATAGATAGATATATTTTATTTTATTATACATAGAAAATACCTAGAACAGCCGGAACAAATAATTGCAGATCGTACAAATATATGTTCCAAGAATATGCGGGAATCGAGCCCGCAACCTCCAGCGCTCGCCCGCCGCGCCACATCGGTCGTCTTAATGTTATAATTGTTGAATTATGTTGACGAGCTTTTATTGAGGAGCTACAATAACCACGTTCCATATTTCAATATAACTGTTTGCAAAGATGGAGGAAATGGAGACGAGCGGCAAATTAAATTTCAGCTGATCAAACACATTGTTTGTTTGTTTTGACACCCACTCCCTTATTCAGAAACCCTTCCTCTTGTGATGCTGAGTGAAAATTACAATATATTCACGCTAAGCACGATCCGTTATTGTAAAGTTTAGATCTACAATAGTGAGCGCTGATCCGCTCAGCCTATAAATCATTCAGCCGTTGTTACAAGATTATGATTGACTAGCAGTCCGTCCCAGCTTCACCCGTGCGAAGTCGAGGCAGGTCACTAGTAATAAGTATATCTTATGTTACTTAGGGATAATGTAGCATTCTAATGGTGAAATAATTTTGGAAATCGGACCGGTAGTTTTTGAGTTTATTCGTAACGAACAAATATTCAAAAATACAAACCTTCTCTCTTTATAATATTTGTTAGATTGATATGATGAATTGATGACATAAGCAAATACCATAGTCCATCTATTTGACACGAGACATAGTTGTCGTCAAATATTTAACAGTTTGTTTCAGTAAAGGTTCCCGTTATTGAGCTGGACAAAGAGACTTCATTTTTTTTGCAGAGTTTCCCCATACAAGAAGTCCATACGATAGTACTGATGCCATTTGACCGTGGTAAGCGATATTTAACATTGATCATGAGTTCGTACCTTGCAAAGTTTGCCCATGGCCGCAACCTCTTTGGACCAAATTCAAAAGCAGCTCCACATGTTTCGGCGAAACCCATCGAAGGCTTCTTCGCGCTCACGCATACTTCTTGTGAGGTTTTTACCTGAGAAAGTGTGACAAATAAGCGAAGGTAATGACAGGGTCACACTGATTTTTTGTAACAGCATTCTGATGTCATTTGTACAAAACGTGCAATGCGTACGTGGTGTGTAGGTTAGTATTCATCACACTATCACGTCACATCACACTAATTATAAATGCGAAAGCTTGAACGTTTGTTTGGATGGATGTTTGCTTCTCTGATAAATTGATAGATTCAGGCGTTACTTTGCAGAAATCCATTACAAGATAAAAAATAAAACATTGGCTTCAGCGCTCGACGGAGCAACACGTCTGCCGGAGAACAAGTCGATGGTCCTGATGATGTCCCGTGGAGGGGTGGAACATGTGTCGATATTTTTCTGTTGAGGTTAACTGTGTTAACTGTGTGACCTCATTCGTTGAAAGGTTAAGCGGAGTAGTACTAGAGATTTTCGTCTGTTTTTTATCTTGTTTGCTTCTTTATAAATCGACAACCATTCAACCGATTTGCCTGAAATTTAAAACGAAGATAGATAATGAGTATAAAATGGTTGTCGAGTTATAGAACAAACATCCATCTAAGCTTTCCCATCTATAATATTAGTGTGAAGTGATGTGATATCACAATGCCAAAATTAAATAAGTACGTCACGTGTGGTAGGAACGTATCTCGAAATGAAATGAAATGAAAAATTAAATGAAATGAAATAGTTTATTGTGCAAAAAATATAGGTACCTAATTACTACAATCATAGTACATTTTATTTGTTACTAACTTAGGTTCTAGCTGGTTGTTTGGGTGATAAAATTTGTTGATAAGGAAGAGTAAATCAACATTATTACCATGTAGATATGTAGGTAGCAAATAGATACACTTTTTATATAAATGGTGCGTTGGTTGTCGGATGAGTAAAACTGTATCCCGACTTCCAGGAGGATTCGTAAACTGCTAATTTGGCCCCAGACCGGTCTTAACAACCGGAATTTCTAACATACATTTGCAAAGTTATTTCCGAATGGATCTGGAGGGTTCCACCATGGCTTCACAGGGTTGCGCTCCCTCTCACAGTACGGTCCATAATACTGGTTGCGGAGGATTCTCTTTATCACCGAGTTCTTTATGTCTTTTCTAATACAATTTGGCAAAGATTACCGTGTAACAACAAGCAGGGCATTGACCAGTTTAAAATAAATAAAAAGAGCTATTGTTTTTGGTCACAACAAAGGATCGTAAAAGCTATTAGTATTTACTTATATAACATCATCATGACATAAGACTCTTTTAGGACGTAAACGTTTTTTAGGCGGATTTGTTTTCAAGATTTCAATCAAGTAATAAAACGACTAGCGACCTGCCCTGCGAGGCCGGGGCGGGTGCCTAGTAATAAATTACTCAGCGATAATGTAGCATTCTAATAAGGAAATAATTTTTGAAAACGGACCGTTATTCGTTACAAACAATAATACAAATCTTTTTCTATAGAGAAGTATAGATTTAGATCATTATTTATGAAACCATAGAAGTTTACAGTAACATTACCAAAACATTGCTATATTTACTTGAAACTTTTTTTTTTATACTACTAAAGTGGTTACCAAGCGCACGGCCCACTTGATGGTCAGCGGTTACCGTAGCCTATGTACGCATGCAACATCATAGATATCACTTGCGTGTTACTACCCTAAGACCTTAGATGGTAAGTCTCATGTGCCTGTAATTTCACCGGAAACACTTCGAACCGGAACACAGCAATGCGAGCATTACTGCTTGGCGGCAGAAATAGGTATGGTGGTAGTCCTTCCCCGGACGTGCTCTATCACAAAGAACTCTACTACTCTAAACACAAAGTGAATCTAACTTAGAAAGTGAATATAGCATAACTGTATAATCAATATAATTTCAGAATGATTTTTTCCTAATTTGATACAAAATAATTCAGAATGTAGAACAAAATACCGTTATGCAGCTATGCGCTAGGTCATAAGCTAGTGCCTTTGTGTCAGAAGTACCATTGATTTGTACCATTAATGGTACAAGTGACACAGCTTTGTATCCTTAGTACCATTAATGGTACTAGTGACAATTATTTAGGATCAGTAGTACCATCATAAAAATTGATGTATCGCTAGTACCATGAATGGTACAACTAAACATTGAAGTACCTGTGAGCTCATAAATAAAGCTAAACAACCGTTGAACAGATAATGTATTGCTTAGCATAAATCTTAGCAATACTACTATCCTCAAAAAGAAAAGCACTCCATCATAAACCCAAAAAACACCTGCGGCTCGCGTACGGTAAAAAATGACTCCCCGTGGCCTCGCGATCCGTCAAGGTGCAAAAACATCGTTAAACTCACGAGGAAATTGGATCATTGTTAAGCAGTTTGCCCATCCAAGAGAAACCAAGTGACTCCGCAACTGACAAAGGAATATCTGTTTTAAATCGATAGCTGTTTGTTTTATTGACCAAGCGAGTTTCGAGGTTGACCAAAAATGCTTTTGTCCGTCAGTCAGCCTGTTTGCCTACAGCCCCCCTACCATGAACTCTTAGAGCGATTCAAGTGAAGACATAAACTAAATTGTCAAAAAATTTTGTACCGTGATATCAATTAGACAATCATGCCATGGTATAAAACTTTTTGACAATTTAGTTTAGGTCTTCATTTGAATCGCTCTAAGAGTTCATGGTAGGGGGCAGGTCGCATTTTTCAACCGATCTGGTTGAAACTTGGTATACAGATTCTAATATAGTAAAAATAAGTAGTAAATGATTTGTTTGTCGTCATGGATTTTGGAATGGAGTATTTTCTCCAAAATGGAGCCAAAGAGGCTACTAAGATATCACCGCCTCATAAGATCGGTCTTATGAGGCGGTGATATCCGAATTTAGTTTTTTTTTTTTTATACCACTAAAGTGGCTACCAAACGTACGGCCCACTTGATGGTCAGCGGTTACCGTAGCCTATGTACGCATGCAACATCATAGATATCACTTGCGTGTTACCACCCTGAGACGTTAGATGGATAGTCTCATGTGTCTGTAATTTCACCGGAAACCATTACCCTTCGAACCGGAACACAGCAATGCGAGCATTGCTGCTTGGCGGCAGAAATAGGTGGTAGTCCATCCCCGGACGAGCTCTATCACAAAGAACTCTACTACTTTCTCTTGGTTTTTGTTTTATTGAAAAATTTGGTGAAGATCTTATGAGGATCTTTAGCGCGATGAGCAGAATAGCTCCTCAACATTCAGTAAATTGCACACTCTAAAATTTTGTGCTTTTTTTTTTTTTGTACTGCTAGTTTTTATTTATTAGACACTTTCAGTCTTCACTCTATCCATAAAAATGTGACGTGTCTCTAGTGTTCCTAGATGCTAGATGGGCTAACCACCTTACGTATGATTTAGAAAAACCTGAATCAGTCCCCCAGAGTTTGGTGCTAGAGGCCCGGCAGGATTTGAATTCGCTTCTTTTTTTACCGGTAACGCGATAGCATCTGTATTCTTATACAACCAAATCTCTTTGTAAATCTTGAATGATTAACTTTCTTGATCTGAACTTGAACTTGGATGAGTATTTTGGGTTATTTTATGTAAGCATATCGCTGTTGTATGTCTATAGCTCACATAGACATTTAGGCTCACTAAATCGTCTAAGCTTATTTAAGTTATGGGGCCAACTGTGTATAATCGTCTTCCGACTGACGTTAGAGATGCAATATGCATTGAATGTTTCAAAAATAAGCTCAAGAAATGGCTGATTGAACAGGCTTTCTATGACTGCGATTAGCTTATGTCTGCTAATCCAACGTAGGCACAACGAAATAATTATTAGTATCAGCACTTTGTATAATACTTACTACTTAAATTTTTGTAATTTTTAATTCTTGGAATGCTATAATTTATTAATTACTAGTTGACATTTAACAATTATCCGTTATTAATAAATATAGTAATATAATATAATATGACTATGACTATAGCTGCGTCAAGCCATCTCTAACACACGTATGTCCTTTCATAAAAAAACTGCCATTATAGCAGCTATTGAAGCATTGTTTTCCTTGTCATTCTTTTAACAATGAACAAGGACGATGATAGATTAAACCTCTTTATTTATTAAAATAAAGGCCCGTAAGGCATTGTGTGAAAGAGACATCGTCAGACTAACATAATACGGCAGCGGTTCTCCTCACTCACCAGAACGTAAACGCAATGAGTGCAGATGAAGCCAATGACGATGGTGCCTATCCCTCCAGCTGCCAGACCCGCGTTCTTGAAGGCAGCTGGCATGGCCAGGATGCCTGACCCAAGAGATGACTTGAGCAGGTGAACCAGGGATCCGATACTCCTGGAAACATTACATAAGCTGACCAGTGGTTCATAACACATCAACGAAGTTAAGCACTGTTCCGCGTAGTCACCATTTGGATGTGTGAAAGAAAGTGGCAATATCAACTTTCCGCTTCCGTGTTTTGGAGGGCACGTAAAGTAGGCGGTCCCAGTTTTTTAGAAACTCTGTCACCAGAGTTGGCCACTAACTCATACGAACTTACTTTTTACCCAAAAAGTAGAGACCAAAGTTTTTAAGTGTTTGCGTAGCACTGCACTGCGCTTAACACCCCGAAACATTGTTGTTATGTCTCTTTCGCCCAGTAACTTCACTTGCTACAGTGCCTTTATGCCTAATAATAAACCTAAACACAGTAATGCTTACACACTACTGCTTGGAGGTAAAAAAGTTCTTTATAGGTTGTGTATTCTAAAAGGCCAAGACTAAAGAAAACCTTCATAGACAATTGTTCTATTTAGGTTTGTTAGTAAAGCTGTTACCTTACAGGGCTGACAAACATGTTGTATATATACCTATTAAATAAAAAAGAAAACACTAAATTTAGTTGATCATCAGAAGTGTATCATACTTACGAATTAGGATGTTCCACATTGCGATGTTCAAACGGGCTGTATTCCTTCTCATTGATGATCTCTTTCGACCCTAAACTCAACGTCGACTGGAATCCGGGGTTTGAAGCTAAGTTTGCCCTGAAAAGAAAAAAAACTGTACCTACAACTAGAGAAAACTTAACTAAAATGAACGCTTCAAAACAGACAAACATCGGTTGAGCTCAAGCAGGTCAGGATTAGGTTGTCAAAATCGCTTACTGAGAAACATGATAAAAATTATATGAATGAAACTCGTAACAACAATATGTCAACCAACCGTAATCGGCGCTTGATACCCCAATCGTAATAGTTATAGCACTGCTTACCTACGTTAGGTTAACAGCTGGTAATGGGCGAGTCAAATTAGATTCGAAGAGCTATTATCTAATTCAGTTGCAATCGATATCACTAGAGTTCAATCAAAAACTGACGTATATGGCTACTAAATATGACAGCTTATTGACAGGCTGCTGATTGAAATCAGATTGCAACCTAGTAGCGTAATGGCACACCTGCCAAGCCCATTTTTTTTTTTTTTATATGACTAAAGTGGCAACCAAGCGTACTACGTCTGCGTTAATACGTCTGCGTTAACCTTAACACACAAGAGTAGATCTATTATTTAAATAATAAATGTATTATTTAGTTTTTTTTCTTATTCTTTTAGATCGCCATCTGTTATTTATAACAATATAAGGTATTTTATTGTTAGTGCATAATATTCAAGGAGTATGTTCCACACACAAAATAATAATTGACCAGAAAAATGTAATCAATTTACTCGACATTTTTCACACTAAATTAAAAAAAATTGGTAAGTACATGTAATTTTTTTGTGTGTGGACCATATTCCTTGAATATCATGCACTAATAATGAAATACCCTGTATACTAAGGTGCTTAAAGAACCAATACAAAAAACAAAATAAAATCGTCAGGGGTGAGTTAACTCATGTGCCCGGGGTTTCTTAAAACTTACCACTATTTGTACTTTAGTACCTACTCGACTTATAACCTGGTCTGCTGGAGCGCTCGGAACGTAGCTGGCTAAGTTGTTCTTAACAGATCAACGAAGTTAAGCACTGTTCCGCGTAGTCATCACTTGTATGGGTGACCACCAGTAGCAATTTTAGCCGAGCGCACCCGTGCTTCGGAGGGCACGGCTTTTTCAAAGTGGTTTGTAATAAAGTAATTGTCAAAGTTAACTTTATTAGTGTAACTCGCCGACTTTTGCACGTTTACTACGATAACCGTTTGTCACTTTCCAATAGTAGACCTCTAAACTATAACCTCTATTGATTTCTAAGCAATGTGACGACATTTTGCATCAATTATTAACTTTCTGGGAATTATGTCAATAGTTTTTTTTATACAACTAAAGTGGCAACCAAGCGTACGGCCCACAAGATGGTAAGCGGTTACCGCAGTCTATGGGCGCATGCAATACCAGAGGTATCACCAGGGTATGACAGAGGCCTTCGGGCGGCCTAGAAACTCTGTCACCAGAGTTGGCCACTGACTCATACGAACTTACTTACATTTTACCTGGTGTAATCAATTAATATATTGTATTGTATTGTAACCCTTAGCATGTGATGTAAGACGAAGACAAGACAAGTTCTGATACTTCTGATCCGAATGTCTTGGTTTCAGTTTTTGACTGAGCACCAACTGAATGTTCTATTAAATAAATACGTGCTTGTGTTGGCAACCCTCATGCGTTGGTGGCAACATTGGTGTTTTCTCCGAGTACCGAGCGAACGACGCAACGAAGGGGTTCGGTAGACGAAGATGAACGAAGCCAGCCGGCGCGAGAAAAAACGACAGAGAAAAAGATGGTGGCGCTGAGACTTTTGGTCTTGCAAGCGCGATCGAGTAGATTTGTTTTATGAGAATACAGTGTAATTTATGCTGTACCATACTTTGATTATATGGAATAGTTTTCTAGATATCCACAGTTTCATTTAAGTAGTTAATACTTGAATAGGTAAAGGACATAATATATAAAACTCGCTACTTTGTTAGCTTCGCACGTATTCGACATGTTTTTCCTGTAGATTGGGTTGGCTTAGCTGAGAACCTGCCATTGTAGTTTCATACACCTAAGGTAACGAAACCCTAAAAAGATAAATTACTTGGGTGACGACTACCAAAATATGGGTGTGCTATTAGATTGTTTAAGATAGCGGGGTGAGAATGAGGTGTCTGAGGAAAACATAAAGAAAATATATGTTCTTGTAGAAAATTTCCCTGCTATGAATGTTTATTTTATACAACTGAAGTGGCAACCAAGCGTACGGCCCACAAGATGGTAAGCGGTTACCGAAGCCTATGGACGCTTGCAATACCAGAGGTATCACTCGCGGGTTGCCACCTTGAGGCATAGATCGAAAGCCTCATGTGCCAGTAATTTCACCAGAAACCATACCCTTCACACCGGAACACAGCAATGCGAGCATTACTGCTTTGCAGCAGAAGTAGGTATGGTGGTAGTATTTCTCCGGACGTGTTCTATCACAAAGAACTCTGCTACTCTTCATTACATACAATCTTCATTCATTAAATTCATTTGATTACACAAAAGTTGAACATTGGAGATGTTAGTATGGTATAAAACTATTTTTCAACACACTTGCTTATAAAGTGGCTCTATGGTCATCGCAATTAGGCACAGAATGACACCCATAATCAAACTATGTTTTTTTTTATTATTTTATTATGAGTTTTTTTTATTATTTTATTCACAAGTGTGTTGGAAAACGTCGTATGATACACGTGCGTATTAATGATTACCGTCCTCGGCTATCTTAAGACCCTCGCCTACGACTCGGGTCTCAATGGCGCCTCAGCGGTAATCACCAATGTTACACACTAGTACCATAATGTACTATTATTATTTAGAAATTCACATACGTTGAGTTGAAGTTCTCTAAAACAATGGTCCCTTTTTTGTCGTCGTTCCCCATGTTGAGAGTTCTGAAACAATTAGAAAATTTATGAATATTTTACCGTTGGTTGCCTTGAGCTGTTATATATCTTTGATTTTTCATATTTTCATAATTTATTTATTTTGTTTGTAAATCTAAGTACATTGAGCCGATGTTAATACTTCTTTGCTTAATTTAGAGCTTTAGATTCTGCCCCTTGGGCATAGGCTTGAGCAAATTTAATTTCGCTAGCTCGATATTTTACAGAAATTTTACTGTCGTATTAAAATGAGTAATAAGGAGCACTGGTGGTCTAGTGGTAGTGACCCCGCCTTCCGATCCTAAGGTCGTGGGTTCGAATCCGGTCGTGCACCAATGGATTTTTCACTACGAAAAATTTATGTGCGCAATGCCAATGCTCATACGGTGAAGGAAAACATCGTGAGGAAACCGGCATGTCCAAGAGCTAAGATTCGAATGACATGTGCCATCCTCCAATCCGCATTGGGTCCGCGTGGTGGATTAAGACCCAATCACTTTCGCCCGAGAGTAAGTCAGTGTCCCAACAGTGGGAACATTAGAAGGCTGTCATGATGATCTTATTTTTAGAACTGAATAATAAATTTTATTGTACGAGAGTTTTTTATAAGGTGACGGAACTAATGCCTTTAAGTACGTAGTAATTAACCTTCACCAAATAGTATAACTACAATATAAACATGTTATAAGTATGAGCACTGGAGCGCTCGCTGACGTAGCTGGCTAAGTTGTTCTTATGATCAACGAAGTTAAGCACTGTTCCGCGTAGTCATCATTTGAATGGTCGACCGCCAGTGGCAATTTCAACTGAGCGCGCAACCGTAAGTACTTCGGAGGACACGTTAAGCAGTCGGTTCCGGCTTTTTCAAAGGCCATGACAGAGTTGGTCTCTGACTTATATGAACTTACTTACTTTTACTTATTATGAGCACTGGTGGTAGTGGTATAGCGACCTCGCCTTCCATTCCTAATGACGTGGATTTAAAACAAACAATGGGTATTTTTTTCATTTTAATTAAATATGTGTATTAACTTCGAACATATAAACAAAAAGAAGCCGCGTTGGCGAACAATAGCGACAAAAACTTGAAGCAGGGACGCACACATAGATACTATCTATGTGTGCGCCACTCTGTGTTACACACTAAGATTGCGTAAAAATAATGTTGCCAGCACCTTGATGCATGTAGAACTGATTTAACATAAGTAACCACACAGGACGGCATCTTTTTATGATAATACACGCACGTCTCGCTCGCTCAGTAGCTCGCGGCGGACTGACAAGCTTTTGTATTGTGTTTGCCGTTTTGTATTGTCTTTACGAGCTGCATTTTTCGAGACGAATGCTCTGTCTAGATTATTCTTAATGTCTTTGTGTATTATTAATAATGTAAGTGCTCAATCTGTAAAGGATAACACACCAAGAACATATAATTTGAAAGACGCTTCGTCATCCACCTATCTGCATAGAGTTAAGCCAGTGTCGCAGTTTTAATTATAAAAGGCTGTCATGATAATAACATAGGTTGTATTTTAAAGTACAATAAGAACGTTTTCTACGTGGCCTATCTTCTTAAGATCTAAAGACAATAGAATAACAATGCGCATTTATGGAAACTAGCTGTCGCCGACTTCGTTCGCGTGGAACTCGGGAACCGTAATTAGTAAAAACATATACAGGATCACTCATTATCAACCTGACAAACTTAAGGAATAGGTTCCACACATAAAAAATGTACCTATATATTTTTTTTTATGTATTATATAAGTATTTTGTCTTAAAAATCCCAAGTAATAAAAAAAAAATCGGTTACGTTTTTCTGCTCATTATTATTTATCATTGTTGGGAATCGAGTTAAGCAGCGTAATAATATATATATATAACGGAACAAAAATCTTATATCTTATTTCCGGTCTTTGTCTATTTATGTTTTAAATTTCAACCAAATCGGTTCAGTGGTTGTCGAGTTTTAGAGGAACAAACATTCAAACATCTAAACATCCATCAAAACTTACGCTTTTAGTGTGATATCACATTATTTTAGTTGACTTCAAGCGTCGTTGAATTGGTGGGGCTAACCACAGAACTATATTTAAGTAGAATGAAAGAGTTCGTCGATTTGTATGGAAACCGAGCGTGTAACATTTTGCGTGTTTGTATTTTACACACAAATGTATTTTAGTGATGGGAAACATAAGCCGCGCGAAAATAAATAATTAAAAAGCATCAATAAGCACGCGGCAAACCGATTCCAGGCACTGGCACACCACCACACCGCCCCCGGTTGGGAGCAGACTAAGTTTCGCGGCGAGTAAAGAGGTTCTCAGCCCTTACTTAGCCCGTTTTTTCGGCATGCGAGGTACATACACTCACTCATTCCACTCAAATATAGTTCTGTGGGGCTAACCTATTGTTACTTGGGGCTATAAACATGATGACTATTTTATATAGGTCTAGAAAAGTGGCAACCAAGCGTACGGCCCACCTGATAATTACGTACGTTCTTATGTATGCTTCTGCACTATGAATGACCTCATGGTCTGCTTGGACAATGCCGTGAGCGTAGCAGACTCTGGACAATGGCTTCACAAAAAAATTGCTGTAACAACGACATGAAAACTCGTAAGTTGCCACCCCAAGCTCTGAGAGTGTTATTGTGCCTGTAATATCACCAAAGACCATGCCATGGAATACATCAACAAGCATTACTGCTTGGCGGCAGATATTAGTATGGTGGTAGTTCTTTCCCGGATGTGCTCTTTCATGAAGAACTCTTCTACCCATTATGTTGATTACCTACTTACCATCAAATACCTAGTTAGTTCGTATGAGTCAGTGGCCAACTCTGGTGACAGAGTATCTAGGCCGCCCGAAGGCCTCTGTCATGGTCTAACAACTTTGAAAAAGCCTGGACCGACTGCTTGACGTGCCCTTCGAAGCACGGGAGCGCTCAGTTGAAATTGCCACTGGCGGCCACCTAACCAAATGATGACTACGCGGAACAGTGCTTAACTTCGTTGATCTGTTAAGAACAACTTAGCCAGCTACGTCACGAGCGCTCCTAATGAAATACCTAAAGTACCTTATTATTTTCAATAGAGGAAAAAGGATGAGGTACTCAAGTTGATGCGTATATTTTTTTGGTAAGACTCGCCCGGAGAACGTACTTCCCCGGAACATACGTAAAATTAACCTCAACTTTTTCCTCATAGGTACAAGTATCGTCGTAAATGTATGTTGTTTAGAAGTTAGAAGAGTTTTCGGACCAAATCCTATTAGGAATCATACGCGAAACGTAACTTATAATAATAATAATAATAATAATAGGTGGTCTCCAGCACAGGTGTGATACCGAAAAGTCTGCATCATTACCTTAATATAATTGATATCCCGGAAAACACTTATATAACAATGCAGAAAGCTGCGATTCTTAACACCTGTAGGATTGACCGTAAGTTCTTACAAGAAGACGTCCTGTCTCACTCAACATGATTCGCACTTGGCTTAGGCCCGTGAGTCTCATTAGACCGAAATATTTATATTTCGAGAGTAAAAGAAAAACATTGAAAATAATAATAAAAATGTTTATTTTGTTACCAACTAAGAACATTACTATCAGATAGGACAAAAAATATAAGAATAACAAAAATAGCCACCACTCAGCATGTGCTATGGTAGAACAACTCATGCCATAGCGCTTGTTTTCTGTGAATGTCGTAAAATTATGTGAGAGTGCAGCGGCTAATGCGATATATATTATATATTAATTTGACGACCGATGTGGCGCAGCGGGCCCAGGTCCGCCTGCGACGCGGAGGTTGCGGGTTCGATTCCCGCCTCGGGTCAAATGTTTGTACGATTTACAAATATTTGTTCCGGGTGTTCTGGGTATTTTATATATATAATAAAAAAAATATATATCTATTTATTGTATTATATTAAGTAAATATCAGTCATCTAGTACCATAACACAGCTTTGTTTAACAGCAGCTTATCCTGGGGCTAGATGATGCTGTGTGGATTGTCCAGCATTATTTATTTATTTATTTATTATTTATTTATAAGATAGACATAGACATATTTTTATATGCTATTTAGACACACACATAAAGTACATACAAAAAAAAAGAAGAAAATCAACAGTACTCGTAACATAAAGGTATAAGTATTATGAGCCTGTAATGTCCCAGTGCAGGGCAAAGCCTTCTTCCTTCTCTCCAATTATTACGGTCTAGGGCTATCTGTGGACCAGTCAGGTAGGCGTCAATTTCATCCCTCCATCTTCGCCGTGGTCTGCCGCGAGAACGAAATGATTGCAGTAATTAGGTCATATATTAATTCGTTGACCCAATCATTCTCGTTCCTACAAATCCAACAGCTAAGTTAAAAAAAAAATCAAGAGAAGTAGAGTTCTCTGTGATAGAGTTCGTTCGGGGAAGGACTACCACCATACCTATTTCTGCCGCCAAGCAGTAATGCTCGCATTGCTGTGTTCCGGTGTGAAGGGTATGGTTTCCGGTGAAATTACTGGCACATGAGGCTTTCTATCTTAGCCTCAAGGTGGCAACCCACGAGTGATACCTCTGGTATTGCAAGCGTCCATAGGCTGCGGTAACCGCTTACCATCTTGTGGGCCGTACGCTTGGTTGCCACTTCAGTTGTATAGAAAAAAAAAACTACCTGAGTAGCTCTCATTCATTTTGATTTTGATCGCTCGTGACAGTTTTAATTAAAATGTACCAAAATGGTTCTGTTTTCTTTGCAAATTATATTTTGAAAGGCTCAATAGGCTTTATAATTTCGTGAAATGGTAAATTAATTAGTGGGGTCTCAAAACCACCGCTCAATTTGTAAAGTACCCAACTTACCTTTGAATCGTTGTTATTTTAGGAGTGAAGTAAGATTAAAAAAAATAACCTCAATTTCACATGATGTACGGTGGCGAAAGTTTTTTTTTTTTTACAACTGAAGTGGCAACCAAGCTTACGGCCCACAAGATGGTAAGCGGTTTCCACAGCCTATCGACACTTGCAACACCAGAGGTAACACTCTCGGGTTGCCACCTTGAGGCTAAGATCGAAAGCCTCATGTGCCAGTAATTTCACCGGAAACCATACCCTTCACACCGGAACACAGCAATGCGAGCATTACTGCTTTGCAGCAGAAATAAGTATGGGTGTAATATCAATCATACATTGCCTTATCTTACTTTTTATTTTCATTTCATTTAAATAATTTGGAACAGTAGAAAAAATATTGAAAAAAAATAGTTAATGTATGCTAAATGTTAAGGTGCTTTATTTATTTTAACGGTCTTTAGATCAACTGTTTCATATGTATTTTGTATATTTTGTTATGTAATATAATTATGTACATATTTTATTTTGTTTAATAAAGACGTCTTAATTTATTAGTTATAATAAACACTAAGATAAGCTATTACTGAAGGTATAAAATTAAGTAAATCAAAAAATATCATATTAGAAGTTTTTTTTTATAATAGCAACTGGTTGCTCACGTGTATGCTCACTCTACTTTTTTTATCAATTCATTTATATCATTTACTTTGTTTGGTTGTTACCTGCAGTTGAATCGCTGTAGGTGACAAACAAAGGGAGGCCTACACAGCTGCGAGTAAAATCAGGCTTTGAATGATGATAATGATTGGTTCGTTCGTTCGTTCGTTCGTATGAGTCAGTGGCCAACTCTGGTGACAGAGTTTCTAGGCCGCCTGAAGGCCTCTGTCATGGCCTAACAACTTTGAAAAAGTCGTGCCCTCCGAAGCACGGGAGTGCTCAGTTGTAATTGCCACTGGCGGTCACCCATCCAAATGATGACCCCGCGGAACAATGCTTAACTTCGTTGATCTGTTAAGAACAACTTAGCCAGCTACGTCACGAGCGCTCCATAATGATAATGATTGGTAAAAGAGACTTAATCAGCTAAATTCAGACCCCAGGCAACAGATCCTTGTAAACGCTCAGCAATAGAACTCATTTTCAAACTCAAAACCTATTCTAATATTCATTAAGAATCTCTTTTGAAATCTCCTAATTATTATTCCGCAAAGGTTTTCCATCAAAAGTATTATGATAACTGGTTTGAAAATGATAACCTCGTTTGCTTCCGAAATAGGGTTAAGGCCATTCATCATCCGTGCAATAACATCGGCATCGCCCTTGATGTAACGAGGAAAATTATCTACAGGATGCGTCAACCCAGAATAAGGTATGCTTGATGACTAGGGCCACTGGGCGTAAGCATAAGGCCGTTTCCCATCTAAGTAGGACCAAGTGACGTGACCCGACGACAAAAGCTGTTTGTTCTATTAACACCCACCACGAGGCTGGGCGCCGTTACTTGGGAAGTATCACCTTGGAAAGGGATCGTCAACGTATCGCCTTTGCGTCTAAGGGCCCTAAGGATCGTTCAAACCAACGCGGCGACGCAAAAGCTGAGCGAAAGCGGACTTTGCAATCGCTGTGTTGCCGCGTCGCGGTCGCGTTTGGTGTGCAAGGCGCCATTGCTAAGTCAAATAGTCAAATAGTCAAATAGTCATTTATTGGTATGGGAAAAGATACACGTCAAATTAAAAAGTTAAAATACATTGTTGTACTTACATGAGTAAAAAAATTCAAAATACAATTAGTTATAAATAAAAAAGAATTAAGTATATAAAAATTATGTCAAGTTAGAAAACGTACACAGCTCGTGTACTTGATGTGCGTCTACGACGCCGACGGTTTTAAGGCTGAGGAACTCATTAAAAGTGTAGAAAGTCTGCTCGACGAGCCAGCGTTTTAACTTTGACTTAAAGATGCTTGGAGTGGAGGCCTCTTTGACGTGCGTAGGTATTCGGTTGTATACCGGTGGTCCCATAACGTGCGTAAGTTTATTTGATTTCGCCATTGTGCGTGCAACCTCTGACAGCTGACCCGCGCGACGCGTGTCATACCTGCGCGAGTCCCCTAGCCTTCTGAAGGATTTGTAATTAGTCCTCACATGCACAGCTACTTGAAATATTACCAGAGATGGTAGCGTGAGGATGCCTAGTTCTTTAAAGTGAGGTCTGGCTGATACATCTTTTGGGATTCGCACTATTGCTCGGATGGCCATTAAGCCATTGCAGCGTCCGCCGCGCGGCTGACGTTTCCGATCCGCTTACGCGTCGCTGTGTTGGTATGTACAATCCTTTACTCTTGAACGGATCGGTATTAGACAAGTATTGAAATATGACATTTCATGACAACCTAACGCCAAATTCAACCTCGTTTCCAAAAGTACAAAAAATGTATAGCAGTACTAAAAATACAATTGGATTGAAATTGGTATTGAGATTGCATTGAAGAGTAAGGTCTCAGTTCAGCAGCTCTGCTGGAAAGTCGACTTGGCTAGGTGACACCGCGCTTACGGTTCGCTGGTTGACGCCGGGGACAACGAGCCGTAAGCTCTAAATCTGCATCTTGACCGCGTACTGAGAGCTAATCATGAAAACATAGTCTGACAATCGTAAATGTAAATATATCGTCCAGCTGTCGATTTGTATATAATTTTTAACAGCGCCTCTTAAGTGCGTTAAATGAACTACCAAATTCTATATAAATTGACAGCTGAACGATACGTTTACGTGCACGATTGTCAAACCAGTTTTTAGTGATTTGCTTTTTGCACCGCGTTTCGTGAGCTCGTCTCGAAGCGAGGCGATTACGTTACGATTACGAATAGTGTGCGTTGTTGTAGGGAGTTTTATAAAAAAAATACTGAACGGACGAGTCGATACGGTGACGAACTTTTTCCGAATGATAAGTAGTTACTAACTATTTGCACACTCCACCAGCTTTGTATAATGTGGAAAGTTTTATCGGGTTTTGAGAAATTCTTATATTTCGCAGTAAAAGGGGCTTGGGTAAAATTATAAGGAGTTTTACTTTGAGTATTGATGTTTTGCTGTGTAAAAATGTATTTATTTTATGATAATAACGTTTATATTTTGTAATAATACTGCTTAATTTAGTCGTATGCTAACGCCACACACATTATTATATTTTTTCATGTGAGAAAATGATGCTGACGATCAACGAAGTACTTTAAGTTACTAAGTCTGTTTTAGAATAGAAAAGAATATAGAATAGAATATATCTTTATTGTACGTACACCTAAGAAAATGAGTGGAGACGGAGTAAGAATTAGTACAATAAGAAGTACAATGGGCGTCTTATCGCTAATAAGCGATCTCTTCCAGACAACCTTTGGATGGACTGGATAAGTTAAGACATTATATGGACGGTGGCGCACATGTAACCAAATAACTAACGTATTTAAATAATATAAAAATAATTACAGTTATTATGTACCTCATCATCATCATCCACAGCCCGATTTCACCCACTGCTGGGTATAGGCCTCTCTTTGTATGTGCCACACCTATCGGTCCTGTGCTAGTCTCATCCAGGTTGACGCGCTACTGGACGACCAACGTTCCTATAACCACTTCTCGGATGCCTTACTCCACCTGTCGTCACTATGTATTATGTACCTACTTATTATTTATTATTATTATATTATTCTCTGGAAGAAATAGCGATAATAATTTGCGATAAGACCGCCATTTGTAGTACTACATATTTTATAATTATGTATGTTAAGTATAATAAATTATCATGCAAATTATGTCCTAAATAAAGTTATTATTTATTATAAATACCTACATACAAAAATATAATACACTGCAAAATGATAAAGGAGAATCTAACGTTTAACTTTTACCTAATAAATTAATTGATTTACTTAAACTTATTACTTTCTTAGCACAGCGTAAACAATGTTTAACTTGCTTGATCAGTTCTAGCCAATCACTAAGGTACATTATTTTATCTATGGTAAAGTTTAGTTCAGTCACCCTATGAATTGGTTTTACGCTTCGAAAAACACGACCTTATTAGTGTATACCTAAAACAGTGTATTCAGTAACCCCTAAGGCTTTGTTATATTGAAATCTGCCAACAAAGATAACCCTTATTTCAAGCAAACTTTGTTTTTGGAGGAGAGTAAATGGGTACAAATAACAAGTCATTTATAAACATCAAAGTTAATAATTGTTTTGAATATTGACATATGAAGCATTCCTGCCAAAGTTCCAAATTATTTACATATTCATAACATAATTTATCGTGTCAGATTTCGTGGTTTAGCTGTCTGTGAATCTGAACTTTATGCTGGTGTAAATCTCTTGTAAATCTTCAGTTAACGTAATTGTCAAAGTTAACTTTATTAGTGTAACTCGCCGACTTTTGCACGTTTACTACGATAACCGTTTGTCACTTTCCAATAGTAGACCTCTAAACTCCTAACCTCTATTGATTTCTAAGCAATGTGACGACATTTTGCATCAATTATTAACTCTGGCTAGCGGGTTTATCGCACCATTTTCACAAAACGTAAATAGTTATATTTCAATCATACATTACTGGCTATCGCAAAACGACACAAAGTGTCTGAATTACCCCAGCTAATTAAGTATATAGCCCCAACTTATCGACGACCGATGTGGCGCAGCGGGTGCAGGTCCGCCTGCGACGCGGAAGTTGCGGGTTCGATTCCCGCCTCGGGACAAATATTTGTACGATCTACAAATATTTCTACGATCTACAAATATTTGTTAATATTTTTTATATTTTTTTATATTTATTCAAAAAAACAAAGTAAGGATTTACAGACAGGTCCAAAGTATAATATTTTTTCCAGGTATTCTGGGTATTTTCTATATATAATAAAAAACATCTATCTATGTATTATATTGTATAAAGTATATATCAGTCATCTAGTACCCATAATACAGCTCTGTTAACAGCAGTTTACCTTGGGGATTGATGATGCTGTGTGGATTGTCCAGCATTATTTATTTATTTAAATTATGTTGCCCGCCGACCATTAATACACAAGACTTCCAACTTCCAATTGCGCTGTCTTAGCGACAATTCACACGTGCCGTGCCACACACAACCACAACACATAGCAGCATACACAAAGTGGTTACGTGTGAATAATGTCGCTGCAGCTTTTTGCAGTTGCGTTGTGGTAACTACAAAATGTCAATGAGGTTGCGTTGACGCTAGTGTATTTGCGATGTGTTTTTTTTTTTTTTTATACAACCAAAGTGGCAACCAAGCGTACGGCCCACAAGATGGTAAGCAGTCACCGCAGTCTATGGGCGCATGCAATACCAGAGGTATCACCAGGGTATGACAGAGGCCTTCGGGCGGCCTAGAAACTCTGTCACCAGAGTTGGCCACTGACTCATTTGAACGAACGAACGAATATCACTCACGGGTTGCCACCCTGAGACGTAGATCGTTTCTACTATTTTGGCGTTAGCTATATTTTGTCAATCACTTTTCGCAATCAATGTTGAATAAATTTCGATACATGCCGTGAACAAATTATGTGCCAGTCGACTGCATTGTCTATTGAAGGTAATTATTTTAGAACAAAGACAGCCTGCGGCACTAAAATAACATTTAACTAATATGCCTTTGCTTCATAAGAAACTACTACCGTTATAATGACGACCGTCCCAACTACCGAGCCATTGTTAGATGGTTTGTAATCTAATGCTGGCATTTCACTTGGCATATTTTATCAATACAAACGAAACCTTTTATTAAATATTACTTATAGAGTTGACCTTGCACTGACAAAATAACGTGCTAATAAGTCAAGTGAAGTACCAGCATGAGAAGCATCAAGTGATATTATGTTGCCAACCGACAAAAGAATACCTACTTTATATCAAAAGCCGCTAGCTCTTCTTTCATTTATCGGGTTGGTGGAGTGACTTGTCAGTGCAGTGTTCGATAAAATTAAATAAAAATGGAGCAAACGTCTATGGAGTAGATATATTTTGGCGGTTGTTGAGCTCATCACTTAGTGCTAAATTATCTTAGAGTAAGTAACAGATTTTTCAATGAAAGTACCACTAATACTAATTAATTCTGATAGCTGACGTCAATGCAGGTACCGGCATAGAACATTTTGTTGGTACCGGTCTAATCTTCCACAGGAAACTCTTCAATCGACATTTAAAACAATAACTGCGTTATCCGCCTGTTAAATCAAAAGACGCGTATTGGACGAGATCTGACACATTAATGCGCCGGATAGTGTGCGCACTGTCCGAACTGGCTCACACATGCCGAGTATTTTTGTGCGCGGTGGATACGAATGCGCGATGCGCCGTAACATGTGTGAACGAACCCATGTCATGGTCTCCGTTTTACTGTTCTGTTTTATCGGATACGTTTTTCTTCATTGATGGCATATGGAGTTGTATGAGTGACTTCACATGACACAGTATTCAGTAAATAGTAAAAAATGTCGGTCCGTTAAATTATGACATTCCGTTTTGTCATCGAATACTGGATGAACGGAATACGTGTCATGTATCCGTACAACTTTATTGGATATAAACTGTGTGTAAAGTGAGGGGCATACTGCGAATTTGCGTGTGAACATCGAATCCAGTAATGACGGATAGGTTGAACGTATACTGTGCTCAAGTGTGATCAAAGCATAACTTTTTGTCGTATCCAATAATGCGGGTACCGTAATACGGAGACTATGTGTGTACGGGCTGTAACTCAGCGTTCACCGCTTTTTAGAAAACCATATTATGTTTGCTGTAGGCGTGATTAGTCTACTTTGACTGTAATTTTATGGCAATCGTGACTTCAACTTACTCTGTGCTTCAACCACAGACACAACCAAGGACTTTACCCCCTCCAAGTAACTTATGAGTAACCTATCTATACATCATCATGACAGCCTTCTAATGTTCCCACCGCTGAGCCACTGGCCCACTCTCAAGCAAGAGTGATTGGGTCTTAATCCACCACGCGGACCCACAGCAGATTGGCACAATACATGTCATTCGAATTTGTAGTTCTTGGACATGCCGGTTTCTTTACGATGTTTTCCTTTACCGTATGAGAGCACTGGCACTGCGCACATCTTGTCGCACATAAATTTTTCGTTACGAAAAATCCATTGGTGCATTATTGGATTCGAACCCACGATCAGAAGGCAGGGTCAGTACCATACCACTAGACCACAAGTGCTCTTGTAATTATATAATAACTTTATAAAATTGATAAATTAAATATAAAAATAGGTTAGTAAACAAGATAGTCAGCCAAGTTTGTTGCCAGAATCTTATAACCTAAAGCGCGTGGAACTGGCAAAAATAAAATGAAGTTTCAAAGTGATCCTTGTGAGTTTATTTAAGTAATATTGAATTTCGAATTTCAAAATTTTATTATAATATATTTTTATTTAACTTAGGAATAATATATTTTGTTGTAATTACTTATTTATACAATCTAGCCATGTACTAAGTGATACCAATAACATAAAACAATATAAATACATGAAAACCAGATTTGCATAGGTACCATTATCGTAATTTATTAATACTGTCCTTCTTTATCAATGTAACAATGTATGTCATGATCGCCTGCATCAGTTTGACAGGTTAAAAATAACTTACCATGGAGCTCCCACACTGTTATAAAATGTTTGCAAAATATAAAGTAAACATTTTCAACAAAACATTTGATCACAATGTTATAAAATGTTTAAATGTTAGATAATGTTAGTTAACATTTCAAAACAAAATTTTTAGCTAACATATTATTATCAAGATATTGCATTTGATAACATTTCTCTAGCTCTTAGCGTTTGTTTTCAAATGTTATAGAATGTTATAAAATATTTCAACAGTGTGCACTTAAAAAATTTAACGATTCGTAACAAAATATAACAATTTCTAACATTGAATAGTAAATGTTTAGTGTTAGAAAACGTTTGCAAACATTTTATAATAGCAATGTGGGAGCACCATACTGATTAACATAAAAATCTTATTTACCGACGCTCTCGACTATAAAATCGTGAACCGTGGTAGAATAGATGTGGTGATCTCATCCACGCTTTTACTAATATATTCTTTTAAGGCGATACCATGATCATAGCAAGCTATTTCGCTCTTATTTTTGTTGTTATTCAGAAAAAAATATTAATAAGTAGGTAATAAGAAATTTCAAAGGAATCTCAAAGTTATTAGTGCAAGCTGCTAATTGAAACGAAGAAAAAAGGGACGAGAATATGAAAAGAAAAAAAAAACAATTAAGCACCATATTTAAATCGTTTAGTAATCTCACTAATTACTTTCATACTAATCGGACTTGTAATTTAAACTTTAAATTAAACCTAAAAATCTAGGCACGCACGATTAATTATTTTTATCGCGTTCGAAATTTAAAATTCTTTGTCTGTTGGAACCGCTGGAACAGTTTCTGTACGTATTCGAAATTCAAACTTTTCCTTACCTACTACAAAAATAATCGAATTGGTACGAAATTCATTTGTCGGGTTAAGTTCGTATGATTCAGGGGCAAAAACATTTGTCATGGGCCAACTCTGGGGACCAAGTTAATAGGTCGCCTGAAGGCTTTCGTAACGGCTTTACGGGAGTGAGTTTTCAACTTTGGATAAGTATGTTAGTAAATAGTACCTACTGCCAATGTATCGTGAAGGTAGCCATTTCGATGCGCAATGGAGCTTTTGCGAAAATTGTGTTTGCGCATCACAAACAGCTAGCTTCACGACACCACGACACGACAGCCGTTGGCAGTAAAACTGTAGCAACGGTTTATCCGCAAGTAAACGACATCGGTCGCAAGTGTGTCAAGGTTTACAATGATTTAATACAGCATTTAAACTTATCATCATTTCCATATTGAATACTAGCACACTCCCCAGTTTGTCAGTGTAATCTTAGTTATTGATTACTTTGCCTATCCCCTGTCCTACTGTCCCTTCCTTGGAATCTTCTTTGATATTATGATTATGATAATAAGGAACACGCGTTATAAACCTCCCATTTTACAAACTTTGACCCACCATAACTGCTCTACGAGCAGTAGCCATGGAACATATCATAGATAGCTGTGCAAAATCATATGAAATAAGTTTTCATACGTCACACCTGCTCCTTACCTACACACACACTGCTCTAAATCAACATCAACAAAACTCTGTTTTTACTCGTATCATTGCAACGTACAATAAAAAGTTTAAAAATATTAACATATTCGATAATTCTAAACCTACCTTTAAAGGTAGGATTCAACTGGCAGTTAGCCAGTGATAAAGCGTGGTGGTACTTACAGTACAGTTAAGTAGGTATAGTTGTCTATATTGCTTGGGTTACTAGGGCGCTAACCAGTTAGTGCGTTGGTGACTTATGTGGTGTAGATACCATTCAGATGGTGAAATACTTACGCAGGCAATTATATTATTATGTATTTTAAGCTATTTACTTAGAATCCTCTTATGTATATACTTAACTAATTATATCTAATTATTTTATCATAAGTAAGTACCTTGCTTACCCATATGTATCGGTTAAATATTCACAGATCATCTCACATTTATACATAATGGTTGATGTAGTGTGCAGTTTGCATCTTCGAAGGTCAGTTCACAGACACTCACTTACTATTACTACTTACACCTACCCACACACTCAATATACAATAAGCATCATGTCCATGAATCTATGATACTTACCTTACTACTCGTACTTAGGGATAATTTTTATTCAAGATCTATGTATTGTCCGTCACTGATCGTAATTAAAAATGTAGTTACATAATAACTTGCAAATATTTTGTTCCCAACAACTTTGCTTACTTCAGACAAATGTAGAAACCTATTATTAGCCTTACGTTTAGTAACTTACCTAGGATTAATAATCTATTTAAGTACATACATTGTAAATCGCCGTTGGTTTCTCAAATAAACAAAATAAAATAAATAAAAATAAAAATAAATCACAGCAAAATGATTTCACAGATTGTTCGGTATTCATCGGAAATCATCGTGTCAGGTGCATTGCTATTTGCTCTAAATCACAGCAAATAATAAAATCATCACGTCATTCCGTGTGCAGAGCACTACCATGACTGCTATTTAAGCTATATTTCACAGCAAATGATATCAAAGAGCGTTCGGATTTAATCGGAAGTAATCGTGTCTGTAGCAGGTGATTCGATTGGTGAGGAGCATTCGGTCGGTAAAACCGTCCCGAGCGAGAGCGAGACACGCTAAATGCCTATTTACGGCATGCGAAAAGAGCGATAAATACATTGTCGATACGTACGTCGTCAAACGATAATGACCTTTGACTGTTACCTACTTCTATGAGTCAAAAAAGTTACTCGAAATAAACAGATTTTATTTTTATTTATTTATTTTGACCGAACTTGGCATCTTAGTGCGGGTTAATTTTAAGCTTTAATTTTAGTGCGGGTTAATTTTAACCTACATGCCCGTAAAGTTCTGTTTTGCATTTATTTTGTCTAAGAAATCGTCAACTAACTTTCTTTTTTTTTCTGGTGGCTGTCTCTTTTTTTGTGGCAGTGCAAGGCAAATTCATTCTGCCACGTCAAAAAACGTCACTTTTGACACTTTAAACACTTTGACACTTTTATTGACTTTGACAGAATTTGATATAATTATTGATTGCAAATAAAAAATAAAAATACGCTCATCAGCTGTGCGGGGGAAACGTACAACAGCTGTATATATATAAACTGTATATATATAAAACCAACAATCATCATGGCGTAGAGAGCGACTTTACTCATTATATATCACCTTCTGTAGCACTAATAATCTGAGATAGCACTATAAACCGACCATCTTCTGTCTCAGATCCTCCATTGTCAACCTTGTGTTTCTTCTTCTTCTTGTAGGCCGTCTCAAGTGCGACAACATGATAATAATATACCAAAGTACGTCATCCGTTCGTTCATTTTTTTCATGACTTTTTTTATTTTATTTAGCTTAGAGTTTAAATTATACAAACGATACCTACCGGTTATTATTTTTGTATTAAAGCAGACGTATCTGGCTTTCTTTTGGTATAAAATAAATAGTTAGACATAAAATAAGAAATAAAACAAAGCAATTAAATCCGGACGTGAAATTCGACCCGCCATGACGTCACATAAAACATATTAAATCACGGTAAAATATTCGCTTCCTTATTTGCCTAGTGTTGTAAATATATCAAAAGAATCGTAGTTCAACATTAATATAATCGACTAAGTTCCTGATCGACTAAAGTTGAATCATAATAGAATCCACTAAGGTTTCTTATTGGATTGATTTGTGGCCTTTTAGTACCATGGACGTATGCTGGTATAAACTTTTGTGGTATTATAGTGCCACTGGACGTTCTAGTGGATATAGTGTTTCATTGTGTTTCAAGTTTCAACCCTGTCGACATTGACATTGGCAAAATTGTGGCAAACTCAGCCACAGACGCCACAAATTAAAAGAAGAAGAAGAGATAGCACTAGTAGCTTTCACCAAATGACATTTTTAATATTTTTTTTTTGTTAAGTTTTAATTTGTATTGCTATTTTTATTTTTATGTTAATTGTGTGGCGTTAAATAAATATTTTTCTATTCTATTCTATTCTATTCTATTTTAGACCGTCAAAATGAAAATTATTGCCTGTGAAAAATAGCATGTGAAATAGCAGTGACAAAATTTTATAATATCATCATATGATAATGATTATAAAATAGCAATCATTTCCATGACTAACGAGCAGTGCTCTTACCTCTCTTACATCTCTTACCATAAGATCGGAAAGCTGAAATGTTAGCAGAAGGGTGAATCTCGTGCATAGATAAATGGTAACATGTGATATATATCTATGACACGAGAATCGCCCACGGTGTCAAATCTATCATTATCATGTTCACTTGACATAAGAATGACAAGGAAAAATGCAAAATAAAAAGTTATTCATTCAAGCACAAATGAGATTCTACAATTCTAGTTTTATTTAGGTAAATCCAGGTTGTAAAATTTTGCTGCAGGAAAAGCAAATACCCATTTATATCGAGTTGTCAACTTGTTAATTCTACACTAACGAACGGGACCACAATTAAAACGGCTGTTGTAAGCTTTTTCTCAAATAGCGTCGGCTGACATAAATGACGGACGTAATAGTAAGGTCGGTTTCACAAATATTTAAAGTGAAATTAATGTGTTGCATAATAGTATATTTCATTACAAGTGCGGAAAGGCTGTCATTGCAAATGGTTCCGACAAATGTCTACCCGAGCCGAGGCGCAGCCGAAGGCGAGGGTTGTCAGTCGGAACAAGTTGCAATGACGGTTCCGCACGTGTACTGAACGACTATTTTTAATACAGTTGCGAAAAAATGAAGCAATTTAATAAAATAATAAAAACATAGTTAACTCAACTAACTAAAGGGTCGAAATTACTCATTTTGTGCAACAAACAACTAAACTCGCAAAGAAAATTTCTGAAAAATGGCGCCAACCGTAGAATAAAAGCAGTTTTCTTTTTCTTCACACATTCTATGAACTATGCCCATACAGCCAAGTCTTCAGTAGAATTTTTTTATTGATATGAAATGAAAATGAAATTTAATGAGATGAAATGAAATGAAACCTAACCTAACTCAGATCTGAGAAATCTGATATTGAAACAAATTAGTAGCTTCTTTTTAGAAATATACGTATTTGCATGAATCATAAAAACTTCTATGATTTTTTTTAGTAAAAACTTCATGGTTGGTTTTTCTTTTTAATAGACATTTTGTCAGTTGGGAAAGAGAAAAAAAAGCACGAGTATGTAATAGCCCACATCCCGAACGCTATACGTCCCTGCAATACGCCATTTTTTGAGCAACTGTATTAAAACCAAACGTCATTAATTACTATTACTTATGTCGGATCAGAATAAAGTGTGTATCCGAGTTTTTAGAAATTTTGTATCCATACGGGGTGAGTGAAAGGATTGGAAGAAAGGATTGAACGAGATGAATGGAACGGAAAGAATGAGGTTTTAGATACAAGATGGTTGTCCAACAAAAAAAGTTCTTTGCTGTAATTTTTATTGAAAAGAGTTTAATTAAATATTAAGGTTGGAAGAATATGTTTAATTGCATCCCCATGTGTATGAATTTAAACATTTTATTAATTGATACAGTTAATTAATTGATATTGATAACAGTGTGAGTACAGCAAATAATTGACTTTGCCAAAATTAATTGGCTAGATATATTATTTAAATACTTACAACTTTTAAAGCATCAAGGTAGGTATGATAATCAAAAATATACGCATTGACTTGAGAACCTCTTCCGTTTTACGTCGGTTAAAAATAATAGATTTGTAACGAAAACACGGAACAGATATTAGTATAGTTCGCACAGTGGATCTAGGCTTATAACTGTACGCAGAATGGCTTCTCCCTACCTCCCACCGGTTTTACTTACCCCACCCCGGTCGCGAGTTTGCAGGCACTGTGGCTATTACGGTCTTTTTTAGAAACGTCATTTAAACCTAGGTCACAGCCTAGGTATACAATAAAGCTTAAATCGAAATTTATATGTAAATTTCGCTATTTACCTTGAAAATGCCATTCTGTTTTCCAAGAGAAAAGGAAATTTATATTGAGCCTGGTTTTTAACGGAAATTGGTTGGTAGAATATTAGGTTAATAAAAAGTGTTAATTTTTATCAACATGAAAAACCTAAATAAAATGTAATGTCTAAGATTAGGACACTGGTATCCTTAGTCATGAACTCACTGTTCACCAAGGCTTGTCTCAAGATCTTTAAGGTGGTAAGTAAGTAAGTTCGTATGAGTCAGTGGCCTAAAATGATTTAAAGGTGCGTTGCAACGGTTAATTTTCTTTTATTGTGCATTAACTATATGAGCTCATTAGTGCCACAAGGTTATTTATAGTTTTTGTATGAAAATGGCATAGTTTAAAATGTGTCATCATAATCGCTAGATCGCACATCGCGGTCAACCGTCATGGTGGGATACATCAAAAGTACTCAAAAGGTGCCTCATGTTCGGTTCATCATTACAGCCTTCTAATATTTCTATTTTAAGAGTAGTATAGTTCTCTGTGTGTGATAGAGCTCGCCCGGGGGAAGAACTACCACCATACTTATTTCTGCCGCCAAACAGTAATGCTCGCATTGCTGTGTTCCGGTGTGAAGGGTGTGGTGTCCGGTGAAATTACTGGCACATGAGGCTTTCGATCTTAGCCTCAAGGTGGCAACCCGCGAGTGATACCTCTGGTATTGCAAGCGTCCATAGGCTGCGGTAACCGCTTACCATCTTGTGGGCCGTACGCTTGGTTGCCACTTCAGTTGTATATAAAAAAAAAATCCATTGCTAGGTCACTGGAGCGACCACGCTGACCCAATGCGGATTGGTGGATGGTACATTGTCTTTTGAACTTATAGCTCTTGGACATGCCGGTTTCCTCACGATGTTTAACTCCACCGACGGATTCGATTCCCACCTTGAGACAAATGATTGTACGATCTACAAATATTTGTTCCGGGTGTTCTGGGTATTTTCTATGTGGGTATAATAAAAAAATCTTTCTATGTATGTATTGTATTATATAGTACACATAACACAAGCTCTGCTTAACTTGGGACTAGATGATGCTGTGTTGATTGTCCAGCATTATATTATTAATTTACCCTAAGAGAGCACTGGTACATTGCGCACATACATTTTCTCATAATCAAATCTAGATTTCAATATTTACAATGTCCTTTCAGTAGACATTAATGGACATTTTGTATCACTCTGTACAATTTAACAGCGCCATACTTCTCTTATCTTTTTCATCAGCTATATAAAATAGTTAAAGTACTGCGGTAGATAAACTACAATAAAAAAAAAATAAACAAAGTCATTGTCACGTTGCCGTAATTAAATCGAGTTAATACTTAATACTATAAGTTTTTGCAAACTAAACAATTAATCTTATCAAGTCACTGACTGACAAGCTGTTTTCTTATTTTATCATGTGAATTGAGTTTGGAAATAAACGGTAAAACTTTTTGAAAGTTTGAGCCTATGACAGACACCAATTAAACTAAAAGAAAAGCGATCAAAATTGAGCTTTATTATCATGTCACGTAAAGTGTAATTTCACGTCGGGCGTGGCGTGGGCGTTCTACGCGTCGCCGTCGTTCTATGCGTGCTAGCCCATCTGAGTGACGAGAGGCAACTCGGCATGGCATCACGGGAACACCCACTTTTTATTGATAACTTTCGCTTCTAGTTTCATATCAGCTGCGCTCATTAGCTAAATTAGTTAAGCACTGTTTCGCGCAGTCACCATTTGGTGACCGCCAGTGGCAATTTCAACTGAGCGCTCCCGTGCTTCGGAAGGCACGTTAAACAGTCGGTCCCAGCATTTTCAAAGTAGCTTAGCCATGACAGAGGCGGGCCTTCGAGCGGCCTAAAAACTCTGTCAGCAGAGTTGGCCACTGACTCATACAAACTTACTTACTTTCCCCACACCCCGGACACTCTCAATAAAATATATAAAGCATACACGTCGCAATCACCACACGCATAGTTTGTGTACATAAACGTTGCTGTCGTAAGTATGTGTGACTGTCATGGTTGTCCCCACCCAATTATAGCAAGAGCGAGATAGCACACTTTGGCTTGCTCTGGCATGCGTGCGCTTGAACCTACACATAATCAAAATAAACGCGTACCTAATAATTATCCTGTAGCTTCAGTGCCGGCGAAAAGAGCCGTGTGGTGCCGGCAAATTTGTAATCGGTTTAGGGTAAGTAAAACCGGTAGAAGGTAGGGAGTGGCCGTTCTGAACGTAGTACGAATATCTGTTCTGTGCTTTACTGTAACTGTCGTCGGTCGCATATCTGTGTAATGTAGATTCATTCTACGAGCGCCATCGTTCTCAGAGCTCTGACAAGCAGCGGCACAGACAACAAAAGTTAATTCAACCTTAACAAAATGCTACGCCTGACTGACGCTAGCTTCAATCTGAATCTGACCTTAGATGGGCTAACTCGCTTAGCCACGTAACTACTTGACTCGCAATTTTACAGACCTACGTGACTTGGTATCACATAATTAATGCTGTGTGGTTTAAAGTCGAGTTATTAATGTTGTCAATGTACCTATAATAAAATATTAAAAGACGAAAAATCTCTAGTACTATTCCGCTAAAGTTTTAAATAATGAGAACACAGTTTTAGATAAAAGTCATCTTCTTATCTTCTTTCTTATATTACAGACAGTCTCCAAGCTGCAAGAACTGGGGTTGGAAGCTCTCTCTCATCCGCCATACTCACCAGACCTTGCACCTACCGAATATTACTTTCCAAAATTTAGACAACTTTTTAGTGGGTAAAAAATTCAATTCCCGAGAGGCAGTACAAAATGCCTTTGAAGAGTTTGTTGCCTCCCATCCAGCAAATTTTTACAAGAAGGGTATCAATAAACTGCCCATGCGTTGGCAAAGATGCGTCGATTGCATGGGTCATTACTTTGAATAACAGAAATAAAAAAAATAAGTACTTTCACTTATTCCATACAAAACGGCAATTTCATAGGTAAAGAACCTATTATATAAAAATGAATTTCTGTGCGTTAGGCTCGCTAAAACTCGACAACCGCTGGACCGATTTACCTATTTTTTTTTTAAATAAATAAATAAATTATGCTGGACAATCCACACAGCATCATCTAGCCCCAAGGTAAGCTGCTGTTAAACAGAGCTGTATTATGGGTACTAGATGACTGATATATATTTATTACAAAACAATACATAGATATATATTTTTTATTATACGTAGAAAACACCCAGAACACCCGGAACAAATATTTGCAGATCCTACAAACATTTGTCCCAAGGCGGGAATCGAACCCGCAACCTCCGCGTCGCAGGCGGACCTTCGCCCACCACGCCACATTGGTCGTCAAAATTTTGGTCTTGAAACGTTCGTAGGAGTCCAGGAAAGGTTTAAGCGGTGAGAAATTATGGAAAAATTGCGAAAAAATAACGCTAGTGAAACCGCGCCGGGTCTACAAGTTATTCAATAAACATTTTGGGGTTTTTTTTTCTATTACCCTATGTATTTTTAGACGTTTGCCTGAATCAATCTTTTTTGTCCCAATAGAGTTTTAGTTGAATGGATAAAAATACCTTTTGGGATTACCTTTGGGTTACGTAAGTTAAGTAGTAGGTATAAAATTAAATTAATATATAAAAATGAATCGCTGTGCGTTAGTCTCGCTAAAACTCAAGAACGGCTGAACCGATTTGGCTAGATTAGGTCTTGAAATGTTTGTAAAAGTTCAGGGAAGGTTTAAACGGTGAGAAAATATACAGAGTGTAAAAATTAGCACAAAAAAATATTACGCGAGAGAAACCGCGCCGGGTCTACTAGTATAATGTTGCTCTCTCCAATTGAAAAAGACATAGGTAGCTCGTTAGCTTATATAAAGGAAAATTCTCTTTTCTTAGCCGTTTATAATAAAAGAGATTCTTCCTTTGTAAGAAAACGAACTATGCCTTTGCAATCGGAGAGAGCATAATATTGTTATGTTTTTCATTCACTTTATTTGTTATCTCGTTTGGGAAAAGAACAGCCAGCCACCAGTATCACTCTTGCTCAAGAGTATGCCGGTCTCCCAACAGTGGGAACATTAATTAGAAGGCTGTCCTGCCAACTAGACCACCAATTCTACTAAAAGATTAGAAACGAATCGTAGCAATTTTGAATGAACGGCTGCTTTTTTGGGTGTTTTCGTGTTGCACTATTTGAACAACTTACGTTTAAGCTAAAGTATATTTAAGTACTTTTATTGTTTAGTTTTTTTTTTTTTTTTTATACCACTAAAGTGGCAACCAAGCGTACGGCCCACTTGATGGTCAGCGGTTACCGCAGCCTATGTACGCAAGCAACATCATAATATCACTTGCGTGTTACCACCCTGAGACGTTAGATGGAAAGTCTCATGTGCCTGTAATTTCACCGGAAACCATAACCTTCGAACCGGAACACAGCAATGCGAGCATTACTGCTTGACGGCAGAAATAGGTATAATTAAGGAATTAGTATAATATGCATGTATAATTATTATAAATTAATTATACCTAAATAAATTTAAATTACGTACGCCACCGTTCTCATTTGTTCTTTCTTTTCCAATCCATCCTAAGGTTGCCTGGAAGAGATCGCTTTTAGTGATAAGGCCGCCCATTGTTACACTTTTTTGAAAATGCTATTATCCTTTCTGTATTTTTAAGGTGTACAATAAAGAAATATCTATTTACCTAAAGCCAACAATCGATCGAGTATTTTATTTTCAGTTTAATAGAATAGCTATTCGGGTAAAAACCAAAACTCAATTGGAATTGAACTAAAGTTGAATAAACTAAACTGAATAGAACGTCAAACGCTGCATATTAAAGGAATTGCCGCTCAGTTCTATTTACCTACTATTTCAGTACTACTTTAGTAGGTAAACAGAACTGAGCAAAGATTTAAAGACAATATTTTAATTTAGATAACTAAAATCTGTTGACTCAGAAGATTTACTCAAGCACTTCAAAATTCATTTATAACTTGTAAACAAAGGTACAATACAATTTAGATAGTATACAGATAATTTGGATCTTTCTAGTTCATCATGACAGCCTTCTAATGTTCCCACTGCTGGGACACTGGCCTACTCTCAGGCGAGAGTGATTGGGTCTTAATCCACCACGCGGACCCAATGCGGATTGGTGGATGGCACATGTCTTTCGAATTTTTAGTTCTTGGACATGCCGGTTTCCTCACGATGTTTTCCTTCACCGTATGAGAGCACTGGCATTGCGCACATAAATTTTTCGAACAGAAAAATCCATTGGTGCACGACCGGGTTTGAACCCACGACCTTAGGATTGGAAGGCGGGGTCACTACCACTAAACCACCGGTGCTCTTTCTAGTTACCTACTAAGTAAGTACTACTTTATTTTACCGCATACAAACATAGAAAGTTTAAAGATTATAATATCCCAAAAATTATTTATCCTAAAAATTATTAAGAGTAGTAGAGTTAATTGTGATAGAGCTCGTCCGGGGAAGTACTACCACCATACCTATTTCTGCCGCAAAGCAGTAATGCTCGCATTGCTGTGTTCCGGTGTGAAGGGTATGGTTTCCGGTGAAATTACTGGCACATGAGGCTTTCGATCTTGGCCTCAAGGTGGCAACCCGCAAGTTATACCTCTGGTATTGCATGCGTCCATAGGCTGCGGTAACCGCTTACCATCTTGTGGGCCGTACGCTTGGTTGCCACTTCAGTTGTATAAAAAAAAAAAAAAAAATTCGTCTTAAGCGTTAGATCACCCGCGAAAATTTTTAAATCCCGTTTGAGGCGAAATAATTTCTTGGATATTATAATCTTTAGTATTCCCTTAGTGTGTTGGTTAACATTATAAAAACTAGAATAACCAATAAGAAGTATGCACCGGTGGTCTAGTGGTAGTGACCCCGCCTTCCGATCCTAAAGTCGTGGGTTCGACCCAGTCGTGCACCAATGGATTTTTCTGTTCGAAAAATTTATGTGCGCAATGCCAGTGCTCTCATTCATCGTGAAGGAAAACATCGTGAGAAAACCGGCATGTTCAAGAACTAAAAATTCGAAAGACATGTGCCATCCACCAATCCGCATTGGGTCCGCGTGGTGGATTAAGACCCAATCACTCTCGCCTGAGAGTAGGCCAGTGTCCCAGCAGTGGGAACATTAGAAGGCTGTCATGATGATGAGTATGCAAATAAGCATTCATATTTTCAAAAATAGGCATCACATCAGTTGGGACAAGATTTATGGGGTGAGTTGACGAACGACTCTAGTTGACGACTTAGTAGCGCGGTGGGCGAGTACCTGTTAGATAAGCGAGACGTAGCGGGTTTGATTCCCGCTGCGGGACAAATATTTCATACTCTGCAAATATTAATTCCGGGTCTGGGTGTTTAAATGCAAACTTAATAAATAAATAGTAATGCTGGACAATCCACACATCATCATTTAGCCCCAAGCTAAGCAGAGCTTGTGTTATGGGTACTAAATTACTGATATAACTTAATAAGATATTTTTTATTATGCTTACTTACATAGTTAACACCCGGAACAAATATTTGCAGATCGTACAAACATTTGTTCGGAGGCGGGAATCGAACCCGCAACCTCCGCGTCGCAAGCGGACCTTCACCCGCCGCGCCACATCGGTCGTAATATTAACGTAACCAAACATTTTTCCTGGATGAAAAGTACCCTATACCTATGTGATTCCAGGGTGTAATCTACCTTTGTACTTAGTACTTACCTACAAAATTCTCTTTAAACTGAGCTTGAAGCTCAAAAGGGGATTTTAACACAAAAACATCCAAAATCCCCTCCAAGCGGATTTATAAAGGGGATTTTGACACTAATTTTAATCCGTTTAAACTGAGCTTGAAGCTCAAAAGGGGATTTTAACACAAAAACATCCAAAATCCCCTCCAAGCGGATTTATAAAGGGGATTTTGACACTAATTTTAATCCGTTCAGCCTTTTATACATAATATTCCCACAAACATGCAAACATACAAACTTTCCCTTTTCCTTTTCCGTGAGGAAACCAACATGCACAAGAATTAAAAATTCAAAAGACATGTGCCATCTTCTAATCAGCATTGAGTCGGCGCGGCGTGGTGAAATAAGACCCACTCTCGCTCGAGAGTAAGCCGATGTCCCAGCTGTAAGAACATTAGAAGCTTAGAATAACAACACGTAGAATGATAGTTTTATTCAAAATTATTTTCAAAAGTGTGTTCACAAAACAATTGATGTTTGCGTGAGCGGCTTATGTATTATACTTGATTAATGATTGTATACGTGGTGTTACAGCTACTATTCACCACACAATACACCATTTTTAAATTATAATTGTGCTAGAAGTGCGTACGATGACTTCACATTGATGAATGGCAAGCCGCTTTAACCAAGTGTGACTAACTAGTCTCACTAAAATGATCACAATTTGCGTGCGCGTACTTCGTTTCTCCGTGTTGTTATTCTAAGATTAGAAGGTTGTCATGATGATGAAGATTATAATACAACACCCCAGGCACTCTTAACAAAATGTATGAAGGTAACGAGTCGCAATCACCACATGCATGGTTTGTGTACGTAAATATGCCGTTGTATTGTTGTGTGAGTGTCATGGTTGGCCCCACCCAATTATAGTAAGAGCGAGATAGCACACTTTCGATCGCGCTGGCATGCGCGCGCTTGGACCTACACAAAATCAAAATACGTGTCTTTGCCCTTAGCTTCAGTGCCGGTGAACGGTGCCGTCTGGTCGGCAAACTCACGACCGGGATGGGGTAAGTAAAACCGGTGGGAGGTAAGGAGTGGCCATTCTGTACGTAGTACTAATATCTGTTTTGTGCTAATTGTCAACTGTCCCTGGCAATAATACCGTAGCACGTGCGACAAGTCATTGCACTTAGCATAAAATACTAGCTATGAATGATTGAATCACCTACCACTCGTTACCGTTATACATACTACTTATGTGCAAATTTTCAAACTGTTGTCTGCGCCTTAGAGTATTTGAATTTGAATATGAAACGTATATCTTTGTTATACCAATAATGTTAGTAACATTGTTATGTCTAACAGTTAGTTAGTCAGTGGCCAACTATGGTGACAGAGTTTCTAGGCCGCCCAAAGGCCGCTGTCATAGCATTAAAATAAAATAAAATAAAATAAAATAAAAATAAATAATAAATATTTTTGCCTTTTTTTCACTATCTAGCCAGATCCTAGCTAAGATAGGATACCAGATATACGCAGGTATCTTGGGCCCAAGGGAGATCGCCCGGCTCCATGGGAGCCAAAGGGTCATGGCGATTAGAGTGTGTAGAGGTTACCGCACACTCTCACACGAGGTGGCTTGCCTTTTGGCGGGTTCCCTTCCGTGGGACCTGCATGGTTGCTTCGGGAGGTACTTGCACAATGTGGCACGGAGAGAGGCAACACCGATGTGCCACCAGTGCGGCTGCGCGGAGGAAACGGCGCAGCACGTGCTGGAGGTGTGCCCAGGGGCGGAGGAGGCGCGGCTGACTCTAGTCGCCGCCATAGGAAGTGACCTCTCGTTGCCGAACATCCTAGCTAGGATGGTCGTCGACGAGGGGTCCTGGAAGGCAGTGGCCTCGTTTTGCGAGCATGTTATGGCGCAAAGAGAGGCAGAGGAGCGGGATAGAGAAAGAGACTCTCTTTCTCTCCCGCTTCGGAGGGAGCGGAGACGCGGGCGAGCCAGGCGGATTCGCTCTCCATCTCTTACTGGAGAGCCTGGAGTGGTGGGTGTGGGGACACTCGCTACTCCTCACCACTAGGTGGAATGGCCCTCGTGAGCGGGCGACGCGTCAATGTTCCGACGCGTCGTCAGGAGGTGGGTCCGCAAGTAGGCGGACGTCGGTGGACAGAGCCACGGAGAGTTTGCGAACGGTCCCGCAGCTCTGTCCAGAAACCGAGGACGATGGAACATCGTGGGCTTTTTTAGTCGGTAGGACGTCGCAGTTTTTCTGCGACGGGGAGTCCGACATTGCCCGAGGCGGGTATGCGTAAATGCATTTTTGCCCACGTAAAAAAAAAAAAAAAAAATATATACGCAGGTAACTAATGAATTTTAAAATTTGCTTTTATCAATTAACTAGCTATCGCCTGCGACTTTGTTCGTGTGGTACCCGGGAACGGTATTTTTATCCGAGATAAAAAATAGCCTATGTCCTATTCCCAATCATCAACAAAACATCATAACATCCATACATCCAAACTTCAAAACTTTCGCATATAAAATATTAGCGTGATTTAACAGACAAATCTGTCTTCTTAGTCTTTTAATGCGAACGATACTACCATCGGTTTCAATCTCACACACGACTCCCGTGATCATGGTGCATGTAACTGCGCCGAAATCGGGAATCAATAAAACTCACAAATCATGGTAAATATCCCGTTTTTAGTGAAAATCATGACATGATTGTCTAATTGATGTCATGGTATAACATTTTTTGACAATTTAGTTTAGGTCTTCATTTGAATCGCTCTAGGAGTTCATGGTTAGGCCCCTGGACCCCCGCAACCGACTGCGACTATTCGGCCTGTCCTACACTTCGTTTTCACTTGAGATCGACATTCAAGAACCTTAAATGCTAATCTAGAATATCATTACAGCCTGACTTCATCCACTGGTGGGTATAGGCCTCCCGTTTTATCTCTACTCTCGTTACTGACAGGTGACAGATCGCACATTTTTGTGCGTACTATCACCTAGAGGGGAAAAAACTAGGTGACAGATGGGAATAATATATAATAATATAATAATAATAATAAATAATATAATAATAATAATTAATAATATATTAATAATATTAATCCCTTAGTTTGTGTCATCTACCGCAATCTTGTGCTAATCTGATCTACTTACGGCCCGTGACTTTCACTATGTCGTCAACATCGTCGTCACAAACAATATACTACATATCTTAACTAACGGTACCCATCTAAAGTTTAAACCACAGTCAATGAATATATTATATTAAATTATACCTAACAACTGTACATGTTGTTTCTAAAGATAGGCATAACTTGCTTTAAACTATTTGGTAATTATTATAGTCACTTATAAATAGCTTTTGACATTAAACTAGTTTGATCACCTTCCCATTGTTTCTTTTGAAATTTTTTATCTCAAAAAATTTAAATTTACTTGATTAATTACTGTAATTTTGCTACTGATGTTGTGTGTTTTTTAGTAATAGAAAAAAAAAATTCAGCTTTTATCTTAGCTGAAGTTATTGCTTTTACTGTTTTAGGCCTGTTTCAGAACCCAGCTAACAAAGGCATCCTAACGGTTTGCCGCAGAGCAATAAATGTACTATATGTGTTACTTAAGGCTGAATTTTGCTTATACCCACGTGTTAGTTCATAAGTGCGCTGACGGTCAGCAGCTCAGATGAATCTAAATTAAAGTTAATCCAACCTTAAAGAGTAGTAGCGTTCTCTGTGATAGAGCTCGTCCGGGGAAGGACTACCACCATACCTATTTCTGCCGCCAAGCAGTAATGCTCGCATTGCTGTGTTCCGGTGTGAAGGGTATGGTTTCCGGTGAAATTACTGGCACATGAGGCTTTCGATCTTAGCCTCAAGGTGGCAACCCGCGAGTGATACCTCTGGTATTGCAAGCGTCCATAGGCTGCGGTAACCGCTTACCATCTTGTGGGCCGTACGCTTGGTTGCCACTTCAGTTGTATAAAAAACCTTAATCTACATAAATATAATGTATATTACCACGCGCGACTGATCGTACGCTACCGATGTCAACTTCGCTCTAAATTTGACCTTAGTCCTTGGATAATGATGTGATTATCCCAAATCCATTAAAACCTTTACAACCAAAGTATAAAAGGATCAAAACTCGCATTATATGAGAATTTACAAAGTTTTGATTCAAAGACTTTTTGTATAAAACTCTAGAACCTTAAAAACTTGTGCCCTTTAAACCTGAACGGTTTAAAAGGCACTGTAGCAAGTGAAATTACTGGGCGAAAGAGACTTAACAACAATGTCTCGGGGTGATAAGCGCAGTGCAGTGCCACGCAAACACTTAAAAACTTTAAGCAAGATAACACTATATTTGCCTTGTTGTATTAAATGTTTATTTAATTGTAATTGACGACAAAATGTTTGAAGACGCAGTCACTTTAAAAATCACCAAATAAAGCCGATGATGTATTTGACGACCGATGTGGCGCAGCGGGCGCAGGTCCGCCTGCGACGCAGAGGTTGCGTGTTCGATTCCCGCCTCGGGACAAATGTTTGTACGATCTACAAATATTTTGTTCCGGGTGTTCTGGGTATTTTCTATATATAATAAAAAAATATCTATCTATGTATTGTATTGTATTAAATATATATCAGTAATCTAGTACCCATAATACAGCTCTGTTTAACAGCAGCTTACCTTGGGGCTAGATGATGCTGTGTGGATTGTCCAGCATTATTTATTTATTTATTTATAAAAAAAAAAACACATTTAGCAGCATTTTGATGTCATTGAAAGGTGACCGCTTTTCACCTTGTTTACATCAAAGATTCAATTCATTAATTCGTCTTGTCGTGTAAACGAAAATAATATCCTTGATCTTCAGAAAACTAAAAAGTGAGTTATGACCGAACCGTATTTTTTATCCTTTGTACTTCGATCGTTCGTTCATTCGTTTGTATGAGTCAGTGGCCAACTCTGGTGACAGAGTTTCTAGACCACCCTAAAGGCCTTTGTCATGGCCTAACAACTTCAATGTACTTCGATGAAAACGGAAAAAGCACCCGCAACGCAAGCCTGTTCAGACGCAATCGCTATAAGATCGTTTTTATGTAAACTATATTATAATCTAATCGTAGGTTATTAACATTAGCTCGGCATTTCACAAGATTTTTGAGTGCTCTTATCAAGTACAATGAAATCGGCCAAGCGTGAGTGACAACCACTTGTAATTTATCAACTGATAAATCTAACTAATATGTATTTTGTAATACACTTATAGCAATAAAATTTATGTCTAAATTATCTATATTTTGGTTCAATGAATGAATGAATGAATTAATGAAATTCTTTATTGTACTTAAAAAACTAGTACAAAGGCGAACTTAATGCTAGTAAGCATTATCTTCCAGATAACCTTTGGTGTATCATGGATAACAAAAAGTGTTGGTAGTACACAAAACAAAGATCAATTTAATATTATATGATGAACAATGTAAATCTTACTTTTATACAATAAACTTACTTATCAATACAGGTAACACATATAAACATACATACACCTACCTAATAATCTACTTATTTAAACAGATATTACAATATTATATTATATAATAAATATCAATACTTACATACAATTTTACATAATATAAATAAATATAACAAAACTAAAACGGATTGCTAGCTAATTATCTATTTTACCAAGAAAATTATTATGGATTTTTGACCTGAACACTTAAACTGAAGTAGCCTCAGGATAGACGGTAGGGATATGGTTCCAAAGACGCGTAGCGCTTATTGTAAAGGAGTTAGAGTAAGTTGCTGTTTTATGCTGAGGAGTCATGATTTGAAAGCGCTGCGAAGGCCGCACAGGGCGGTTCAAAGTAGCTAAGGGAATAAAGCGCTCACTCAGGTAAATGGGAGATAAAGGATTATGGAAGATGTTGAAGAGGAGAGATAAGATGTGTGCATCCCGACGAGCTCTGATGTCAAGCCATTTCAGCTGCTGGCGGAAAGCTGACACATGATCTGATGCAGAGATTCTGCAAACGCTTTAAGCGATTCAGTTGCTCTGCCGTTGCATCAAGATAACACACATCGGCATAGTCTAAAATTAGAAGGAGTAAGGCATTAACCAATGTGATTCTCGTAGATTGCGGCAGGAAATTTTTCATTCATTTAATGAATGCATGGTACCGTACATCCTCCTGCTGACCTGAGTGATATGATAATCCCATGAAAGATTATGAGTTATATATATGCCCAGATTTTTCACGACAGTTCAGTAAATAAACTAATGATAAAAGCGCTAAAATTTGGCTTTTTTATGTTTTGATGTCGAAATGCTTATTAAATGTTTATTAAGTTATTACGGCATTATTGAAAGCTGAACCAATTTTGATCAGATTAGATTGATAACTTTACTGCAGATTAGATATATTATAATTGCAATTTAAATGAATGCCACCGGTAAATTCTATTTTTACTCCACGTTTTACGTATTTTAACTTTTAATAGCGACAGTGATTATTATGTTATTATTTAAATTATTTTTTATGGTAATTGTACACAGCGTCATCGTCATAACACAGAGTACCTAATAGTCATGTGATTGCCACTGCCTAAACATTTTTTTAGTAATTAATTATTTAATTATATTATTATTAATTAATTAACTATTTTAGTAATCCTATTAATTTTATATCGTCTAGATTTTAACAATTTGTAATAATATTTAATGAAATATTGAAAGCTGACTCTCAGCTGATGACAATTTTTCCCCAGTTAATGGGATGGAATATTTTTTATTTTGCTTTTTTTTCACTTTACAATATTAATTATTAGGTAAAATTATTTTTTTGGTTGACTGTACCTATAGTGCTATTCAGTTTTTACTCAATCATATCGGATGCGAAGGTCGACACGTTGGTTGGTTTTTACCAAATTAAAGTTAAAGATTTGTGGTTTGTTATCTAAATAAAACAGATTTCTTATGTATCTTGACGCCTTGGTTGTTAAGATACTTATGGTGATGTGGAGAATATAAGCATATACAGGGCCAAATTACTTTATACTAAGGTTCCTCGTCATTCATCTCATGTTACCTAACTTCCGTGAACCGTGACGGTTCGGAAATCGTAACACAAAATGACTCACATCGCGTCTAGTTAGTGCAAACCTTGATCGAAATGTCAATAATAAGCTGTCTCGTAGCACCAGTTTGTGACCTTGTTATAAACATGAAAAGTGACAAGCCCTTCAGACCTTAAACTAAACCACACTGAAGCTTTATGATGAAGAGGTATCATCAAAACAAAGCTAGGAACCCAGCCGAGTTTGTTGCCAGATTCTTCTAGGCTAGGGCGCGTGGAACTGGCGTAAATTCACCTAGCTTTAAGATGTTTCTAAATGATCCTTGTGATTTTATTGAAATAAATCATTTTTGACTTTGACTTTGACCAAACTCCAGGGATCTACTCTTGCGGAGAAAAGCGACAAAGTTTACGAAGCCTAGTTTCCGTGGTTCAGCTTATGTTCGTGAATGCTCTAAACTTAGTTGTCACCAACACAAGTAGAACTACGATATTTGCCACGATTATCGTTGGTCCCTTTAAGAGGACCCTCTGACTACAACACTCCCGGAAAATTACGGAGGAACTTTGTGTAAGTAGAAAAACAAACTTACTCACGACTCCGTAGGTACGAGTACACAAGCGATTATTTTAGTCATGAGTTTTTCTCAGAAAAAAAAGAGAGAGATGTTCAGAATAATATTTTTGTTAGATAAATAATAGAAATTATGACGGCAGCGACATAATAATATCTACAATAATACATTTTATTTAAATTCACTATAACTTTAAATAAAATGTATTATAAAAAAAATTTTTTGCGAAATGCAATAAAGCAACTTCGCAATTCACGAAATTCAGTTATTATTAAAATATGGGCGTCGAATTGATATCTCATTTTTTTAATGGTTGACCATTTAGCATGAGTGCAGATTGCTAGATACGGTCAAGTCAGAAACTGATGCTAAGGACTAAGCCAACAATGTGCGGCTGACACGCTGGCTTTAGCTCATCAATTGATTCATGCATAATGATCTAATACTGATAGTCTGTTTGTTGTTTTAGTAGCTTCACTCAATTACCTAATCAAATACCAAATTCGGGTTAGCGAGCCATATTATTTTCTCTCATAATAGATAAATGATGACGTCATCAACATCAATTACCAACACAAAATTTGCTATTGACACTCAAAAAAGATGCTAGTTATAGAGATTTTTGGACAAATAGTCCCAAAAACCTACGATGTAGCTAGCGATGTTCTCTGGCTATTTGCATGTTTCTAAGTAAAATTTTTCAATTTTGTTATTTGAGTAATAAGTTGTAATTTTTAAATGTGTGTTTTGGCAATTATGAACTAGAAGATAAGGATTTCTCCTGAGTATAAATATATGGTTTTTAATTAAATACGGTCAATAGAATTCGAAAAAAATGGCCTAAAACTTTAGCGTATTCGTCACCTTAAGTAGTTCATGTATGAACTTCATACAAAAATCTGCGATGTCTGAAATATCATTAAAGGTTTTTATCAAAATAAAGTCTAGTAAAGCTAGTGGTAACATAATTTGATGAACCTAAAATATCATTAAAGGTTTTTAGCAAAGTATTACGCGAGTGAAGCCGCGGGCAGAGGCTAGTAGTAACAGTTTTTTTTAGCAAAAAAACCAGTTTAGATGGTTTGATTTAGCAACGAGCACAGGTCACTCAGTCCCAAGGTTATTTTGTGCTTGTGAATCAATTTCTATAACATAAAACCGCTGTTTATCATCACAGCCTAACATATTCCCACAGCTGGGCATGCTCTCTAGCGAGAGTGATTGTGTCAGAATCCACCACGCGGACCCAATGCAGATTGATGGATATCATATTGTATTGTCTTTATAATTTGTTGTTCTTGGACATGCAGGTTTTCTCACAATGTTTTCCGTACCGCACCGATTTTATCAGTCAAAAACTGTTGCTTACGTAGTGTAAAGGTGCATTAAGTATTCCTGAAATTCAATTCCTAGAGGACTCAGCGGGAAGTCTTAAGTCTATGGGAGCTGTGCTCAACAGTGGTAAGAATAATAGACCTTGCACAGTTAATCCACATATAATAATATTTACAAACCAAAACTAAAAGTAAAGTATTTTATTTATCTCTGAATGACATATCGTAAACTAACCAAAACCGTTGCCTTGAAGATCGCCCCCGAATAGTGTTGGGCGACGAATGTAGTGCCGCTACAAGTCATAAGCATTTATTGATAAAGATATTTACAGGTCTATACACACTTTAGAATATTATGTTATTATTTTATAACTTAATATAGAACACAATAATTCATAAACATAAATTACAATGAATGTAAATTAAAGTTAGTTTAGAAAAAAAAACGAGGACAAAGACGCTATGCGTTCCACTAGTCCTACTAATATTATAGATGCGAAAGGCTGTGTGTGTGTCTGTTTGTTAACGTATGGTGTGTCTAAATAAATAAGAGTAGTAGAGTTCTCTGTAATAGAGCTCATCTGGGGAAGGACTACCACCATACCTATTTCTGCCGCCAAGCAGTAATGCTCGCATTGCTGTGTTCCGGTGTGAAGGGTATGGTTTCCGGTGAAATTACTGGCACATGAGGCTTTCGATCTTAGCCTCAAGGTGGCAACCCGCGAGTGATACCTCTGGTATTGCAAGCGTCCATAGGCTGCGCTTACCATCTTGTGGGCCGTACGCTTGGTTGCCACTTCAGTTGTATAAAAAAAAAAAAAAAAAAGACTTAATCGATTGTAATGAAATTTGGAATGTAGGTGACTTAAGTCCTGGAATAACAGATATGCTACTTTAATTTTGACGACCGACGTGGCGCAGCGGGCGCAGGTCCGCCTGCGACGCGGGGGTTGCGGGTTCGATTTCCGGTTCGCGTCAAATGTTTGTACGATCTACAAATATTTGTTCCGGGTGTTCTGGGTATTTTTTATATATAATAAAAAATATCTATCTATATATTGTATTGTATTATGTATATATCAGTCATCTAGTACCCATAACACAGCTCTGCTTACGTTGGGGCTAGATGATGATGTGTGGATTGTCTAAAAAAAAAGTGGGATAGCATAAAAGCTGCAAGAACGCGGATGAAGCCGCACGGGTCAGCTCCGTCTTGGTGGGTACCACCGCAGTGTCATATAATCTACCTCCAAGCAGTAGTGTGCAAGCATTGCTGTATTTAGGTTTGAAGGGCACTGTAGCAAGTGATATTACTAGGCGAAAGAGACTTAACAACAATGTCTCGGGGTGATAAGCGCAGTGCAGTGCCACGCAAACACTTGAAAACTTTAAGCTTTGGGTGGCACTGCATCTGTAATAGTCAGGCGTGGTGCTTAACATCAGGTGGGCGCCTTGATTGTCTTGTCACTTGCTAACATAAAAAAAATCATCATGACAGCCTTCTAATGTTCCCACTGCTGGGACACTGGCCTACTCTCAGGCGAGAGTGATTGGGTCTTAATCCACCACGCGGACCCAATGCGGATTGGTGGATGGCACATGTCTTTCGAATTTTTAGTTCTTGGACAAAAAAATAAAAATAATAATAATAAATAATCTAGATATTAGTCGAATCTACTCTAATACGTGTGAGTATGTTAAACAACTTTTCGGATTATATGCTCTACAAAGTCTGGCCAACTGTAATAAAAGTTACTTTAGTTAAATAAAAATAAGTTAAAAATAAGAGGTAACTGGGACTGCAAGGTTTTTACGTATAATTATGTACATAAAAGAGCCGATACTACACTGCAATTAAATGTCACTTTCCAGTTTATTGGGGTCGGCTGATTCCAATCGCTTTCTGACAACACACCTTTTTTCACGTCATTTATTACAAGTAAACAAGTGTCGTCGAAAAACGTCTATTTTATTATGTTACATGAAAAATTAACAAGGAGATATCTCGTTAACTAGACTTACTTCTTTATTTTTTTCTCCTTTTTAAATAGCGTTTGAATTTTAATTTTTTTTTAATCAATACCATAATATTTCACAGGATTTGTTTTCTTCTCTTTTAAAACAATAGCGTTTGATTATTTTTTTTTTCAATCAATACCATAAAATTTCACAGGATTTGTTGCAGTCATTATGAGAAATAACTATAACCAAATTAGATATAAGATAAGTGGGTTGCCAATTAATCAAATACATGAACAAATTAATAAAAACATGATTGTTTATGTCAAAAATAACATAATGACTTGTAAATTCAAACATAAACCTTCATCACACTAATTTATAGAATAAAAAATGAAAAGCCTTAGCGAAATCAACATAGGTAAATAAACAAAGACAACGCATTGCGAAAACGGAACTCGATTACCTTGGTTTACCCCTTCACTTTGCACTTAGAACTGTGTCAAACACATCACGCGGTCACTGGTCCCGGTTTCGAAATTTGTCAACTATTAAAAAAGTTAATAAAAACGTGCAACTCGCGAGACGGTTGATACAGTACTGATTGCCACCTGGTTTTGCAGAATGCGCACACGCAGATTTCAAGACCAAAAACGTTGCAGGTACAATTGGTGTCGGAAGTAGCTGAGCAACTGCAGATCCTGGTATGGGGTATGCTATACATGTCATAAAAGCTTCAAGATTTGTATTTAGAGCTACTGAGCTATAAACCTTCGTATGAAATAAAACCTAATAATACAGTGATAATTTTATTCTTATTTTAGTTAGGTACAAGAAGAAAACGACAAGGTTATTATATATATATTTTTTTTATTATTCTACTATCTCTCAGGGAGTATTGCTAAGAAAGCTCAAAGTAAGTTCACTGGCAAATATTTAAACTGTTTAGTTTACTCCCACAGAAAGTTTAGTTTATTATAATTAGCAATAACCTTGTTGACACTTTGTTTGATAATCTGACTGACTGGGTGCTCTCGTCATCACCCAGTACTAATCTCACTAGCCGAACCTTTTGGTGTGTAAAGCTAAATTATTATGGCTGAAGCATTAAGTGGTCTAGTGGTAACCTCGCCTTCCGATCCTAAGGTCGTGGGTTCAGTGTCCATTGGTTAACGGTCGTGTGGTAGTCAATCCATTGGTCGTGAACCTATGAATTTTTCTATTTATTTCAGATTTACTACGAGGGAATTTTACACTACAACTGATTTCTTCTAATTTTCTTGTACCTTGTCAACTTTTGATAAAGGTATTTTTTACACGATTACCTACTAATGTTTTGACGTTGACTGTACATAGATGGTATTTCAAACGAAGATTAATTTTATACAGTGCCATAAAAAATATTACAAACAAGTTCTCGTTGAAAGCCATTTGCCTAAAATACTTAATTAAATAAATTATCTAAGTATTTCTTGGAATTCTTTATAAATCACACTGCTATTTGATACTCTAACGAAATTGCCTAACTAAATTGAAAATAGGTAAAAGTAACATATTATAATATTGAAACAATTATGTTTTTAAGCTTTTAAGGCCCTGCGTAAAATGTTTGCCAATATTTATTAAGTATAATTATTACTTATGTCTGAAAGTCCAAGTGCAGTGCAGTGCCACTCAGAACTTAATTTTTCAGAACCGAAGTATTCATACGAGTACAATAGTAGTTGCAGAAATTATTAAAAACGCTTCCTGGTCTGGTTGTGATTTGGATCAGTTGAGATATCTATAGATCGTTCGTAACGGTATTTAGATTTTTCTTCATGTGTATTTTGTATATTTGTAATTACAATTCTTTTAATTTGTTAGAAACATTGAAAACTAAAAATAATGAAATAAAAAAAAATATTCGCTAGAAACGTTGATCTTGCTGCAAAATCTAATTATACCTAGATATTTAATTCCAATAAGACTTTTAATTTTCTAATGAAACATGAATTACAAACAAAGGCGTCTTAATCGAAAAATTACTAGCAAGTAGAAGAAGTAAATATAAAATGGTAAAATCAAAATCTACCTTACTGTCCTTGGCCTTTAGTTGTTCAAAAGCTTTTGTACAGCCTAATGTATTGTATAGGCACATAATTCGTGTCCAAAACTTGACTCGTTATTGCTCCTGGTTTTCGAGTCTTGCAGATAATTACCGGTCCTTAGCGCTGCCAGGTATGTCCATGGTTGGATTGTTTGTAGCCGGTGAATTTGGAAGGTTTTTGCGCATGCGAGCTTATAGTTTAGTGCAGTTTTCTACCAACCATAAGTTTTGGTACAATAAGGGAATACATACTACATTTTTATGAGTAGTTCTTTGTGATAGAGCTCGTCCGGGGGAGGAATACCACCATACCTATTTCTGCCGTCAAGCAGTAATCTTTGCATTGCTGTGTTCCGGTCCGAATGGTATGGTTTCCGGTGAAATTACAGGCACATGAGACTTTCAATCTACGTTTCAGGGTGGCAACCCGTGAGTGATACCTCTGGTATCGCAAGCACCTATAGGCTGCTGTAACCGCTTACCATCTTGTGGGCCGTATGCTTGGTGCCACTTTAGTTGTATAAAAAAAACTATGTAGTTTTTTTTGTAGATCATGTGGTCCTGACTGATGAACTACGGATTTTCGAAACACACTATTACGACACTTTTCGACACACACGCGACAAATCGCGACTCACGACTTTCGACCAACGTTATCTTGATGCATGAAATCTCGACCGCCATACTCGAAATTCTCTCTCTTTTACTCGAAACTACTAGTATGTATAATAGTAATAAAACGCCCAGACTTGGAACAAATATTCGCCGATCATGCAAACATTTGACATAGCAAGAATTAAATCTCAACCAAAATTCAATGCGAAAGCAAACAGATTTGAATAAAAACTACTTAAAAGTAGTAGTATTTTTTTTATATACTTTATACTTTTTTTAGCATTAATAACTGACCAAATGACAGGAGACCTAATTTGGAAAGTGTTTATGGGTAACTGGGAATGGAATTCCCAAAATTCCACTCGTAGAGAACAGAGCGGGCAAAAAATGGTTGTAAAAAAAAAAACAAATTTTTTCGTGACACTGCTCTCACCCCGATGCATAGCTGTTATAGCATAGCAGCTGTTATTAATCTTTCCAGTAATTCTATTTCCTCATTATGCCCTTCGCCTGAGCACCGCTGGTCTAGTGGTAGTAACTCCCTCCCTTCCGATCCTAAGGTCGTTCAAACCCGGTCATGCACCAATAATATTTATGATTCACCTTTTGACATTTAAGTATTTAAATTTAATAATCGTTTTAATTTATTTTTAATTTTTGCATGCTGTGTCTACCGTGAGTGTGTGAGACAATAGTTTTAAGAACATCTAAACAACCGCACTTCAAGCAAATAAATCATATCATTTCATTTCAATAGACTTTTCTGTGAAAAATGTATGTGCGCAATGCCAGTGCTCTCATACGGTGAAGAAAAACGTCGTGAGGAAACCTATACATTTTTTTTATAGACATTAGCCATCCACCAATCCGCATTAGGTCCGCGTAGTGGATTAAGATCCAATCACTCTCGCCCGAGAGTAGGCCAGTGTCCCAACAGTGCGAACATCAGAAGGCTGTCATGGTAATGCCCTTCAAATATAAACCCAGTAATGCTTGCACACATTTGCTTGGAGGCAGAATATCTGGTACATCCAACTGCGTGCGGTGGTACCCAAGATAGACTTTTGTTAAAATAATTAAATAAATAATGCTGGACAATCCACACAGCATCATCTAGCCCCAAAGTAAACTGCTGTTCAACAGAGCTGTGTTATGGGTACTAGATGACTGATATATACTTAATACAATACAATACATCGATATATATTTTTTATTATAAATAGATAATACTCAGAACACCCGGAACAAATATTTGTAGATCATACAAATTTTGACCCGAGGCATCGTACCAGCAACCTCTGCGTCGCAGGACCTGCGCCCTAAAAAGTCCTATACAGCAATAATATACAACCAGGAAAAATGAGTATGTCTGCAAAGTCCATACAGTTATAAAAGGCCAAGTTAGTCAGTCAGATATTTGTCCATGCAAAGAACCACATGGAACGTAGCATGGAACCTCTAGAAGTAAACTAAGTAAGAACTAAGTTCGTATGAGTCTGTAGCCAATCTGTGACCTCTATAGTTAGTTCAAATAAAAAAAAAAAATTTTGGAATAAAAGAGTGTTCATATTCTTTGAATAAAATACTTTTTGCATCTCAGGTTTATATTATATTTCAGGCCACAGATAAATTTGGTTCAAAAACATTATTTTGGTTGAGCCAATAAATATACAATGTAAACTTTTCCATTCATCACAAATATACTACTTACCTCTCGTATAGGGAAACCAATTAACTATGGTTTTTAGTCATTAGATTAGTCGTCAACTCTCGATTATTTTTAAAATGTACTCAATTTTCGATTGAATTATTATTTTTTATTATTCTTTTGAAATCAGAGGTTTATTAATTATACAGGGTGTTTCCTTATTAGTGCATTAGTGCATAATATCTAAACATTGGTTCCACACACAAAAAAAAAACCTGTAGCTTATCTAACTATTTAAAAAAAAAAAAAAAAAACTCCTGTGGGTAAATCGGTGTATTTAAAACCAAAAACATACCTATCCCGATCTATTATAACTTTAGCATGCAAAAAAAAACTTTTGCATTAGCAATTAGCACAGAACTATATTTAAGTAGAATGAGTGAATGTACCTACTTTGCGTGCCGAAAAGACGGGCTAAGTAAGGGCCACAGTAAGGGCTGAGTAACCTCTTTACTGGGGCCCAACCATGAACTCATATAGCGATTCAAACGAAGACCTAAACTAAATTGTCAATAAATTTTGTACCATGTTTAGGTCTTCATTTGAATCGCTATAAGAGTTCATGGTAGGGGCCGAAACTCAGTCTGCTCCCAACCGGTGGCGATGTGGTGGTGTAGCAGCTTTAATCGGTTTGCCGCGTGATTATCGATGCTTTTAAATCATTCATTTTCGCGCGGCTTTTGTTTCCCATCACTAAAATACATTTGTGTGTAAAATACAAATACGCAAAATGTTACACGCTCGGTTTCCATACAAATCGACGAACTCTTTCAGTCTACTTAAACATGGTTCTGTATTTATTAGAATCAAGAAAACTTTAGGACGACACTTGTGGGAAAAATTGCGAACGGAAAATACGCGCGCGATTGCTCAGACAAGTTTTTTTTTGTAAACAGCATAAAGTGATCAGGATCACGTATTTTCTTTGAGATTCAAAGCAATAATTATTGTAATAAAATACCCAACCTATTAAAAAAACATTTGGAAATACAACAGAATACTTACGGACAATTTCTTAATTAACTAAAAGCCCGTTGTATTTTGCTATTTTCCCTGAGCACGTTTCAAAGGAAATAAAACAGATCTAACTTATAGAGACTAATAGGATTGGTTGTTTGTTTTATTGATTATTTTTTTCTTTTCTTTCTTTCTAAGAGTCATTAATGCTGCCTATGTCAAACATGATAATCTAAATTGACAACTTCAAAGCAACCTACCTTTTTTTTTTTTTTTTAACGATAGGAAAATGCTTTACGCATTCCCCTCGGCTCGGGGGAACCGGGGGGATATGTCGGACTCACCAGAATGACGGCATACCGACTAAAAAACTATCGGGGTTCTAACATAACGCTCTGTACCTAGGCTGTGGGAGCGCAAAACAACCTACCTAGAAAACAAAACATAATATTTTATTTGTACTTGATTAGGTCATCATAATCTACCCCGCAGCCCCATTTTGTGGATGGCACATAATGTTCGACATAATTTGTCAGTTTACGCACGTCGATTTCGGAGTTTTTGTTTTTGTCTTCGTTTTTTCCGTTTGAGAGCATCCGCATTGCGCACATATTAAAAAAAACTTGTTGGTGCATAGACGATTTCAAATCTACGTCCTTGGGATCCAACGATCATTTGCTATTTACTAAGCAAGGATCAAACGTTGTTGCTCTGACTTGTAAATAGGCAATTTATTGCTACGAAATTTCTTATAGGCGGTTAGGGTTTTGTACGACTGTAAAAGGTAGTATGGAAGAGATCACTTTTATTTAACAAGTCCGTTCACCCAATACCACTTATTTATTTATTTGAAAAAATAATAAACATGCTTAAAACTTATTTAATCCAGTCAACAAACAAATACTTAACTTACTTTACCACAAAAATATATAAATTGCGCTGTTTAACTGAGCGTTGCTTTATAAGCATACAAACTATTTTACAATTTAATCCACTAATTTCATTTTACATTAAATTAAGAAACAGAAAATAATAAATTTCTTGTAACTCGTTTGTGCTCAACTTCGTCAATCTGTTCAAATCAACTCAGCCATATAATTTATTTTACAATTCCTCAACTTACACCAGTTGGGAACAGATTCATGGTGCGAGTTGACGAACGACTCTATGCCACATCATCTTGAAGTTATTTCCTTTGACTATTATAAAAAAATGTAGTCAAAACAAATCTACAAAACCAGTTGTTCGATATTTTTGTATAGAAACTCTTTAATTATTATTATGAAAGTAACTTAGGGCGATATAAAACTGATAGTTTCTTACTAAAAAAGCATCGTATCCTAATTATTTACAACGTAACATAGCTACCTAACGTATAGAATTAGGTAGACATACAACTTTTTCTATAGAAGGTTGCAATAACTTTTAAAAACTTTGCAACGGTTTAATAAAAAAACTCGAATATTGATAACATCTTAATTTTAAAAAAACTGCTGATATTAATAACTATTATAAAAAGTGTTATTCCATTATTATGTGAAGTATTATTCTATTGCAAACTTTAAAAGCTATGTACAACTTAGGGATAATCAAAATCAAGCTCAGTTATAGTTATTTATAATAGACAAACTACAAACTTAGACATCTCTCTACGTGTTTTAAAGGACGCAACACAGGGAGCAGCAGACATTCTACAACTTTGACGAATTTGTAGCACTAGGTAAGATTTAAATTTTAATTGTAATAAATTATTTACTTTGATCTCTAGGTAATAAATACCTACATGACTTGTTTATTTTATTTTGTATTGACATTGAGAATTTATAATAATTATTTAATTTACTTCTTGACTTTAATTTGATTATTTTACTTTGATTGTAATTTATGTTTATTAATTATTGTGTTCTATATTAAGTTATAAAATAATAATATAATATTCTAAAGTGTGTATAGACCTGTAAATATATTTATCAATAAATGCTTATGACTTATGACTTATGACAGGGACTCATAAAGCGATTCAAATGAAGACCTAAACTAAATTATCAAAATATTATAAACCATGACATGAATGTCAAACTTTGGGTCGCTGCGCCACAGCAGTAAGTAAGTAAGATATTTAAACGAATTAAATTTGGTTCTACTTAATTTATTGAGTACCTACCTACCTTAGTTAAACGCCTTAAAAATAAATATTACCCAATAATTATTAATTTCAGCGACATACGACCCTATTTTTAATAACATTATAGGACTTTTATAACTGAAATGTCGTCATTTTTGTTCATCGACGTTGAAATTACAAAGACTCAATGATTATAAAGAATTTTTTACACTTTTATAGAACAACGTTGGTGTTCACTATATTTACAAGATTTGGAGTAAATTAATGGCTAACCAAATAACTCATTCGTCTTCTAGCAAGTTTTGGTGAGGGATATGAACGCGGATGAAGCGGGACTTGCGCGAGGTACTATCTCTCAAAGTTCCACTTTACCACCATAAGGGTGAATTTATTTGTGAATCGACTAACAGCTACTTACTTTTGAACACCAATGGCAGCGAAGTATTTCGGGGCTCTTGTCATAAAGTTTTTTCACAACTGACCGAGACAAGAGGTTGATTCCTGAGCCCTAAACATTGTTTTTATTTTATTGGGAATAATGAAACTTTATGATGAAAGCTTAAGCGAAACAGTTCCAAAAGTGGTAAAGTCTGAGTGTTGCTGATAGTACCTACGTTTTAGGTACATGCCACGCGTTTCTTGCCCTGTCCTGTAAAGGCCACAGCACACCGCCATCATGCCCACGTAGACGTAAATCACGCACAGCGCAGAGACTGTGCGTGTTTAAATTTGTTGATGTGCCGTTCAATAGGGAATATCGTGGAACTCATAGTCATTACTAGGTGGCGATTCTGTTTCTGTTGTAAACTTTTAACAAATCGTAATATTGTAGCTGCATACAACCGATGGAATTTGGTATTGAGCAAAAAGAAAACTGCAATCAAAACTAAAATACAGCAGAAACCAAGTATAACCAGTAAACCATTAACCATTGTACTTTAAAAGAATTGAGGCGCTGCACGCCGTAATGTGACGGTGACCTGGTGGTAGGACTCTTCAGCAAGAGTCCGTCTTGGTGGGTACCACCGCAGTGTCAGATATTCTACCTCCTAGTAGTAGTGTGCAAGCATTACTGTGTTAAGGTTTGAAGGGCACTGTAGCAAGTGAAATTACTGGGCTAAAGAGACTTAACAACAATGTCTCGGGGTGATAAGCGCAGTGCAGTGCCACGCAAGCACTTAAAAACTTAAAGCTTTGGGTGGCACTGCATCTGTAGTAGTCAGGCTTAACATCAGGTGGGCGTCTTGATTGTCTTGTCACTTGCTGACATAAAAAAAATAAAAATATATTTTTCTTATATAGTACGTCTACGTGCACACAGTCGGTGTGTTTACGCCTTAAAACTCGAAAGGAAACTGAATTATTTGGCAGCCAATTCATTTAATTTAATTTATTTTTAACTTAAGGCTGACTTTGTTGCAACAATCCAACGTCAACAGTTCAACAAATAATAAATTAGAGCAGTTATTATTTACAAAAGCAAAAACAAGTTTTAATTACTATCTAAACCTACTGTAAAATTAGATTTCAGCATTAAATATTATTTACACGATTCACTTTATTGTTTTACTTTTAAACTTTAGTTTCGTTTCAACTAGTTCAAAAGTTTGTTAATCACCTAATTATATAGGTATCTGTTAATTACCTAACTTTGCTCATGAATGGTTGAAACGTTTTCAATAAAACTAAACACGCGTTCACTACAAAAACATTGCATTATGTGGCATTACTGACTGACTGATCAACGCTCATCCTAGCTATTTCTTTTAATGTTTAATGACAAAGAAAGGATTCTCAAAAACTCAACTTCTGCAGGACGGAGCAAAAAGCTATAGATGTATGAAAATAAAACTCAATGCAGACAAAATCTTGAGGCATTCCACCAATCAATAAAAATTTGCATTGTGCGTTTTTACGGCAATGTGTTGATCGATCAAACGCCTGAGCTTGAACCTCCCTTCCCTTCAACAATTATTATTATGTAAGTAGATTCTATTCCGAGATAGAGCCGTTTGAAGTTTGACAGCTGTTATTAAAACTTAAGATGTGTCAAACGTGCCAACAATGTCGAAAAGATAATAATAAAAAAATGAATGCTGTCAAACTCAAGATTTTGCCTGTGTGCAGCAGTGGACCGACTAAAATGATGATGATTATGTCTATCTGACAATAATTAAGTGAAATAGGTCCTATCACAAAGAAGCAATCTGACAAAACAAGATGGTGGCATATTTCTTAGATTTCAGTTGATAAAGTCAGTATCGAATGCTGCCGTGCCGACCACTCAATGTATATTGATTGAAGGACCTTCGACATAATTAAATTTACAGTGACTTTTTAAAAATACTAAATATGTTTATAGATATTTTGACAGTTTTTACGATATGAAACGCATGTGACCATTTATATAATGCACGAGAATTGCCCTTCAGAATGCAGGGTCGCAGAACGCGGCTGATGTGTGTGAGTCTTAGGTAACTTAAAAAAACTGCGAGCGTAATTCAACCGACGATCCGAGCGGTACGCTCCGCACATCGAGCAATCATTCTAATTTAGGTAAATGGAACTGGAGGCCGATTCTCGTGCATAGATAAATGGTTACATGTGATATATATCGTCAAAACAGTCAAAAATGTATAGAAATTTTTGACCATTTATCTATGGCATGAGAATCGCCCTCCTGACGTAATCCTCCTATTCACCTAGCTTTAAGACGTTTCAAAATAATCCTTGTAATATTATTGAATAAATATATTTTTTACTTTACTTGCTTTACTAAATACTCGATGGCTCCGCAGATCTGGCTACACTAACTATTTATTGATGTGAACGCGTCCTAAAAACCTACTTACATTATATTAAAAGCACCTATACTTACTTACGATCTCAAGATAAAACTTTGTGCTATTTTATAGTAAAGTTTGTGTTAAAGCTCTCAAAAGTATCATTAGCCCTTCAAACTACTCATGACTTTGTTTATAGAACTCCAGAACATTCGCCTCTCTGTACAACCGTGGTTTGATTCATTTTAAAATTACAAGTCCAAGTGGAATTCAACTGGTAGTATAAAAATAAAACTGCAATTTTAGCGGTTTGCAAATTTTTGTCATTCCTTGTCATACGTCATTGAACAAAGATAAACCTCTATTAGCTAGTTTATCTAGCTAAATAGTTTGCTTATGAACAAGGCCCTAAAAGGTTAATGAGATGGGGAATATTAAAATATGCAGCGTTTTGCTGACGATAAAAAAAATACTTTTTTAAAATCTTGATATTATTATACCCTACTGATATCTGCACTAATTCCAACAGAATTTATAATTTTTAAACGAATCGATTATACAGTTTTAATAAACCGCCAAAAAATGGTCGAATCCGAGAGGTCCGGGCTCTTAAATACCAGACCACATACGCCATAGAAATAGTCTCAAAATTTCCCAAACTACCAATAGCTTGATATTGAAAATTTCTCCTTTTTCTCTACAGTGTAGGCTTCAAAGTTGCTCAGCTGGTCGACCACCAGTGCCCGTCCGCGGGTTATGAAGATGTCTTCGTCTTCAGCAGTAGAACTGGCCAGTACATAGTGACGAAGAGGAGGAACAGGGCAGGGAAAACCACGCGCGACAGCTTGTCTATCTCCCTCCAGAGGACTCGCTCTTGGCCCGTGTCCGCATCAAGCCATGCAACCTGCAATCAAATTAGGTTAATAAAATTTAAATAATTATTGACGAACATTTTTGCACAGCGCCATCTTTAAGAGTAGTAGAGTTCTCTGTGATAGAGCTTGTCCGGGGAAGGACTACCACCATACCTATTTTTGCCGCCAAGCAGAAATGCTCGCATTGCTGTGTTCCGGTGTGAAGGGTATGGTTTCCGGTGAAATTACTGGCACATGAGGCTTTCGATCTTAGCCTCAAGGTGGCAACTCGCAAGTGATACCTCTGGTATTGCAAGCGTCCATAGACTGCGGTAACCGCTTACCATCTTGTGGGCCGTCCGCTTAGTTGCCACTTCAGTTGCTTAAAAAAAAAAACCAGCCCCAAACTAACCCAAATCTTTTACTATGGGATCCAGATAACTGATAAAATTATACATAAAAACACCCAGACCCGTAACAAAAGCAGCGGGAATCGAACCTGCAACTCACTCGCACTCGCTCACACCAATACTGTGGCTCTTATCACTTTTGCTGTGGCTATGTTATTTCAGAGCTATCACTATTTTGAGTTTCATTAAAATTGGTTCAGCCGCTACAGTGCGATTGGCGCACAAACATACATAATTATCCAAACTTTCGAATTTATAAACGTAGGGTTTAAATCTGAAGCCATTATGATTAAAATGGTTTAGAATTCATTAATTAAATATCTGTCGCACTAACACGTACATATACAACGCATGATGAGATTACTTCTAAACGCAAACGTGCTATGTCTGAAATGACATCCTTTGAATTTGTATATTATAATGTAATGTTTATTATGACGCCACATTCAATTATTTTCTCAACAAACATTTACACAGAGCACCAGTTTCAATCGATGTAGAACACGCGACTCGCGAGTAGCGAGTCCGTCAAATAAAAAAAATCACACAGCTTAAGGAGCGGTTTCATTGCTGCGCACGCTATGTTTTACAAGCTGGTTTCACTCGCAGTTTTGCAGATTATTTAATAACGAGCTGATACGCGAGGCTTCTCCTGCGTTTTTTCATTTTTTATGTTCTATAAAACCTTTTTTATATCATTATTATAATTTAATAATAAGGCCTATGTACCAACTTACTTAAAGCAATAAATAAATGATTGTGATTATTTACTGGGAACCAAGCTGATAGAATACATGTGCTATATATAGCCATGACAGGCCTTTGGGCGGCGTACAAACTCGAGTTGGCCACTGACTCATACGAACTTACTTAGTACAAAAAACACAAGTATTTACAGGTCATGCAAACATTTATCCCGAAACCGCAAATATTTGTTCCAGTTGCAATAAAAAGTTTGTATTATGTATGTGTATTTGACATGCCAATGTTATGCAATGTAACGCTATGTTAAATAAATGAATATCTGAATATCTGTAAAAATTTTTACGTAAGTTGTAAGTAAGATGGTGTGTGGAATGTCAAGCAAAAAAAAAATCTCTCTCCACCAAGCTATCGATGTCTTCATAAAGAAATATTCAACATAAAAACTAGTGCTAAGGGTTGTAAGCTGTAGATAATTAATTTTGAAGGTTACCATGGATAACGAGAATTGTTCATGAGACGTGACTACAAAATATTATTAAGATACTAGCTGTGCCCTTAGGTTTCACCTACAGTTTTTACGCTATCCTACTGAAACACGCTCTGTTTCTGGGATAAAACGTAACTTATTGTGCTATTCAAGCCTATAATATATCTTTTCGCTATAATAAGTAGATTATCTGAGTAATTTTTTAATAACTTCTTGTGTGTTGTGTAATAATGAGCTGTCTATCTATCTATGTCAATTTTTATCTGTGCGTGATGTAGCAAGAAAAATTGAAAATATGCTCTAGTCAAGGGCTTTATTCTTAGTCAAACTATAAACCTCTGTTAGCTAATGTGTATTTCTTCATCGTCGTCTTTTTTTTCTGTCTGTCTGTTCAGACAGTAGGTAATGCCAGTGTCAAGTATTGTCAACGCATCTATTGCCTATTTACGCAAAAAAAAACAGACCCCGGCAACGAGTTCCATTCTTTACTCGTGCTAATGAGAAAAGAAGATGAAAAGCGTACCTGTAATATACTTTGCCTTCTCTCTATATTGACGAGGTGCGGGGTGTGGGGCGCGGAGGGCGCGGGGTGCACGGCCGGTGTGGCGGCGGGCGGCGAGGTCGGTGACGTCATGTCTACCTTGCGACACCGCACTGCGCTGCCCTCCCACGCAGCCACTGTGCCACACGAGCCTTTTTCGCCGTTAAGACGCTGCGAATAAGTGTTTATTTGAGCTCTACATAGACTTCAGCTTTCCAATTTTCCCACTGTTGGGACACTGGCCTACTCTCGGGCGAGAGTGATTGGGTCATTAATTCACCACGCGGACCCAATTCGGATTGGTGGACGGCACATGTCTTTCGAATTTTTAGTTCTAGGACATGCCGGTTTCCTCACGATGTTTTCCTTCACTGTATGATAGCACTGGCAATGCGCACATAATTTTTTTGAACAGAAAAATCCATTGATGTACAACTGGATGGGTTTGAACCCACGACTTTAGGATCGGAAGGCGGGGTCACTACCACTAGACCACCGGTGCTAGTTCATATCGATACTCTTAGTACATACCACTGGTATAATTCTCGGCATGGCTTCCTGCTGCTTACTCTTGTTCATCTGGTACTGCTTGTCGAGTACCTTTACTACGACGAACTCGCCGAGAGCCGCGAAAACAAACATCATGCACCCTGCCATCCATAAGTCGAGAGCCTGTAGGTAATAAAAACTCATTTAGACCCCCCTTCCCGTTCTGCACTATTATGCTTACCTACCAGTACTTATTTGTAAGACACTTATGTATTTCTCATCCAAGTGAATGTAATTCTTTTTGGGAAATAAATTTCTAAAACCGTAAACCGTTAAACTAAAACTTTTGAGATTAGTCACCAAACTTCGAAGTTCAAATCTATAGACTAATCTAGTCATGATAGAGTAAAAACTCATTTAGGTATAAAACTGTTTATGATTAATTGCCAAGATTCGAAATTCAAACATTATGATTCGGATTACGCCGATTAAAAACACCCGCGGCGGATCTTACCCGACGCGCGCCCGCCCGCTTTGTGTGTTGCGCTTTATACCTACCTATGTATAGTTCTCTCGATGGATCTAGGCTTCCGTGAAGTGCGCAAAAACAATTTAGTTAGAAAAAGCTCCATTGCGCATCGAAACGGCTAACTTCACGGAAGCCTAGATCCGTCGAGAGAACTATACCAAAAAGTTCTAAAAATCATTAAATGTTAAATGCAGCGTGAAAATGACTTGACGGCGGCACTTTCTCACGTTTCTACTGTTGATTGATTTTTCTCTTTCCCATTCAGCCATAGAATAAATCCGCCCAGACTTTTGAAGCGAAATGTATTTATCAGCTTAGTTTCAACTTTCAATCACATTACAATAATGTAATTTCAAAAATTTCATGTCATATTTGTGACGTTTTACGAGATCAGTGGAACTTGACAATTTTATTACGCGAATTCCCATAGGATTCAAGGAAAGTCAGAAGTTCTGACATGCCAGTGTGAATAAATCAGAAATGTAGAGCCGTATATTACAGAGAATTTTGTATTTGAAGCAAAGATTTCTATAGTCAAAGATTAGAAGCTTCTGAATATTCGGATGATATATGCGGACTTTGAACCATAAAAAAAGGCAAGAATTTATATATTGAAGGGGTTTTATCTTGAAAGCCGGATTACTTAGATACAGTTTGTGGACGTGTTTTCAGCGAGGCAAGTTTACCACAAGTAGCAGTATTCATCATCATCATTATGACAGCCTTCTAGTGTTCTCACTGTTGGGACACTGGCCTGCTCTCGGGCAAGAGTGATTAAGTCTTTCCCAATCTAATTTTCCAAATCACACAATCCTAATCCACCACGCGGACCCAATGCGGATTGGTGGAGTTGCAGTAAATAAATAAATAAATAATGCTGGAAAATTGCAGCGACAAAACGCAACATATAGTAAATTACTTATTTTTACTGTCAAGCAGTCGTGCACGCTCTTTATCTTTCTGCTCAGCGACAATGACTTGTCAACTTATTGTCTCAGGGAAGCAAGTACAGTCTGTTTTGTTACCTCAGGGGATCGGTGGACGAGTGCGTGACAAATGTAGTAGAACTTTATAGCTAGAGTCTGTCTTGGTGGATGGGTACCACCGCAGTGTCAGATAGTCTAACCCGAGCAGTAGTGTACAAGTATTACTGTGTTTAGGTTCGAAGGGCACTGTGGCAAGTGAAATTACTGGGCGTAAGAGACTAAACAACAATGTCTTGGGGTGATAAGCGCAGTGCAGTGCCACGCAAACACTTAATAACTTTAAGCTTTGGGTGGCACTGCATCTGTATTAGTCAGGCGTGGTGCATAACATCAGGCGCCTTGATTGTCCTGTCACTTGCTGACAAAAAAAAAATGTTTGCATGTTTTACAAATATTAATTTGTTTCTTAGTATTAATTTTATATTTGTTCCGTTTTGTATCTTAGTAGGTACTCATAGTTTTTGACATCTAAGACATGAAACGTATGTTGAGACACGACGATGTATTATGTGACTTACGTGTTATGTGTTTTATTTTGTCTTAAAAGAATAACATCAATTAAATGATATTTTTTTATAGCTGACGCATAACATTTCCTGGTATATTTCACCTCAGTAGTATTATTTGTTCCGATACGATATCTGGAATCCATCTTTGAGTTAAAGCCCCTGCTTTCAACGTTTTTTGAGCCTTAGCAAGTACCTCCCGTCGATATCCGGCGCCTTCGTCGCTTCGTTTTATCGTTCTAGGTGAGACGGAGCGACCCGAATGGCGCTCGGAAGTTACCTCATTATAGCGTCGTTTTTCGTAGCGTTATCACGTCTTAGCAATTAATATTTTGCGATTTACGTTAAACTTTACAAGCTTAAAATTTATTAAGTGTAAAGAATACCTCCCTTCTCTAAGGAGGGCGAAAGTTTCTGTGACAAACAACAAAGTGATGTTGCTAACGAACACGTGTCACAGAAGTCGTTCTACAAGTTCAAGCAGTGCATCGTCGTAGGAGTCATCCGGAGATACATATGTAAGCGATTCTTTATTTGAATTTCATGTGATGTTTTATCAACCACGTGTCTGGGTTCATCATACCCGCAATCAAGGAAAAGTATTTTTAATATCACTACTGCAATGAATTTAAATGTGGGTAATTAATGTAGTACCTGCCTATGCAATTTGTTTATTGAAGGCAAAAATTACGTCATGTTTTATCTAAAAAACATGTACCTACAAATTGTAAGTCATTTTTTAAAGTTGAAAACTTTTTTATTGCACAGTTCTAGCTCTAGCGAGATACATCAACATTAACTTAGACTGCTAGCTTTTATTGACAGTAAGGAAATCGTAAGTGGGCGAGCAATATCTGCACGGACGTCCCGCGTTGATGTACCTATTATGTATTGTCTCCGAACCTGACCCCAGCCAGACTTTTTTCAAAAAATAACGGGCCAGAGCTGTGGGTTCATGGTTTTTATAATTTGGTCTTGTTGATAGATTAGAAGATTTGTTCTGTTCTCACGATAAAAGTTTGAACTCTTACCTCAAAATTACTTTTCATGGAATGGTAAGAATTTAAGCTACTCATTAAGTAAATAGCATTACAAAAGTTTGGTTCGCAGTTACCACACCCAAACATACTCAAATTTTGCAGCCTAACCTCAATAATTGGGTGGGGGGGGTGCAAAGAGCTAACGGTTTGCTGCCCGCTAACGTAGCAGCAGTCACACCATCTGATGTATATAATATAGTAGACCGAAGATCAACAAGCAAGCTGATGCGCGACGAATTCTAAAGCCAAGCAAGGTTATTTGCTAACAAATCTCTTAATGCTATGATCTAACACAGAAACAGTCACGGCTAGCTTCATATAATCACTATGATCGTATATCAGCACCCGACCTGCTATTACGGCTTAGTTGAACCTTAAGTTAGAAGTTGAACCTTTCGTTAAAAAGTTTAACCTTCAGTTAAAACGTTGAACCTTCGGTTAAATAGTTGAACCTTTGATTTAGAAGTTGAAACTTCAGTTAAAGAGTTGAACCTTTGGTTAAAAGTTGAACCTTCGGTAAAAAAAAAAAAAAAAAAAAAAAAAAATTAATTAAAAAATTTCAGTCAAATATTTTGAAATTTTGTTTACTCTGGAAGATATCATTTCTTATTAGAGTTTTGATGCCATAGCCTATGCTTAGAAAACAGAGGTCAAACGGTCACGAGCGGTAGAAAATAATAAAAGATGTATTATTTATTATTCATAATAATTTTGCAAAGTTCGTGATATAGTTGAATGGCATTAACATCTTTCATCATCTCAGCACAGGTAATAAGCCATGACGAGTGGCCTATTGACTCCATCACCAGATTTAGCCAGTGACTCGTACAACCTTATTTACGTATTGATGTCAAAAAGACGAGGTCCGCATGTACTTTAACTAGTGTTTATGAATATGAGGGTCGACTCGGCACACAGTACTCAAAATAGCCGAGCAGAGCCTAGTTTTCTTTCTACATTATTTCTAGTTTGAAGACAGACCGAACGTTCGTTATAACTTCAACTGAAATCTTCCAACAACTTTGTAATGCTACCACCTTTTCCTATGCCAAGTTTTAGTTTACAAAGTCATGGTTAGATGGTAAATGTGGATCTGGCCGTCCATATTTCTACCTGCGAATAGCCAAGGAGCACGAACGACTGCTGAGGCTCAGCTACAAGTAAATACTTTCAAACTACTGAGCTTACTGTTTGATGTTGATGTTCTCCTTTCTCGTGAAGTGGATAGCTGAAAAACTGCAAAACGAGGTGTAATGTGTACGAGTTTATATTGGAGAATCAGTCGGTTTTACGCAAAATGACTCTACTGGAGTGTCAACATGGATATTTTTGTACTGGTACATAAGTAATACTTCTGAGGAAGGAAGATCTGAGCGTTTTACTTGGGACACGAAACTCAACACGTAGTCCATGTCAGAACTGAAGTGCCTAACGCTACGCAGGGCACTTCTCAGTCAGATATCCAGTGGTAGTTAATCTCTCAGGTACAGGCCCAGTTCCTTCTGAGCAGGCGCAGCTCTGCCTATTTCGCCGTGGTACAAGAAAGAAAAAACTAAATGTTTTGCTTGGGACATGCAACTCAACACGAGATCCATATCAAGATTGAAGTGCCTAATGCTACACAGGGCTCTCAGCTCAGCTTTATAAAGGCAGATGATCTCTCAGGTACAGGCTCAGTTCCTTCTGAGCAGACACCACTTTGCCTATTTCGTCGTGGTACGAGAAAGAAAAATAGGAGTGTTTTGCTTGGGATATGATGACAACAAGAAGTCAATGTCGAAACTAAAGTTCCTAGCACTACACAGGGTGGTTCTCAGTCAGATATCCAAAGGCAAGTGATCTCTCAGGTACAGGCCTAGTCCCTTCTGAGCAGACTCTGAACTGCGGCAGAACAACGCCTATCTCTACGTGGTACGGTAAGGGAAAATAATATTATAAGTATTGTCGAACCCTGCAATTAACAGTCGACACTTTCCCAAAAAGCATATCTACAGACTCTCAACTAGGTAGCAGATTCTGTATTAACTAAAATAAAGGGATAAACTCTGCAAAGCATAGTAGGCTTAATTCTTATACATACCTACAGATATTGTCTCGCACCTTTTCAGTACTAACGCGTTGATTATCTGAATTCTATAAACAGGACTGTACTGGTAGTCAAGGTACATAGTTGATCGCATCAAGTGCGAAACGTGCCTACGTCCCTGGGTCTTACTAGATTGGATAGCCTTCCCGCACGCTTAACCTTTTACAAGCTTTGGTTATCGCTAATATACACAAGCCGAAATATTTGCTGAAAGTTCAAGTCATTTCAAAGGCTGGCTAATTTTGGTTAGACAAAATAAATCAATCCAGATTCAAACCCTTGGTATTGTTTTGTTGGCGTAAAATCCTAATCATCATTATCAGCTTCTACTAGCCCATCTCTTGGCATGAGCCTCTCTTCAAACGCCACTCAATTGTATTTTAGGCATTCAGGTTTCTTTTTCCTATGTTCGGTAATTATGTCTTCCATCCATCTAGCTGCTGGTCTGCGAATATCTGATCTAGGCCTCAATTCGTCAAGGTCTTTTAGTACGTTTGCGCGTCTTTATTAGTAATATACTGTTAATTACTGTTAGCTATTCGTGTTCCCACTGCACAATAGTTAGTAGAAATGTGTGTATAATTGCCTTATACCTGCAGCATACAAGCTGTATCCGATCAAGTAACTTGTTACCTGCTGTGCTCTCTGTCTACCTATACAACAGCAAATGTTAGGTGTATTGGACATTTTAATTTATTTTGCGATGCTTTCATATTATTTAACATTTTATTATAGACATTTCAGCTCAAACAATATGAAGCCACCTATCTGGAACACAATAGCTAGGTGTCGTGCCATTTTATATTTATAAATTAAAACAGCAAATGCCTGGTACTCGTGCATACACAAATACATAAAAACGATGGCAAGGCAATGATTGGCTGGTTTAGTATCGGAAGGCATGTGAATGGATAATGAAATGTAGGTACACATAAACGAGAACCTTTAAAGGTGTGTACCGACAGGTGAGTTATTAATAAAATTTCATGATAGGCGAAAATCAGGTACGTTAAAACAACACAAACACCACGGTACGTGGGCATGGTGGTTTTAATCAGCTCAGTGTCAAAGTCACAGGCTCAAATTTTTAATACTTACCTAATAAAAATATGTTTAAATGTAAGACGAATCTAAGTACCTACATATAACATGTCCAAAGAAAAAAAAATATATATATATATATTATCATTATCATTATAAAAACGCTCTGCCGTTGTCTTTAACTGACTAGGTACGTTTCGGAACGGTATCTATGACAATACATTGAGCTAAAATATAATAACTTTAAATTATGTAACCAATTGGTTATCAGTTAAAAAATTACCTTAGACATTACTCAAACTCGAAACTCCTTTGTTGTTTCAAGGTTTTAAATGATTAATTCTGGTTACTCAGTAAAAGTAACAGTAATTCTGGTTAATAATAACAAAAAATTAATTGTTTCTTTACTTCACAGTATACTTTTAAACACATTATAGCATCATCATAATTTTCCATAATTATGGCATACCAGGAGATAACAAACACATCACTCAAAGATGGACTCCAGATATCGTATCGGAACAAATAATAGAGAGTTTTAACTAACAATAAAACATACCTATTATTTTTCCAACGATATCTGGAATCCAGGTAATGCCTACCTGGTACATCGTGAGTAAGTATAATGAGGTAACTTCCGAGCGCCATTCGGGTCGCTCCGTCTCACCTAGAACGATAAAACGAAGCGACGAAGGCGCCGGATATCGACGGGAGGTACTTGCTAAGGCTCAAAAAACGTTGAAAGCAGGGGCTTAAACTCAAAGATGGATTCCAGATATCGTTGGAAAAATAATAGGTATGTTTTATTGTTAGTTAAAACTCTCTATTATGGAATGGATAAATATAGATACTAACCTTAACATAGGCAACGGGAGGTATATCAGCTCTCAGCCCAGTGAACATGGTGACCAGCGTCAACATGCAGGTGACGAGAAGAGTGACTCGTCCAGGAATCGCGTCCAGGTCCAGCCAGAAACTGAACCAGGACAGCATCACGACCAGCGAGGACGGAGCGAACGTCTGGATGAGGTGGTGGCCGATTTGCCGCTCGAACCGGAAGTAGACCACTAATCTTGAGTAGTTACCTAAAATAGAAACATCTTAAAAATAAAAATACAGAATGCAAAATAAAAACTATTGTATCTAGCTTATAAGAAAAACATTCTCTAATCTTGCGTGGAGAACAAGATCAAAAAAAATTACGTACTACATTATAGTTCGCACAACGGATCTAGGCTTCCGTGAAGTCAGCCGTTTGTGATGCGCAAAGACAATTTAGTTTGAAAAAGCTCCATTGCGCATCGAAACGGCTAACTTCACGACGGCCGAGATCCGTTGTGAGAACTATACTACGTAAACTGTTGGACTTCGGGCTTTGGCAAACGATCGTATCTGGAGGCCGTCCTATTTAGTTTTAACTTTAGTGCAGTTGCATATCGGTTTTTACCTACGTTTTTACCCAAAAGGTATTAAACTGATGCAAAGTTAAACAAACCACTAGATCGATCGTTGGCTTGATGCACTGGTAACATTATACGTTAGGTAAAGACATCCCTGACCGCTAGCTACCTCAGTTGATCATTGTTCGCTACCAGAACACGAAAATCAACCTTAAGCTGCGTTTCCACCAGAGATTTGTGATGTGTAGCGAGGGATGTGTTTGTCAGGAACCAATAAAACCACTTCATTTCTCTAGTCTTGCTCTGAAAGATTCAATGTAGTGATTTTATTGGTTCCAACAAACACATCTCTCGCTACAAATCCTCACATATCTCTGGTGGAAACACAGCCTTAGACAGATGAAAATCAGCCTTCATCTATGCTTCTTTGTTAATCAGTTAAAAAAAATACTGTAGAACTGCTCTTCTCATTTATTTGTTTGAGCACCGGTGGTCTAGTGGTAGTGACCCCGCCTTCCAATCCTAAGGTCGTGGGTTCAAACCTGGTCGTGCACCAATGGATTTTTCTGTTCGAAAAATTTATATGCGCAATGCCAGTGCTCTCATATGGTGAAAGAAAACGTCGTGAGGAAACCGGCATGTCCAAGAACTAAAAATTCGAAAGACATGTGCCATCCACCAAACCGCATTGGGTCCGCGTGGTGGATTAAGACCCAATCACTCTCGCCTGAGAGTAGGCCAGTGTCCCAGTAGTGGGAACATTAGAAGGCTGTCATGATGATGATGATTTATTTGTTTTGAGTCAAACGGTTATAATGAAAACTTACAACAAATAGGTCATGTAGAAGCTTACCATCTTTGTCAATCATATAGCCGTTGGTCTCCTCTAGCCGTAAAGGCTGGCCGATGTGGTATTGCAGCAGCTTCAGCTCAGGGTTGATCGTGACGCCGGCCTCGCTCCAACGGAACCTCACCTTCTGGTTGCTGTATGAAACTGTTACAATCATACCTCTTTATTAATATTATTGGAGCGCTCGTGACGTAGCTGGCTAATTGTTTCTACCAGATCAACGAAGTTAAGCACTGTTCTGCGTAGTCATCATTTGGATGGGTGACCGCCAGTGACAATTTCAACTGAGCGCTCCCGTGCTTCGAATGGCACGTTAAGCAGTCGGTTCTGGCTTTTTCAAAGTTTTTAGGGCATGACAGAGGCCTTCAGGCGGCCTAGAAACTCTGTCACCACAGTTGACCACTGACTCATACGAGCTTACTTACTATTAATATTATTATTGTTTAGCCGTGATTGTCCCACTGCAAACAAGACTTCTCTCTTTCTTCCACTCTTTGCGATCTAACGCCGTGACAGGCAATGAGCTTAAATGCGAATCAGGCTTGTCTTGCCGTCTCATCCTGGGTCTTCCACGACGCCTTGTGCTAACCGGAGTCCACTCAGTTGTTCTTTATGCTCATAAGTCTTCAGGCATACGGTATACGTGTCTGGCACAGTTCCACTTTAGGCTGGTGGCCTTTTGATTAACGTTAATGATCAGTGGGTTGATCACTTAACCAATCTCCATTGATCTCCATCTCAAATTGTCTATTATTACAGAAGGGGCTTTGCCTTTGTGGTGACGAGGACGGCTTTGAGCGTAAGAACTGAATCCCGAGACACAGTAGTTCGGGAGAAAAAAGAAGAAAAAAATGAGTACTGTGTTGCACGCGGTTTGACAGTTTTACATCTAAGATACCTGGTGGTAAAAATAACTAACTCTTACTCGTATTCACTTATTTTGTAGGCAATCTCGTAATACAAATCGTGGAGGTCTGTGCTCGACACCTTGTCGCACACTTTGTGTCGAGTATGGTGACACTTGAGCAAATAAACTTAAAGCAGTTTGCCTATCTAACAAGCACCAAGTGACGCGGCACGAATCATGTACTTTAAATCGATAGTCGCTTGTGTTTTAATTTACCGAACACTTTGCTTGCCGTAGATTAAGTCTGTGGTCCACGTTAGTTGACCGACACGAGTCTCAATTTGATTAATGAAAGTAGAATAACTGACAATCGATTTAAAGTAGATAATACATTGGTCGAGTCACGTTACTTGGTGATTCTAAAATGGGCAAACCCTCTTATATGTTCTTGCTGTCTGTAACACGCCATCGGAAGGCTTTTCGCAAAGACAAAATGAAATAACTGTAAACCAGAGTTCTGTTTGGCATCGCATGATAGAATTTCAGCAAACTCACAACTTTCGATGTAAATCGGGCAGGATTGTATGTCCATGGGGTAGAGTTGAAATTCCATCTGGCACGCGATGATTGCGTGCATTCTGGCCGCATACCTCACTGTCTGGTTTCTATACAGTGTCACGGAGGAGAACTTGTGTGTCAGCTCGGCGATTTCTGTAAAAGAAAATTGCTATTTCTAAGACGATTGGTACTACGAAGCCTACTGTGTCGTCGAGAGTTTGATTGATTCCAAATCCATAGTGTAATAGTTAGTAAGTAAGTTCGTATGAGTCAGTGGCCAACTCTGGTGACAAAGTTTCTAGGCCACCCGAAGACCTCTATCATTGCATAACAACTTTGAAAAAGCCGGGACCGACTGCTTAACGTGCCCTCCGAAGCACGGGAGCGCTCAGTTGAAATTGCCACTGGCGGTCACCTATTCAAATGATGACTACGCGGAACAGTGTTTAACTTCGTTGATCTGTACTGTATCTGTTGAAGTAGTACATTACTGCCAACGAATATCGGCCGTTTTGATGCGCAATAGAGCTTTTTTGAAATAAGTTATCTCAGAGCATCACGATAGCCAAGATCCGTTGGCAGTTGGCAGCATTCTATTCTTGCTTTTAATTTACAATTTAAAAAAACACAATCTTTGACCACAATTCGCCTGATGTTAAACGATATTTGTGGTTTAGGATGGAACAAATTGCATAAGAGAGAAACCTATACACACCTGTGATTTGAAGACACCCTAATTAAAAACATCGAAAAACAGCCTCCGGCAAAGAAAAATGTTCGTAGGGTAAGTATGTTAAATTAATGAATAAGTATACAATTTTATAATGCTAGTGTATTTGTAGCTTTATAAAGTTGTCAACAATTCAAATTCAACAATTATTTGAAACAAAGGACGTGGGCTAGCACACGTTTTTTTTTGTTTGAGCTACGATTCGTTTCCAATCTTGGTTAGTTTATGCCTCTCAGTTCTGAATCTATAATATTTGCCCGATTTCCCACGCAAAGGCTTTGCGACAGATTTAATTTTGCTGCTTGTCTCAAACAGTTTGTGCATAAATAAAGCTCATTCTTGTGACAGTAATTTACTCTATACTAATGCGTTTATTGGCTGAATATTAATTATAATTTGATCACAGTTTAATATGATATCATCGGCTTAAACCAGAAATATATTTCAAACTTTACTATGAAAATGTGTTTAGTTATACCATTATTATTGACCAAACTAACTAATGTTTAAAGAAGTTAAATTAATAGTGTTTATCTTTAAGAGAAGTACCTAATGATTTCATTCATGAGATATTTTTTTCCCCACACGTGTAGGTTGTGGAATGATCTTCCTTCAGATGTTTTTTGCTGTCGTAGGTACGACATGAACTGCTTTCTTAAAAATATAAAAAGGTCCAGCAGGGCCGGCAACGCTTCAGCAGAGTGCAAAGCACGAAAAACTTGTTTCACAATCGTACATTTACACGTATCGTCCAGCTGTTCATTTTGTATAGAATTTTTAACAATTTTATAATATTTTAATTTTTTGTTTTTACGAGGTCAACGTTTAGGGCAAATACATTCCTACCTGATTTATGTTAGTGTTAAGAAACTGTATGGTTTGCCTTTTTGCACTTTAAAATGTACGTGTGTTTTGAAGATACAAATAAATGATTTATCTATCTATCTAACAGCGCCTCTTTAGTGTTTTAAATGAACTACCAAAATTACATACAAATTGACAGCTGGACGATACGTTTACATTTACGATTGTCAAACGAATTTTTCGTGCTAAGCACAGAAAATAAGTAATAAAAAAAAATGTACCTACCGGAAATATATACTGATATCTGAGACGACATTTTTTTATAATATTGTTTGCCGATTGTAACTAAAATTATTGTTAACTGTTATGTCTTCAGGAAACCAAGCTCACCAATAATAATTAATTGCAAAGTGCACTGCACCGAATAAATAAATTATAAAAGTGTGTGTGACTGATAAAAAAACCAAAGTGCTGAAAAGCTTCAGTGTGCATCGTACCACTAAGTGAAAATGATACAAAAATGTGCACCTGATTCATAATAAATGTTTTTTATAGTAAATTAGTATAGTCAATACAATTTCAGTTACTGCTTCTTGCTACAGCTTCCGCGCATTATTGGTACCTATATAATTTTCCGAGTTATCTAATTCAACAGGTTGGTTACTACTCAAACCTCCGGACAAACGTTTGTTTCGACTGGCAGTTTGCTTGCTTGAACATCCACAGACCATCACGACAAGCTCGTCTATGCTTAGCAGTATACATTTTGGCTTTATCATAAGTTCAAAGAGTGGGCACAAGGCACTGTTTGCAAGTGCAATTTTGTGATTTCAAGCTTTAAATCGGAATTTGCAAATGTGCCAATTTCTGAGAGCATTCAAATTTACCAGGTTTGTTTCGCTGGCGGTAATGCAATGCTCCTCCTAAAATGAAAATTTTCGTTAGAACTTGAGAATATTTTTTTAGCTTTGGTGTACATTGCGACAAAGTTGCATATAATGAGCACTGAAATAAAGTACAAGCACTATAAGCTATAGTCAAAACGAGGCGATTGCGATGTGAAAATCTCTGAATATTTCCTTACATCTTGCAATAGTAATACTTTTTATGACTGGCACTAAGCCGTGACTGGCACTAAGCCGTGTCTTGCTTATCACAGAACGACTAAAAGGTTTAATTTATTCTAGGCATTTATTTGCAAATTTAGGTGTGTTAAGTTCATGGTCATTAACTAATATATGCATATTACTTACGTCCCGTCTTGTAAAATAAATTATGAATAAGCGTAAAAACACTTCATTGCTTTCTCAACTGATTTGCCATTTTCGAGTATTACAAATTATTTGTTTGATAAGGGCGCTAAACTTATAACTTACTTCGTGCTATTTAGGCGGCAGACAAACAGCATGCCTTAGAGTTTAGTCTATGAATGCTTGCAATACCAAAGATAATATTCGGGCGTTGGCCATCACCACTTGAGACAAAGATTGTGCTTGGAATTTCACCGACAACCATACCCTTCGAATCAAACAAAGCAATGTTACTGAATGGCAAAATAATAATTTAAAATAAGCCCATTTTATCGTTGTCAAACTATTAGTTATCGCTTCTGGTTGTAAGCAAACCCATATGCAACCCCTAATGCAAACTTTTCATAGGTTTTGACTATTGTAAATATACGGGCATTTCTTTATACTTTATGATCATAAGAGGTCTAACATGCGTCGGATATTTTGTTATCTAAACCATCAATAAGAATTATATAAAAGTTAGTATTTTTCATAATAAGTTCAAAGAACAATGAGTTGTGAAATAAATCGTATTTTGAAGATATTCTACTGTTGTGGCAAAACTTTATATAAATAAATAAATAATGCTGGACAAGCCACACAGCATCATCTAGCTATATAAGTGCAATGTGCAATAGTTTTTTTTATTCTGCGGTTGCTTAGTAAAATTTGTTTAGCATATCATTCTTAAAAAAAAAGTTGTATTGTATCACCTGTGACTTTTGAGTTGAGGAAGTAGGGGTCAGGATGCCATAAGTTGTCGAAGAACTCCGGTGGAAGAGTCACGTGATCGTCGCCTTCCTCGAAAATGTCCTCTGGCAGCTGTAGCCTGCTCTCTTTCCAGGTTTGTCTGATAAACATGTCCACTCTGCAATATCAAACGATTATAGATACGAAGTAACTAAACTATAAAAAACCTACTTGTCATTCACATTCACGGTATCCACATATTCACATTAATTATACTCTCTAATAAAATGAATTCACATTCCACAAACTTAAATTGGTCTAAATAAACTGATCAAAGAAAGTTCTATTAAGTTTATTTCTAAGGGTCGACGCATTATATCTGAAAAGATCAAGATCGTGCTCTTTGCTCATTGAGTTATAAAGCTTACTTGCACGATACACAAAAGTATTTTGGTTATAGTTCGTGCTTACTGTGGGTAGATACAATAGGTTGCTTTTTCTAAATGTGCGTGAAGGAGCATAAAGTTGAATTCTATTAAGGAGAGGTGACACAATCGATATCAGAATTTATAATTCTTGACAAATAAACAATATCATTAAAGTTTCGTCTAAGATAGAGAGGAAGGAGGTGCTGCTTAGCACAATGCGATAGGTAATCTGAATAGTTACTTCTCAATTTAAAATTTAGGAATCGAAGAAATTTTCTTTGAATAGCTTCAATTCTGTCGATATAGATTTCATAAGCAGGGTTCCATACTTGGGAAGCATATTCCAAGTGACATCGTACATAGGTACTATAGAGTATTTTATTAGTTTTTATATTTTTGAAATCTTTCGACGAACGCATTACAAAGCCTAACGCTTTTGAGGCTTTACTAATAATAGATGAAACATGCGCATTAAAAATAAGCTTGGAATCGTGAATAACTCCCAAATCTCTTACCTCACTTACTCTTTTAAGCACTTGCCCCTTAAGTGTGTAGTTAAAGTTAATGACGTTGGTTTTTCTGGTAAATGTTATAACATTATACTTTGAGGGATTGAGATCTAATTTGTTTTCTAGACAATACGAGTCAAGACGATTGAGGTCTTCTTGAAGAAGCATTGCATCATTTAAGCAAGTGATTGTTTTTAACAACTTCATATCATCAGCAAAAGTAAGGACAGAGGAGTTTAAAAAGCAAGAATCAATGTCGGCTACAAAAATTAAAAATAAAAGTGGACCCAATAACGAGCCCTGCGGCACACCACTTGGAACATTCATCCACTTGGATGTGTAATTACCTAACACGACTACTTGCGATCTATTGTCGATGTATGAGGTAAACCATCATATGCCCGTATTATGCCTTTAATTTACTAACAAAAACACCTTTAGAACCGTAACAAGTGTGTGCGTGCAATATTGCTTGGCGACACTAAAAAGTATGTTCTACAATGAGGTTGCATACTTTTTTATTTTATGTTTCATGTTTTAAGCACAATATGTTTATATTTTTGCTTATTACTTTTACGAGCTTTTCTGCTCAGTGATATAAAATAACGGGACAAAAATATGTTTTAGTGAAATGCCCGGCGACTTGGTCTTCTTGCGACTGACTTTTTAAACCAACTTCATTTTCCCGCTGCGTCAATTTAAATTAAGTACTTACTTCCCACTTCCCAAACATTTAAATAAAGGAAATCACCCTTAAATTTTTTGCAGATTTCTAGCTGAATTACACTGTAAATTTGTACTATCTGTAAATTTTACAGATAGGCTGTAGACTTCTATGACTTGCGGTTGGTTAGACTATGCGTTGATTTAAATGTAATGAATAAAATTAAATAAAAAATTAAATTAAATGCTTTTATTTGACACACAAGAACATAGAACAGACCGAAAAAAAGAATTTTCTATAAAAACAATGAAAATACAGGTTAATTTTAAGGTACAATTTACAGTCAGACAGTATTGGTTTTTAATAGGTATCAGATGCAAATCCTTTTTTGCCCTTATAATGGTATGTGTGTATATAAACCTACATTTTACATAATTTACTACTTACTTAACCCTTAATTTACCTTATTTCAAGTTGCATTTTTACGAGTATTTTATTACCCTTTTTATAAAGAGGTATTAAAAAGAGAGTGGATATAATAATTTACTAAATTAAATACTAAATCAGATTTTTATGCATACCTGAAATCCATGTCTTCAACGTTAATGGAATTGACATCCACCACGTAAATGCTAAATTCAACTATCACAGGTTGACCTTTTCTGGCAGGTGGGCGCATTTCTGAAAATATTTATTGCAGATAATAAATAAAATTAATTGGTAAATTAAATGAAATGAAATGAAATATTTATTATTTGTGGAACTAGGTGTAAGGTAATATTTGACATTTCTGTCAGTTAGGCTGAGTTTGACTGTAATAACAAATCACCATGTTACAAAATTATGGTTTCCCTCTTTTATACCGACCATCTTAAGTCTCAGATCCTCCATTGTCTTAATGTTTCAACCCTGTCGACATTGACATTGGCAAAATTGTGGCAAACCCGGCCACAGACGCCACAAATTAAAAGAAAAAGAAGAACAATTTGACGTTAACGTTAGATGGTGCAACTCACCCTTAGTTTCACTAGATCCTACCAACTGGCGTACAAATATTTAGTTATTTTAGTATGTTAAAAAAAATATGAACCTTTTACATAGCTTTCTGGCAGCACCACTCTTGGTTTAAGCGTGTGATTCCTCTTTGACACTACGTCATCGCACAGCCTGTAAATAAATAATAAATAAATAGTCAATATTGGCGGGTATTTTAACACGAGCGCCATCTAGCCTCAAACTGAGCAAAGCTCATATGGGACCCAGAAAACTTGTAGGTATTCTACAAGTTTTTTGGGTTCTTTTTGTAAATTAATACTTATTAGGTATAACAGTAATGCCCAACTGGAAACAAATACCTGCAGATCTTACAAAAATTTGTCTCGCAGCAAAGACAAAAAAAAAAAAAATACAATTTCTACCTACAGAAATAATGCAAGGCGAGAGAAAAAAAAGTGCTATTGCAATTTTCCAAGCAACGGAACAATTTAGCCTGGATTATCTTGAATTACTTCTTTTAAGAATTATTACTTAGTAGTCCAGGCTAAAGTAAGTAAGTTCGTATGAGTCAGTGGCCAACTCTGCTTGCAGCACCCAAAGCTTAAAGTTTTTAAGTGAGACATTGTTGTTAAGTCTTGCGCCCAGTAATTTCACTTGCTATAGTGTCCTTCAAACCTAAACACAGTAATGCTTGCACACTGCTGCTTGGAGGTAGAATATCTGACACTGCGGTGGTACCCACCAAGACGGACTCTTGCTAAAGAGTCCTACCACCAGGTTATCTCTACATGAATTAAGCAAACTCCTATTGCGTTTTTAGCGGAACGCACAGGCTAATACCATTTTGTTTTTGTGTTATTATAAGAAACTTTATTTAGGTATTATTATACCTTCGCAAGCATAAAACATAAACAGCACATAAGTACATTCTATTTCCAGCTACAAAAACATACTTCCATAATTAGGAAAACAGCATTTTAAAGTTTGAAATAAAAGCTAAAAATAAAGCTATGAATTATATAGGTAGTAAAACGTTTAAATTAGACTTTAGTTGTAATAAAATAAGAACTTTAATTGCTTGGTTAGTCGTATTGCAGGCATTACCCATGACGTCAATGAAAATTGTTATTATGCCAACATAGCGTGTAGCGGGTTTTGTTCAAGGCATGGTGTAGCGTGTTGCGAACAATTCACAAATAAAAATGAAAGTATCTCAAAGCATACTAATGTCTATTGCTACAGCGTTTGCATGAATAACTACTATATTGCAATACGGAAGTAAGTGGTATAATATTTGTAGCAGATGTGGTAGAGCTCAAAAAATAGTATAGAGAAAAAAAAAAATCATAGGATTCTTAATAAAAGTATCTACTAATAAAATGAATAAAATACTTTGGTTGACATTTTACGCAGCCGCTCCATCTAGTTAGCCCTAAATTATCACCATTGTAGGGCAGTTTTTGGCAGTGTTTTTTTTATAATACCATAATTTATAGTGCTAACGTTACAAGTCTAGCTGACAAATGGTCCCTAAGCGGAATTTCTGCGCCATTGCAACAAATAGTTATTTTACGAACGCGTCATACATATCTGAGCGGTTAATACAGCTTATATTAAACCGAAAGAGGAAAAAACAAAATGAATTACGGTTTTCAAAACAAACGCATGAGGAATTCTTATTTCAAATTTATAAAGCAAAATAGCTTTATAAATTTGAAATTGGAATTCCTAACCAAAGATAAGTTATATACTTGAAATCAAAGTGGCCAGTACGACAAAACGCCAATTTCTCAAGTAAGAACCTAATATTTCGTCAGCAACACAAAGTCAGCTCTGTATAAGTGTTACATAAAGTTTAGCTTGTATTGAAGAAATATCGCAAACATTTTTTCTAATTTACTGAACTGAAACACACAACATAAATGTATGTAAATCCCACAAATGTTTGTCCTGTCTGAGTTCACAACCTACAGAGCAAGGAGAATCCTGCAGCGCTTAATTTCGATCGCTACAATGTCGTCAGTTCGTAGAATCTTTGCTGTCGTTCAACCTTTGTGTTGCTTTGTGTTATACTTATTATAGTTCTCACAACGTATCTCGGTCGTCGTAAAATTAGCCGTTTCGATGCGCAATGGTGCTTTTTTAAACTAAATTGTCTTTGCGCATCACAAACGGCTAACTTCACGGAAGCCTAGATCCGCTGTGCATATTATACTTACTTGCTAACAAAAACGTAATTAACTGCTGGAATCAGCGTCCAACAAGGCGGGATCGACATTCATCGGTAGAACCATTGTTGTTTGAAACAATGAAAAATTGGTACGATAAAACTTGTTTGGTTGACAGGTTTTTTTGATTATGTTTTTTGAAAGTCAATGGTCAATGAGATGATTGTTAGAAAACATATTTTTATGACTTACTTGAAACTTTACACTAGCTGTTGTCGACTTAGTTCGCGTATCAACCTTTCTCCTATATCACTTTATCTTTTCATGAAAACCGCATTATAATCCTAATCAGATCGGCCCCCCGATTGCTTATCTCGGTTTCAATCCGATTTCAATCAGCAAACTGTCAATGAGCTGTCACATTCATACAAAATACGTCAGTTTTTAATTGAAGCCAAGTGAAATCGATTGCAACCGAATTACGTAATCGGGGGGCAGATATGCGTACCTACATAAGTACTTAGCAGTACATTATGGTACTAGTGTGTAACATTGGTGATTACCGCTGAGGCGCCATTGAGATCCGAACCGTAAGCGAGGGTCTTAAGATAGCCGAGGACGGTAATCATCAATACACACGTGTATCATACGACGTTTTTCAACACACTTGTGAATAAAATAACAAAAAAATCTATAACTATCTATAATCTATAACTCACTAGTGAGTTATAGATTTTACTGTTATAGATAGACGGACAGACAGTGAAAGCCTCTTTGCTTTAAACAATGTTTAAAGATTCTACTTCCTCTATAATAAGATTATTATTCCTTCCTAAAAACGAAATCACCTGACAGATACCGAAATGGATAACCTTCATCAAAGCTTTTGGAAAATATCATAAGCTTGTTACAGTAAGAAGCTTAACTTAAAACATACCAAAATTACTTGTTGTTGCTTATTGACCTCAATATTCGTTTTATTTATGTTGCAAAAAAATGTTGAATAATAAGAGAATGCATTTTTAATATTATGTTTTCTTCTGAATATTCTTTAGTAAACTAAAACCTTATAAAAACTACCCTTTTGGTAACTTGCGCCGTGGTTTTGATTTTCATAAAAAAAATCGCAACGTATTGTGTACGGCTCTATGGACGCATCTCCCGCATTACAACATAACATAATAATTATTGTTTGTTATGTTTTTAAATGTAGGAATCTAAATAAAAGAGTACCATTATCGAATAAGATTCCAACACGTTAACAATAGTACATTATGGTACTAGTGTGTAACATTGGTGGTTACCGCTGAGGCGCCATTGCCAAGGACGGTAATCATCATTTCACACGTGTATCATACGACGTTTTTCAACACACTTGTGAATAAAATAACAAAAAAAACTCATAATAAAATAACAAAAAAAAACTATAGCTCACTAGTGAGTTCTAGTAATGAAAAAGTCATAGTTTGATTATGGGTGTCATTCTGTGCCTAATTGCGATGACCATAGAGCCACATTATAAGCAAGTGTGTTGAAAAATAACTTTACCTTATAACATTATTAACGCCAAAAATAATGTGTTTGATATTTAAAAAAGGAATAGTCTATCTATAAATTTTCGTTTAAAGTAAAATAATGAAGAAAAAAATGATACTAGCAACACAAGCAATCGCATTATAAATTACATGTGACGTGGGAATTAGATCAGTCCCAGGCCAAGGCAAATCTATCGATTCGAATATTATTTGCATGCTACGTTTCTATTTATAGATCATACTGAAATTCATGTTATCGATTGCCTTGCCACCACACTGAAGCTTATTGATGAAGAGAGATCATCGATAAAACTAGGAACCCAACCAAGGTTTTCAATCAGAGTTTTAATTTCAGTAGTAGCAAGATTTTTCTGGTTTGAGGCGTGTGGAACTGGCGTTAACTCGCCTAGCTTGACGTTTCAAGAATAACGCAGTTATTTTTTTAAATAAAACTTTATTCAATTTGTATTTTACACTGAACGCAACATAAATTTGATGGGCACTGGAGGTATTGTTTTTATTGAGGTTATTGTGAGGTGTCATTCGTGGCAAAAGAATAGGTCAAAGCTTTCAAGGTTCATGACACGTGATGTGCTTATAGCGCTAATATTCTAAGATTTGTACTTGTTGAATCACGTCGTAATAGCTGAACCGATTTTCACAAAATTTGATATACAAATAGGCTATTACCAAGGTTGCAACAAACGATACCTTTTTTTTTTGTCTGGTACGACGCGCGCGACAGCTATCTTATTGTTTATTAGATTCTGCCTGCGACTTCGCTTGGGTGGTAAAATGTAGTACTGTAACGAAACAGCCTATGCCTAGTTTCGTTCTATTCACAAACATAGATTAGGAGGCCTTTGAACTTTTATTATTAGGGCGTTTAAGATTTCTAAAACACATCAGTAGTGCTTTCAAACAAACATTAAAATCTTATTTGACGACCAATGTGGCGCGGTGGGCGAAGGCCCGCCTGCGACGCAGAGGTTGCGGGTTCGATTCCCGCCTTGGGACAAATGTTTGTAGGATCTGCAAATATTTGTTCCGGGTGTTCTGGGTGTTTTCTATGTATAATAAAAAATATCTATCTATGTATTGTATTGTATTAAATATATATCAGTCATCTAGTACCCATAATACAGCTCTGTTTAACAGCAGCTTACCTTGGGCTAGATGATGCTGTGTTGATTGTCCAGCATTATTTATTTATTTTTATTATTTGTCATTATATTCAAAACTCATTACTAGACAGCTGTAGAGAACTAGTACTAAGTTGGTTGATGTCAAAAAGAAATATGGGACAGGAATTCTGGTAGGCAGGCTGACAGCCTGCCTACCGTCAAAAATAACGTGGAATGGTCGTGAAAAATAACAAATTGAAAATTATCGGCTAAAAAATCTCAAAATATTTGATTCAAACACATTATCAGCTGTAGACTAATTGTGATTTAAATACAAAAAGCGTGAATCAATTCAGTGCCCTTTGAGAAGTTTGTAAGCTAGAAAGTCCGGATACGGAATTGTCGTAGTTTCAGTGAAATTCACGATATTGGATTATTTGATCTCAATACTATTTATTTGTACATTTGAAATAACCAGTATTTACTAAGGGCTATTTTTATAAGGTTTTGAATATTTACCTAAATTGAAGGAATGGTTGGGTTTGATCTTGATGTTGAATTTATTATATGAAATTGTGTTGTTTTAGACCAATGCAGACAGTGAGCTGAATTCTACTAATATTATATTTTTCTTTGGCTTTTGGACGTATTTAGTCCTAGTGGCGATATCCAGACTGTACAGCTGGTGAACGAGGTAAGTTCACTTGGTTTATCCTACGTCAGACTTGGGCAGAATAAGTCCCACCCAGCAATATCCAGACCTGTTCACGGATGGTGAGCTACCTTACTAAAGTCTCGACCGGTGTAACCATAATCCAGTCTATGTACAACTGGTGAGCTACGTTAAGTTCGCTTGGTATATCTTACGTCGGACTTTTGGGCAGTATAAGTCCCACCAGCAATACCCAGACCTGTTCACGGATGGTGAGCTACCTCTTCGAAGTCCTGACCGGAGTTACCACGACATTAACAATACAAATTATATATCTGAATTTGGTTCATTCTGCAAAGGTTAAGTAACACCGATTTTATGGTATATTCTCTGTCAGAAAACTAAGCTATTCTGGAAAGTTCTAAACTAAATTATTCTTCCAAAACTTTCTAAAAAGCCTATATAGATAGATAGGTAGGTAGGTATGTAGGTAGGTAGGCAGGCAGGTAAGTAGGTAGGGTAGTTAGAACGGACCTCTCCAAGTGCCAAGTTGCATTTCTAGATGCAGGATTACTGGAGAGGCAATAAAGACCCTCTTGTCCCTTGTAGACATACATGACAGACTTGAAGTTGAAATTCGTAGAGTTTTACAGATATAGTTTCTGTTTCCCAGAATTATTGATGGGCATCTAAGTCACTAGGATGTCCACGATAATTTCCATGATAATATTTCATGATACGGAAGAGGGTGTCCAGTTTGGAGACGAGCCCATTGATCTGAGCGGGGCGGTGCTCTGATCCTATAAGGATTATGTTATGATTCTTATAGCCGTTTCTATTTATAATCATCATCCTCGTTCATCTTGATAATATAAAAGGTATGTTAGCCCGATGTACGATAGCCCGAGGTACAATAGCCTGAAGTATGTTATCTCGACGTACGTTCGGTAGACTACGTAGACTTTAGCTTGATATTTATACGAAGCAAGTAACACAGTAGACAATAAATAAATATAGGTAACACAGTAGACATTCCTGTATTTAGGTACAATATAAGACGAGGTAGGTAACGCAGTAGACAATTATAAAATAGGTAACGAAGTAGACAATTATAAAATAAGTATCGCAGTAGACAAGACTTGATCACTTTTAAAAAGAATTTAGGTTACTAATACGGAACACAAGTTAGGTCCTACCCTTTACTACTAGACGATCACGTGGCCATTTCATCGATATTTCTACAATATTTCTACAACTATTTTATTGTATTACTTTGATACATTATTAGCTTTTACGGGCTTGTCCGGAGAAGGACTACCACCATACCTATTTCTGCCGCCAAGCAGTAATGCTCGCATTGCTGTGTTCCGGTTCGAAGGGTATGGTTTCCGGTGAAATTACAGGCACATGAAACTTTCCATCTAACGTCTCAGGGTGGTAACAAGTGATGTCTATGATGTTGCAAGCGTACATAGGCTACGGTAACCGCTTACCATCAAATAGGCTGTATGCTTGGTTGCCACTTTAGTGGTAAGTATAAAAAAAAACAACCACCATAGTTGCTCAAGCTTCAAACTTTATCTTTTCATTATCTTGCTCCGCTTCATCAAGCAATGTATGCAAATAGATTAGATAAGTAGGTATATCGTTTTATTTAAATCGAGATATCGAGCTTCTAAAGTGTGAAAGGGTTAAATACAGTGTAAACAACCTACCCTAGCCAGTAGCCTACCGATAGCGATGCTATCAGGCACGTTATCAGTGATTTATTCAGCTGACCTTGGCCGTGACCTTAAGGGTTAGCGTTGGCCATCAAGACGAAAGGTGTGTTCATAGTGTCTATAACAATGGTCGGCATTTCATTATTGGGCTTTTATTTAGATTGCCTTTTTACCTGTCTAATTCCGTGAATACCTAAGTTTGTACGCTATATATGGAACTTTTATTTATGTCAGCAAGTAGCAAGACACTAGTCGCTCGCCTAATTCGCCTGATCAAAAAAGGCAATGGGTATTTCAACTGAGCTTGATACGCGGGCGCTCGGCGCTTCGAGCCGAAGACATCCCAATGAATATTTCGTCCAAGCGAGATGTCTCGATAGCTCAATTGGTAGAGCGCCCGCGTATCAAGCGGTGGTTGCGGGTTCAAATCCCGCTTGAGGCAAAATAATTTTTGGGATATTATAATCTTTAGTATTCCCTTAGTGTGATGGTTAACACTATAAAAACAAAAATAACCAATTATTGTTCCAATTTTTTATATATTTTTTTTTATTGAATATATGTATAAATCAATAACCTAACTATATCCAACATTGTTGGACCGGTTCATTAATGAAATCTTTCGGCAATATTGTTTCATTTTGTGTTCAATCGTTTCATTTCGATTGAAAGACGAATATGAACGAAAAATGACCCGTCTGATATCACCTTAACATAAGAATAGAAACGAAGGAACATTGTCATTTACAATGTAACCCAATTCAATGTAGCTAGATACAAATGTTTCCTTGTCAAAGAAAAAATCTATTTATAGCGCTACCCAGAATTTTTAACAACCTTTACCAATAACCTTATTTATAGGTTTTTATATTGACATTTTATATTTGTTTTTAAATCGTTATATTTGCGCAATAAATATAATATTATTATTATATATGTTGACACCCAGCTCGATTACCATGAACAATTTTCTCTGCCAAAATTTTTTGGTAAAAATATTCTTGATAAAATGTTCACTAATATATTGTCTAATTATTTCAGGAACAACATTAGGCGATGTTTGTTTTCTCAAAAAGCCTAAACCTGCTTTTTACTCAAAAAAAACAAAGGTGAAAAAACCCTTTGTTTTTTTTTTCTATTGGTTGTTTAATTAACTTAAAAGTGGAGTTTGTCGAAACAGGCCAAAATACCAAGTTTTCTTTTATTTACGTTCGAAATTCAAAAGTGTAAGCAAAACGAGGTTAAGGTGCTAATAAAAAAATCTAAAGAAATGCTATTAATTACAGACATGCGTGATGATTTTTGCTCCACATTTTCGATCAATATTCTTTTCTACTTTTCCTTGAACTACGAGTAGGTACGTCATAATAATTTATTTCAAGAAAACTGCAGTTAGTGATAACTTACTTTATATTAACACATCGTGCTTTATCGATCATCAGGAAATTAAAGTACTTACGCATGATTTATTAGCCTGTTAGCCGATGACAAAAACAGAATATAATATTATGACAAATTAGGTACATACTTACTACGATTAAACAGAAAAGAGAACTCTGACCAAAAAAAATCAATAAAATCAGGAAAAATCAAGAAGCTGGCTGTGAAAAAATTGTTTCAGTTTTCGAGAGTTCAGTTTATTTATGAGTTAGGTAAAAAAACAAAATGGCAGTTGCGATTGTGTTGTCTTCTTCAAATATTCAAAACAATATGCTAACATTAATATTCAATCTTAATGCGAACTTTTTTTTGTGTTTGCGTGACTCTGCACTGCGCTTATCACCCCGAGACATTGTTGTTAAGTCTCTTTCGCCCAGTAATTTCACTTGCTACAGTGCCCTTCAAAGCTAAACACAGTAATGCTAGCACACTACAGCTTGGAGGTAGAACATCTGGCACTGCGATGGTACCCACCAAGACGGACTCTTGCTGAAGAGTCCTACCACCAGGTAAAAGTTAGTAGTAGTAAATTAGTGTTTTTGTTGAAACTTAAGTTATTCTTATTAGCCCTGTTTTTTAACACTCAATTCTCAATACTCAATTCATTTATTGCTCTCATATGGTTGGTTCATTTACAGTTGTTATATAATAGGTGGTAGTATCACATATGAACCCTGTAAAAGGGTATGACAACATGGAGATAGGCCGAAGTTTAAATAAGTAGGAAGTGAGTAACACGTCATTGAGTTTGTTAATTTTTAATTGTTCTATGAGATTGTTTTGAATAAAACTAATAAAATTTTAATTACTTACTTACCATATTAGAAAAAAAAGAGTTGCTGGCCAGACACAAGGTATCATCTTCGAGGTCTGACGAGGAGAGGCTAAATGTCTTCTCGTTGGTGGTCATTCCAGAGCCGCAATATTACCTGAGAAGAAAAAACCTGGTTATGTATAGTTCTCACAACGGATCTCGGCCGTCGTGAAATTAGCCGTTTCGATGCGCAATGGAGCTTTTTCAAACTAAATTGTCTTTACGCATCACAAACGGCTAACTTCACGGAAGCCTAGATCCGCTGTGCGAACTATAAGTTACGCAATATTTCCGTAAAGAAAACTTTTGTTCTAAAGTATGTTATAAGTAATCATGCAGTAAGTATAGGCCTGCTTGCAGTTCTAGAAACTCCGAATGCTACTTATTTAATCATAGCTATCGATTACTTTCAATCGATGTAGTTACTGTGAGCCAATGACCTACTGACCAGACTGAATAATTTTATAGCTTGTTCAAAGAAGATTCCAGAAAATCCAAAGGTCACTCACCCTGGCAGCCCAGTGATAACAAATGCAAGTAGAGTAAGTAGGTACCTAATTTATTTTGAACTGGTCCCAGAAAAAAAGTTTCAATACTAAAGAGTTATGACTTACGATGAAAGCAAAATTACAGTTGCACTGTAGATTTATACCATTTTGACTAACTACTGAAACTAACAAAAATAACAAAAACAAATGCATTTACAATTTTGTGAGATTTATAATTATTAAAAACTACTGCTAGCTGTTTTTAAAACATATAATTGCCGTTATCAAGAAGCAAAAACATAAGTTTTTTTTTCCACTAAAGTGGCAACCAAGCGTACGGCCCACATAATGTTATGAGGATAATAAATAACTTAGTACATAAACTGTTATTTGCAAGTTTAATAAACATTTTTTTATGATGATCCTAATAAGACGAAAAACATAAATGAAGGTTTGACACAGCTTTTATTTTCTCGCTTTGATTTTCTCATACATCTTTGGTGGAAAGGCTTTCTAAATTATTAATTATTTATTTAATGTATTTGTCAATACCTACTACTAAAGGTGTCAAACATGTGTAAGGCCCACCTAGTGGATGGTAAGTGGTTACCGTATCCTATAGACGCTTGCAATAACAGAGGTATCTTTTACGACGGTCTGTTTTCAAATAATTTGCATTTGTAATTTATAGGAGCTGAGTTATAGTTCTTTCGAATTTCAAACGTTTTTAAACAGATTTTGTGAGCAAAAATAATATCTGAAAAAAGATGCGTTATCTTTCAATTTAAATTAAATTCTGGGAAAATTTGTTACACAGTTTATTTTATTTCACTCATTGTAAAAAATGAGAGTCATTCTAAAGATGAGCATAATTTATTAGAAGTTTTTACAAGATTAATACTAGATTTAATTACAATTACAAATATTTTATTACCCGCAAATACAAATGTAGACACAGTAGTTATTCACTGGTTTCTGAGTTAGTTTTCACTGTGTTTCAAAAAGACAGTTGATTCCCCAATATGTAACTTATAGATATGGCAAAAGAAAATTTTGTATCCTAATTTATATAAAAACTGTAATATAATTATTCTATCTGTGAAAATAATTTTAAACACTATTTTAAAAGATAAGTACAAAATATAATTTAAAAAAAATGTACAACACCAAAACCCACTATATTATTTAAATACCTAACTAAATGAAAAACTTACGTGTAATTGTTTGTGTCAGATGTTTTGAATTATATAATAAAATAGTAGAGGACCAATTTCATAGTGGCCTAGGTCTTTGTAACACCATAGAAAAATTGTAAAAAAATATGAGAATAACAGTAACAAACCATTTTTTTAGGTACACAAACAAAGTTCTAAAGAAAAAATGTTTATTGTGTTGAGTTTTCCAAAACGGGATCACTAGAGGTCCACCATTACAGCAATGATCACGCGACGCATCGTGACTATGACAGTACCTCGTGAGTCTCATGTGCCTGTTTTCACCGGAAACTATACCCTTCGAACCGGAACACAGCAATGTAAGCATTGCTGCTTGCCGGCAGAAATAGGTATGGTGGTAGCTCTATCACAAAGAACTCTGCTACTCTTAAACTCCATTATAGCCGTAGTTTTATATTTCAAACTCGCAAACCTAAGCTTCTCACGCACTGCGTCTAAATCCTCTCAGTGCTGTGTGCCTTACAAATCTACCAGTTATAATAATAGTTTCACTACGCGATCGAATCCGCAATGAGGAAATCCGTAGAAGAACCAAGGTCACCGACATAGCTCTTAGAATTAGTAAGTTGAAGTGGCAATGGGCAGGCCATATAGCTCGCAGAACCGATAACCGTTGGGGAATAAAGGTTCTTGAGTGGCGACCACGAACTGGAAAACGAAGTGTAGGACGGCCCCCCACTTGATGGACCGATGACATTAAAGCGGTCGCAGGAAGTCGGTGGATGGTGAAGGCCCAAAATCGGTCGTCATGGCGCTCTTTGGGGGAGGCCTATGTCCAGCAGTGGACGTCTATCGGCTGATATGATGATGATGATGATAAAAATAAAATAAAAAATAAAAATAAAAATAGCCTTTATTTCCCTCTTAAAAAACATTTAGGTAATATCCATTCCATTTATGTAATTATATATAGATTTCACTTTATTCTTCTAATTTCATTATTAATGCATGTCTATTTATGTAGGTATTTCTTTATATTACTCGTATTTTTATTCATTAATTATTATTCATTTTTTATTAATTAAATTGTCTGCTTCCTTTCATTGTGTAAATAGGATAATCATTATGTGTCATTTTCATGAATGTCGAGGGCTATCCATTTCTGGATAAAGGCCTCCTCCATCTCTTGCCAGGATGTTCTATTTTGCAAATCTACCAGTTATTACATTTATAATACTTGTTTAATTGTTTGGATGCATGTTTGTTCATCTATAACTCAACAACTACTGAACCGATTTGGCTGTTTCAAATATAGATAGATAATGACAGGGTAAAGGAGGCTACTTTTTATACCGGAAAAAGTACGGTTCCCGAGATCCACACGAACGAAATCGCGGGCAACAGCCAGTTTCTTATAATTGGTACCAATTCCCAGACGGGAAGTGGTGTTACATGTCGGATCGCGTCGAAAACATGCGCAAAAATTATTGAGTTATTCAGGGGACGTCTGGAACTGCACTGAATAAATTTAGGGTAATAGGAAAGCACCCAGGTTTTGTCATAAATTAATTCGAGTCACGTACACTGACTCTACGTATATATTTTAAGCACTGTCCCACAGTTCAGTTATTAGTAGCTCTGCCTTGAACAAATATCATAGAACTTTTTTTTTTATACAACTGGCAACCAAGATGGTAAGCGGTTACCGCAGCCTATGGACGCTTGCAATACCAGAGGTATCACTCGCGGATTGCCACCTTGAGGCTAAGATCGAAAGCCTCATGTGCCAGTAATTTCACCGGAAACCATACCCTTTGCACTGGAACACAGCAATGCGAGCATTACTGCTTGGCTAGTACTATATTAGTTTGATGAACATGATAGATGTTTGTTCTTTGTCTGGTTGTTATCTAAACTAATAATAAAAAGAGGAAAGATTTGTTTGTTTGCATTGAATAGACTCGGAAACTACGGGACTAATATAAAAAAAATCACACTTTCACCTACACTATCCCCGGGTGACATAGGCTATATTTATTACTAGGACCCGCCCCAGCTTCGCGCATTGCACCCGTGCGAAGCTGGGACAGGTCGCTAGTGTAATATACAAAAAGTATACAACTATCATAAGTTTTAGTTATCTGGTTCCCTGGTAGGTAGGTCCAGCTTTGATAAAGAGGTCAGCCGATGAATCCAACTCGGATGGACAGCGTTCGGGGAGTTACGGCATATTTTTTCTTCACAGATATCGCAGAGCCTCAAAACAAAAGATAGATGGATGGATGGATTATGGAGAAATGATTTTAAATGACAAAGCATACCTGTTGTATTGCAAGCAGTTTATTATTTTTTATTATTTTTTACATTTTTAATTTTGTATAATAATTTTAACATTACATTACATTTAATATAATATTTGCATGCCAAAGATTTTGGTAGGACATAAATGAACTAATATAATTTTAAGACCATTCATATGACATGTTTTCGTGCAAATAAATATAATTTATCATTTATTTATCATTTATCATTAAGCATATAGAGGCTATAGTTAGCTTACCATGAGCTGAACCTACTACTAATATAAATTGCGATAATAGTACCAAGGAACAAAAAACAGATGCCTAACCAGATAAATGCTTAGCTCGTCTAGCCATTATTTTGTAATCGGATCCCAATTTTCTTATTTCGCGTGAAATTAAAGTACTTCGATAGACGCGACAGCAACAAGTAGATAAATAATTTCAATTGTGTACCTAATAACGACCTACTAAATTGTATGTCGCGAGTCCAGGGTTTAATACTCGTACATCGACCTACAAAGAGTACAAAATATGTTTCTCCTATAAGTATATTTATGTAATTTTTTCATGCTGAAATAACGCTTTTGTACTAAAACCGGTACCATCAGTTTAACGTGCCTTCCAAAGCACGGAAGAGCTCAGTTGTAACTGGCGGTTACCCATCCATATGGTGACGCGAAACAGTCTTAGCTTTTCTGTTATGAACAACTTAGCTACGTTACGAGCGCTTCCAACTCTCGAAGTAAAGAAATAATCGCTGACTTGAAGTGAACATTGTACAGTGTGATTTTGACCTTTCTTCCAGACCTATTCATAAATCAGCCATTCCCCTTGGAGCCACTTAGATAACACGTCTCTTCTTCCCGGATGGACAATGCTCACTAAATTGTTTCTTCCACGTACGGTTTGGTATCGACAATATAGTTCGGGAAAGGAAGCTGCGAATTTGTACGATTCCACGAAACCACATATTTCCGTGTTCATTGCACCGCTCTGAGGTTATTGCAATGAACGCTTACGCAACGGAAACGTTTGGGTTTAAGTGTGGTTTCCACTGCGCAGTGCGCAGAGCTATTGTAGAGTGACAGTAAAAGTAAAAAAAACTAGTAAAGTGACTCAAGGACTTTCTAGGACTGAACTCTACATTTGCAAACAAAGTATCACAATAAAAATAATTAATTTACAGTAATTTAAGAAAATAATTCATATTGATTATTACCTACATAATAACAAAGACATTGTTTGTTTCTATGCTTGAAGCCTCGTAATAGATTTTTTAATTGAAATAATACTAACTGCTAATAAATTTCTCACTGGTTCTTGTCATTTTATGCTGCCATGGTTTTCATTCGACAGCTGCTCTTTAATTAATATTGTAAATTCTGTACAAGAACTTCTTCTAATTACTAGCCAAACAAGAATTGTTATTTATTGTTACTAACTTTATATCGAGTAGGCGGGTTTTGAAGCTCTCACCTATTGAAAAAGTCTCCGTATTCGATTTTCTATCTAAACTATTCAATGTAAACCTACTACCACTACAATAGTAAAACTAAATTACTGTTGTTCAATTTCATAATCACTGCTACTAACAAGCACTATTGATTGAATAATTTGAAGTTTGAAGCCCTTGTCATTCGAATGAGTCACTTTAATTATTCGTTGATTTATGGTTCACTTAGCTGACCCGCGCGGTTTCACTTGCGTTATTTTTGTAAGCGTTAAAACATTTCCTGGATTTATTATTTTAAGAGCTAAATTAGCCAAATCGGTCCAGTCTTGTTTTTTGAATTTTATTTTTATTCCACTATATTAAAAGAGTTTGTCAATTCGCCTCTTGTTACGCGATTTCTCCGCCATCAAATGTTAATTTTGATGATTATCTTTTTGCATGGTATGGCTTACTTCACAACACTTTTTAGTTAAACTTTGTAGTACATGTAAGTACCTATATTGTCAAGCTGGTCTTTAGTTTTTTTTTTTCTTAAAATTAACTTAATTCGTTCCTGATTTTGGAGAGTAACGACGCGACGCGACGTTTCAAACAATTACCCTGATTTCAAATATTTAAACGGCGCTTAAGTATTCAGTTTTTAGGCGTTAATCATGCCCTTCCTTAATTACTCCCTCATCACACGTGTCAGCCTGAATTTATTCCTTGTTTATATTAAGTTTTTTAATGTTGAACATTTAATTCCATCTCAAACTAAAAAAAAAGTTTGGGAGCCTAAAGTAAAGTAAAAAATATCTTTATTCAATCATATCACAAGGATTATTTTGAAACGTCTTAAAGCTAGGTGAATTACGCCAGTTCCCCGCCCTATTCGTAACAAATGGATAATCGCGTGCTGCACACAAAATTACCAGTTGAATTGATAACCTCTTTTTTGAAGTCGGTTAAAAATGTCATCACTTAGCACTTTTATTTAATTAGCGTTTCAGCTATATAGTCGGGCGAAAAGTACAAAGTATTGACTCGATTTAAAACGACGAAAGTGAGAGCTCGTGACACTTTTTTTATGAGTAGTAAGTCACGATACTATGCTAGAAGTACTAACTAATTCGTGACTTCGTGTTTTCATAATAATTACTTGTCTTTATGAAAGAAATTATTTAGCTGGCGGTAGGACTCTTCAGCAAGAGTCCGTTTTGGTGGGTTCCACCGCAGTATCAGATATTGTACCTCCAAGCAGTAGTGTGCAAGCTGCACTGTGTTTAGGTTTGAAGGGCACTGTAGCAAGTGAAATTACTGGGCGAAAGAGACTTAACAACAATGTCTCGGAGTGATAAGCGTAGTGCGGTGCCACGCAAACACTTGAAAACTAAGCTTTGGGTGGCACGGCATCTGTAATAGTCAGGCGTGGTGCTTAACATCAGCCCAGCCTTGGTTGTTTTGCCACTTTCTGACATTAAAAAAAACATATATAACTAAACAATGTTAGAAAGTAAACAAAATACGTAGTGCCTTTTACATTGCCCATGAATATTAGTCTACTGCTAGACATATACCCCAAAAAGTGATCATGAACGACCTATGACAAACGTAGTATTGATACATTCTATCATTTAATACTGGCACTTGGCGTACAGTGAATATGCAGAGTTGGGAATCCGTACAGTTAATCTGTAGAGGTGCGAATTTGTAAAACTGGGAATCTGTTGAATTTGGATCTGTGATGGAAATATGTAGAATTATGAATACTCAAATATTTGCGTTATTTCATCAATACAAACTAAACTTTGTGTATAACGTTAGCAGAGTTGAATTTGTAAAATAAGCGTTAGCATAAGTCACGAGTTGCAAAATTATGCCCATCTCGTCGTCACTATTAGTTAGGCAAGCTATGTACGTAAAAAATAATGTTTTCTGTAGCACCATACATTTGTGTTCCAAGAACCAAGTGAATAAAAGAAAAAACTTATCATAAATGATGCATGTAGGTAGGTATACGTAAAGTAAAAGTAAAAAAAGTAAAAGTAAGTAGAAGAGTAGTAGAGTTCTCTGTGATAGAGCTCGTCCGGGAAAGGACTACCACCATACCTATTTCTGCCGCCAAGCAGTAATGCTCGCATTGCTGTGTTCCGGTGCGAAGGGTATGGTTTCCGGTGAAATTACTGGCACATGAGGCTTTCGATCTTAGCCTCAAGGTGGCAACCCGCGAGTGATACCTCTGGTATTGCAAGTCCATAGGCTGCGGTAACCACTTACCATCTTGTAGGCCGTACGCTTGGTTGCCACTTCAGTTGTATAAAAAAAAAAGTTAGGAAGTAGTTTGTGAAACGTAACTTGATGATTGCCAGCTTAAAGTTACTATAGATTTAAAAGTAGTAAATTTAGAAAATAATGAAACATGTTTTTCATGCTTCAAGCTATTACTAACATTATTTACGTCTTTTCATGAAAAACCATGAACCTAATTCAAACTTTGTCCTTGAGAGGATGTTTCTTGGCACAAAATGGTCATATCTTTTGGTATCTTATTAGATATTTCATTGTTATAAAAGATAACCACATTTATATAACAATGTTCAAATAACTGATGTAAAAATATAAAATAGTAAAATTTAAATCAACCTAAACTTGGCAATTTTTGTGGCGAGGCAATTGACTAGCAGCGAGTGTGGCATTTGCAGATGCATATCAAATGCATTCTTTTATATTTTTACTAGTTGTGGCCCACGACTTCGTTTGAGTAAGTATAAACCTCCTTCTAAAATCACTCTGTTAAAGAACATGCGTTAAAATCTGATGCATGGTTTAAAATATTGTTTTAAAACAATTTGTTTTACATAAAATAAAACAAAACAAGATCGCTTCTATCGCCTGTCTCTCTGTATTTACTATTCAACGGATTTTATTGCGGTTTTCAGCGATAGATAGAGTAATTTAAGAAGAAAGTTCCACGTATATTATATGAACGAAGACGTGAGCAACAACTAGTTAAAAATAAAAAAACATCAGGGTACTTTATAGCAGAAGTACTTAGGTTTAACTGAGGTCTGGTTTCTGATCGCTTAATTCATGACAACTAAATGATTAAATTACCAGCTAACAATTAATTAATAATAATATTATGTTAAAATAACTATCGTGAATTAAATCATTCATTTTTAAAACGGGCGTTTTCATCGTTAGATCGGTAAAGAGGTACCGACAGAGTTTCGACTCAATTTCGAGAGTCTTCATCAGGGTAGAGTGACCCGGCGCGCTTTATTTTCCGCGTCGCGATATGCACTGCGATATGCACCAGTTTGTAAAAACACCCGTTTTTAAAATGAATCGTATTTAACTTTTTGATTATTAGCTAGTGGACTAATAAATAAAAAATCAAGCCTAAGCTCATGTTTATAGTCAGTTTAAGCCACGTAGTACGAAGTTTTAACACAACTTTAAAACTTTTTCAATAAAAGCCAACAGCTCTGCTGCAAACTAGTTTAGTTTATGTCTTGATTTCAACAGAAGAACTAAAAGTTAATTCTTTGAAAAACTCAAAACGAATAATCTCTTTATTTAGTTTTGTTTATAAATCTGGGTTTTCATGTTAAAGATCTCAAATAGCATTTAACTTTGAACAACTAATATCTTTATCAAATAGCATTTAACTTTGAACAACTAATATCTTTATCAAATAGCATTTAACTTTGAACAACTAATATCTTTATCAAATAGCATTTAACTTTGAACAACTAATATCTTTATCAAATAGCATTTAACTTTGAACAACTAATATCTTTATTTCGTTTTGTTTGTAAATCTTGGTTTTTTATGTTAGAGATCTCAAAGCATTTAGCTTTGAACAACTAAGCGTTAATACTAATTAATTAAGCGTTAATAGCGTTATTAGAACTAATAAAACAAAACAAACTTACCAACATTCGAACATCTAAAAACAACACAACACAAGGCACTTTCCGTCGAATCCGTCTCACTGTTATGTTATTTATTTTGATGGTGTTATTGGTATTAATATGGTGGTGTTATTATGGTGGTATTGCGGCGCGGTCGGGGCGGCCCCCGCTAAGGTTTTAACTGAAAACCCGATGCAGAAGTCGGGTTGCGTGTTTAGACCAATGGTGGTACACCCACCGCCCGCCTTGGCAGCGCTACGCAACACTTGGCTCGTATGGTGGATAATTTTCAAATATTTGTTACAAAATCTAGTGGTTCATATTTTTTTGAGCAACAGAACTATTGGTACCACCGCAGTGCCAGATATTTTACCTCCGAGCAGCAGTGTGCAAGCATTACTGTGTTTAGGTTTAAAGGGCACTATAGCAAGTGAAATTACTGGGCGAAATAAACTTAACAACAACGTCGGGGGGTGATGAGCACAGTACAGTGCCACGCAGAACTTAAAAACTAAGCTTTGGGTGGCACTGCATCTATTATGATCAGGCGTGGCGCTTAACATCAGGCGGGCGACTTGATCGTATTGTCACTTGCATGTACAATGTATGTCTGAGCTGTAAATATTGTTCCGGGTCTAGATGTTGTGGTATTTTAAAATGCTCGTATTTTCGTAGCATGAGCCTCACCAAGTTCGATTGGCACACATTGAAGCTTTTTTTTTTTTATACAATTGAAGTGGCAACCAAGCTTACGGCCCACAAGATGGTAAGCGGTTACCGCAGCCTATGGACGCTTGCAGTACCAGAGGTATCACTCGCGGGTTGTTACCTTGTTAAAAGGCTAAGATCGAAAGGCTCATATGCCAGAAATTTCACCGGAAACCATACCCTTCACACCGGAACACAGCAATGCGAGCATTACTGCTTGGCGGCAGAAATAGGTATGGTGGTAGTCCTTCCCCAGACGAGCTCTATCTCAGAGAACTCTACTATATATAACTATACTATATATAAAATATTAATCTTGCCTTAATAAAAACAATGTTTTATCAAAAGTGACATGATAACATTTTATTATTAAACAAAGTATCTCTAAAAGCTATTCTAAGCTAAAAAGCTAGTATTATTTTCATTACTATTTAGATGACAACAAATCTTAGGACGATTGTGATCGAACTCTACTCGGCATTCATAACAATAGCAAATATTATGCCTAAAAAAAGTACCTTAATGATTTAGGTATGTTTTTTATCCTTTTGTACGCACGTTGCTCTAGTCTAGAAGTATGCAAATTGTATTCATAAATATTATTATATTATTAGAGCAAGCTAAAAGTGACGTTTCACATACCCAACCTGTGTAAATAAATCGTGTAACACAACTTTATTTTATTGAGAAGTCGAGAACAAGACTAAATGCTCAAAACAACACCGCTTATTTTATTATCCTTATACCTTACTGCTATTTTTCAAAACATGCTGCAGCCATGCGGTTTCACTCATAATGCAAGCGCATGATAAAAGTTTTAGAAACTATTCTAAAATAATACTATAGCTAATACTTGTTACGCTTGCACGTTATAGATTTCACTTTTTCTTCTTCTTAAAGTGCCTCTCCATTACTCAAGGTTGGCAGTCATCCTTTTAAAATTTTCTTTGTCTAGAGCTAGTCTAAACAGTTGTTCCACTTTCACAATTCCTGTCTACTGTCTGATGTTACGAAGCCAAGAAGTTCTTCCGACACCTCTTTTACCCATCAGCTTGCCCATCATAATAAGCTGGAGCAGGTGATAACGCTCATGCCGTAACACATGTCCTAAGTAGGCAACTTTTCTCTGCTTTATAGTTCGCACTAGATTGAGCTTCTTTAATTTCATCCTTTTTAGAACGTCAATGTTTGTGACCTTATTCGTCCAACTTACGCGTAACATACGTCGGTAAACCCACATCTCAAACGCCTCCAGATAGATTTCACAGAAACTAATTATTCACGTTAGACTGTAATATTTGCTTAACAATCTAACATAACCAACCAATATAACTTTACTAAACTCTGAAAGTAATTTTATTCGAGAAACTTTTTTTGATAAGCATCTACGAGCAGACTTCAAACCGGCCGTTATAGCCACTATTCTATTCGGAATTATTCAAAACCATATTTACAATAAAGTTAAAATTATTATCCTAAGATTAAAGCATGTATCATGTATTTTTTTATAATTTTATAAATAGTTGCGTGATCCAATAAATAAAATAAATAGACGTAGAAAAATTAAAAAAATTGTATTATTTAAAAAATGTTCTTTGCCCCTGCCCCACCAAACGCTGGCCTGTTAGTGTAATATGACATCGACTGCGGTATACGACGTCACGTCGCGTCCACGTCCCGGACGACATTGACCACCGGCCTTGACTGATTAGCCTGATTACAATGTGCATATAAATGGGCTTAAGCTTGGACATGCTGTCGAGTTGCAGTCACAAAGACATTCAACTCAGCTGTGTGACACAGCCATAAGATATGAGAAGTTACTCTCATTAGCAGCGCAAAGGAAGTATGTGTCATGGATATATGTAGAGTCTACGTTTTCGACTGTTTGCGATCAAATAAAACCTGAAGAATTGCGACGCAATAACGTTTTTTTTACCATTTTGCGGTATATTGACTACCTCTTGGGAGTCCGCGCTTCATATTCAGGATAATCTTACAGCATTACCTTTACTCAGTTTGGAACGAAGTTGAAATAAATACCAAGGAAATATTTTTGCAGAATATAAATACGATATCTTCGAAAATTAGCCTGTCAAGTAAAAACATTTCCGGGATAAAGATTAAAAGACGTCAAAAGCTAACGTCGCGACGTTAGCTTTTTTAGCATGTTTTCGATAATATTTTTTTGTACGACGCGTCGTACAGAAAATATTATCGAAAACATGTTTTATACGTTCAACGAGTGAATATATCAGCAAAACTTTATTTAATTGAAATGTAAGGCAACTAAGCGCACGGTTGACTTATTCAATTGCAATAAATTAGTTTTTCTTCATGTCAGATAAATAATCACGACAGTTGTGGTTTTTTAATTTTCATTTGAAGTGGCAGCTTGGAACCCAAGGTAGGATGGCGACCTTGGCGGCAATCGATTGTACCCAGTGGAGCTACCACCACCAACAGTAACTCTTTATGGGATTATGATAATCGGGCAGGTATTAGGTATACCACTAATCTGAACGGACTTGAAATCGATTATTATCAAGAATGCTAGCTGCAAAAAGCAAGTATTTGCAAATGTAATGAGGGTTAAATTTTGATTTACATAATTATACCTACTTACTACTTACAGAGCACTTTTGGTCTAGTGGTAGTGACCCCGCCTTCTGATCCTAAGGTAGTGGGTTAGAATCCGGTCGTGCACCAATAGATTTTAATATTCAAAAAGTTTATGTGAGCAATGCACTCATACGACATCGTAAGGATACCGGCATGTCCAAGAACTAAAAATTCGAAACACATGGTGCCATCCACTAATCCGCATTGGTTCCGCGTGGTGGATCACTCTCGCTTGAGAGTAAGCCAGTGTTCCAGCAGTGGAAACATTAGAAGTTCATGATAATGATGATGATAAATGCCTACTTTCGTCGGCCTCAGTGGCGCATAGGCAAGTGATCCGTTGAAAAAGCAAGATGTTGCAGGTTCGATTTATGTTGCGGAACAAATTATTATTGCAGAAACATGCATGTAGTACAATACTTGTGCTCTTAAAAAGGATTTTCATTCATTGGCCTATAAGTCTATTTTAGACGGTTTAAACAGTGTCTGTATTAAGATTACACTTTATCTGGTGGCTAAACAAACCGATACGGGAGCGGACAGAACGGCCACAGTTGTTGCAAACAAATGAACTATGTGATGGGTTTGCTTCGCTGGTATGCCTTCTAGCTCTTTTGTCTGCTAATGTGGCAAATCAGACCTGGTCGTGGTGCTTTTTGCCATCTCGCAAGCACTTTTGCCATTCAGGTCTATCAATAGCAAACAATTCCCAATCCTGGTCATTAATATTAAATTTTTTCATGTATATTACTTACGCCCATGTGTACAGGACTTATAACCGGTAACTGCCACTCCCCGTGTTGTTTTCTACGGAAAATAAAAAAAAATTACGGCATGCGCGGGTAGTAAAGCAGCTGATACACTGTACGTTTTTCTTTATAGTGGATATCATTGTAAGAAATCGATAAAATTGAAAAATATTAACATTCTGTAACATTCATTTCCCACCTGCAATATGTGGAATGAGCTCCCGTCTGATATTTTCCCACTAGGTTTTACCATGGGCGTGTATAAGTGGAAAGTTAAGGGCTTCCTAACGGGTAGGCAACGCTTCTGTAACCTAACATAGTGTTGCAGATGTCAATAGGCGACGATGACCGCTTTCCATCAGGCGGCTCGTTTGCTTGTTTGTCACCTTATGACATAAAATAAAAAACATTCTATATAAGGTCATTCATTATCAACCTGACAAACTTAAGGGGTAGGTTCCACACAACAAAAAAATAATACTTGTACTTTTTTTTTTTTTTCTAAACGTTTTTTTTTTATAAAATTTTAAAAAAATAATTACGTAATTCTGCTTCATAATTAGTTATCCTTGTTAGAAATCGAAAAGACAGCGCTCGGCACGTGTTAGTGACCCGCGCGTCAATGAACTGCGGGTCACTAACCCGCGCGTCCTTGACCTGCGCGTGTCCTTGACCCGCTACGGGGCGCGCACACTCGAATATTTCATTATTACGTCGCTTAACTCGATTCCCAACAATGATAAATAATAATTGAGCGGAAAAACGTAATCGATTTTTTTTTGATTACTTGTGATTTTTAAGACAAAACATACATTAAAAAAAAAAAATTATACGTACATATATTTTTTAATTTAGGTGTGGAACCTATCCCTTAAGTTTGTCAGGTTGATAATGAATGACCCTGTATATCCATATATAGAATTTATACATATATAGCATTGTATTCGTGTGGTATCTTCAGGAACCGTAAACTGCGTTTTATATACTTACTATCTTCTTTTTTTTTTTTACAACTGAAGTGGCAACCAAGCGTACGGCCCACAAGATGGTAAGCGGTTACCGCAGCCTATGGACGCTTGCAATACCAGAGGTATCACTCGCGGGTTGCCACCTTGAGGCTAAGATCGAAAGCCTCATGTGTCAGTAATTTCACCGGAAACCACACCCTTCACACCGGAACACAGCAATGCGAGCATTACTGCTTGGCGGCAGAAATAGGTATGGCGGTAGTCCTTCCCCGGACGAGCTCTATCACATAGAACATATTACATATACAAAAAGAAACAACTTTTGCATTATAATTCACTAATTTGTGTTTGTTTTTTGTAACGGTTAAACGGATTTGGAGGAAAAGTTGTTACCTGGATCACAAAATGCCCATAGGTTATACGTTTTATCTTTCGCAGGCGGAAAATATTAAAATATTTCATAATATTTTCTTTGATCCCTAAAATGAGAAAAACAATTTGGAATAAATACATTTGAAATTAAAAAAGGCAGAAATCAGAAACATTAACTCAAATAAATTTTAGGTACAAAAGGTCTTATATCTAGTTTGGTTAACCAAAACCTGCCAGGAGTCGTATATAACTCTGAATTACTATATTAAATTCAGAAAAATTACTTTTAAGTCAGTGGTAGTCTGTTCAAGAGAGAGTTCAGTTCAACTGTTTTGAATCAGTCCAATTCAATTCGTATGTCAACGACATAAATTTCATCTAAAAACAGTAGATACTCTTATTGAACAGACTCCTGTAGCGTCGAGGTGCTAACCTAAACTAAGGTACGCCGGTACGGTATTAACCAAATGGGCAGCAAAGTGTCCGTGAACTTGCTTGCATTAGCCGGGCGGAAGCGCTAGATTGACGCTAGTTTCTCAAGCGGCAGTCAAGTGCCAAGGTACCCCACGCTAGATGCTATCTAGCAGTTATTAATTGCCTAAGTCTGCTGTTTACTAACGTGAAGGGCACCTGGGGGGCCTTTTTCTCGAAATTAAGTTGATGTGTGTTATAGGTCGACCGGGAAATAGATGGGAAGACATTTTCATAGAGAAAGCTGAATAAACTTGATCTCAAAGGCCAGAAACAGAGAAGTGTGGAAGAATATGGAGGAGGCCTACGCCAAAGAGGCGACTACTACTGATGGCGATACATAAAATATAATATTAAGTAGGTTTTTATTAACAAGTACATTGACAATATGAGTTAAATCTATTAAAAAACATTAACATTAATCATAAGCAAAACATGTAGTAGAAATAAAGGCTCATTTTATTTTATTTTATTTATATAATTAACTAATGTTAGCTGTGACAATAAGATTTAGATAAATACAGCGTTCTAACAAATGACTGTTGTATTAACGTCATCATAATTCAGCTAATAATAGACATCTACTCCTGGTCATAGGCCTTCCTTAAGAGTGCCACGACGACCAACCCTTCATCATCTAGCAACTTTGACCCCTGTCTGCGACAATGAGTCTGTCAAAAACTCAAAAGTTCTCTTTAGTTTAAAAACTAAAAAGAATAAGGTTCCTTCAAACTCATACTGTGATTTTATTGGATAAAAATATTTGAGTTCGATCATTATTATAATTATCACAATTAAATTGGAACTGCTGTACAAAAATTACTATCAAATTATTAAGATATAAAACATACAACCAGCAAGATTATAAAAGATGAATGTTTATACCAAGCAGCATTAACCAACTCAGCAAAATTAATTTTAAATGAGCTAATTTTTTATAATATGTATTTAAAACAACTCGGTATGCTATGTATTAGATAAAAAAAGACGAAAAATCTCTAGTACTATTCCGCTTAACCTTTTAACCAATGAGGTCACACAATTAATACAGTCAAAAGAAAAATATCGACACATGTTCCATCCCTCCACGGGACATCATCAGGACCATCGACTTGTTCTCCGGCAGACGTGTTGCTCCGTCGAGCGCTGGAGCCAAAGTAAACTCGACTGTGTGACCTCATTGGTTAAAAGGTTAAGCGGAATAGCACTAGAGATTTTTCGTCTGTTTTTTATCTTGTAATGGATTTCCGCAAAGTAACGCCTGAATCTATCAACTATGCTAAGTATTGTTAAGACAAAACCTGGAATTCATTGTGTTTTTTGAGAAACAGGCCCCCTGGCATTGAAAATGGCCTATGGGTTAGAATTTGCACTTACTCTTTGTGGTGTGATCATGGGGTATAAAATAGACCTTAATGATATTTTTCTTCATTTCCCGTACTTCGTTTGAATGCTTTTAGAGCTACAATAACTTTTAGTAGCTTTAGGAATAATTAATATTCACTTCCGTCAGTGGTGACAGGAATAGAATAGATTATTTTCTACCAAGATACCTGCAGTTTTATATAACATAATTGATAATTTTAGATTTAAGGTTTATAATAAGTTTATATTTTTATAAAATTGCGTTAAATATTGCTACAGAATAATAAAAATAAAAACTTATTGACTATGTTCCTAATATTTGACAGGCAGGCCGGTCGGGGGGATCCATCTGTAACGTGTGACTCGGTATATAGTTCATACAATACTGCGTCCACACCCGGTGCCAGTTTGCGCCGGTCAAACCCACACGGCACGTGTGATCCGACACTGCTCTTCAATAGGGCCGAGTTCAACCAATAGATTCCAATTATCCAATAATTGTCCAGCGGTTCCTCTATGTGGACGTCAGCCAATACTTTCCGACACACATACACGTAGTGATGAGTGATGGCGCATGTCCTTGGGCTGATAATTATCAGTACCAGTATCGCTATTTTGCTCGCGTATTTCTTACTAACTTTATCTGTAATTCCTTCATCAACTTAGAATCGCTATTTTGTCCGCGTATTTCTTACAAATTTCCTCTATAATACCTTGTCAGAAGGGTTCATGGAAATTTGTAAAAGGATATTTCTACTATGTGCGGAATGCCAGTGCTCTCAAACGAAAGAAAACATCGTGAGGCATGTCATGAAAAAGCTGGCATGTCCGAAAAATTCTAATTTGAAAGAGATCCAGAATCATTTTTTAAACCTACTTTTTCAAGTAAGTGTTTTGGGTATTTTTTTTTGTATATCACCAAGGTGGCAAACAAGCATAAAGCCAACCTGATGTTAAGCAGTTACCGTAGCTTATGCACGATAGCTGTGCTGATACGAGGTTTACGAAAAGAAGCGTAAAATTGGTTGATAGTTTGACCTTCTCCCACTAGCCCACACGCACAGGAAGATATTAGCGCCACTTACTATTAGATGAGCTTCATTTCCTAAGTGGCGGTTAGTGCTCCGATAATAACAGGATTGGAGAGTTTAACACGGCTGCCTTTTACTGTCAGCAAATCACGAGACACCACACTAAGTAAGTAAATTCGTATGAGTAGCTAACTCTGGTGACAGAGTTTATACTCCCGAAGGCCTCTGTCATGGCCTAACAACTTTGAAAAAGCCGGGACCGACTGCTTAACGTACCCTCCGAAGCACGGGAGCGCTCAGTTGAAATTACCACTGGCAGTCACCCATCCAAGTGATGACTACGCGGAACAGTGCTTAACTTCGTTGATCTGTTAAGAACAACTTAGCCAGCTACGTCACGAGCGCTCCGTCACCACACTGAAGCTTTAAGATGAAGAGGTATCATCAAAAAAAAACTAGGAACTCAGGCGAGTTTGTTGCCAGATTCTTCTAGGCTGGGGCGAGTTATATATATTTTTTTTTTTAATACAACTGAAATGGCAACCAAGCGTACGGCCCACAAGATGGTAAGCGGTTACCGCAGCCTATGGACGCTTGCAATACTAGAGGTATCACTCGCGGGTTGCCACCTTGAGGCTAAGATCGAAAGCCTCATGTGCCAGTAATTTCACCGGAAACCATACCCTTCACACCGGAACACAGCAATGCGAGCATTACTGCTTGGCGGCAGAAATAGGTATGGTGGTAGTCTTTCTCCGGACGAGCTCTATCACAGATATAATTAAAACTAAGAATAAAATCTAATAATTTGTGGTGAAAGAAAGAACAAAAAAAACATTTATTCAACCAGCACAAAGTATAACAGAATATAAAAACAAATATGGATACCAAGTGCCTACCTACATTTTTTATACTACTAAAGTGGTAACCAAGCGTACGGCCCACTTGACGGTTTAGCGGTTACCGTAGCCTATGTACGCATGCAACATCATAGATATCACTTGCGTGTTACCACCCTGAGACGTTGGATGGTAAGTCTCATGTGCCTGTAATTTCACCGGAAACCATACCCATCGAACCGGAACACAGCAATGCAAGCATTACTGCTTGGCGGCAGAAATAGGTATGGTGGTAGTCCTTCCCCGGACGAGCTCTATCACAAAGAACTCTACTACATACTTTCTATCCTATCATACAAAAAAAACTAAACAGATTTATACAATTACAATGGTGTCGCTAACTATGGGTCTCGTTCAAAAGCTCAATGTCGCCCAACGAGCTATGGAAAGAGCTATGCTGGGAGTTTCACTACGCGATTGAATCCGCAATGAGGAAATCCGTAGAAGAACCAAGGTCACCGACATAGCTCTTAGAATTAGTAAGTTGAAGTGGCAATGGGCAGGCCATATAGCTCGCAGAACCGATAACCGTTGGGAAATAAAGGTTATCGAGTGGCGACCACGAACTGGAAAACGAAGTGTAGGACGGCCCCCCACTCGATGGACCGATGACATTAAAGCAGTCGCAGGAAGTCGGTGGATGGTGAAGGCCCAAAATCGGTCGTCATGGCGCTCTTTGGGGGAGGCCTATGTCCAGCAGTGGACGTCTATCGGCTGATATGATGATGATGATGATGAATGGTGTCGCGGTACAATGGGCGGCCTTATTGCTTGTCTTTTTCAGGCAACCTTCCGGAGAAATCTCATAACAAACATACAGTTGCATTGAAAACCTCCTTTTTTGGAAGTCGGTTAAAAATCACACTGACATTACACTGACATTTAGGAGTAGTAGAGTTCTTTGTGATAGAGCTCGTCCGGGGAAGGACTATCACAATACCTATTTCTGCCGCCAAGCAGCAATGCTCGCATTGCTGTGTTCAGGTTCGAAGGGTATGGTTTCCGGTGAAATTACAGGCACATGAGACTTTCCATCTAACGTCTCAGGTTGGTAACACGCAAGTGATATCTATAATGTTGCACGCGTACATAGGCTACGGTAACCGCTTACCATCAAGTGGGCCGTACGCTTGGTTGCCACTTTAGTGGTAAAAAAAAAAAAAAAAACTCTACAAAATAAGCACGTTCACGCAGAAATACTATGTGATAGAGACTTGATATCATGCTCGCCTTACATATCCCACGGGAGACCGGAATATGATATTTTGCGAAACAAGCTCTCACCCGGTTCTCAAATAGAGTTCCTATATTTAATGGTTTAAGATCTATAATTCCAAAACACTTGCGAGATTTTTTTTATGCAATGAGAGGTTTTCGTATCGAGTTATAAAAAAAAAAAGATGTCTATTTAGATGGCGGTAGCTCAACTGGCGAGCCCAAGAAAATGTAAGCACTACGTTTGGTGAGCTATGGTAAATGTGTAGGGAGTTCAACATTGGTTGCTCCTGCTGTCACTGTCTGTCATACCTCTGGCTGGTGTCAAAATCATAGTGCGTACTACGTAGTACGTTATCTTTAATTTTACTAGAGTTAAATTATTTTGCCTCAAGCAGGACGTGAACCCACAACCTTCCGCTTGACACGAGATGAAACAAAAACGGAGTTACCAACTTTTTTCTTGTTTTGATAACCATTCCCAGTAGGGCAGTAGGGCAGATAGCGACATCTGTCAAAGCAATCGGAACTACTTTTTTTTTAAATCTCGAATCTAAAACCTCTCATTGTAAAAGAAAGTTCTCCTATTTTATTGTTGCTAGAGATAGCACTACGCGAAATGTAAAGACTCCAATTATTATAATATAAATAAATAAATAAACAATGCTGGACAATCCACACAGCAACATCTAGCCCCAAGCTAAGCCGAGCTTGTGTTAGGTATGTGTACTAGATGACTGATATACATAATACGATACAATACATAGATAGATATTTTTTATTATACGTAGAAAATACCCAGAACATCCGGAACAAATGATCGCAGATCGTACAAACATTAGTTCCGAAGCGAGAATCGAACCCGCAACCTCCAACCGCAACAGACGGACCTTCGCCCACCGCGCCACAATGGTCGTCGATACAATAATCGATCGTCGATGTAATTATTTTACTCTACCTGGGGGATTCGCTATGACATAGGAGATTCCTTACCAATAACGTGTAACTTAGTAACGTGTTCTATACGTGCCATGGTGTGAAATTGTAAAATGGTTTTCCGTATCTGTGTTGTTTCAATAGCGATAGTTTCTCTATCGATAGGTTGACTTTGAAAAACAGTCAGACGAGTCCTAAAACGTGGCTCGACGACAACGATTCCACGCAGATATCGTAACGAGGCCGCGTTTGGTCATAGCGAATAAGGCTCCTGATAATTAGATTAAGGAATGAAGCCATAGGACTGTCAGTGGCATATGCACAACGTTAAGACCGATGGATAGTTGAACACAATGGTGGATGGTAAGTGTTTTGTGCGCATATCATAACTTTTTGTTGGTATTTCTCGTCATCAGTTATTCTGCTGTTCTAAGAATCGTGTTTATCTAATAAATTGTGTTTTGATATCAAAATGGAAGTTTACCAAAATAAAGAAAATTCATGTGAAATTATAAAAACAAGATAAAGCGGAACATTGTTAAAGCTTTTGATAAATTATTATTACAAAATTGTAATTTACGTTAGTAAATTTACACAGTGCTAAGTCGCCCCACAAAAAAACATGAAACAAATATTTTAAGCTCGAGCTCAATATCGGCGGGAATTGAACCCGCACCCTCTCGCTTCTAACTAAGCTCTCACTCGCCCACTCAATTGTTTCATAACTTTTTATTGAGTGTCCGGTGTCCGGGATGTGGCACTGATTCATTTATCCAGGCAGCGCTCGTGACATAGCTAGCGAGGTTGTTTTCATCAGATCGACGAAGTTAAGCACTGTACCGCGTAGTTACCATTTGGATGGGTGACCGCCAATGGCAATATCAACTAAGCCTGAGCGCTCCCGTACTTTGGAGGGCACGGTCCAAGTTTTTTTTTTTTACAACTCAAGTGGCAACCAAGCGTACTGCCCACAAAATGGTAAGCGGTTACCGCTGCCTATGAACGCTTGCAATACCAGAAGTATCACTCGCGGTTTGCCACTTTGAGGCTGAGATCGAAAGCCTCATGTGCCAGTAATTTCACCGGAAACCATACCCTTCACACCGGAACATAGCAATGCGAGCATTACTGCTTGGCGGCAGAAATAGGTATGGTAGTCCTTCCCCGGACGAGATCTATCACAGAGAAATCTACAACTCCTATCACAGATCTTATCAGAGTTTTTTCAGAGTTAAAAATTCTGTCAACAGAGTTGGCCACTGACTCATACAAACTTACTTTTTTCCAGTCATAGATCCTGGTGTGGTGAAGACCGGTGCTTACAAATACGAAGATGGAACACGCTATGTGGGTGAATGGAACTCTAAGGGGCAGAAGCATGGCATGGGTCATCTGGTCTTGCCCGACAGCACAAGGTATGACGGGTCTATGATCGGTGGCTTGTGCTCCGGGCTTGGAGTCATGGCGTTCTCTGATGGTGCTAAGTGAGTACTTTAGAGCTCTTATTGTAAATATAAATACATAAATAAGTAATGCTGGACAATCCACACAGCATTATCTAGCCCAAGGTAAGCTGCTGTTAAACAGAGCTGTATTATGGGTACTAGATGACTGATATATATTTAATACAATACAATACATAGATAGATATTTTTATTATACATAGAAAACACCCAAAACACCCGGAACAAATATTTGCAGATCCTACAAACATTTGTCCCAAGGCGGGAATCGAACCCGCAACCTCTGCGTCGCAGGCGGACCTTTGCCCACCGCGCCACATTGATCGTCATGGATATTGTGTATGGATACAAAGTAGTATTCCACTTTAGCACATCAAATATCAATGAGAATATATAAAAGGCTTTTGTGACTGACTGACAGATCAACGCAGAGCCAAAACAAAAGTCCGAGAAGCATAAAATTTATAGGGTACATTGCTCTTATGGTGAAGCGGTGCACTAAAAAAGGAGTTCAAGAAAATCAACTCCTAGAGAATGCATCAGCGGGAAGATGAATTTTCAAGCCGAAGACCTCCAAATGATTATTTTGTTCAAGCGAGATATTTCTCGATAGCTCAATTGGTAGAGCACCGGCGTATCAAGCGGTGGTCGCGGGTTCCGTTTGGGGTGATATATGTTTTTATTATAATGTTTAGTATGTGTTAACACTATAAAAACAAAATTAAATAAGATGAATTTTGTCTATAGACCAATGGGAGTTATACCTCTAGTGTTCCCGTTATAGGAAACTCAACACAATAAACATTTTTCTTTTAGAACTTTGTTTGTCTACTTAAAAATAAAACAGATTGCTACTGTTAGTCTTATATTTTTTTCTAATTTTTCTATGGTGTTACAAAGACCTAGGCCACTATGAAATTGGTCCTTTAAGCCAGCCTCGTACTTAACTCCTAATTTCTGGGTAAAAGGTAAAAAATAAATGCCCTATTATCGAGGTAATCGTTTCAGATATGAAGGTGAATTCATGCAGGGTTGGTTTCACGGGCATGGCGTGTTCTGGCGAGCTGATGGGATGAAGTTTGAAGGTGAATTCCGCGGTGGACGGGTTTGGGGTTTGGGTAAGTGCTACTACTTTTTTTTTATTATTGCTGTATGTTATTGTTAAAGAAATTGGTTTAAAGGCTCGAGGGTTTGTGGTTTAAATGTATTTTTTTTTAATAGTCATTATGATCCATGGTCGTACCTACAATAATTTTAATTAAGTGATGAGCGAAAATAAGATCAAATATCAATCAGAATAAATAAAATATATCTTGTAATGATTATTTTTGAAAACGCTTATTGTTTTCCTCTTATAGGATAAGTAGACCTATATTCTTTGTTTACCTACAAATATTTTTGTATGAAGATATAAATTACAATGTACATAATTAAGCATGTTTATATATATAAAGGGAAAATATTAGTAAAAACCTACGTATTATTTTGGTTTGCGAGTAGCAGGTCTAACCTAATAGTAGGACTCTTCAGTAAGTTTATCAGATGCCAAGTAGGTATTCTGCCCCCAAGCAGTAATGTAGGTAGTGTGCAATTATTTCTGTGTTCAGATTTGAAGACTGTAGCAAGTGAAATGACAGGATGAATGAGACTTGACATATACTTATGTCTCAGGATAACGAGTAGTAATATACTGTGGCACGCAGTTATGGTCAGGCGTGCCGCTTAACTTTAGTTTAAACACCGTCAAAGTAGAGCCAGTAAAATAAACAAACTTACAGCAAACAGAAGATTATTAATTATCGTAAAAGTATTTACAACGAAACCTTATCTAGATTAACAAGTTCATTTGCCTTTATTTTACATTTTCCTATCGCCTGACGAAAATTATAAACACGAAAGTTCTACATTGCTCTTACTTTACCAGCAGGCGATTTAGTTTAGTTTTAATTAAAATACTTTGAAGACACTACGTAAAGCTACGCGCTGGGGTTGACGCTGACGTATCAGCCTCAACTAGGTTTAGTTTTCATCGCATGAAACTTCATAGTAACTACCTGCAATGCACAGAATACTATAATATTCTTTGCAGCGGCATTGCCTTACTCCGTGAAAAACAAGAGACGATTAGCCAAGGCGATGCCAACCTGAAACCAAAGCCATTCAAAACAATATTATTTTAGTTTTGTTTGTCTTTTTCAGCTCTCCGACGAAGTGGAAAAGTATTTTCAGATAATATTATTTTGAATTTCATTTTTAGTCACAAATAAAAACATAAACTGGTTTGAGATTGATATTAACATGAGTCATTGCTCGAAATCTAGCAGAAGAATCTCTTCAAGTTGATTTCAATAGAACGTCTTTAATTGACTTTTGATAAGCAATTCCCGAATTGTTGAAAGCACTCACGCAAAGCGGTGAATTAACTTGTACCCTATGTGACAACTAAATTAATATGAAAGTGGGTTTTAACATTCAAGGCCTCATAGCATTGCATTATTGTACATATTATATAAAATCCAAGTTCTTAATACTAGTGAAATGTATGGAAAAAACGCTTTTTATTTACTGGTACTTTATTGCACAATCGGATAATTATGTGCCGTTTTTTCATGGACCTACTATTTTCTCCTATTAGTAGGACCACGAGGGAGACCTATTTCTGTCTTTCCTATTATATACTATAAATAGAAACAACCAATAATTTATACACCCTGTATATATTATTGTGTAATTACATCCTGTATATAAAAGTATGTGGTTACCAAAAGATACAATGATAATAAAAGTATCAACTTCATATTATTTAGGTAAGTATTTACAACCTAAAGTTGATTGAAACAAATACTAAATTTCTGGTGCTTCGGCGGCCGCTGCCGCGGCACGCTCGCTACGCTCGCTCGCCTCGCGCGTAGTTTTTCACTAACCTAACATAACCTAAACTACTGATTTCAATCTAATGAATAAGTGACATCCGCTTAGATCGAAATGAGTAGGTTAGGTTATGTTAGGTTAGTGAAAAACTACGCGCGAGGCGAGCGAGCGTAGCGAGCGTGCCGCGTCAGCGGCCGCCGAAGCGCCAGAAATTTAGTATTTGTTTTTCGATCTAATGAATAAGTGACATCCGCTTAGATCGAAATGAGTAGGTTACGTTATGTTAGCAAGAAGAATACCTATATACAGGAGGATAAATACGTTACTGAGCATAGGAATGGGACTACGAGAAACAGTTCTCCCTTGTGGTCCTATTAATGGGACAAAATCCTTGGACCACGAGCTAAATAATATGAAGTTGATACTTTTATTATCATTGTTTCTTTTGGTAACCACATACTTTTATATACAGGATGTAATTACACAATAATATATACAGGGTGTATAAATTATTGGTTGTTTCTATTTATAGTATATAATAGGAAAGACAGAAATAGGTCTCCCTCGTGGTCCTACTAATAGGAGAAAATAGTAGGTCCATGAAAAAACGGCTTAATTATGTATTAGATAAACGAAATACAGAAATAGATTTGACGCTGACTCCTAATTGATCAAAATGTGTGTTTTGCGCTTTAAAATTGACCGTGGTGCCGGTCGCTTCGCCATGATAGTTTTCGCAGTTGCTTTACCATGATAGAGGATTTCGACCGGATTATAAACTCCGTTACCAGATTGGCCACTGACTCATACAAACTACTCCCAATAATAGTACAACGCTTTTTGTTTCCAGGATTGGTTACATTCAGTGATGGTAGCAACGGCTTCCCCCGCAACGAGGGGTTCTTCCAGGACTGCCGGTTGGTGCGTCGCAAGCGGTGTCCAGAGGTTGTGCAGCGGGCGCAGAAAGTGGCCTACATGGCCCGAGCGCAGTGTCAGCAGATCTAACCTTTTTTACCATGGGAAAATGCGTTACGAATCTCGGTTCAATGAGAACAGTAGTTGAAACGCCTGCTACTAATAACACATTAGCAGCTGACGACTGACCGACTAAAAACCTATAGAATCTTTTGCGTTCTCTTGAGTGCTCATGCATCATCGAACCATTCTTCACCAATGATGACTGACTCGACGCTGCATCCGCCTTGACAAAGCCACGGGGTCACGGTTGGATTCTAATATAACCTGCTTCAACCAGTACTTAAATAAAATACACAGCAAATAAAAACTGGCAGACTTTTCTCACTACTACTAGCCCTAAGCTAAGCAAAGCTTGTACTATGGCAACCAGACACCATGTTTACAGACTAGCTACAAATATTTTCAGATCATTCAAGCATTTGTTTTTGTTGTTGTTTTACGGGGATCGAACCCTCACTCACCCACCACCTCCGAGGTCATTTATCATCATCATGATGAGCTAGGTTCCCACGATTCAGGCTTAGCCTAGTGTGGGGATCATAAGACATCACCCTATTTTTATAACAGTTTCTGCATGTATACATACTATAGTTTTGGATATCCCATTGTTGTATCTACCTAGTTGTATGTTGTTCCTTTTATGATGTATTATGCAGTAATAAACACTTTTTTCATTTTTTTTTCATTTTTCATTTTTCAGCTCTCTATTCCTTACACCGGACTACATAAGTAATTAGGTATAGAGTTTTTAGTTCTTGGACATGCCGGTTTCTTTACAATATGTTTTTTTTTCCACTAAGGTTGGATTCGACCAGGCGCTATTTTCCGAGTGAATCGTAGTTAATCGCAAGTAGTCTAGTAATAAGTTGCTCGAATCCACTCTAAAAAGCTTCCTACCAAGGCTTCCTACTATCAAACTAAAGTGAACCAGTTAATGGTAGATTTGGGTAAACGCCTTGTATAATGCTTTACAAAACTGACAGAAGTAAACGAAAGTATTTGGTCTCGTTGTAACCATCTATTCATGTAAGTTATAATGTAGGTTTGCTGTTGTCATTATAATATGAGGGAAAATACACATGCCTGTCACATCATCATCATGACAGCCTTCTAATGTTCCCACTGCTGGGACACTGGCCTACTCTCAGGCGAGAGTGATTGGGTCTTAATCCACCACGCGGACCCAATGCGGATTGGTGGATGGCACATGTCTTTCGAATTTTTAGTTCTTGGACATGCCGGTTTCCTCACGATGTTTTCCTTCACCGTATGAGAGCACTGGCATTGCGCACATAAATTTTCGAACAGAAAAATCCATTGGTGCACGACCGGGTTTGAACCCACGACCTTAGGATCGGAAGGCGGGGTCATTATTAGTAGACCACCGGTGCTCCGGTGCACCGGTGCCTGTCACATGCTTGCATTAAATACTTATGCAAGTATGCAAACAATTTAATAACTCTATTGTCGTTATGTGCGCTACGATTAGAAGGAGAGTAGTAGAGTTCATTGTAATAGAGCTTGTCCGAGAAAGGACTATCACCATACCTATTTCTGCCGCCAAGCAGATTACTGCATTAGCGAGCATTAGCTCGCATTGCTGTGTCCGGAAGGGTATGGTTTCCGGTGAAATTAAAGGCACATGAGACTTTCCATCTAACGTCTCAGGGTGATGACACGCAAGTGATATCTCTGATGTTGCAAGCGTACATAGGCTACGGTAACCGCTGACCATCAAGTGGGCCGTACGCTTGGTTGCCACTTTAGTGGTATAAAAAAAACGATTCGACGTTGGCTGAGCTTGTTCTTTTCTCACCTGGACACACAGTTCACGAACTTGTAAAAAAAAACAATCGTACCTGTTAGAACTATTTGGAAGTATTTGTGTGAGTAGGATACTCGATACCTACTTCACAAGAAACCAAAAAGACAATTAGTACCTACTTATTAGATAGCTCTGTTTTCACTTATTTAATCGCGTGAAAAGTGGTCGTTGTGTACTGAGAATAAAAACGATATCAAGAAACACCGAAAATGTTCCAAGAATTTCGTAATTCAGCTAGGGTTTTTATGGTAATCGATTTCACCAAATGCTTCGTATATTGTTGTCGGCGTTATAAAGTTTATAATTTATGAGAATACTTAATTGTATTTAATTTAAAATGCCTAAGTAGGTACCTACCATTTTGATTTATTACCTACTTGCATGTTAATTACGTTTTCACATTAAAACATTACGTAATTTGTATGTTACGAGCGTCATTCTTGTGGTGATTCCTACCAAAGACAAAGATAGTATTATCAATCACGGCGTGCATGCTGACTCCTATTTTGTTCTTAAGCTGATTAACTCTTGTCAACGCGTTTCGATTCGATTCGACTTTCTTCAGTCAAGATCCTTCCGGACCCTAGGCACAATAAGCATGATGACAGTAACCAATAATCATTAAAATCACGTCTTCACCTTGTCAAAAAGGAATTCTTTATACAAAATTTTTTACACCGCAACTCACACCAATTAATATCGCCTCGGCCAACGTCGAACATCACAGTCAACAAGGTGTAAATCGAGGACGAGCATGTGAAATCAAATCCATTGAGGAAACCAGTGAAAACAAACGGTTGAATGAATCAAATCCATCAATAAATTGGTTCACTGGGTTAGAGTGGAAAAGGGCGTATTTTCATTACCTAAGTAAGCACGGAGACCACGCGCAGTCCCCGAGTCCCCGTCTCGATCATGATGTAAAAAGCCGCACAACGGTCTTTTTACATCACGATGATGTCAGGGCGAGGCGACGTCGAGATGATATTGATGCTTTTACCTGAGTCAACCTGTTGTATAATAATACAAGTATTAACAAACTTGCTAAAATGTAAATACAGGAACAACGCATTGACTGGCATAGGTACAAAGATTACATAATTTTGCTTTTAGCAAGTAAATAATTTAAAAGTTGTACGTAATGTCTTTGCTTGTAAGTATCAAGCTATTTGGTAACTAACTTTTTTTTTTTTTGGAATATAAATGACAATGTACTGACACAAAAGCGTTTACATTAGGTCAGTAGCGGGTCAGCACTGACTTCGCTACTGACTCAATGTAAATCATATTACTACTAATCATACTTATGCTATGTTTCAAAGCAATGAAATCTACATACCGATGTGGCGCGGCGGGCGAAGGTCCGCCTGCGACACATGAGGTTGTGGGTTCGATTCCCGCCTTGTAACAAATGTTTGTACGATCTGCAAATATTTGTTCTGGGTGTTCTGGGCTATTTCTATGTATAAATGAATAAAAATATCTATCCATGGTATATCAGTCATCTAGTACCCACTTGATCTGCTTAGCTTGGGGCTAGATGATGCTTTGTGGATTGTCCAGCATTAATTATTTATTTACTATGACACCCAATGAAGTACGGAACGTTCCTTTAATCGAAATTTATTGAAGTACCAACCAGCTCACATGAAAAAGGTAATATAACGCGTAAAAAGATAAGACGAGTACCTAAGGTTCTGAATTGAATACTTAATACAATTGCGAATCGATACAGTTAGGAATATGTAGAGTTGGAAATCCGTACGAGTTTGTTTGCGAATTTGCTGGATTGGAATCTGTTAAATTGGGATCTGTAATAAAAAGAGCACCGGTGGTCTAAGTGGTAGTAGTGGCCCCGCTTTCCAATCGAAGTTGGTTCGATCCTGGCCGTGCAACAATGGATTTTTCTGTTCCAAAAATGTATGTGCGCATTGCCAGTGCTGTATGGAGCACTGGCAATGAGCTTGTTGAAGGAATCGTAAAAAAACTATGTCCAAGAACTAAACATTCAAATGAGTGGGTTCACGTAATGGACCCATCACTCTCGACCGAGAGTAAACTAGTGATGATAATGATGATACTTCATGATCGAATCTAAAACGAGAAGATCTACAGAAGAACTATACTGTTATAGCTTAACTTAGGTTTGTACAAATGAAACCAGATATTTATCTAGTCGAATAACATAATAAAATGTAATATTTCTAAATACGTAGAAATACAGACCCAGAACAAAGATTTGCAGATCATGCAAACACTTTGTCTCGCAGCGAGGCGCTAGCGAGCATTTTACCGTTTTTAGTGAAAATTCTTTTGAGCAAATCTAATTGGATCTTGTCTACGCTTAGTTACCTGGCAGTTAAGTATTACACGTACTTGAGTCAATTATAACATAACCTCGACCAACGTGACGTAACGAGATCAACTGATGTGATATAATATCAAAGCATGTCTTACTTTCTACAGAATGCTCTCGATTCACTACAAAATACTCTACCTGTAACAGTGCAGGCTTCGTATGACCTATAGCGTTGGTGGTAATATCGACTGGTGAAAGGCATAGTGCGTGAGATATTGGCATTAACAATGTGTATGATCTGCGAATCCGGTATTTTCATCATCATCATGACAGCCTTCTAATGTTCCCACTGTTAAGACACTGGCCTACTGTAACTCTCGGGCGAGAGTGATTGGGTATTAATCCACCAGGCAGTTCCAATGCGGATTGTTGGATGGCACATGTCTTATGAATTTTTAGTTCTTGGACATGCCGGTTTCCTCACATTTTCCTTCACCGTATGAGATTTTTCGAACAGAAAAATCCATTGGTGCACGACCGGGTGTGAGCCCGCCACCTTAGGATCGAAATGCAGGGTCACTACCGCTAGACCATCGGTGCCATTATTTTAATGCCATGTTACTTAAAACCACGACACATTCCTATTATTGACATTGGGCATAATTTTTTTTTCAATGATTCTGAGACGAAAAATCCATTGCCACACGACTCTTTTGAAACCACGACTTTAGGATTGCAAGGTTCACTGCAATTAAAAATATCCCCATCAAAATGGCAAAAAAATAGTGCATAGGTACTTACATAATATAATAAAATAGATGTTGCAGAACAATAATTGTTTGCAACAAAAGTGCGGAACAAAATGTTCGCAACAATTTTTTCTTGTGAATCCACCGGAACAAATATTTGATAGCAACAGTTACCTCGTATGGAATCGCACCGTCAGTCATTGACTTTGAAGTTCCTCCTACAGTAGCTACATCGTGACATGTTTTATTTGTTTTGAAGAAATTAGAGTAGTTTTAGAAACAACTGAAGCTAATTAAGTAGATACACAACAAACGGTTTGTTAACAGAAAGTAACAAGCTTGTTTACTAATTTACACTCCCAAGAAAAGATTTCTCGCTAGAGTTTGTTGTATATCTTTGTGTAAATCTCTAAGAAAACAAGCTCGGGTGTCAGCGAATCTAATAAATAAAAATATTTTATTTCAGTTATCGCAAGATCCATAAAAAAAATAATTATAGGTACTATAAATAAAACATACAATTATAACCTAAAACAAATATAACTAGCAGTTCTCCGACCAGTAGACCTCGCAAGCACAAACATGTAAAGTGAGCTTAGAAAGTGAGCAACATTGCATTTTGAGGAACTATTTTGCTCATCACGCTGAAGATCCTCATCAGATCTTCACCAAATATTAGACAAATTTAAAGTTAATACTTACCTTTCAAATAAAATAAAATCATCGAAATCAAATCACATTAGGTGGAGATATCCAGTAGCCCCCTTTTTGTCCCTCTTTGGAGAAAGTACGCCTCCTATCAAAAATCCCCGTCGACAATCAAATTCTATAAACCTGTATATCAACTTTCAACCAGATTTTAAAAAAATGCGACATGTTGGCGAGAACACAAGCTGACAACCAAAAGCATTTTTGGCCAATCTCGAAACTAAGACGCTTCGCTCGCTTCGCATGCTCGATCAATAAAAATAAGCAGGTACTGGGGTGAGCAAGCTAGGAAGCAAAGGAAGAATAATGGAAGAAATAGTTTCCTTCATTAGTCACCCTCTGCACAAAGCACTTCCAGAGCGGAGATGAGACGCAACTACCAACTGTCCTCAGGATGCTGTTCTGACTGCCCCGTACTCTGCTCATCAGGGACGCAGTTTTTTTGCGCATAATGGCGTGAAAGCCATCCGTGTGGTGCTGCGCAAACATCCCCGACGCATTACGGAATCGGGGCAGTCCCAACATTATCCTGAAGATATTATTATACTGTATAAGTAGGGCGAGAGCACCGGTGTTGTAGTGGTAGTGACCCCGTCTTCCGACGGGGGCTTGATCCCGGTCGTGCACCAATGGATTTTTCTGTTCAAAAAACGTATGTGCGCAATGCCATTGCTCACATACGGTGAAGGAAAACATCATGAGGAAACCGGCATGTTCAAGAACTGAAAATTCGAAAGACATGTGCCATCCACCAATCCGCATGGGTCCGCGTGGTGGATTATGACCTAATCACTCTGGCCCGAGAGTAGGCCATTGTCCCAACAGTGGGAACATTAGAAGGCTGTTATGATTATACGTAGGGCATCTAGCGATCTCTTAGTATGTCTGACCCAACTGACTAATAAACTAATCATAAAGGCTTCTAGCTAACATCGTTAGGATCGTTTTCGCATTATGCGACACGACAGCCGTGAATTGTTCACCACAATTTTTTATCATAAAACATTGAGAAACGATTGACGAATCACAATATTTTCTCAACTCAATGATACAACGGAGTTTTTTACAGCCTGATTGCTTAATTTAGATGATGCCTCTATTTTAATTGTTTCTCTGTCTTATGTTTTATTAGTAATGACTGTTGGACAAATAAGTGAGACTTTCTGGGAGGGTATGCTATTGATGACGACTGCTGGGGCGCGGCGGGCAAAAGTCCGCCTGCAACGCGGAGGTTTCGAGTTCGATTCCCGTCTCGGGACAGATGTCGATCTGCAAATATTTTTTCCGGGTGTTCAAAGTATTATCTACGCATAATAAAAATATATTAACACCAGTAGTTTTACGAACAATAGACCTCGCTAGCACAAACTTTTAAAAGTAAGCAAGAAAAGCTCTGCTCTCTGAGCTAACACGATTTCTGTACAAAACGCAAAACATCATGTTTTGCCCTTGACCGTTCTAGTTTATGCCATTGCCTAGATAGTAAATTATATGTATAAACTGGTAAACGATTACAATAACAACGAAACAACATTGAATTTCTGATAACCCCAACCTGTCAAAAGCACCCGTCGAAACCAGTTTGATATGCATCGTGCATGTAAAACCTCTTGGGGCATGTGAATGAGAATACAATACAATTATGTCATAGATTTATTTACATAATATTGAAGCACCTTTGTAAAGGGGTTTATTTTAGATATATTAATTATAAGTCTAGGTATTGGTGGCTTTTAACCAGAAATCTAGCCACCTAGCCATAGTACGGTCACTAACAAGCTTCTTATTGCGGGAGGCCGGATATATTCAAAATTCTAAAAAAAAAATTTAATATAAAATTTGTAACGTCTTTCAAGCTAGGAAAATTTACACCAGTTCCAACGCGCCCACGCCGTAAAAGAACTGGCAACACCACCGGCTGTGTTCCTATCGCTTTTATAATCCGGAAAAATGAATATTGCGTTTATACACATGCGTGATTTGTGATTTATGGAATAAAACTATTTAAATCAATAGAAGTAATTTTTAGAAATTCGTGTTTTTGTTTTGTTTCTCTACCCATCTATGAGATGGGTATGAGATGGGTTGAGAAACAAAACGGGTATAAAATGCCTAACACCACAGAACAGATATTAGTGCTTCGTACAGAATGGCCACTCCTTACCTCCCACCGGCCTTACTTACTCCACCCCAGTCGCGAGTTTGCCAGCATCACACGGCACTTTTCGCCGGCACTGAAGCTAAAGGCTATTAGGCAAGCGTTTCTTTTGATTATGCGTAGGTCCAAGCGCGCGCATGCCAGAGCGAGCGAAAGTATGCTATCTCGCTCTTGCTATAATTGGGTGGGGTCAACCATGACACTCACGCATACAACAGCACCGTTTACGTACACAAACTATGCGTGTGGTGATTGCGACGTGTTTGCTTCATACATTTGATTGAGAGTGTCCGGGGTGTGCTAACACCTAGGGCGCATAATTCGCAGTACTGTATCTCCGTCGTCCGTTTGGCAAAAGTTCTTTAACAAGTTCCGGTGTAGATGTTCGAAAGCAGGTGACGTTACTTTCACTACTCTCCGCATGACACTGTACTTGTGATCTAAGAGGTTGGGATATTGCATAACCTGCATACAATATAAATGACGCTCCAAGCTAAGCAGAATAGTCCAACATTATTCATTTATAACTTCTTTCATCAAATCTCGACTACCTTGGTAGCGCGGTCGGCGAATGCCCGGTTGAGATGCGAGAGGTTGTGGGTTCGATTCCCGCTACGGGATAAATGTTTGCTTGCATAAACTGTATCGGCATGAACCCCATTTGATTGGCAACACACTGAAGCTTTATGATGGAGAGGGATCATGATTTAAATAACTAGATCGATGTGGCGCAGCGGGCGCAGGTCCGCCTGCGACGCGGAGGTTGCGGGTTCGATTCCCGCCTCGGGTCAAATGTTTGTACGATCTACAAATATTTGTTCCGGGTGTTCTGGGTATTTTCTATATATAATAAAAAATATCTATCTATGTATTTGTATTGTATTAAGTATATATCAGTCATCTAGTACCCATAATACAGCTCTGTTTAACAGCAGCTTACCTTGGGGCTAGATGATGCTGTGTAGATTGCCCAGCATTATTAAAAAAAAACAACTAGAACTAGAACCCAGCTGAGTTTGTTGCCAGATTATTCTAGGCTGGGGCGCGTGGAACTGGCGTAGATTGACGTTTCAAAGTGATCCTGTCACTGTAATTTTATTGGATAAAAAATTTTGAATTTGCAAATATTTATAAGCGAATTCTTGCTGAGAATCCTACCGATATCACCAGGTACTCAACTCAGCCACTGATTTGGTATTTTATTTTGTGTACTTTTGTACGCGATTCGTAAAAATAAATTACAATAGTGTTTATAAAAGAATCGTTTATTTTGATTAAGTATTCATTTAATATAAAACAAAGTTTAATGTAAAGATACTTAGTTTAACAATTTGTGTCAAAGGTGACACGAAATAAGTATTATTAGAAATCCGTCGCTCGCCATTAAATTTATACTGTGTTTTTTTATTTTTTAGTCGTAACTTTTATTAGGCCTTGTTTATAATCGCTCTAAAACGTCTGTTAGCTAATGTGTCTTTTAGATCTGTCATCGTGTTCATTCATTTTATTTGAAAAAATTAAATTATTTATTTCAATAAAATCACAAGGATCATTTTGAAACGTCTTAAAGCTAGGTGAATTTACGCCAGTTCCACGCGTCCCAGCCTAGAAGAATCTGGCAACAAATTCAGCTGGATTCTAGTTCTAGTTGTTTTTTTTAATAATGCTGGACAATCTACACAGCATCATCTAGCCCCAAGCTGGGTTCCTAGCTTTTTTTGATGATCCCTCTTCATCATAAAGCTTCAGTGTGGTGCCAATCGAACTAGGTGAGGCTCATGCCAAGAATATGGTACACAACACCCACTTGATGGTAAGCGGTTACCGTAGCCTATGTACGCTTGCAACATCAGAGATGACTTGCGCGTTGACACCTTGAGACGCAGATATAAAGTCTCATGTGCCTGTAATTTCATCGGAAACCATATATACCCTTCGGACCACAGCAATGCGTGCATTGCTGCTTGGTGGCCGAAATAGGTGTATAACAAAAAACAACAAAAAGTAGAGAAAAAAAAAATTTAAAAGGTAAAATACGGATGTACTAAAAACTAAATACAATATTTAAATAAATAATTAAAATTAATCACGTCGAATGAAGCCGTTCACTTAATTTTGATCAAACTTCACTTGATTATTTTACGTAATTTTATTTTACATGTCATTATAAATAGTAATTATAATGGTCATGTGAACGTACTTGTGTTTTAAAGTAGGTAAGATATAATTTATTTTCAGTTGGTTTGACTTTTTGGGTACCGCGGGAGACCTTATAAATCGGTACGAAAAGGAGAATTTAACAAAAATTGAAATTTATCTCAATACTAAAGAAATTATAATATTTCACGAAAGTAAAATAAAATGGCAAAAATATAAAATTAAGAACATTTTGATTCCAGTTACTTTGTTTTAAAAACTTTTATTATATAAGATGGCGTTGTTTTGAAGTAATTTAATACATAAATGGCACACTTCCACTTTCTGGCAAGTTCTGTTTAAAATAAAGATAGGTTCTATTTAAAAAAGAATGTTAAAACACAAAAACTTAAAGTTTATTAGGCCGTTTTCATAACCATACCTAAAACTCTGTTATTTAAATGAACCTTAAATAATAAATAAATAAATAATGCTGGACAATCCACACAGCATCATCTAGCCCCAAAGTAAGCTGCTGTTAAACAGAGCTGTATTATGGGTACTAGATGACTGATATATATTTAATACAATACAATACATAGATAGATATTTTTTATTATATATAGAAAATACCCAGAACGCCCGGAACAAATATTTGTAGATCGTACAAATATTTGTCCCGAGGCGGGAATCGAACCCGCAACCTCTGCGTCGCAGGCGGACCTGCGCCCGCTGCGCCACATCGGTCGTCAAACCTTCGTCTTTGTTTATTGACTTAATAACGACAAGAAAATACATTACTTAGCAAGCCGCTGAAATAACAGTTTTTTTTCGTATATTTTAAGTTTTCACCTAGTTCGATTGGCACCACACTGAAGCTTTATGATGAAGTTTATTGCCAGATTCTTCTAGGATGGGGCGCGTGGAACTGGCATAAATTCACCTAGCTTTAAGACGTTTCAAAATGATCCTTGTGATATGATTGAATAAAGATATTTTTTACTTTACTTTACTTTTCGAATGGTTTCAATGTTGCTTAAATATTCTCAAAAAAGCTGTCTTGTTAGGTTTATTACATGCAAAACGCCTGACTACGTCCACCGCTGTTTTGATTAACAAAATTACGCGCGTCCTACCTACCCCGTACCCTTAGTGGTTTCAATGGACAGTCGCAAGTCAACGACAGGGCAAACAGCAACTCACGCGCAGTTCTCTTAAGAGCGGGCGGGGCGAGAGCGCGTACACTGTGATCACTGTGATTGTGAACTTCAAGTGTTTATTTTGAATGGTGAGTCTTATTTTTTATTTCATTTATTCATTGCTCACTGTACATTTGGTTCCATAATGTGTTAAATACATTTTATCTAATGATAAGTATATGAACCCTGAAGGGCGCTAAAACATATGAATAAAATTTTAAAATTACCTATAATATTTAGTTATATAATACATTTATTTTATTTTTTTAACCGATGAAGAACGGAGACGTTTCGTTTTCAAGAAAATGTTTTTTTTGTATGACTACGCGTAATTTTTCTCTTTTAAATTGGCAGATATTTCACACAGCGTTATTAAGCTTCAGCTTTACTCCACATTATCAAACTCAAATTAATTAAGCAAATCATTAACAATATAAACACTTTACTTGGAATCTAAAACACAAACGCTTAAAAGCCAGTCAAAATAATCAAACAATTTTATTGTGTTAGAATTTTCTAGGAGAACTTGCAGAACAAAATATAGTATTTTCAAAGAATTCTTCTTATATAATTTTGCTCCCGAGAAAATCCTTACTTTCTCAGCACTTCATTTTATTTTATATAAAATAATAAGCTCAAATCCACAAATAATAAAATATTATGCTCTACATTTTATACCTGAACTCAAGAAACTAAAGAAAATAAATAAAATGCTGCGTTCCATTCAAAAAGAAGTTTTCCGTGTGAGTTGACGAACTAATTTATAAATTGTATTATTTCTTGAATAAAGATAATATATGATATTTTATATACTATTTATAGCATGAAGCTCTATTCACAATAATTTTAAATACAAGTATTCAGTATTTTTTATCACATTGAAAATGTAAACAGAGACTTACATAACCAAACATAAAATTGTGTTAATCAAATCATGTTTGTATTCTTACAAAATTATCTTCCGCGCGTTTTATAGCTTGAAGTTGTGTTCACGATAACTAATTATAAACTATAGGACGCTTGTTCGATTGGAATCGAACACATTTTAACTCATGTTCATTTTATACCTGGTGGTAGGACTCTTCAGCAAGAGTCAGTCTTGGTGGGTACCACCGCAGTGTCAGATATTCTACCTTCAAGCAGTAGTGTGCAAGCATTATTGTGTTTAGGTTTGTAGGTTTGAAGGGCACTTTAGCAAATGAAATCACTGGGCGAAAAAGACTTAACAACAATGTCTCGGGGTGATAAGCGCAGTGCAGTGCCACGCAAACACTTAAAAACTTTAAGCTTTGGGTGGCACTGCATTTGTTATAGTCAGGCGTGGTGCTTAACTTCAGGCGGGCGTCTTAATTGACATAGATAAACTTTTTGCCGCTTTTTGTCTTTAAAGACATTTTGACACCTGCACATTCCAACCATTGAACATCTTCTTACGTTAACTACCCAGTCCCTGAATATTTTATTTTAAGCTGTATGTAGATTCGGCTCTTTAGTAAACTCATCCCGCTCGAACTTATCCCGCGGGATCAGTTGACCTAATGAATATTTTTAATCGGGCAACTGATCCCGTTGATAAAATTAGAGACATGTAAAAAAGTGTTTCAGGACTTAGCTTGACAGTAGCTTCCTCAAAACAAATGCAAGAGAACGGCTTAACTAGAGTCACCTTACGGCTTTGCGTAGCAGTGTCAGCTTTAGGTGTCAGATAGAACTAGGGCAAATAGAAAACAAAGCAATTGTTTCAGAAAAATGAGCATTAAATATTACCGTTTGCGCTAAACTTGTCAGATGATCAGACAACTCTACAAAAAGTAAGTTGGTATGAGTAATTGCACAACAAGTCAGCCTAGTGGCAGAGTTTTTAGGCCGCCTGAAGGCCTCTGTCATGGCCTAACCAACCTAAAAAAACATGAAACGTAAACAAAACGTCGGGATACCGAAACAGTAATTTTTTTTTATCCTGTATTATCTCACTGCTGTGCAAAGGTCTCCCCCATATCTTTCCACATTTCACGGTCATCCGCCATTTCCCACCAGTCTGTTTGAAAGGTGTCGATGTCGTATTTTATTTTATTTTTATTTATTTTATTGGTAAACTAGCTTCTCCTGTGGCTTCGTTTGCGTGGTTATCGCATAGACTCGCAGTACTAGCGAGCAAATTATAACAGTTAACGGGAGTCGAGACCGACAAAGATTGGGTTTTCAAGAGCAAAGTCACGTGCTAGAACTACTATACAAACCACAGCTACTGGTTACAGGCTCTATTTTTGGTAAAATTGTCATTCATCAATTATTGCCGCTTGCGTCAAATAAATCTCAATGTTGTCAAGAGGAAAGATATGTATTTTCGTTTGTTACGAATAAACTCAAAAATGATTTTAAACATTATTTTACCATTAGAATGCTACATTATCCTTGAGTATCAATGCTGTGTTTATTACTAGCGACCCGTTCAGGCTTCGCACGGCCGCGGTTTCAATGCACCCGCGCGAAGATGGGACGAACTACTAGTATTTAATTATGTAGAGGAAAGATTTGTATTTTTGTATTTTTGTTCGTTACGAATAAACTCAAAAACGACTGCCCCCCCCCTACCATGAACTCTTAGAGCGATTCAAATTAGGACCTAAACTAAATTGTAAAAAAATTTTGTATCATGAATTCAATAATTGTTAATTTCACGGTACAAAATTTTTTGACAATTCAGTTTAGGTCCTAATTTGAATCGCTTTAAGAGTTCATGGTATGGGGGCTGATCCGATTTCAAAAATTCTTTCACCATTAGAATGCTACATTATCCCTGAGTAACATAGGTTATGTTTGTTACCAGTGACCCGCCCTGGCTTCGCACCCACGAAGCTGGGACGGACTGCTAGTAGTGAATATAGGCGAGCGGAATTTAAGAGAAACTAATAATTTCACTTTGACGAAACGATCTATCTATAAGCTTTATGTCTGTGTTTGATGTCATTTGAAACGTTTCAAATGAGTCCGTGATGGATTTGAATAGATCTAACAATCTAGCTAAACATTTACATGAGGTGAAAGTCCCTTTTGAAATAGCAAGTACCTACTGGTTTGTATGGTCCTACCTAAGCCTTTGCTATTGCATTTACAGTACCTACATATTCTGTGTCTGGCCTTACAGTCTCGTATCAAAAGCCTGAATTCCTACCCTGGGGACTTATTCGCTATGACATAGGAGATTCCTTACCAATAGCGTGTAACTTAGTAACGTGTTCTATACGTGCCATGGTGTGCAATTGTAAAATAGTTTTCCGTACCAGTGTTGTTTCAATAGCGATAGTTCCGCTATCGATAGGTTGACTTTGAAAAACAGTCAGACGAGCCCTAAAACTGCTCGCGTTTGGTCATAGCAAATAAGGCTCCTGTTCTAATTTCTAAAAAACGTTTACGTACTACGTAAGGTGATATCAGACGGGTCACTCGAATGAATGTTCACTTGAGTGAATGCTTCATTATTCTCTCATTCCATGTTCACACGGCTTAGCTGGAAAGACCTAGAAAAGAACACTCACTATTTTTTTAAAAACATTTAGAAAAAAACTTATAAGAGTAAACTAGTAGTAAACTTCTCTGTGATAGAGCTCGTCCGGGGAAGGACTACCACCATACCTATTTCTGCCGCCAAGCAGTAATGCTCGCATTGCTGTGTTCCGGTGTGAAGGGTATGGTTTCCGGTGAAATTACTGGCACATGAGACTTACCATCTAACGTCTCATTGTGGTAACACGCAAGTGATATCTATGATGTTGCATGCGTACATAGGCTACGGTAACCGCTGACCGTCAAGTGGGCCGTACGCTTGGTTACCACTTTAGTAGTATAAAAAAAAAACTTAAATTACTATTCAGATTGTAATTTTTTTGTTAATTCGGAGTGGGAGTGAAAGATGCAAATGAAAATATCCTTATCTTTAGTATTCCCTTAGTGTGATGGTTAACACTATAAAAACAAAAATAACCAACTGTTGGATATCGGTTCATTAGTGAATTAATCCGGCACTTTTGTTTCATTTAGTGTTCAAATGTTTCATTTTTTTTTTTTTTAATACAACTGAAGTGGCAACCAAGCGTACGGCCCACAAGATGGTAAGCGGTTACCGCAGCCTATGGACGCTTGCTATACCAGAGGTATCACTCGCGGGCTGCCACCTTGAGGCTGAGATCGAAAGCCTCATGTGCCAGTAATTTCACCGGAAACCACACCCTTCACACCGGAACACAGCAATGCGAGCATTACTGCTTGGCGGCAGAAATAAGTAATTTTCTCATTGAAAATTTCAATTCAACATTGACTGAAAGCGACTTTGTTTCATACTAAAAGAAACGTTTCATTTAGAGTGAAAGGTGCCGAATGAAAGACGTAAATGACCCATAAGAGTGCTTAGCACGAAAAACTCGTTTGACAGTCGTAAACGTAAACGTATCGTCCAGCTGTCAATTTGTATGTATTCTGGTAGTTCATTTAACGCACTGAAGGGGCGCTGTTAAAGATACTATACAAATGGACAGCTGAACGATACGTTTACATTTACGATTGTCAAACGCGTTTTTTTTTTTTTTTTTTTTTTATACTACTAAAGTGGTAACCAAGCGTACGGCCCACTTGATGGTCAGCAGTTACCGTAACCTATGTACGCATGCAACATCATAGATATCACTTGTGTGTTACCACCCTGAGACGTTAGATGGTTAGTCTCATGTGCCTGTAATTTCACCGGAAACCATACCCTTCAAACCGGAACACAGCAATGCGAGCATTACTGCTTGGCGGCAGAAATAGGTATGGTGGTAGTCCTTCCCCGGACGAGCTCTATCACAAAGAACTCTACTACTCTTAGAGTTTTTTGTACTAAGCCTTCAGAGCCCAATTGCATAATAAAGTACAAGTTAATAATATGAGTGATTATCCATACAAAATCACTAACTCGTATTTTATTATGCAATAGGCCCCTGATGGGTCATTTTTCTTTCATTTTCGTCTTTCATTCGGCACCTTTCACTCTAGATGAAACGTTTCTTTTAGTATGAAACAAAGTCGCTTTCCGCTGCCCTTTTCTAGTCCCTAGTATGTACATTTAGATATTTTAAACTACGCAATGTAATAATTCCGTTTTCGCAAAAGAATATTAATTCAACAGAAAGGTTTTTACGCTATTTGTAAGGTCGCTAGCTGTATATAACAGCTTATACCCTAGATTAATGCAAAGGCAGTTTTATTGATAAGTGAGTATCTTTATATATAAATAAAATAAATAAATAATGCTGGGCAATCCACACAGCATCATTTAGCCCCAAGGTAAGCTGCTGTTAAACAGAGCTGTGTTATGGGTACTAGATGGCTAATTTATACTTAATACAATACAATACATAGATAGATATTTTTTATTATATATAGAACCCAGAACACCTGGAACAAATATTTGCAGATCGTACAAACATTTGACCCGAGGTGAGAATCGAACCCGCAACCTCCGCGTCGCAGGCGGACCTGCGCCCGCTGCGCCACATCGGTCGTCGTATATATCAAACTTGCGAATAGTCCTGGCCTCCCTGGCTTCGAACGGCTTCGAATGAGAGCATTACTGCCTCAAAGCAGTAATGCTCGCATTGCTGTGTTCCGGTGTGAAGGGTATGGTTTCCGGTGAAATTACTGGCACATGAGACTTTCGATCTATGCTTCAAGGTGGCAACCCGCGAGTGATAACTCTGGTATTGCAAGCATCCATAGGCTGCGGTAATCGCTTACCATCTTGTGGGCAGATTGAGAATTCGACAATTAGTGATCAGTTTAAATAGTTAGTCCAAGATTCCTAAAATTTTGTTGTGTGGTACCTACAGTAGTTTTGGAGTTAGGTTTAAGAAAAATCGACATACAATCAAAGTCATGAGAAATAAATAAAATTTGCTACTTTGTTTTGTATCTATTTACATTAGTTTTGATAAAAAAAAACCTACTTACCAGTAATTTTATTATAATATAATTATATTATTATAATATTTCTTGTTTAAATTCAAGATTAAACTTCAAACTTCCTGCTCGTAAAGTATTAGGTAAAGGTTATCGTAAAAATAAACATTAATTTTGACGATATATTATTTTACAAAGCATTAAAATGCATAATATTATAAATTTACCTATCTTTTATTGTAATTTGAATAAAATAATCATTTACTGAAATTCCCACGGTTGTTTGCATTATTTAATGTAATATAATTTTAAATTTTTGTCTACAATATTAAACGTATGTCATGCATGAAACGAATCAAGCACCCTCTAAGGCTGCGTTTTCACCAGAGATGTGCGAGGATGTGTAGCCAGGAATGTTTTTTAGGACCAATAGAATCACTTCATTAAAGCTGGGCAGAGCGAGGCTAGGTGAATGAAGTGATTCTATTGGTTACCCACGAGTGTAGACATGTAGATACTAAAAAAAAAAGCCTGAAGTAAGTAAGTAAGTAATGTTTATTTGAAGTCTTACCAAACCTTCCGCATCCGCGACTATGTTCACGTGAAACTCGGGAACCGTTTTTTATCCTTTATCCTAGAAAAAAAAATTAAAACATAGATATATATAGACCGGGAATACCCGGTGATTATCTATCTGTTTTTTTTTTATACCACTAAAGCGGCAACCAAGTGTACGGCCCACTTGATGGTCAGCGGTTACCGTAGCCTATGTACGCATGCAACATTATAATATTACTTGAGTGTCCACTCTGAGACGTTAGATGGAAATTCTCACGTGCCTTAATTTCACCGGAAACCAAACCCTTCGAACCGGAACCAGCAATGCGAGCATAATGCTTGGCGGCAGAAATAGGTATAGTGGTAGTCCTTCCCCGGACGAGCTCTACCACAAAGAACTCTAACTCTTGACTTCAGCCTAATCGATTTAATGGTTGTGTGGATAGATTAACATCCAAACATTATTACAAACACACAAACTTTCGCATTTATAATATTAGTGTGATGTGGCAGTGTGTTTATTTGAGAGCAAAAATTATATTAATTTTTTTTATATATTAATTAATAAAATTATTTTAATAAAAAAACTAATTAATTTTATGAAATTTAATTTATAAAAATTTAATTATAATTATTATGAAATTTAAATTTAAAACTAGGATTAGATACCCTATTATTTTAAAATTTATTATGTAAATATTTATTGAAACTTAAATAATTTGGCGGTATTTTAGTTTCAGCCTTGGAAATATGAAGGCTCATTATTATAATGGTGAATGCTCAAGTACTCAATCTTACCGTAAAGTCGGTCAACAGAACGTTATACAGCGTAAGATGAATGTTACTTAATACTACAAGAACGGTACGTGATTCAACATCCGACTCTCTCCCTCGCACCGCTGTTTTGTGTATCTCTCTTCTCTTTCTACACTTTCTCTCGTTATGGGAAGTGCGGACATAGCTGCAATAGATGACCACTGTTTATTTAACTTCAACTTTGAGGTGATGCCTTTGGGCTGTATTTGTACCTATTAATAGAAAGTTAAATTATTGAATGTATGTTATGATTTGATATGCTTTTTCCGTTTTGACAAGTATTATTTGCAAAAATATGTTTTATAAATAAATACCTAATGACAATACACACAGCACCATCAAGCCCCAAGATAAGTTTGTAGTATGGGAACTAGATTTAGATGATTGATATACCAACTTATTGTTGGAAACATTAACAATAATACCTAATCTAATAATAATTTTAAGAGTAGTAGAGTTCTCTGTGATAGAGATCGTCCTGGGAAGGACTACCATCATACCTATTTCTGCCGCCAAGCAGTAATGCTCGCATTGCTGTGTTCCGGTGTGAAGGGTATGGTTTCCGGTGAAATTACTGGCACATGAGGCTTTCGATCTTAGCCTCAAGGTGGCAACCCGCGAGTGATACCTCTGGTATTGCAAGCGTCCATAGGCTGCGGTAACCACTTACCATCTTGTGGGCCGTACGCTTGGTTGCCACTTCAGTTGTATAAAAAAATAATAATAATAATAATCTCATTCCACTAAACTTGGTTTGCAACTATACCTAATACATTCGTTCTTCCTCTTTCCAATAAACTAAGACACTTTTTTTGCATTTTATAATTTAGAAAATTCGTAGTTGCCCCAAACGCAGTCCCAGGACCTAATTCCTTCACTTATTACAATACAATACATAGATATATATTTTTTAATATACCTACATAGAAAATACCCAGAACACCCGGAACAAAATTTGTAGTTCGTACAAACATTTGTTCCAAGGCGTTAAAGTTGCACTGCGCACGCTATCCTGAGACAAAGTTGCAAGGCGAGTCCAGCCTAAACTCTTATAGCGATTCAAATGAAGACCTAAACTAAATTGTCAAAAAATTTAATACCATGACATGATTGCTTTGACTATATACATGAGAAATCTTTGCATGATTGTCTAATTGATATCATGATACATCATATCATGATGGGGGCTGAGGTCTCTTTTGCTTACAATCATCAAAAATAACATAATAAAAAAAAATAAGTTAATGTTACCTAATGTAATGTAAATCTTACCTAATGTTTGATCGTTCATTATAAAATCGTTGCGTTAATGACTGACTGACTGACACACTGACTCCGAAAAATACTGCAAAGATTATCTCAGCGATTCAATTCGCTCACACAACATCGGAGCTATTTATGATAATTATATTTTGTTTCAGATTGGAACGTAATATAGGATGGCGAATTTAATAGTCAATTCAACGCAAAGTATACTGAAAGGAACCTATGATTACTATTTATGGACCCTGTCGTTGTCAGGTGAGAGCACAAAATATATTTTTTAAAACATACTGTGGCGTTTGCTGATTAAATGTATCGTACGACGCGTCATCGAGTTGCTTCGCTCTTGCGCGTGCCTGTAAATAAGTAAGTATGAGTCAGTGGCCAACTCTGGTGACAGAGTTTATAGGCCGCCCGAAGGCCTCCGCGTGCCTGTGATTCATTCGGTCGGCGCCGAGCAAGCTAGACGATCGGGTGCACGTGTTTGTAACAAAAAACAATAATAATTGTTTATATTGAAGCCGTTCTACCCTGCAGGATACTGTTAGAACCTCACATTCAATAGAACATCATCAAGCAAGTATCATCTTGATCAGCCTTTTGAAGTTTCCACTGCTGGTTTATTCGTGATTGAGGGTCATAAATTCATAATCTACATCGTAAACTGACCCAATGTAGTAATGAAAATGTGTTTCGAGTTATACTTTTCGGAAATGCAGGTTTCCTTACGATGTTTTTCTTCATCGTGCAATCCTGTACTTACCTTTAAAGGCAATCACATGACAGCTTTGTAATGTTCCCACAGCTGGGACACTAGTCTACTCTCGAGCGAGATATATAGCCACCTCGTGATAATGAATCACACTCTGTCTGTTTCTCCGGGTCACTATCATTTGATCCCGCAAGTTAGATCTTACTTAATATTTTTTTATAATTTGAACCCAAAAATATTTAGCAAGAATAACCATTTGATCCCACTTCCGGACCACTATAATTTAAGAGTCTTTAAAGCTAGAGTGAATAGGTTCTTTCTAGACAAGCGTGCTTCATCATCGACCACACCATTACTTACCGGTTTATTCGCTATGACCAAACGCGGGCTGGTTACGATATCTGCGTGGAATTGTTGTCGACGAGCCACGTTTTAGGGCTCGTCTGACTGTTTTTCAACGTCAACCTATCGATAGCAAAACTATCTCCATTGAAACAACACAGATACGGAAAACTATTTTACAATTTCACACCATGATGAGAACACGTTACTAAGTTACACGTTATTGGTAAGGAATCTCCTATGTCATAGCGAATAAGCCCCCAGGTGAGGTGGTGGTTAAACGCTTGTCTATATCCAGTTAAAAATAAAAAAATACTAATCTGATATTGATTTTTATTTCTTTTAGATACCAGAACAAAAGGATGGCCTTTAGTCGACTCGCCACTTCCTACATTACTTTACACAATAGCCTACCTCTTCCTGGTATGGATAGGTCCTAAGATCATGAATGGCCGAAGACCATTCCAATTAAATTGGCTCCTAGTTCCCTACAACTTGTTCATGGCCGGACTGAACGCGTACATAGCTGTGAGGTGAGGTGATAAGGGTAGAGATAAATAGATCTAAGGTAATAAGCTGTGTATGACTTCGGTGGTGTAGTGGACGAGTGCTAGGTTGAGAAGTTTTTTTTTTTTTTTTTTGCAACTGAAGTGGCAACCAAGCGTACGGCCCACAATATGGTAAGCGGTTACCGCAGCCTATGGACGCTTGCAATACCAGAGGTATCACTTGCGGGTTGCCACCTTGAGGCTAAGATCGAAAGCCTCATGTGCCAGTAATTTCACCGGAAACCATACCCTTCAAGTAAGTAAGTATGTTGCAGGTTCGATTCCCGCTGCGGAACAAATGTTCATGACTACCATATATTCGTTCCGGGTCTGGGTATTTCTTATCTCTCTCTTTCTATCAGCTATTTGGTTTCCTTAATACAAGTTTTGTTTAGTTTGAAACTATGTAAAAACATCAGCCAATAAACAATAATAAAATTTTTAGGTTTTATTAAGCACTTATGTTTCAGATTACTAACAGCATCGTTCAGACTACGATACAGCTACATATGCGAGCCCTGCCGGGAGAAATATGATCCTGATGAGCTTCAAGTGAGTATTCTACTGGTTATTTCTTAGTCGCTATGTTGTTTCATGTCAGTAAAGTAACGAGACGGACAAGCTGTTTGCCTAATGAAAAACAGCATGTACATCACATAACAAGCATAATAATTGCAATGCCATCCAAAGCTTGAAGCTTTTAAGCTCTTTACAGCGTTCATCAGTAGTAGTTACTAAATATAAATTATGTAGTAGCTTTCGCCCAGCTTTTCGTTACAGTGCGTTTCAAATCTTAACACTTAAATGCTTGCACAATTGATTGGAGGCACTAGTGTTGTACCCAACCCACCTAGACGGTTATAAGTTTACACATAAGTACCTTTCTAGTAATTATAATGTACCTAAGAGACCACAGATAAGAGGGGACTCTACTCACTCAGGTTATTAAAACTTAACTGAAGAACCCCAAACCCTGTGATATTTAGAAAATGTAATTTAAATAAAACATATATTGATTGATTTTTCATTTTTTTTTAAAGACGGACTCATTTTTACGGGGCAAAGACACAAAAAAAATTAAGTACAATACCTATATCAATTTAATTTACCATTTAGTCTTAAAATATCGTCCGGGGTAATTTAGATTGGGTCGTCGGTTCAAAGATACTAAGAAAATCAATTGGTATTACTGACTGATCAAAGCAAAACCAATTCGTATTTCTCAATATTTGATACTGTTTTAGTTGAAATTCCCTTGAGAGTTGAAAGAATTTGTGATATTATAGATATGATGTGAGTTGGTTACGAAAATTAACCACGTTTCATTTTACCTTTGTTTTTCTTTCACTTAAAAAACTCTCGGTGATAAAAGCATTTTTTATCGTTTATCAGCTTGTTTATCGCTTTTATTATATCTACTAATATTATAAAGAAGAAAGATTAGTATTTTTGTTTGTTATGAATAAACGTAAAAAGTGATGGTCCGATTTCAAAAATTCTTTTAACATTCGAATGCTACATTATCCCTGGGTAACATAGGCTAGGCGAAGCTGGGATGGACTGCTAGTATTTAATAAAATTTGTACTTTTCATTTTCGATTCAAGAAGAGACAGCATGCATCCACCAGAACCTGTAGACTTAGAATTAGAATTCCCTGTGTCATAAATATCAGAAGCCACGAGTGCCATGGTATGAATAACACTCCGGGTGTTGTGATACCATAAATATTTGAATAAACTTGAATATAATAAACTCAACAATAAAACATTTGTCTCTCAGCGAGAACCTGCAATCTTTCGATTCGTAACTGGGCACTGCACTTATCCACCGTGCCACCGAGGCAGAAGCATTTTCTACTCATATTCTTATGTTTTTGAATCGAGGCAGTAAGCCCTCAAAACTTCTTGAATATTGATTTGTTGCAGATAGCAGACGCGGTATGGTGGTACTACTTCTCGAAGCTTCTAGAGTTCTGCGACACGTTCTTCTTCATTCTGCGGAAGAAGGAAGAACAGCTGACGTTCCTCCACGTGTACCACCACTCGACTATGTTTAGCTTCTGGTGGATCGGCATCAAGTGGGTGCCTAGCGGGTCAAGTAAGTTAAAAAATAATAGAATATACTTCGAGTATTCTTAATGTCTTTGAGAATATAATAGAATAAATGTCTTTAGTTAGGGTCAGGTGATTCAAATAGGTTCAACTTCGTACCTGATTTTTATTAACAAATTAAAATTATGTACATAATTACTTACCTACAAAATATAATATACAAAATACCTACATATAAAACAGTTGAGCCATCTAAAAACCGTAAAGTTGTGGGTAAAAAGGGTCACTTGATTCTAATGTTATGGGTCGAACGGAGCAAAATACCTATTGGCTGGCACAGGTATTGGGTAGAAAATTGTTGGGTCAAACGGGTAAGCTCTTATTGGCAGCTTCACAAGAGGGTGAGTATATTATGAAATATCCAATAAAAAGATGTTTAGCTTGAATGGCGCAATCAGTATGAAACCCAGAGGATTGCAATCTGGAGTTCACTGCAGATGATTGCATTTTGACGGAGAAAACTGTGTTAGAGTATAGTTCTCTCGGTGGATCTAGGCTTCTGTGAAGTTAGCCGTTTTGATGCGCAATGGAGCTTTTTCTAACTAAATTATCTTTGCGCATCACAAACGGCTAACTTCACGGAAGCCTACATCCACCGAGAGAACTATTTTCACAATACTTGATATTTTTTGTTATAAATTAACTTGTAACTACATACAGTCAAAGTTAAACACAGTTTGAGTATTTACAATAACTGATTTTTAGTTTATGATAGACTAATAAGTATTAAGTTATAAAATCGTTCTAGAACCAAAATATGTAGATAATATTTAGTGGTCTAGTTTTTTGAAAATAAGCAATTACTTTTTTCTCTAATTCCGGCCGTCAGAAGTGCTACGTTGAAGCGCATTCGAATTTCCAGATTATCGTTTGAAATAAAGAAGTCCAAGTCGAAGTAATTAATGCTAAGGCCCCACTTTTCCTTTATGATAATAAATTAATGTGAGGACGTGTTGGTATGAGTCGTGTTCAAAATTTATTCAAAATTATTCAGAGATCTCTCTTGGCGCATTGTTATTTTAGTCGTGGTTAATATTCAAATTCTATTCTATGATAAATCTGTGCAATTATGAATAGCTGCTATAATCAAAACTCGCTAAAAATTCAATAAATGCTAGTTAAAAAATAGATCTATTTACGGCTGCCTGCTTAACAAATACCAGTAAATATATGGTATTTTATATTAGTGCATAATATTCAAGGAGTATGTTTTACACAAAAAAAAATTACCTTTTTTTAACATGTTGTCTAGAAATCTCGAGTAATTCGATTACGTTTTTCTGGGCAATTATTACTTGTCCTTAGTGAAAATAGCTTAATAATAATATGGGGACAAGAGGGAAGTTATTTTTTGAGATCCCACTGTCCCCATTAATGGGGTCAATATTATGGGGATATCGGGAATCCACATATTCGAGCACGCCCGTCCCGAAGCGGTTTTGGGGCAATTTTACATTTTTTCTGGGTTCTTGAAAAGTGAAAATACTATAAAAAAAAAAACAAAGAGTTCGATAGAAATAAAATGTGAAAAATAGCTGTTTTGAGCATGTTTTAATTTGGATCAATGGTTTACAGACAATGTCCAAAGCACCCTAACTTTAATAGTATAAATAAAAAAAAATATCACACCACCATGCATAAAAAAATAAACAATTACGATTAAAAATGTCACCATAAATACTTAAATAAAAATATAATTGAACTAAATTACTATGTTCGTTCATTAGTTCATATGAGTCAGTGGCCAACTCTGGTGATAGAGTTTCTAGGCTGCCCGAAGGCCTTTGTCATGGCCTAACAACTCTGAAAAAGCCGGGACCGACTGCCTAACGTGCCCTCCGAAGCACGGGAGAACTCAATTGAAATTGCCACTGGCGGTCACCCATCCAAATGTTGATCCCGCGAAACAGTGCTTAACTTCGTTGATCTGTTAAGAACAACTTAGCCAGCTATGTTAAAAAGTCAAGTCATGTTACAGCGTTCCTGCCAGCGATGGTGAACAGTGGCATCCACGTGCTGATGTACACATACTACGGACTCTCTGTCCTGGGGCCCGCAGTCAACAAGTACCTCTGGTGGAAGAAATACCTCACAATCTTGCAGCTGGTAAGTCAATGACACGAAAAAAGCGAAATAAGCATGAACAATAAATATGATGTAAGTATTTATTGTTCATGCCAAGCTTTTGACGTAGTATATAGTTCTCACGACGGATCTCGGCCGTCGTGAAGTTAGCCGTTTTGATGCGCAATGGAGCTTTTTCAAACTAAATTGGTTTTGCGCATCACAAACGGCTAACTTCACGAAAACCTAGATCCGCTGTGCGATTTATACTAATATCTGCTCTGTGCTTTTGATTTAATTTATGTCTTTTCTATCTACGAGTACTAATCTAACCAATAAAAAACTCGAGTGAAACCGCGCGAAACAGCTAGTAGAGATTTATTTAATTATTCATATATTTTAGGAAAACCATCGGCACAAAATACATTTAGGTTGGATTCGACCAAACTCGAATAAGCACTATTCTCCGAGTAAATCGTAGTTATTCGCGAGTAAACTGACAGATTACTTGGATTGGACATTTTCTTATTCCACGGAATAAGAATTTGAATCGAAGCACCGACTCTCGAACCGCGCTGAGCGCTTATGGAGGGAGAACGTATCGCTCCTCGTCGCGCGCACTATCACTTATACTATATATAGATACATTCAGGCGAACTTCATGAATTATATCGCTAAATCTTGGAAAGGCCTCTTAAACTGTATTTGCAGTCATTGTTATTGTTTACAAACCAAATCCTGAAGTTTTAATTCAATCTTTAATCTCAAAACACAGGGTTGAAATTGCTTTGCCGTAGCACGCAAAGTAGACGCAAATGCGTGTGGCTCGCGTGTTCTGTATCAATAAAATATGATTTTACGTGTAAGAAGGCTTTGGCTTACTTTCATTGTTTTGCCTGATTTCGTAACTAAGTATTTGTTACTTTGAGCTTTATTTATGAAACGGTTGTATATGCCCCAGTTAGAAAACAAATGAAACTTTTGTGTTTTATTTTTCAATAAATAACTAGACGCCTTCAAGCAGGGGGGCGATTCTCGTGCATAGATAAATGGTCACATGTGATATTTATATCGTCAAAACTGTCAAAAGTTCTGTACATTTTTGACCGTTTTGAGAATCGAAGAAATTCGAGAATCGCTATCCAGAATTATCAGAATAAAGAATAATCAAATTTATTTGTAAATATTTATGTTTACGTCAGGTAATTATAATTGTTGTGCATTTAGCTAATTAGCATTTTGAATGTTTATTTTATAAATTGTTATAATTACATACCGTTGGTGATCAAATAAAAAAAAAAAGTGTACTGTCAACCGTAGGAGATTGACTTCTAAGAGTGTCGACTCTCCTGTTAAATAATTGAGTGACCTACTTTTAAATTATACTTCATTCATCCACTAATACATTTTCTAAGAATACTTTTTTTAAAATTCTATAGAGTCTTCATTATGGTTAAAATTTCTGTCGAGTTAGTGGGCTTGAGTTCACCTAAATTTAGGACGTTTCAAAGTGATCCTTGTGATTTTAATGAATAAAAATATTTTGTATTTATACGTTATTGCTTAGTTTGGGACTAGATGTCGCTGTACCAAAATGTCCGCCATTATTATTATAAATTCACCTATGTTTATATTTTTCATTTTTATTTAAAATTTTCGCACACAGAGTATAAAATAATGCCCATTTTCTATCTGCCAATCTCAATAATAAATTGGCGTGCTTATAATAAAAAAATCGTTGTGAGTACTTACAAAAATAACACTAACACTAAAAATTTTACAATTATTCGACGACCGATGTGGCGCGGCGGGCGAAGGTCCGCTTGCGACGCAGAGGTTGCGGGTTCGATTCCCGCCTCGGAACAAATGTTTGTGCGATCTACAAATATTTGTTCCGGGTGCTCTGGGTATTTTCTATGTATAATAAATATCTATGTATTGTATTGTATTAAGTATATCAGTCATCTAGTACCCATAACACTAGCTCTGCTTAACTTGGGGCTAGATGATGCTGTGTGGGTTGTCCGGCATTATTAAAAAAAATATATATATATAATGATGATGTTTCTTTCAGATCCAGTTCTCCTGCGCAGTAATTCTTGGAATCAACGGCATCAGGACCGGCTGCGAGTTCCCACTCTGGATGCACTATGTACTCATCATCTACATGATTTCCTTCATCGTACTCTTCGGAAACTTTTATATGAAGGCGTATCTTGCAAGGGTATGAAAATACTAATAATTTTTTTTTTTTTTTTATACAACTGAAGTGGCAACCAAGCGTACGGCCCACAAGATGGTAAGCGGTTACCGCAGCCTATGGACGCTTGCAATACCAGAGGTATCACTCGCGGGTTGCCACCTTGAGGCTAAGATCGAAAGCCTCATGTGCCAGTAATTTCACCGGAAACCATACCCTTCACACCGGAACACAGCAATGCGAGCATTACTGCTTGGCGGCAGAAATAGGTATGGTGGTAGTCCTTCCCCAGACGAGCTCTTTCACAGAGAACTCTACTACTCTTAATTCCACCTAGGTTGGATTCGACCAAACTCGAATAAGCAGAGTAAATCGTAATTATGCCGTCCATACGTGGGCGTTGGCGTTCACTCGGTTCATGCTAAGCCAACATTATTGGGGGCCAGGATCGTTCAAACCAACGCGGCGACGGGAAAACAGAGCGGAAGCGGAGCGAAAGCGGACTTTGCAAACCCTGTGTTGCTGCGTCGCGGTCGCGTTGGTGTGCAAGGCGCCATTGCTAAGCCATTACAGCGTCCGTCGCGTGGATGACGCTTCCGCTCCGCTTTCGCTCCGCACTTGGCACATCGGTCGTGGTCGTTATATTTTGTTAGGGGCTGATGTAGTTGCCTCACGATATCTCGTCACACGACGACCGATGTGGAAGGTCCGTCTGCGACGCAAGAGGTTGCGGGTTCGATTCCCGCCTTGGGACAAAATGTTTGAACGTACGATGTATATTTGCTTCGGGTGTTCTGGGTATTTTCTGAGTATAGCTTAATAAAAAATATATATGTCTTGCATTGTGTTAAATGTAACAGTCATCTAGTACCCATAACACAAGCTCTGCTTAGCTTGGGACTAGATGATGCTGTGTGGATTGTCCAACATTATTTAAAAAAAACATACTCCTATCGGGTCTATATGGCACTGGATACCACTAAGACGGACTCTTGTTGAAGAGTCATACCACCAAGTAAAAGAGGTTTTGCGTTTGAAAAAGTCACGCGAGAGTAGACCTTGTGCCTGTATTTTATTTAATTCATCGATTGATTCCTCTGTTCCGCACAACCGTTACTTGCACAAACGTAATATTATAACAATAATTATCAAAAGTACTTTGTTGCGTCAACGTTACACAAGAGTGAAAGTGTTGCTTGATGCAAGTTCCGTTATGCCTCTCACAAAGGTTATGTCAGCAAGTAATGGTATTTTGACTTTTGCCGTTTTCAATAATCTCACGCTTGCGCTTTTTATCTGTGACAACTTTAAAGTCACTTGCGACAGTTGCGACATGCCCCACGAGCATTAACTTTTAAGTTTTAAATCCTTACGCGTTTGTTACCAGAAACATTAGTTATCTTTGCCTAAAAATTTTATGACCTACATTTTGCTGATTGTAATTGAGCGACCGAAGCATCTCAGTTTCGTGATTGGGCAAAAATGCTTGTGTCTGTCAGTCAGTCAGTCAGTTTGTCCGGCTGTATTGCATGCAGGTCGCATTTTTCAACCGATCTGGTTGAAACCAGGTATACAGTTTCAATGACTTTAAAGGATTTCTTTGTCGTTGGAGATTTTTGATTGGAAGCGTACTCCAAAAAGAGGCATAAACGAGGCTACTGGTATATCCATCGCATATGATCCGATTTCGATGGTTTATGTTATTTGAAAGAGTACCTACTTAATTTTAAGTTGATCTCATCGCAACTTGGTCAAGGTTTGATGAGGATCTTCAGCGTGATGAGCAGAATATCTCCTCAAAATGCAGTAACTTGGTCATTTAAATGTTTGTGCTTGCGCGGTCTGTTTAAATGATGATAATGATAGTGATAATGATAATATTTATTTCTCTTTAGACATGTTACATGTACTTAGATTCGTCTTTTAAACATACTTTTAGCAGGTAAGTATTAAAAAATTTGTAAATAACTGCTAGTATTTCTAGGGAAATAAAAAAATAAGTTAACAAATAACGCAATAGTTGCGTAACACAGCTCCAATTAACTCTATTTGAATACCACGAATATCAAAAAACCCCGAAACCGCTGCGCTGTTCAAAAGCATATTTTACCGCGTCAACGATATCGGGCCAATATTCGTGTTACCTATTTCCAATTTGACAGGTTCACTTCACAGAAATCATATTTACCGGTCACGTTATATTTTGTGCGAGAAATACATTTTAGGATGATAGTTTTTGATAGCTTCTGTGGCTATTTTAGCTAAAATTTTGCCAAGTTATTCGTACTTAGCAAGCAGCAAAGACTTAGCAAGCACTGGGTTCGAACCCACGTCCTTAGGATCGGAAGGTGGAGTGGGGTCACTACCACTAACCACCAGTCCTTGCCACCAGTGATCTACACCAGTGTTGGGTTACATGAAGCTGTGATAAATGTCAGCCGATATTTCTTTTACTAATATGTTTTTTTCTTTCACAGGGCAGCAAATGTATGGAAGTAAGGTACGGACAGTGCCTGGATGATGAAGAAACCATAGCCCAGAGAAAGTTAAAACAAAGCTAGATAACTAAGTGCATAGACACAGAATAATTTATTTTAAATATTAGTTTAGGTTTACTTAGAAATAGCTGCCGTTATTTCGGCCAATATAGCGGTGACTGAGATTATTATCCGTAGTCAAAAATAAATAAAAAGGCTTTTTTTTTATTATTTTCTACCTCAATTGAAAATTGAACTGAAGATACATCTTGGATACTTAATAAGCAAATGATGAGAGTTAGATTATCATTTTATAATATTAATATTAGGTACAACATTAAAACCTTTAATGGTCACTAATAGAATCAAGATAAAACTTCAATTTACCTACTTACAGATGGTTGTTTTTATCTTGGCCCTCAAATAAACCAGTCACTGCTTTATTGTCTAAGCTCATTCTGAGTAACAGGTATTATATTATAAAAATATTCATTATTAAAAACATATTTTCTGGGAAGGTGTTTGTTTTTTTTCTGAAAACATTTTCCAATTTAGTAAAACCTATTAGGAAACTAATTTCTCATAGTTATTATTATTATATTATTATATCAGCCATTCGTGTCCCACTGCTGGGCAAAGGCCTCTAATTTAAAAAATAGTTCAGGAAACTAATTTCTCATAGTATTTGATTTTAATTCGGTTCTGGAAGGTTTTTTTTTTATACAACTGAAATGGCAACCAAGCGTACGGCCCACAAGATGGTAAGCAGTTACCGCAGCCTATGGACGCTTGCAATACCAGAGGTATCACTCGCGGGTTACCACCTTGAGGCTAAGACCGAAAGCCTCATGTGCCAGTAATTTATCCGGAAACCATACCCTTCACACCGGAACACAGCAATGCGAGCATTACTGCTTGGCGGCAGAAATAGGTATGGTGGTAGTCCTTCCCCGGACGAGCTCTATCACAGAGAATTCTACTACTCTTAGAAACGTTTTTTATTGTTTTAGTTTTCGGTTGGTAAGGTTTTTTAGGTAAGTAACTCGTTTAAGGTTAGATTCGACTCAAATCAAATCAACTTGATTAGGCACTATCTTCGAATAAATAGTAGTTATTTGCAAGTAAACTGACAGTTTTTATTGTATCCCAATATTATAGTCGTTTCTAGACCAACGATTATTATTTTTAGAGCAATATCCAGGCAACTATTTGCAGATATTACGATATAACAATTAAGGCGTTTCAAATATTTTTATCTAAAAGCGTTACAAAAAATTTTATATACAAATAAATATTGGCAGACATTTTACAGAACGCGATCTAGCCCCAAATTAGGTTCTCAGTAGTGGAAACATAAATAATAATATAATATAATAATGCTGGACAATCCACACAGCATCATCTAGTCCCAAGGTAAGCTGCTGTTAAACAGAGCTGTGTTTATGGGTACTAGATGACTGATATATACTTATTACAATACAATACAATACATAGATTAATATTTTTTATTATATTATCTAGAAAATACCCAGAACACCCGAGACAAATATTTGTAGATCGTACAAACATTTGACTGCGCCACATCGGTCGTCAACTAAGAAATAAAAAAACTAAATAAAAAAATCAAAAAGTAATAAAGAAACTGCCATGATGATGTATCATTAACAGTATCGTTTGTAGCGCCTGCAAATCTAAAATCAGTAACTGCAAGCCTAAGGCTTACCTGATGCTAAGCCAGACAAAAAAATTAAAAAGATTTTTCGACAGTTTAAGGTGCTGCAACTTTTTACAAAAAAATATAAAATGAACAGCTTGATGACGCTGTGTGGATTGTCCAGCTTTACCTATTATTATTACCTAATTTAATGAACTTAATAATTTAGTCAGTTCATTGGTTCACTCCCATAAAACGCCACCACGTTTATCCAAAACACAGTCTATATTTTGCTGCTTGGCGACAGAAATAAGTTCGATCTTCATCATAAATAATCCTACTATTTGTATCTCTACTCTCTTCTAATCTTATCTTGAGTATTAAAAAAGAATTGGGCAGAAATACTGCTTAGGAACAAGAAAAATGATGTGGAAAGGCAAGAGAGGGCAGGGAAAGTTATGAATAAGTTACACGAGCCAGATAAAATAGAAGAGCTGTCATGTCATTTAAAATTGAAATGGCCACGTTGGACAGAACAAAATGGAGAGCTATTAAACACCAAAAAGATCTAAGCTCGAAACGCGGAATAAATATTTGCAAATGATGCTAGCACTTCTCTCGGAGCGGGAATTGAACCCACCTCTCGCGTCTCAACCAGGAATGCACTCACCTATCGCGCCATCGGGGTCGTTTGTCAGATTTTAATGTAACCAGGGAACTAATTCTACAAACAACGTTTAACGTCCTACTCGGTTTCTAAAGATATTGATAATATTAATTCCATCTAAGTCAGTACTTAGTAGAACCAATCGTTTAGTTCCTGTTGCGATTCGAAATCAAAAAGCTAAACTAATACCAATTAATAAGTTAATTTGTTTATAAGTATTTCTGTTTTTAAGCTGTTCAAATGCAAAATACAAAACCCCGTAGAATCAGATGATAAACTACCTTTCCTACATTCTGATTGCAGTTTTGATAAAAAATTTAGCCATAATTTTAAACTTAATACTGCAAATTGTAATTATGAACTGTTCATGTGAGCATGCGCGTCTGTCATTATAATTAGCATTAAGTTTAAACTGATATTGACATCAATTTATACTCAATGCTGCAATTAACTAAAATTGGAGGTTCATAGGCCATCACAGAAGTATAAGTTCTGTGGTGACCACTCTAGTGACGGAGATAATAGGCCGCCTGTAGGCCTAGAATAAACTAGAATATCAAATTAACTGAAAATCTTGATAGAAAATAATATATGAAAAATAGTTGAGCTGATCTAGATATCAGGAACCCTGTATGGTATTTCACTGACAGCTGGTGATTGTCACTTTGATGGGTAAGTAATAACTATTACCGCTTACCATCTTGTGGGCCGTACGCTTGGTTGCCACGTTAGTATAAAAAAAAAAAAACAATTTGATCGGTTACTAAAAACTATCTTGATTAATGGTCTAATTTTTGTAAAACAAGCAAACAACTGAGTTTTTCTCTTATTCCGGACCGCGCGAGCGTCAGAAGCGCCTCTGTGAAGCGCATTCCAATTTCAACTATAATTCAACAACATTACGTTTGACACTCTCGCTACAGAGTAGGCCAGTGTCCCAGCTGTGGGAACATTAGAAGGCTGTCATGATGATTATGACGTTTGAAATGAAAACGTCCAAGCCTCGAGGTGCTAATCTGTGACAAGGTCCATTCTTAACGCCTTGGGCCGTAGCTCGTCTGTTTAAATGTAGCCTAATATAAGGATGGAGATAAACATAATACCTAATCGTAACTCAAAAACATTTTTCTTTTGACAGCGCTCGACAGTTTGTAGATAATGTACAAATCATAAATGCTATCTATAAAAACAAACATTAATAATTTTTAAAAGGAGTAGATAGGTACTTTTGTTTTATCTTCTAAGAATATTGTCATCAGATTATGTAGGTATAACTATATTGTTTTATTTTGACATTGTCTAGTGTTTATTGATGTTTCCGGTTAGAGATTTGGAGTATAGCCTTCTAAACAGTTACGGCTTGCGGCTTGAGAGTACGATTTGCGGTTTGTAGCTTAGGCTTGCGGTTTGAGAGTATAGCTTGCGGCTGACAACTTAGGCTTGCGGCTAGCGAGTAAGACTTGCAACTTGCGGCTACGACTTGAGACTTACCGCTATGGTTTGCGGTTCATGCATACGGTTTCGGGCTTGCGTGTACGGCTTGTGACTTGCAGCCATCCACTAATCCGCACTGGGTTCACATAAGCCGGTGTCCCACTTGATAATTGTGATGATAAATTTCAATGTTTTAACTAATTCACATTCAACAAATTTTATGGCACAAAACTGGCTATACTTTGAATGAATGAATGAATGATTTATTCGCAGATTAAGGTTGTAAAAAATTAAGTTTTTAAAATAAAGTTATCAGTCCCACAAATTCAACTGTGTTAGTAGTATGCGATTTTTTTTTTTTTTACTCACTTGTTTCATTTCGTTCGATTCCGCAACTGTTCTCCGATGACCGATTCGTCGATGGACTGTTCGCTGAATCTTCTGGTCAAATAATATATTATGGTCAAGTAGAGCCTCTGGATTTGTTTAGACTCCTAAAACACATCGGCAGCGCTTTCTGGAGCAAATCCTTTTTAACTAGGTACTTAAATTGTGTGTGTCAAATAAACAACTTCTTATTCTTATTCATATTTTTATTATTTTCAGAGCAAATTATCAAACATTCACAACAACGAAGAATTACCTTGATACCAAGGTAATTCTGGAATAGCAGAGTTCTTAAGAGTAGTAGAGTTCTTTGAGATAGAGCTCGTCCGGGGTAGGACCATAATTATTTTTACCGCCAAGCAGTAATGCTCTCATTACATTGTTCCGGTACGAAGGGTATGGTTTCCGGTGAAATTACAGGCACATGAGACTTTCCATCTAACGTCTCAGGGTTGTCACACGTAAGTGATATCTATGATGTTGCAAGCGTGCATAAGCTACGGTAACTACTTACCATCAAGTGAGCCGTACGCTTGGTTGCCACTATAGTGCAGTAGACAATGAACCCCCAACCCCTCGCTTCTCAACTCACCCACCCCTACCTTTCACCACCCCCGAAAATTTCAAAGCGTATTAATACACCTGTAATTTGATGTCATTGTACTTATTAGTACTAATTAATGTAGTTTATGCCTGTGGAAAATTTGTAAAAGACTTCGCTCAAAAAATATAATGAAAAAACTCATAATATTTTACAAATTGAAAGCTTGGTCTAATGGTAATGACCCCGCCTATCGATCCTAAGGTCGTGGGCTCGAATCCAGTCGTGCACCAATTAACTTTTATATTCGAAATTTAGTGCGCAATGTGTGCTCTCATACAGGGAAGAAAAACATCGAGAAGCAACCGGCATGTCCAAGAACAAAAAATTCGAAAGACAGTGCCATCCACCAATCCGCATTGGGTCTGCGTGGTCGACTAAGACCCAATCACTCTCGCTTCAGAGTAGACCAATGTCGCAGCAGTGGGAACAATAAATTATTCAATTTGGTCGTCTGCACTTCAACTCAACCAGACTCTACCGTCTTGGTTTAGGAAGTGCGGGTAAGAACCTGGTGGTAGGACTCTACAGCAAGAGTCCGTCTTGGTGGGTACCACCACAGTGTCAGATATTCTACCTCCAAACAGTAGAGTGCAAGCATTACTGTGTTTAGGTATGAAGGGCACTGTAGCAAGTGAAATTACTGGGCGAAAGAGACTTAACAACAATGTCTCAGGGTGCTAAGCGCAGTGCAGTGCCACGCAAAAAAAAAAGCTCAGTGTCGTAACGCATTCTGTAAATGTATGGATACGATATACTTATGACACGTCAGGACACTCCACGACAGAATAATTATTATATTATTAAATATTATTAACTCGGCTTTACGGTGGTTAATCTTCAGTGGGAACATTAGAAGGCTGTCATGACACAGCTGCACCGACGCCTTCGTTGTCGCAGTGGGCAAGTTCCTGTTGAGAAGGTAGAGGTTGCGGGTTCGATTCCCGCTGCGGTACATGCATGTATCTGCAAATATTTTTTGGGGTCTAGGTGTTTTTAATTTATTAAAGTAAGTATGTTAGTTCGTGTGTGTCAGTGGCCAATTTACAAAAAAAAACTATGTTAGTACTTTTAATATAGAATTCTTTTAGTTATTTAGTTTCTGTAGTATTGGCAAAATGATTACAATTAACTTGTTGGGGTAACACAAGTGTTTAATTATATTAGATGTAGTTTTAATTAGTACAGTTCTTGTGGTGTCTCGACCGCTGTGTCACGCAGGTGACGGTCAAATGTTTGTACGATCTACAAATATTTGTTCCGGGTGTTTTGGGTATTCTCTATATAAAATAAAAGATATCTATCTATGTATTGTATTGAATTAAGTATATATCAGTCATCTAGTACCCATAATACAGCTCTGTATAATAGCAGCTTACCTTGGGGCTAGATGATGCTGTGTAGAATGTCAAAAAAAAAAAAAAAACAAAGTTCACAGAAACACTTAAGATAATGATTGATCAAGTACCAACTTACTGGCATATAGGATCAACATACAGAAGACGAAGATAAGATGAGATTGGCGTTTGATTATTCTCAATGATTGATGATTTTGATGTCGAAAATCATCGATACGCGCCACTGTATAACACTTTTGTAAAAAGCGGCAAACGGCATTATGATAGCAATAGCCGCGTCAAATGTCTTTCAAAGTTCTTCTTCTTCTTTTGTTTTTAGCAATAGCCACGTCAAATGTCTTTCAAAGTTTGTACTCTTCATAACTTTTTTGAGATATGACTTTATGAGCTTATGACTTTTGCTTTTCCGATTTTAAACGTGACATACGTCATGTGGCTTTTTTGAGATAATGACTCTTGCTTTTCGATTGTCTTTGGCTATTTTGTCAAAACGACATGGTTCCTCCCATTTTAATTATTTTTCTCGTGTTATTTTAAGTAAATTTGGTGGCAGTTTATCCAATTTAACTTAATTACTTAGCACAAGTGTGCATTAGCATTGAATGGAGGGGTAATGTTGGTTGGTAATTTAGTCAAAGACTTTCCAAAAAAATTTTTAAAGAAAAGTCACCATTTCTTTCCATATTTCGTTTGTTTACGTTGCTAAGCGACAATCAAAATAATTCACTGGCCACAGAGTTCATAAAAGAAGAAGAAAAGAAGACTCTTGCTTTTCTGATTTTAAACATGACACCGTCGTGTTTCGTCGGCCATTCCCATTTTAATTGTTTTTCTTGTGTTATTTTAGGTTCTATTGTGTAAATTTGGTGGCGGCTTATTCAATAAGTAAACGTGTTTTCTTAGCACAGTGTAGGTAATTTATATGAAAGGGAAATGTTAGCTTGTAACTTAGTCGTAGAGTTTCCTAGAAACAAAGTGAATTAAACGCAGGCTTTTTCTTCAAAACTTGTTTGTCCACAGCTACGCGACGATTGGGTATTAAAAATGGCACTTTTGTTATTTCTTTTTGATGCGGAAATTAATCTGATAAACGCAGATAAAAGGGTCAAGAAAACTCGCAATAAAAAGCAAAGTTGCGATTTATTTTAAACTAACGGCAATAATAATTTGGTCACCGTTTTATAAGAAACCACAGTTTCTTTTAGGGTTATTGTCATCATCATGACAGCCTTCTAATGTTCCCACTGCTGAGACACTGGCCTACTCTCAGGCGAGAGTGATTGGGTCTTAATCCAGCACGCGGACCCAATGCGGATTGGTGGATGGCAGATGTCTTTCGAATTTTTAGTTCTTGGACGTGTTATTGTAGGAACCTGAAATCTAAATTCTGTAAACTAATCCTTAATCTAATGTAAATCTTCCGACAGCTAAGATCTTAATTTGCTCACGTAATCAATTGACACAGTAACCTCTTACGGACCCACACTTTTATTTTATTATTAAACATATTACTGTAGGTACGACACTTTTGTTAGGGACAATCAGGACGTTCGCCTGTTGTTAAGCGCCACGCCTGACCATAACAGTTGCAGCATCACACAAACCTTTAAGGTTTAAAGTTCTGCGTATGAGCGCAGTCTCTTTTGCTCAGTAATTTCACTGAACGTAATTCAGTTCTAGAAAAAAACAAAAACCTACTTCAGGTTCATGTATGTATAGTTCGCACAGCGGATCTAGGCTTCCGTGAAGTTAGCCGTTTGTGATGCGCAAAGACAATTTAGTTTGAAAAAGCTCCATTGCGCATCGAAACGGCTAATTTCACTACGGCCGAGATCCGTTGTGAGACCTATACATACAAACTTAAACTAAATATAAAAATGTTTCGATGAGTTGTGGACATACGAGAGAATGTAGTTTTTTTTAATGTTTTTTTATGATTTTTCAAAAAGTGCTGATCCATTTTCGATAAAATTTAATGGGAACGACTCTTCCGTATTGCTTATCAATCTATAATAATATCATCATCATGACAGCCTTCTAATGTTCTCAGTGTTGGGACACTGGCCTACTCTCGGGCGAGAGTGGTTGGATCTTAATTCACCACGCGGACCCAATGCGGATTGGTGGATGGCACATGTCTTTTGAATTTTTAGTTCTTGGACATGCCGGTTTCCTCACGATGTTTTCCTTCACCGTTTGAGAGCATTGGTATTGCGCACTTAAATTTTTCGAACAGAAAAATCCATTGGTGCACGACCGGCTTTGAACCCACGACCTTAGGATTGGAAGGCGGGGTCACAACCACTAGACCACCGGTGCTCTATATAGTAATAATTCAAATAAATTTATAATTTTATTGGAGGAGTAATCGCGTAACAAACAAAAAAACATAATCATTTTTTTTATATCGATTAAACCGAGACTTGAACTCGCTACCTTTCACCTGAGACGTGAAAAGTCCTCTGCGGATGCTCTGCTAGTTAAGCTATCGAGTCATGCCTTGTTTGTTCAAATCGTTTGTGGTATGTGTTGGGCTCGAAGCGTCGACTTACTTGAAAATTGTGTCTCGGCTATGAAACGAATTACCGCACATAATTTTCTAATTTAAAATAATGTACAATGTATTTATGGGATGTAGTTATTGACATGTTTTTATGAGTTATTCAAAAAAATCTTTGCCCAGCAGTGGGATAATACAGGTTAACAAAAAAATTACCTAATGAACCAATTACAATATTTATATACTAATGATCACCTCTGAAGTATTAGATTATTCCCATATTTTGTTTTATCAAGGTTTTCATCTTTAAAATCGCGTAACAATTAATATAGAAAAAAAACCTTTTTTTTAATACAACTGAAGTGGCAACCAAGCGTACGGCCCACAAGATGGTAAGCTGTTACCGCAGCCTATGGACGCTTGCAATACCAGAGGTATCACTCGCGGGTTGCCACCTTGAGGCTAAGATCGAAAGCCTCATGTGCCAGTAATTTCACCGGAAACCATACCCTTCACACCGGAACACAGCAATGCGAGCATTACTGCTTGGTGGCAGAAATAGGTATGGTGGTAGTCCTTCCCTAGACGAGCTCTATCACAGAGAACTCTACTACTCTTAACACATTCAATCGAATTGACAATCTCTTTTTAAGAAGTCGGCTAAAAAATATTGGTGCAGGCAGATTCAAACACACGAATACACTGAAAGTCAAGGTCACCACTGATCCATGAGAGCTCAAACACTTAACATAATAAAATGAAAACTAGGTTAATCTCAAGTTTCTGTAAACATAAAAAAAAATCATTATAATATGCTTGAAAGACCTTGATGAATCGTTTTTATCTCGATCCATAATGCCCCTTGTGATGATTGAGATAGAGTTTAGATCTGTGTGAAAGCGGTTTTGTCGCAAAACATACAATAATGCTGGTCACGGATCAGTTGTATTCAGAGAGTGACAGACTCTGTACCTGATTGAATAATAATAATATTTAAAATAAAAAGTTTTAGTGAGTGCACCACTTGCAAGATAAAACAATATTTAAAAGGTATGGTTAAAAATATTTACAATTTTTAGTGGCATCATTAAATAAATTACAGACATTTTACGCAATTCAAATTACGTTATTAATCCCCGAATCAGAAAAACCGGATACATTTTAATTTTTTTTTTTCTTAGCTTAAAAACATACTAGCAAATATATAAGAATAAGAATTAAGAATAAGAATTTGTTTATTTGACACACACAATTAGAAGAGCAGTACACTATAAAGGCAAGAAGAAAAAAAAAGGTCAAAAACAAAAACAAATAAATTTATACACAAAAAAGAAAGAAAAGCGTATTAGTCACATAGTCTCCTTGTGAGTGCGGTCAAACAGGTCCAGTCTCAGCTTTATGCCACTCCCGAACATAGTAAGAAAGTGACGCTGGTTTTCAGACTGAGCCTTAACAGGGTGACGTCACGAGCGAAACAACATAATAAAACAAAAGGTAACAAGTTTTATTATGTTGTTATATGTTGTTGTGTATATGTACTATTGATGAATTTATGAGTGATAAAAATATTTATATTTCTTAAACGGACATTGTAAATGCATTCCTATTATTGTTATTAGGTATTGTTAATTAATACTATTAATTATTGATTGTTTGTATTTTATTTAATTTTTATATTCTTAAATTTTGACACTGTATATCAAATATTGCATGCTTCTTATGGTAGAATAAATTAATACACAATTTAAATAATTTACATCTAAATTTAACAAGACATGTATTTCAAGCAATAAAAATACTTTGACTTTGACTTTGAATAAAGCTTATTGTTGTGTTAGTCTCGCTAAAACTCAAAACGGCTCGACCGATTTGTCTAATTTTGAAATGTTTGCAGTCCAGGACCCTTATTCGCTATGACCAAACGCGGCCTCGTTACGATATCTGCGTGGAATCGTTGTCGACGAGCCACGTTTTAGGACTCGTCTGACTGTTTTTCAAAGTCAACCTATCGATAGAGAAACTATCGCTATTGAAACAACACAGATACGGAAAACCATTTTACAATTTCACACCATGGCACGTATAGAACACGTTACTAAGTTACACGTTATTGGTAAGGAATCTCCTATGTCATAGCGAATAAGCCCCCAGGGAAGGTTATAAAAAGCTAATGGAAAAATTCCAAAAAAAATAACGCGAGTGAAACCGCGCTAGGTCAGATTTTTACTATTATACTAATACCAGAAACAACCAGATCCTTAATTTGTTGCGAGTATCAAACCCGCAACCTCACGCTTCTCAACCGAGCACTCACCCACCGCAGCATCGACATCGTCTTGATGCGTCTCTTGCAGCCAAAAGCGATATATCGAGCCAGTTTTCATGGTTCAGTTTATGTCTATGAATGCTCTAAACTTAGTTGTGACCGTCATAAATTGAACTATAAATTGATTTGAATATTTGCTACGTTTGTCATTTTTATCGTTTTCAAGAGACCCTCTGGTCCCTATTCAATAAACATTACAAATTGTAAATTAAAATTAACCGTGTTTTACAATTATGTAACCTTTATCGATAATTTTTGGGCGTTACAATTGTAAGATTGACTTGTAGATTTTTTATATATTTATAGGTTTTTTATACAGCATTTGTCGTAAATTCGAACTAAAATCTACAAAATTGACACTTTTGTACAAAGTGAACTTATAATATTGAATAGGAGCCTATAAAATACGTGACAGGTCAAGCATATTATTATCGCTTATACGTATTTAATAACCAAGAATCTCCGGTCAAGGTAAGCTTGCTCAAAATTTTTGTATTATTTTTTAAGGACGGACAATTTTCGCAACAAAGATTTTATGTGTGGTGATAAAAAAAGTTTTTATGAGTCAGTGGCCAACTCTGGTGACAGAGTTTCTAGACCGCTCGAAGGCCTCTGTCATGGCCTAACAACTTTGAAAAAAGCAGGCCGACTGATTAACTTGCCCTCCGAAGCACGGGAGCGTTAAGTTGAAAATGCCACTAGCGGTCACCTATCCAAATGTTGACACAGTGCAAACCGATCTCGACAGTGGTGATGTTAGCCGTTTGATCATCATCATGACAGCCTTTTAATGTTCCCACTGTTGGGACACTGACCTACTCTAAGCGAGTGATTGGGTCCTAATCCACCACGCGGACCCATTGCGGGTTTTTGGATCGCACATATCTTTCGAATTTTTAGTTCTTGGACATGCCGGTTTCCTCACGAGGTTTTCCTTCAGCATATAAGAGCACTGACATTTGGCACAACATTTTGCCAATATAAAAGTTCATTGGTGCACCGGATTCGAACCAACGAAATCGGAAAGCGGCACTATTACTAGAACACAATTGCTCTCAAGAACATTTAGTTCAAAAAAGCTCCATTGCAAATCGAATGGCTAATGCATCTATAAAATAGTCAGAACCAGTAGTTGTAGATCTTGAAAACATTTGCACTGCATCAATTAAGTCGATAATTATGTCGCGTTCTAACAATGTACGGTATCTTAGGAGTATAGGAGGTATCTTAGGAGCATTGGTGTTTGAATCGCTCGTGACGTAGCTGGCTAAGTTGTTCTCAACAGATCAACGAAGTTAAGTACTGTTCTGCTTAATCATCATTTGAATGGGTGACCGCCATGCCAATTTTAAGCAGTCGGTCCCGCCTTTGTCAAAGTTGTTAGACCATGACAGAGACCTCTGGGCGGCCTAGAATTCTGTCAACTGTTCTGTCACAGTTGACCACTGGCTCATACGAACTTACTTACTTTTAGGAGCATTGGTCAGTTGAGCGTTTAGTGCTATTTACATTGGGTCAGTGGCTGACTCCAAATGAAGTCAGCGCTGACTTTGAGGACTGACTTTCTCTGTTTATAAAGGGTCAGTACGCGAGAATTTGAAGTCAGTACTGACCGGCAGTGTTTACATTAAGTCAGTAGCGGGTCAGCACTGACTTTATTCCAATTTGGATCAGCACCGTCATTTTTTTAATCATACTATACCTAGTGAAAATTTTCCCGCTGATCCTTAAACGGGAAAAAATATCATTTCACGATACGCTAGCAGTCTCATTGTCTCTTTGTAATGAGAATATAGTGTCACTGGTATACAAAGATAAAGCGAACTAAATATGTTCTAACGTAATAGACAAAGGCTAATGCAAATTGATGCCGTGCACACGATATTTTGTATATTAGCCAATTTGTCGGAACAAAGGAGTTGTATTTCACGCAGTATAGAGCCGAGCCCTGGTCCTTTGTATGGTTCTAGATAATTAGATAATCATTAAAAAAACCGTTTATCACTGTTTATTTATTTTATTTCGGCTTTTTTCATATTTTTTTCCTAGAAAGATTGCAACATAATGCAAAACAACATGGCGGGTTTAACGAACAACTGGGTTATTAGGTACTGTCAAAGTCAAGATGCGTCAAGTGATCATTGCTAATAACTGTCATGGCGAACCTTTTGTGTTCCTGTTTTAAAAAACTCAACACAATAAACATTTTTCCTTTAGAACTTTGTTTGTCTAGAAATAAAATTGTTTGTTACTGTTAGTCTCATGTTTTTTTTTCAAATTTTTCTATGGTGTTACTAAGACTTAGGCCACTATGGAAATGGTCCGTTGTCTACAAAGACAATGAACGTTCTAGCGTGGAATATTATTCATCAGTAAAAACTGAAATTTTCTGTTATTTAGGATAGGATGGACGAGTTATACCAGAAAGCAATGTGAGCGATAACTATAGCATAATAATCACTTTTTTGTACTATAATTGTATTTTATTGATTCAAGATTTGACAGTTCAATAATGTTATAATTCTACGTAATAATGTTGCCAAATTCAGTTTATCGGTGCTGGTGCAGTAAAATAACTTGCTTTTCGAACTTCGAATTAGTTCGAAGTTTATTTACTGCACCAGCAAGTTATTTTCCGCAATATTAATTATAAAACAATTGTTGAATCTCTTGAATCACTGTAACTATGCGTAGTTTGAAATATACATACATACAGGGACATATAAAGAATATACATAGAAGTCTGCCTTCTAGTGGCCTTTTTTTTATTAAAAACTGTTTACCAAATGTAGTTTTTGACAACCAATGTGCCGCGGCGGGCGACAAATGTTTGTACGATCTGCAAATATTTGATTCGATTATTCTGGGAATTTTCTATGTATAATAAAAAAAAATTCTATGCATTGTATTGTAGTATGTAGTCATATTATATTACCCATAATAAAAACTCTGCTTCGATTGGAGCTGTGAATGAATGTGAATTGTCTAGCATTAGGTATTTTATATATATTTATTTATTTTTATTAGCGTCGGTTTTATTATCACTAATATTTTCTTTATTCACTGTTTTCTATTAACACTAGTATGCTTAACTTATTTTTGTGTTTATTGTACAATGGATCTCTGTGTTTGAAATAAAGATTTATTTATTATTTATTTATTAAATTACTTAATTAACTACTTATTTGTAATTAAAAATAAAAGACTCTGCTCAAAACGTGTCAGTAACATTCATTAGTCTCGATAACCAACCAAAACTTTTGTAGGTTTAAAGTTTTGTTTTCACTAAAAACTGAATTAAAGTCGGCTTAAAAGAAGAAGCGTTTTCCATCGAGTAGGTACCTAATGGCTCCCCGTGACAAGAATGTAAAAGGTAAACACGCGATAAACTACCGTTTAGTATTGATTTATTTAACTGATAACGAAAGAATGTAATATACTGAAGTGTTTGACGATCTCCTTGGCACGTTGGAGTGCCTGCTGTAAATAATCTAAAGGTTGTGGGAACGATTCTCATCGCAGGGCAAATAGGTTCTAACGATTCCGAAATATTTTACGATTGTGTTAAGTTGGTATCCGAATAGTTACTCATTGATTCTTCAATCGATTATTAATATAAAGTTTGCTGTCAATTTAAACCAGTACTTAATAGCGTTATATAACATGAAAAATGAATCCGGCTTGAGCACTTATTTTGTATAATTTACTTTCGTAAGTAATTGATATTATCAAATGCAGTTAGCGAAGCATCAATAATTGATTCCGCAATTCAATTCAATTGCCGCGCCATTGTTGTAGGTTCAATAATTACATTATCGCTTACTATGCAATAGGGCCTTCGGTATTCCTAAAAGAATTGTCATTTAGCGGCTACAATTTTATCATGGCACATTTCATATCGAAATTAATTATTTGCATAAAAACTTTTTGCTATTTACAAAAAGTTTCTACAAGATTCCATTTTCAAAATTTGAAAAATCAAGAAACAAAAGATTCTTGAAAGAGAATGGGCTCTTTGATTTGAATTTTAAAACATTGAAATTTTGCCGAGATAAAATTAGCTAAGATGAATTTTTGTTTAACAAACGTTTCTTGTGCTTTTTTTTTTAAATTTATCTTGATCTGCGATCCTAAATATCATGAAACGTCGATTTACAAAATAAGCTGCAACAACTAAAAAAAACACTTAATTTATTTTTCAGATCTCAAACAACTACTTTATACAATGGCCGAGGATAAGAAGAAGCATGAAGTAATGGATAATTTCAAATCAACGTAAGTACACTCGCATATAAAGTGAAATTAAATTTTCTAATAAAAGAAGGTATGATCAAGCTGTCTATTAAGACAGTAGAGCTATGTTCAAACTTAGTCTTAAGGCTAACGCACATTGGGACGGCATGACAAGGGTTTGAATTTTTTACCAATGGACATTCGACTCTATTCAAATAACAATACGATCTAAATTCCTATGCTTTAAAATGATGTCGCGGCATCGAAAGGGATTTCATTGCTCAGCATTAAAATACGCGCCACTGTAATGTGATCAACCCACTGGAGTTGAATTTTCGGAAATACTTTCTCGTGACGCCTTATACTTTAAAACTAAACAAACGTTGAAAGATTCAGGCCTCTAGAACTTATCGTTTGGGCCAGAGTTGGCCACTGACTCATACGAACTTACTTTAGTTACCTTTACCGATTAAGTGTAAGCGACGCGGAGCTTTTTAGTTATTTTTATTTGTAAAACTTGTCGATTTAAAAAAATGACAGTGAGTAAGAAAAAACAGTTTGAATAAGAGAGCCCATCTGGCAAAAAGTTTTTCTCTAAATATATTGCTTTGTGTTCTAAAAAACCGTGTTTTTTGTGTGTTTGGAAACCGCTCTCGAAACTCGGCGCGGCGTGCTGCACCGCCGACATTGACTTTCAGTCAGCAATTGTTTTATAATTTAGATTGTGTTTTCGTACGCTCGCAATTTCATATAACGGTCTTCATTTCATTGAAGTATTTGAGCAGAAAGAGTTTGTGAAATAGTCACAAGCAAGAAGAGTCGAGTGGCAATAAAGTTTTACAAACAGTTTTTGGCTCAAACAAAATACTTCAAATTTTTCCATTTCCTCTTTGTACCGTGATACTGTAGGCACTTGAGATTTTACACAGGGTTTTGAATGTAACTACATAAAATAAAACTGTTGTTTGACTGATAATCAGCCTACAACAAAGAATATGAGTCAGTGGCCAACTCTGGTGACGAAGTTATTTGGCCACCTAGAGAAGCCTACGTCTTGGCTAAACAATTAAAAAAAAACCAGGACCAGCTGCTTAACGTGCCTTCTGAAACACGGAAGCGTTCAGTTGAAATTGCCACTTGCGGTCACCCATCATAGTGACCCGCAGTACAGTGCTTAAGCTTCGTTGACCTGATAAAAACAACTTAGCCAGCTATGCTACGAGTACTACCAATTTTTAACATTGGTATAGTTTTCTAATCAAAAATTAAATTCTATATAAAAAATGTAATGTGTACTGTAGATACCTGCTAGTGTGAGTCCTGAAGACGCCTTTTAGTTACCTGTAGATAATTAGGGCTTTATCCATAAAAAAAAGTAGGTACGAGTACTTGTTACCTCTATTATCTAACTATTATGTTTTTAAAATTCATAGTCTTTGTTCATCGACATCAGAACTACAATACAGACCAAGCCGCTAAAATATTTTTTTGTAACTAAACTCATCAGTTTTTCTAATAATAGATGTATATACAGGGTGTAAAAAGACTTCTACCGAAAACAGGGAGGGGGGTGCAATCAGACCATGATTCTGAAAATATTTAGTGAAAAATAAATGTAAAAAATAATGTTGGCTTGTCTTTTAATTTTTTCTAGTAACATATACATAGTACAACATAATAAGACCACATCTATTTAATTGTCTCATATAAGCAAAAAACTAAATAAAATAAAAAAATAGCAATGTACAGCACGAACAGATGATCTCGCCAGGTCATCAACCGAGCACGTGAGCGAGACGGGAGACTCCTGCGAAAGCCGTGCCGCGCGCCGTCTCTCACTCTCAATCGCGCGGTCGCGTGTCACGACTAATACATTGCTGACTGCATAATAAATAAATAAATAAATAATGCTGGACAATCCACACAGCATCATCTAGCCCAAGGTAAGCTGCTGTTAAACAGAGCTGTATTATGGGTACTAGATGATATTTGATACAATACATAGATAGATATTTTTTATTATATATAGAAAAAACCCAGAACACCCGGAACAAATATTTGTAGATCGTACAAACATTTGATCCGAGGCGGGAATCGAACCCGCAACCTCTGTGTCGCAGGCGGACCTGCGCCCGCTGCGCCACATCGGCCGTCCAATAAATAATAAATAATAAATAATAAAAATTGTGTTATCTCCTGCTAGAAGTATTTTTTTTTCAGACGTGTTATTCTTTTTAGGTTTGGTTTAGGGGTGCTGTACCACCCCTTTCTTTTTCAGTACTCGTCTTTTTACACGCTGTATTATGTTACAGTGCGGATTTGACCAGCAATCCAGGGTTTCAATCGTCATTGAGCTTAGCATCTAAAAGTGACGACAAGCCTTACAACCCCTTTGAGCATCGCACAGTGGAACATCCAAATACGTAAGTAAAGATTTACGATTACGATTAGCCTGTTGTGTTTTTATAGTTACGATATAAGAGTAGTAGAGTTCTCTGTGATAGAGCTCGTCCGGGGAAGGACTACTACCATACCTATTTCTGCCGCCAAGCAGTAATGCTCGCATGGCTGTGTTCCGGTGCGAAGGGTATGGTTTCCGGTGAAACTACTGGCACATGAGGCTTTCGATCTTAGTCTCAAGGTGGCAACCCGCGAGTGATACCTCTGGTATTGCAAGCGTCCATAGGCTGCGGTAACCGCTTACCATCTTGTGGGCCGTACGCTTGGTTGCCACTTCAGTTGTATAAAAAAAAAAAAAAAAATTGGAAGCTAATTCTGTTTAAATTAATGTATTTTTGTTTGCTTTGAAAACTTGAAGGTAACAAAGCTGTCGGTTTAAAAAAAACAAATACTTAGTGTTTTTCTATTTCTGTCGTGCCGTCGGAACGAGAGAATGAGTAGGTAGGTACTGAAAGTTAATGGAAAATGTTTTGTATAACAAATATTTTAAATTAAGTGTTTATTTTTGCATAATAAATTGACTCGTGTTTCTTCTCTCTTTCGAGGCATATCCTCCTGCAACAATGACTTGAATTTCCGCCAGTCATGTTGCTGTGAAAGCATTTCAGTGCTTTCAGATAAGGACTTTCTTTCTAACGCTTGACACCTTATCTAAAATATTAACAAATTAAAATATTAACATTATTGCACTGCCTACGAAATATACAAAATACGTACCTATACCAGTTACAAATACAAATATTTTTATTTCAAAATAGAAAGCTAACAAGTGTTTCCTATTCAAATAAAGTACAAAGTAGGCAGGTGTATAAAAGTTGAAATAACCATGGTGACAGATGGCAGAATAAAAAAGCGCCTGATTAATTTAAGTCAGCAAAACACACGCCGGCAAAATTGGTTAGAAAATGTTTGTATAGTTTAAATCAGTTATAAAAATAAAACCACTGCATAATAATGATATTTTTCAACACGTACATACTAAACACAATACGTACAACAGTTTTTGCATAAGCACAGTAGCATTTATACATTCTTTTAATATACAAATGATCAGATTCTAACGTGGTGGCTCTGCTGGGTAGTACTACGCTAGAATTCACCCTACTCGCCGAACTAGTTGAAAACTGTATCCTGTATTTCATTGTTGAGCCATATAAAGACCGTTGCATAACTAAAAACTTTTTTCCTTTTACACTTTTTATCTATGAACATAAAAATTCTATTTAAAGTGGTTAAAATTAAGTTGATATTCAATATTTAATAATTATTATTGTAGGTATACATAGTAGGTACATAAGCTATACTGCAAGTCATTTCAGACTTCAAAACATATTTTCAAAAATTTTTACTCAAAATGTAGTTATTTTAAAGTTTGATTACATTATTTTACGTTCACGACGCTCTGTAAATTTATATGAAAAAGCTTATTCTTTAAAAATACAGTGTTATGAGCATAGAGAGTTTCTATAAAAATATCGTTCAACTTTCAAAGCATATTGTAATTTTTGTTGCACAAAGTAAATTGCGTCTTTAATCAGCCTTTGAACCCTTTTGAAGTGTCCACTTTTGCAAACTATGCTACGAACATAATAAAATAAAAAGTTATGACCCTATTGTTAAGTTCATTATTTAGATTGGACCCAAGATACCAATTTGTGTAGTTGTCATATTTACTGAAAAAATCGAAATACACAGTTTCAATTTCTATGATAGCCGCTCAGGCCAAAGTTTCTTTCATTTTTGAAAGACCACATCTAAGCAAGCTTTCACTTACACTTATTTTATAGCACTTTTAAACTTTATTAAATTAAAGCACAAAATTGCTTTTTAGAGCGGATTCGTTTGGAATTCGTTCCAAGCTCATTCGGCAGAAAAAAACTAATGCTGCACAAATTTCGTTTGGGAATGTATCAGAATGCATAGGTTTTAGTTATATAACTTTCAATCTGTGGTCTATAACTAGAGGCCTATGTCCAGCTGTAAATGTTTATTAGTTAATAAAGCTATTTGTGCTGTGAAATAATAGCAATAGTCTGCAAGCGTGTACTATGTTTAAACTTGAAGGGAAATCACGAGACGTAGAAAAGTTTGCGCAAAATAGATTTTATAACTACGTCTCGGGATGACGAGTACAATGCAGTTTTTTTTATAGATCCTCGTAGTACTTTAGCAAAACTTAGATTAGTTTTAGGGTGATACTGCAACTGCTACTTTTATGTTCAGACGTCAGAACGACTTAAACGTCACGACATTTTGATAAAGTAAAAAAACATAGACAAATCATATTTAAGTGCTCTATTCATTTGAATCACATGGATCACTTTGAAACGCCTTACAAGCTAGGAAAATATACGCCTTACGTGCCCATGGCGTAAAAAACTGGCAACAACACCGGTTGGGTTGCTATCACTTTTTTGACATGATTCTTGCTATTGTTATGGGTGCTAGTAAGAGTTGGAGCATACATACTTACAGGCAAATATACAATCATCCATAAAAATTAACTGATCAACAAGTTTAAATCTAGATGTTCCTATTATTTATGTTGTTAATATGTGCTTACTTTTTTATATTTTTGAGAGTAGGTTTCAAATGGTTTTTTTTCTTCATTTCAACAGAACGATAGGGTCGATACTCCACTTACTGAAAGCATGCCTAGGCACAGGCATCCTGGCAATGCCGTCGGCTTTCAAGAACTCAGGGCTGGTGGCTGGACTCATCGGCACAGTATTAGCAGGGCTCGTGTGCACACACACTATTAACATGCTGGTGAGTAAAAAAAACTCTGACGCAAAAATTTACGAAGCCTTCCATGTCGCTGGCAGCAGATCTAGATGGCGCAAAATCGTCAAGAAAAAAATGATTCATGGAGGGGGTCACGACCCTCAGCAGTGAGAATATCGACACGAGGAGGAGGAGTAAAAAAAAATCGAAGGACATGTGCCATCCACCAGTTTGTATTGGGTCTGGTCTGGTGGTGCGTGGTGGATTTTTTCAAATAATAAACTTATAATTCCCTTGCTGTTTAAAGACTGTATCAATGTTAGCAGGCGTTTGGTAAAAATACAATTATATTTTATTATATTAGTTTGTTTGGATGGATTTTTCTATTCGGAAAATTTATGTGCGCAATGCCAGTGCTCTCATACGGAAGGAAAACATCGTGAGGAAACCGGCATCCACTAACAATTCGAATGACATGTGCCATCCACCAATCCGCATTGGGTCCGCGTGGTGGATTAAGACCCAATCGCTCTCGCTTCAGAGTAGGCTAGAGGGAACATAAGAAGGCTGTCATGATATTAGTTTATTTATCAGTAAGTTGATGCAAAAATAAATTGGTATGGCCAATAGCGCAATAAGCAATAGGAGCATTACTGCTTGGCGGCAGAAATACGTATGGTGGTAGTCTTTTCCTGGACGAGCTCTATCACAAAGAACCCTACTTTTTTTTTTTTTTTTATACTACTAAAGTGGTAACCAAGCGTACGGCCCACTTGATGGTCAGCAGCATGCAACATCATAGATATCACTTGCGTGTTACCACCCTGAGACATTAGATGGTTAGTCTCATGTGCCTGTAATTTCACCGGAAACCATACTCTTGATATAACATGACCACAACTGTATTTGCCTAAAAAGCAATATTCTCTTAATGAGGTTAACAAAATGCAGAACTCGACCACCTGCCCGCAATTACAAAAGCTCTGTACAAAACGTGAGACTATTAGTACGTGTGTACACGTATTACCTTTACAAATCTGATTAAAAAAGTATTATGTCTCGCGACAATGCCTGCTGTAATTCTTATCTCCCAGGGATTCTATAGGAGTTGAATTACAGAAATTATTTTTGTAGTGCACCCGTACACTATAAAAGAAAATTATATAATACCCTCCAAATTTCAAGTTTCTAGGTCAAGCGGCTCTAGTTAGCATATAACCAAGCCTTTTTTTAAATACATAGTACAAGCGTACACGGAGTAATATCAAAAAAGCTTTCACTGTTTACAAAGATTTTTGTGGCAGCATGCAGCAGAATTATAAATAGGAATTGTACAATTTTCTCTTTACTCAGCACTCAGCTGGTTGAAATGGTGAGTTATCATCACAGAACATATATTTGAGTAGAATGAGTTAGTGTATGTACCTCGCGTGCCGAAAAAACGGGCTAAGTGAGGGCTGAGAACCTCTTTACTCGCCGCGAAACTCAGTCGGCTCCCTACCGGGTGCGGTGTGGTGGTGTGCCAGTGCCTAGAATCGGTTTGCCGCATGCTTTTAAATCATTTATTTTCGCGCTGCTTATGTTTCCCATCACTAAAATACATTTGTGTGTAAAATACAAATACGCAAAATGTTACACGCTCGGTTTCCATACAAATCGACGAACTCTTTCATTCTACTTAAATATAGTTCTGTGGTTATCATGTCAAATAAGTCAGTTTTTTTTTTCATAATAGGCTTTCGCTTGACACTATCTTGGCGATGATGTGGTCTACGGTGAAGCACGCTTGCCTAAGAGCAAGGCTATTCACTCGTGACTTGAAGACACCTTACAAGTATCGAAAAACACAGACTCAGGCAGAGAATTGCTTGGCGGTGCGCAGGAGAAATGTTCATGCATCATAACGCTTCATCATCATCATGACATCCTTCTAATGTTCCCACTGCTGGGCCACTGGCCTACTCTCAGGCGAGAGTGATTGGGTCTTAATCCACCACGCGGACCCAATGCGGATGGATGGATGGCACATGTCTTTCGAATTTTTAGTTCTTGGACATGCCGGTTTCCTCACGATGTTTTCCTTCACCGTATGAGAGCACTGGCATTGCGCACATAAATTATTCGAACAGAAAAAATCCATTGGTGCACGACCGGGTTTGAACCCACGACCTTAGGATCGGAAGGCGGGGTCATTACCACTAGACCACCGGTGCTCTCATAACGCTTATGCACTTGTATTATTTTAGTAGAAAAGATTTTTCGAACACATCCATACATGTCTTTTTTTACGTAGGTAAAAACCGCTCAAGAACTTTGCATCGACGCTAAAAAACCTTCACTAAGCTTTGCTGAAGCTTGCGGAGCAGCCTTCGCGTATGGACCAAAGAAGCTACGAAAATGGAGTAGTTTTGTCGAGTAAGTTTTAGTTTAGTTAGATATGTGATGGATGGACGTTAGCTGAGCCGTAAGATTATCCGTAGTAATAGTAATTAAGTAATTATTGTGGTAATTAATATAATAATAGAGAGAGCACCGGTGGTCTAGTGGTAGTGACCCCGCCTTCCGATCCGAAGGTCGTGGGTTCAAACCCGGTCGTGCACCAATGGATTTTTCTGTTCGAAAAATTTATGTGCGCAATGCCAGTGCTCTCATACGGTGAAGGAAAACATCGTGAGGAAACCGGCATGTCCAAGAACTAAAAATTCGAAAGACATGTGCCATCCGCCAATCCGCATTGGGTCCGCGTGGTGGATTAAGACCCAATCACTCTCGCCTGAGAGTATGCCAGTGTCCCAGCAGTGGGAACATTAGAAGGCTGTCATGATGATGTGGTAATTAGTAGGATGTGATCTAATCACGTGTTATTGATAATATTAACAATAACACGAGAAACGGTAAAGTACTGTTCTACTTTTTTTTTAAATCACTGCGAATAATATAAAATGTAAAAGGTTATTTTGGATGTTTGTTTGTTTGTTTGCATGGATTTTTACAAGCAAGATTTTTAATATAATATATTATATAATTCTTAATTTTTTTAATTTTTAATATAATACAAGGTCATTCATTATCAACCTGACAAACTTAAGGGATAGGTTCCACACATAAAAAAAATATATATGTACCTATATACATACATACATATATATATTTTTTTTATGTGTATTTTGTCTTAAAAATCCCAAGTAAACAAAAAAAATCGATTACGTTTTTCCGCTCTATTATTATTTATCATTGTTGGGAATCAAGTTAAGCGATGTAATAATGAAATATTCGAGTGTGCGCGCCCCGTAGCGGGTCAAGGACACGCGCAGGTCAAGAACGCGCGGGTTATTGACCCGCGGTTTATTGACGCGCGGGTCACTGACACGTGCCGAGCGCTGCCTTTTCGATTTCTAACAAGTATAACTAATTATTAAGCAGAGTTACGAAAATTTCTTTTTAAATATAAAAAAAATCGTTTGAAAAAAAAAAATAAGTACTTAAGTTTGTCAGGTTGATGATGAATGACCTTATATATTAAAAATCTTGCTTTTTAAAAATCCATGCAATCAAACAAACAAACATTCAAAAATGATATGATATTTAAAACGTAGATAGAAAATTACCGGGAATAAGATATAAATATTTTATCCCAAAAAGCACGATTCCTGAAATTCCTCTTGAACTAATCTTCTAGACCCGGAACAAGTCTATAAAATTTTAAAATCAAGTGTAAAAATGTTGAATTTGTTAAACCTCGCCTGAGTATTTTATATCAATGATATTGTTTCAGAACCTTTGTCGATTACTCGTTGGCGCTCACGTACATCAGTGTATTGTGCGTTTACGTCGTTTTTATAGGATCTTCGGCCAAGGAGGTAAGTAATTTAACATTTACACTTCCAAGTTTGTACACTTACTTTTACATAGTGTTGGGAACCCTGTGGACTGTAGTTTGATGGTTGAGATTAGTCAAATGAGATTAATAAAAATATCACAATAGTTTAAATTTTGTATATATATATTATATCAAATATAATTTTGTATATACGTGTACCGCCTCGGGTCAAATGTTTGTACGAGCTACAAATATTTGTCCCGGGTGTTCTGGGTATATTCTATATATAATAAAAATATCTATCTATGTACTATTGTATTGTATTAAGTATATATCAGTCATCTAGTACCCATAACACAGCTCTGTTTAAAGCAGCTTATCTTGGGGCTAGATGATGCTGTGTGGATTGTCCAGCATTATTATATTATTATTTTTTTTCATGTCAACAAGTGACAAGACAATCAAGGCGCCCACCTGATGTTAAGCACCACGCCTGACTATTACAGATGCAGTGCCCAAAGCATAAAGTTTTAAAGTGTTTGCGTGGCACTGCACTGCGCTTATCACCCCGAGACATTGTTGTTAAGTCTCTTTCGTCCAGTAATTTCACTTGCTACAGTGCCTTTCAAACCTAAACACAGTGCAGCTTGCACACTACTGCTTGGAGGTAGAATATCTGACACTGCGGTGGTACCCACCTAGACGGACTTTTGCTGAAGAGTAAGAGTCCTACCACCAGGGGATCTTGAAGAAGAAAGATTCCCAAACGCCAACATTTTTAACATTAATGTTGGTGTTGCCAATATAATTTACATTTGTTGGTGTTGTCAACACAAAATTTAAATTTTTTGTTCTTTTAGGTAATCGATTATTATCTTCCTGAATCGCAAATGTCTATCCAGACGTATTGTGCTCTGACCCTGGTACCTCTTGCGCTGGTCTGTCAAATAAGAAACCTCAAGGTAATTACAATTGGTTTGATCTAGTCAAGAACAGTTGAAACCTGCGATATTGCAAGCTCATAGGCTACGGTAACCGCTTACCTTTAGGCACAGAATAGTATATTGGTACTACTTACTTGAGGTATACATCATCATCATCATATCCGTCACTGATAGACGTCAACAAACGCCTTTGTTATATTTGGCAGCAAACACGCAACATAATTATTATTTTGTGGCGCCTATGGATATGACGTAGAGTTGGCGTAGACTGCCGTAGATGCAACGTAGACACAGCGTAGAGTTGGCGTAGATGCAGCGTAGACGTGGCGCAGCTACTTGTATGTGCGGGTGACTACTCAAGCTGAGTGAAGAGGTGGCATCATGACAGCCTTCTAATGTTCCCACTGCTGGAACACTAGCCTACTCTCGAGCGATAGTAATTGTGTCTTAATCCACCACGCGGACCCAATGCGGATTGGTGGATGGCACATGTCTTTCGAATTTTTAATTCTTGTACATGCCGGCTTCCTTACGACGTTTTCCTTCACCGTATGAGAGCACTGGCGTTGTGCACATAAATTTTTCGTAGCGCAAAATCCATTGGTGCACGACCGCTTTCGAATCCACGACCGGATATCGGAAAGCGGGGTCACTACCACTAGACCACCAGTGCTCTATAATTAATAATAATATAATTTATTTATTTAAAGGTCATTCATTATCAACCTGACAAACTTAAGGCATAGGTTCCACACATACTTAAAAAAAAATACTTGTTTCTTATTTTTTTTTTTTTATTTACGTTAGTCCACCATTATAAACTAAAACTAAAATAGGAACATAAAACAAAATTATAATTAAATCTATTGTGAGTAGGTAGGTACTTAACCTTCTTATTTACAATCAATCGTCTTGATGAATATAACTATGATGACGGGTGATTCTTAACAACTCTTCTCCACTCTTTTAAGAGTAGTAGAGTTCTTTGTGATAGAGCTCGTCCGGGGAAGGACTACCACCATACCTATTTCTGCCGCCAAGCAGCAATGCTCGCATTGCTGTGTTAAGGTTCGAAGGGTATGGTTTCCGGTGAAATTACAGGCACATGAGACTTTCCATCTAACGTCTCAGGGTGGTAACACGCAAGTGATATCTATGATGTTGCATACGGTAACCGCTGACCATCAAGTGGGCCGTACGCTTGGTTGCCACTTTAGTGGTATATAAAAAAATAAAAATAAACTCTTTGGGTGGTTATTTACCGAAACTGCGGAGCGGAGTGAAACAAAGTAGATCAATGACCGAATCATCCAAAAGTATCATAGTAAAATAGAACATAAGAGCAAATAGCGGTTGCCCAGAAGGAGAGAAGAGAGAAAAAATAGTATTGTAGTTACGAAGAAAAAGTAGCACAACATTATCGTAATACTACTCGTTAGAGTCTAAGCGAAAATCAATGGAGTTTTATTCAATATTATAACATTTGACGACCGATGTGGCGCAGCGGGCGCAGGTCCGCCTGCGACGCAGAGGTTGCGGGTTCGATTCCCGCCTCGGGACAAATGTTTGTACGATCTACAAATATTTGTTCCGGGTGTTCTGGGTATTTTCCATATATAATAAAAAAATATCTATCTATGTATTGTATTGTATTAAATATATATCAGTCATCTAGTACCCATAATACAGCTCTGTTTAACAGCAGCTTACCTTGGGGCTAGATGATGTTGTGTGGATCGTCCAGCATTATTTATTTATTTATTTAATATTATAACAAAGATCACTTTAAAACGTCTTTAAAGCTACGTAAATTTACTACTGACATTCTATTGGTTAGCTCGGCTGCCCGTTTCATTGCATGGTGACTATCATCATCATCATCTGCCGATAGACGTCCACTGCTGGACATAGGCCTCCCCCAAAGAGCGCCATGACGACCGATTTTGAGCCTTCACCGTTCACCGACCCTGCGACCGCTTTAATGATAAGATATAAGTTCATTTCAAAATGGTGATCATAGTACACGAACATATCAACAATAGTAGGTAACGTGCTGTTAAGTTATTATACAAGTAGTGTATTACTGTGTGTAAGGAATGACCCGCTACCGGAGGATACGTTGAACTTCTCGTTCTAACGAAGTATAAACTTATATGTAGAAACGAGGTGATCGCTGTTTCAGCTAGTTTTGGGTAAAATTACCTTTACAAACACAATATAAGGAAAGCTTACTCATTTATTATGACAATAAGTATGCTATAGAATAAAAAAAATGAAACTATGATAATAATAAACCATTTAAAATAAGTGATAAATTGTTATCGGTCCATCGAGTCCGTCACTAACTGTTGGTTTAATTTTGCCAGTATCTAGTTCCATTCTCTGGGATCGCCAATGTGATGGTGTTTGTGGTGTTGATCATCACGCTGTACTACGTGTTCTCCGGCTTGCCGCCGCTCAAGGAGAGGGAGATGGTGGCTAGCGTGTCCACTTGGCCCCTGTTTTTGAGGTAAGCTAAGCTAAGCTAAGTAAAAAGCTAAGTAAAAAATAAGTCTCGTCAACACATTCCACCGAAACATGTTTTAGTTTGAAGTCTGTTTTTGTTTTTTTTTTTAATTAATGATTGGTTTTTGAGGTAAACTAAGCAAAAGTAAAAAAAACAAGTCTCGTACACCACAATCCACCGAAACATTTTTTAGTTTGAAGTATGTTTTTGTTTTTTTTAAATGAATGATTGATTTTTGAGGTAAACTAAGCAAAAGTAAAAAACAAGTCTCGTACACCACAATCCACCGAAACATGTTTTTAGTTTAAAGTGTGTTTTTTTTTTTATCAATGTTTGGTATTTGAGGTAAATTAGCAAAAGTAAAAAATAAAAGTCTTTTACACTACAATCCATCGAATCATTTTTTTTAGTTTAAAGTCGGTTTTTGTTATTTTCTTAAAATTAATAATTGCATACCAAAGTTGGTAAAAATTGTCTGGAACTGTGTGTTATTTTATCGTGTTTACAAATTAAATTTATTTGTTATGTAGCGTTTCAGTTACATTCAGGCTATGAGTTTTTTTATTCCAAATGTTATTGAAACAAAAATAAAACATTTTCATTTTTCAAATATATTTTTTTCCTCTTGAATTCCATCACTATATAATATGGATTAGTGGCCAACTCTTGTTAATGAGTTAATTCGATTTTTACACAAGAGCAAGATTATTATAGTAATACTTTTTTATATTGCCAATGATTTTGAATGACTTTTAATTTTCAGCACAGTAATATTCGCAATGGAAGGCATCGGCGTGGTGATGCCGGTTGAGAACGAGATGGCACACCCGGAGAAGTTCCTCGGCTGTCCAGGAGTCCTCAACATATCCATGCTGGTAGTCATCTGCTCGTACGGAGTTGTCGGCTTCTTCGGATATATCCAGTTCGGGGATGCTGCGAAGGGAAGCGTCACTTTGAACCTTCCTGAGGATGATGTGTGAGTTGGTGTAAAGTCGCGTTTACATTATTCTATCGTGGCGTGTCGTGCGTGGCTCGTCATATGGGTCAAAATCACCAAGGTGGAGAATTAGCTTTGACAGCTAATAAATGTCCAAATTTAGTTTATTTAAACAAATCGTTGTTGTGAATATTACTTAACTCTGTTCATATTAACTGTACATCATATTTTAAACAGCAAAAAATTCATGATTATTTGAAGATATAACTACTAAAAATCATTTCGGGAACGCGTCCTATGTAGATAAATCCTATGTAGAGAAAAATCTTCTGAAACGAACATAAAATTTCATAAAATAAAATAAAGTGACAAGTTTTTCATACTTAATGGCCTAGAATATTATTTTATATCAATTATTTAGATATACATATTATTAAAAAAAGGAAATTAATTAAAGGGCCTAAATATTGTGTCCGGCAATGTAATTTACGATACGTTAGCTTATAAGCATATCATATCCATACATTTTGTATGGTTAGAATTACATTACTCTATCGCAGTGTGTCGTGGAGCGTTCTGTAAATGTATGGATTCGATATACCTACTTAAGACGCGTCACGACACTCCACGACAGAATAATGTAATCCCAGCTTTAGAGATTTTATAAGTGCCTAATGTTTTCTTCTTTTTTTTGGCGACCAATGTGGCGCGGTGGGCGAAGGTCCGCCTGCGACGCGAAGGTTGCGGGTTCGATTCCCGCCTTGGGACAAATGTTTGTAGGATCTGCAAATATTTGTTCCGGGTGTTCTGGGTGTTTTCTATGTATAATAAAAAATATCTATCTATGTATTGTATTGTAATAAATATATATCAGTCATCTAGTACCCATAATACAGCTCTGTCTTACCTTGGGCTAGCTAGATGATGCTGTGTGGATTGTCCAGCATTATTTATTTATTTATTTATAATCTTTTTATTGTGTTATTATCAACGTATACGAGTACAAAAACAAACTAAATAAATTTGACGACGCAAAGTTTAAAATTAATAAATAAACAATGCTGGACAATCCACACCGCTCTAGCCCATAAAGGAATAAGTAAAATAGGGTAATCTAGCCCCAAGCTAAGCAAAGCTTGTGATGAATGATGGCGTTCTTTAAACATTCAAGAAGAATCTTCAACCAAATTACAAACCAACATCACCCTTCCATTACAATAACTTACACCTTGTGCTGAGGCTACGAGTCGTTTAAACTGCCATCAAATTCACACAATAAAACTTTTAAAATAGGAAGATCATGTCGTACCGGCAAAGACCGAAGCAACTCATTTATTGCCTTCTGTAATTTTGTTTTGCCGCCATTTAACATGAAATGTTAGAAAACGTTTAAACCTTCCCTGGACTCCTACAAACATTTCAAGACCAAAATTAGCCAAATCGGTCTAGCCGTTGTCGAGTTTTAGCGAGCCTAACGCTATCCTGCCCCCCAAGCATGGCGATTTCATCTCTTTTTTTTAATACAACTGAAGTGGCAACCAAGCGTACGGCATACAAGATGGTAAGCGGTTACCGCAGCCTATGGACGCTTGCAATACCAGAGGTATCACTCGCGGGTTGCATTTCTTGCAAGCCTTAATTTATTATTATCAATTTAATTTCGAAACGTTGATGCCCATGCATGAACACGAGTTCTAAAATTTCAAAGGGATAATTAGACCCAAACTTCGTTGTTGTTAGGCTAAACTAATTTTAAACTTTTTACCAGTAATTTCACGACCAAACCCTTTAATCGTTAAAAGTTTGAGCACTTGTTTTGGCAGTATATTACATATTGCTCTTCAGCTTCTGTCAATGTGTCATTCATTACAAGCTATGTATATATTTTAAGTTTCATCATCATCATCGTCAGGCCGTTAAGGAGTCGAGAGGGAAGACATACACACAAACATTTGCATTTTGAGTAGGTACAAGCTGTGCCCTGCGGTTTCACCTGTGGTTTTGCAGTTTTTGTGCTATTTTATTATTCAGGACTATAATTTATTTCTATGCCCGTTCAGCCGTTCTGGCGTGGTTAAGTTACAAAGTATAGATAGATGTTACATTTATAATATCTAGTCATATGATAAGACAAAATTTATTTGCTAAAGATGTAAGACATTTAAAGAGAAGAGTAGTAGAGTTCTTTGTGATAGAGCTCGTCCGGGAAAGAACTACCACCATACCTATTTCTGCCGCGAAGCAGTAATGCTCGCATTGCTGTGTTCCGGTTCGAAGGGTATGGTTTTCGGTGAAATTACACGCACATGAGACTTTATATCTACGTCTCAAGGTGTCAACGCGCAAGTCATCTCTGATGTGAGCGTACATAGGCTACGGTAGGCGCTTACCATCAAGTGGGCCGTACACTTGGCTGCAACTTTACTGTAAATATAACATTTCAGAGTAGCGCAAAGCACTAAACTTCTGATGGCTTTCGTGATATTCCTGACCTTCACCCTCCAGTTCTACGTGCCGATGGAAATGATAACCAGGACCCTCAAGAAGAGGAACTCTGATAAATACGAGAACGTTATACAGGTTGCAATAAGGATCACTATTGTCACTGTAACAGGTTAGTTGATTACCCTGCTTCAGTTATTATGAAATAATCGAAATGGTTTTATTTGAAACTAGCTGTTGCTCGCAATTATATTGGAACACGTAGAGTAGTAGAGTAGTAGAGTTCTCTGTGATAGAGCTGGTCCGGGGAAGGACTACCACCATACATATTTCTGCCGTAAAGCAGTAATGCTTGCATTGCTGTGTTCCGGTTTAGAGGGTATGGTCTCCGGTGAAATTACTGGCACATGAGGCTTTCGATTTAGCCTCAAGGTGGCAACCCGCGAGTGATACCTCTGGTATTGCAAACGTCCAGTCTCCGGTAACCATTACCATCTTGTGGGCCGTACGCTTGGTTATTATTATTATCACATTTCATAATATTTAAGTATTTTGCTTAGTTTACAAACATTATTTATTTTTTTAATACACAACACTACACACTATCTCACTGGGTCTATTGGCTAAAGGTATCGACAGAATATCAGCGCCTAGCTTCTTCCTAGTGGCAAAGCACAATGCTGAGTCGACGCCTTTTTGCTGTTGTGGCACACAAGTACATGACAACGTCAATTGTTGCTGTTACGAGTACTGCTGATTTTCTTCTTTTTTTTTTGTATGTACTGTATATGTGTGTCTTAACAGCAAATAAAAATATGTCTGTCTATGTCTATGGTTGCCACTTCAGTTGTATAAAAAAAAAGAAAAAACACGTGGAACTCGTGAACTATTTATTTTTCGTGATGAAAAGTAGCCTGTATTTTATTCCCGGTCACTCTATTTATGTTTTAAATATCAGTCAAGTCGGTTTATTAAACGGAACAAACATCCAAATGTTTGCATTTATAATATTAGTGTGATGTGATGTGATAGTGTGTTGTTTTTACTTGTTTTTTTTGTTACACAAATAATGTATTTTCACAACTTTGTAAATAATAATAATAATAATGCTGAATAATACACAAATCATCATCTAGCCCCAAGTTAAGCAGAGCTAGTGTTATGGGTACTAGATGACTGATATACTTAATACAATACAATACATAGATATTTTTTATTTTACATAGAAAATACCCAGAAAAATTGTTACGGATTAGGCAATGTGGTAGCTCAGCGACAACAGCCTTTTTTCTTTCCATCAATCACACTATCACACTAATCACACTAATGACACTAATCACACTATCACAATAATATTATAAATGCGAAAGTTTGGATATTGTGCCTCTATAACTCGACAACCACTGAACCAATTTGGCTGAAATTTAAAACATACATAGATACATAGAATGACCGGGAATAGGACATAGACCACTTTTGATCCCGGGAAAAAGTCCGGTTCCCAAGTAACACGCGAACGAAGTTACGGGCAACAGTTAGTTAATAAATAAAAAAACACTTGCTTTTCCAGTTGCGATTGCAGCATCCTTCCCCAACCTCGAGTTAGTCATTGGTTTCGTCGGCGCCATCTTCTTCTCAACCCTTGGTTTGTTCTTCCCAGCTGTGGTCGATATTGTATACCGCTGGGATAGAGACCTCGGCTGGATGAACTGGATCCTATGGAAAGATATACTTATAGCTTTAATATCCATTTTGTGTCTAGTCTCCGGAGGATATGTGTCCGTTGTAGGTATGATCGACGAGTTTTACGTTAAAGATGTCGTACCTGATGATAATGTAACATTGTTTTATGTGCATTAAGAATATTAAAAAATGGATTTGTAGAATTGAAACTGGTGATCAGAAATCATTTTGAAATTTATGATAATGTGGCATTATTAAAAGCAAAGGATTTGTAAAATTGAAACTGTGGTCCCTATGTAGTTAAAAACCATTTTAAAATTATGAAAAGCTATCTAAAACATGTTTTTGGTTTTGAGCACAGTTATTTAAATATAATAGAATGAAAGAGTTCGTTGATTTGTATAGAAACCGAGCGTGTAACGTTATGCGTAAAATACATTTGCATTTTACACGCAAATCTATAATATACTTTTTTGTTTACTTTGTTTACATAATTAAACATCTGCTTGTGTTATATTATAGTTAATTTGTTATTTTGTAGTTTAGAATTTGTTACTCCGTTACATATTTTTGCATGCAGTGTCTACCTTTAATTGATTGTGCAATTAGCTATGGATAATACTTAGTGTATGTTTAAGTATTGTATGTTGTGCATGAAATATTGTTACAATTGTTGGTAGACCAAATAAATAAAATAAAATACAAGCCGCGCGAAAATGTATGATTTAAAAGCATAGATAAGCACGCGGCAAACAGATTCTAGGCTCTGGCACACGACCACACTGCCCCCGGTTGGGAGCAGACTGAGATTCGCGGCGAGTAAAGAGGTTACTCAGCCCTTACTTAGCCCGTCTTATCGGCACGCGAAGTACTCACTCATCCTTAAATATAGTTCTGTAGTTTTGAGGTATTTCCACGAATGTAAGAAGTACTCAATTCCTTCTGCACATATTTTTCGTCGTTTGTATTGATGTTTCGAAGATGTTATGAAGTTATTTGTTATGTTGAGCACTGCCCATCACCGTAGTATTCCCGTGTTTGAAGATGTTTAGAAGCTCTATAATATGAGTACGGCGGTAACCGTCAAACAAGACGAAAAGCATTCAAATAAATATAGCTTTAAAGTGTCAGCAAAAACGATGAAAACCAGATGTAAATTGGTAATTATCGGCTATTTTGCTATAATAAGGTCGCTCATAGATTTAAAAATCAAACGATTTGACCTCGCTGGTGATGAGGACAAACTGAAAAAGCGTGGGTTTGATACCCTGTGTGACACAAATATTAGCATGATTTGCAAATTTGTGTCTAGGTGTAGTTTGTGATTTTAAATTACCAAGCACACTCAGTAATCCTAGCGTGTGGTTTATTTCTGAATGTTGGGTGATGATTCGTTACTAAATATTTATTAAATGACTAATTAAATGATTAATAAATTATCGTTAAATGAATTATCAGATGATTATTAAATTATTATTAGATTAATTAAATAGCTTAATAGTATAAATTTAAAAAGTATGGTTGAAAGTTGATTGACATGAGATAACATTAGTTTTTTCATATTTATGTACCTAATTACACTACGCCACTACATTCTGGATAGTGTAAAATCAGTATCCAGCGAGACGATTGCGTAATTCGATTGCAATCGATTTCGCTTGGTTTCAATAAAAAACTAACGTATTTTGTATATGACAACATAATGACAGTTCGTTGAATGAATCAAATTGCTTAATCGCCCACCTGATGATGCGATTGCAAGCATCATTAGCAGTAGCCCCCTGCTAACGTGTTGGTTGAATGTACGTATCATGCTATTTTTGTATTGTATTCATAACTTCTCCGCTAAACTTTCTTCGACCCATTTTCAAGAACATTATCTCGCTTGTAGCAACGCATGAAGTAACACATTAAAAAAAAACGTGTGGTCCATGTTTTTAGAGATGCTTATCAAAATTATCTTAAAACTTATCAAATAAAATTTACGCGTTGACTTGAGGACATAGACTTTTGCCGGTTAAAAAGAAAATTTAGTGGAGAAATACTGTTAAGTTACCTAATAGATTGTTATTAATTTAAATATCATGTAATGGATTTCTTTATATTCACGCCTGAATCAATAAACTATTTAAAATGTACCTATATAAAAAAAAAATTAAATATTAAGAAAAATGACATACCAGTTATCAGCTAGTCAGAATAAATAAATAAATTATTTGTAAACTTTTAGAAGTACTACTTTTTGAAACTGTCATTTTCAAAACCGGTTCATCGGTGTTACTTGAAAACTCTGTACAGGATAGGAACTGTATAGGATTATCAAGTGGGTACCTACACGTAATATTTTTTACAGTACTTTTTATGTATGTACTACTCGAGCGAAGCCGGGAGTGCCAGCTAGTTGGGTCATAAATTCCCACGCAGGCTCAATGTGGATTAGTTGATATCATACCATTTCATTGCGTCAATTGCTTTAAATCAAGTAAAACATTAAAAATTGGCTTGCTAATAACGGTAATAGAATAATGAAATTAATTTTATACAATAATCGAAACAATTGACCTGTCCCTGATAATAAAATTACTGTTATTAATATCATCAACGTAAAGCTATATCATACCCCGGACACTCTTAATAAAGTGTATGAACGCGTCGCAATCACCATATGCATTGTTTGTGTACGTAAACGGTTCCGTTGTCTGTGTGAGTGTCATGGTTGGCCCCACCCTATTATAGCAAGAGCGAGATAGCACACTTTTGCTCGCGCTGGCATGCGCGCGCTTGACCTACACAAAATAAAAATAAACGCATGTCTTAGCCCTTAGCTGAAATGCTGGCGAAAGGTGCCGGAAAACTCGCAAGCGGGGTGAGGTAAGTAAAACCAGTGGGAGGTAGGTAGTGGCCATTCTGTGCAAGGTATTAATTCCTACGTAAATAAGTACTACGTAAGTTCCTGGGGAAGGGATGAGTGTCCAGTCTGTACGCAGCAGGTACATAATTTTAATAATAACAACAGTCAAATTACGGACACAGTTGTTTAAAAAACAAAGTTTCAACCAAGGTTTTACAGAGTTTACTAACAATTTTACACTATGTAAGTATTTTGATTTGAAAATAATTGTGTCATTGTTTCTACAGTTTTTATCACAGGTTCTTATAATAATAACGCAAAAGCGTTTGTCTACGGTAACCGATAATGACAAACAAGAATTAAGGCATTCATCCACCAAAGCGGAGAGATGCCAACAATAAAAAAACGTGACGCAATAGCAACGCAGTTTTGACACGATTGATGACCAACAATCTTGGAACAAAAGTGCTTGAACTTTACTCGGTGTCAATAGCAAGAATCTTGCCAAATAACGACAGCAACCAAGCCATTGTATTTTTAAATACACTTCAAAAACCATTTAACTTGTAATAAGTTTCAAAGTGGTCCTTGTGATTTTACAGAATAATTTGATTGTATTGGTTGGCTCAGCTCCGCTTTGCTCTGCTTCAGTGGATGATTACCGTTATATTGATGAGGTCACCGTTTCACTTCGTACTTCATTCGCACGTATTCCTGAGAGATAACAAACTAATTACTATCTAGAACCGTTCGTTCTATTTTTTTTTTTTTTTTTTATTTATTGAATAAAAAAAAAAGGCTTTGTATTCGTTCTATTTTAATCATCGAAGTGCTAAGCTAGCTATAATGTTCATATCCTAAATCAACGAAGTGCGTAGCCACGATTTGAAAGGGTGACCGCGTAGATTGTATTGTTATTTTTATCTTTATTATGTGGTATATGATAAATATTTATCTATTATATTCTATTCTATTCTTCCGTGCTTCGGAGGGCACGTTAAGCAGTTAGACCTGACGTTTTAAAGTCGTCAGTAACAGAGGGTAGAACGGAGGCATTCGGGTGGTCTATTGACTCCGTCACGACGACTCAGTTAAACGCTGGTAACTATAAAAAAAATCTATTGGCAAATTAAAAAACTTTCTCAAAAAGCTTTCAAAAAAGTTTGGGATAAATCTTTGATCTAAAGTACCCTGCAGGACTCTACTTACGGCTATATTAACTAAGTAAACATTAACTATATCTCACAGTCGAGAGTAGGTTGGATATTAATCTACCACGCGGACCCGATGCGGTTTGGTGGATGGCACATGTTTTTCGAATTTTTAGTTCTTGGAAATGCCGGTTTCCTCACCGATGTTTTCCTTTACCGTATGAGAGCATTGCGCACATAAATTTTTCGTAGCGAAAAATCCATTAGTGTGTGACTGGATTCGAACCAACGACCTTAGGATCGGAAGGCAGAGTCACTACCACTATTTTAACGTTATGTAGGGTAGGGTAAGTGTACATTCTCTATATAACAATGGAGAATGTACACTTACCCTACCCTATGCTGTCATGGCTTCAGTTTTCGAACACATGTTTTCATCATCATCATCATCCACAGCCTGACTTCACCCACTGCTGGGTATAGGTCTTTTTTTTTTTTTTTTTTTTATACAACTGAAGTGGCAACTAAGCGTACGGCCCACAAGATGATAAGCGGTTACCGCAGCCTATGGACGCTTGCAATACCAGAGGTATCACTCGCGGGATGCCACCTTGAGGCTAAGATCGAAAGCCTCATGTGCCAGTAATTTCACCGGAAACCATACCCTTCACACCGGAACACAGGAATGCGAGCATTACTGCTTTGCGGCAGAAATAGGTATGGTGGTAGTCCTTCCCCGGACGAGCTCTATCACAGAGAACTCTACTACTCCTTTAGTTTCTCCTTTATTAGTGTTAGTTCTGTCTCCTTTAGTTTGTGCCATCTACCACGATCCTGTGCTAATCTAATCCACTTACAGCCCGCGACTTTCACTATGTCGTCTACCCATCTCGCCAACGGACGACCGACACAATATGTTTTATATGAAAATAACTTTATAATGAATATTTGCACAGTTTATCGTGCACCATCTAGTTCTGGTAAATGCCTGAACTAGGAAAACCTGTGTCTCAGGCGAAAAATATTAAAACTTAAAATAAAATACTACCACTACTACTAATACTACAAGTAGGTATGTACAGTAGGCGTCACAATAAGGATACCCCCTAGTAGCTAAAGTTTATCACCAAACAGTTATAGAAATTCTCGCAATAACAAATTAAATGCAAAAATTATACTGTCGTAAGGATTCGATCGCGGAACAATTATGTTTCACACCATGATCGACCGCATAACTAACTCGGCTGTCGTGTTGAAACACAAAGCAATTGAAATTATGATTACGTTTCCTTCCATGGTTATGAAAATATAATTTATTTATAAGAGCAAAATGCCATAGTTAGCCAAATGGATTTGAAGCTAGGTGTCTTATACAATGAGGTTACTTATAGTTCGCACAGCGGATCTAGGCTTCCGTGAAGTCAGCCGTTTGTGATGCGCATAGACAATTTAGTTTGAAAAAGCTCCATTGCGCATCGAAACGGCTAATTTCACGACGGCCGAGATCCGTTGTGAGAACTATACCTATGAAGCTGAGTGTACATACGAGTACCTACTTAAAAACAAATTACTGAACTAAAAATCTCTAAACCTATATTCTAAAAAAACACATCTGGACAAACAAACCACGCAAGCGTTTCTTTTGACCTCACAAGGTCAAAAGAAACGCTCCCGGTTTTTTTATTTCATCTAGAGAAATTCCTTAAAAAGATAAAATAAATAAATAAATATTGGAGGACATTATTACACAGCGCTACTAGCCCCAAAATAAGCAAAGCATACCAGAATCTGATTGTAACTGATAGAATACACATAAATTATATTTTTCATACAATATTTATACAACAAATATTTTCAGATCATGCAAATATTTGTCCCGCAGTGGGGATCGAACCCGCAATCTCTCACTTCTCAACCTTGCACTTGCCCACCGCGCCACCGAGGTTATCAAAATAATGAACCAGGACTTTGCAGATAACCTAAAGTTTAAGATGTTTGTAAAAACGTGGATGATTCTTATTATTTGACCAACGTTTGAACAACAACGCGTAATAAGGAACTCAAAAAATAATGAAACTGTTTATACATATAGGCACAAGTGGTTTATTACTGTATATTTGCTATAATACAGGTATTACTTACATGTAAACTTATACTTTATTCAATCCTCGTTTAGAACGTATAATATAACGCAGGTACTACTGAAAATTACAGTTTCTTTGGAAGTATAAGATTATAGATAAATCAACAATAGTTATGGTTTTACAGCATTAAATAAAATAGCCTCGTTTTACTTACACTACATTTTCATAATTTATGGCGCACATCTTTCTAGATACTCGTTTGGTGATATTATTGTGCGTTTCATTGAGTTCACATGCATGTGCCGGGCATAGCTGCTGTCTCCCAGAAGAACATATAACAAGCCTTGGGGCCAGAAACGACTCGACATTGTCTTTTCTCCGTCTCCCCAGAACACCTCAATGGAACTGGAATCGATAAAGATAACCACATGGAGGTCTTTAAACTTATTAGGTCTATATTTCGTACGGCGCACACCGTCGTTACCTCCGCGGTCGAGAACTACACGACCATCTCTATAATTGTAACTTATCTTCACAGTATCATTTGCACATTCAGATTCTATGATAAGCTCGAAATTTTCTTTCCTCGGCGCGAATACCTCTATTTTAGCGGCATTTGTTTCTAAATTTATTTTCTCACCGCTGCAGGCATGTCCTGCATATAGCTGTTTTCCAACCACTTCGTCGATTTCCTTTACAGGCTTCTGCAAGATGCGTCCGTTCTTTGCTAAAGTCAACTCTCTAGGAATGGTCATATGTCCTGTGAATCCATCTTGTCCTTCTGGGTAGTTTTGCTCCCACATATCCTGCCAAGCGATGACTACTCTCTTACCTTGCTTAGTTATCATTGTCTGAGTAGCGTAGAAATCATGACCGTTATCTAGCTCCAAGTACTTAGATTTGGGGGTGAACTCATTAGTTTTGTAATCAAAAGCACCTGTAATATAGCCAGTGGAATACAAATTTCTATAGTCATCTCCTTTAGGGTGCACACCTTGAGGAGAAAAAAGTAGAATAAATGTGTCATCCAGTTCAAAAAAGTCAGGACACTCCCACATGTAACCAAGAAAACCATCAGATTTGTCCAACACTGATACCTCCTTCCAGGAAATCTTGTCTTCTGAAGTATACAGCAACACTTGCCCGAGCGTATCATTATTAAAGGAGTTACCCAGCACCATGTAGTAAATATCTCCGTGTTTCCAAACCTTGGGGTCTCTGATATTAGGTTGTCGCTCAGGGGCAATGATAATGGGGTTATCTTCGTATTTTTTGAAGGTCCTTCCATCGTTGCTCGTAGCTAGTATCTGATGTTGTTCGTGATCGAGGGTTTCGTTCGGATTATTTCTGTTTCCAGTGTAGTAAAGATACATGATATCGTCCTCAACAAGCGCGCTTCCAGAAAACACTCCATCTCTATCGAACCAGGCACCTGGGCTTAAGGCTGCTGGCAGGTGCTCCCAGTTTAGGAGATCTTTGCTGATTGCGTGGCCCCAGTGTGCTTTGCCGGGTTCTGATCCGCTGAAAGGATTGAACTGGTAAAACATATGGTACTCATTTTTGTAGAAGCAGAGGCCGTTGGGATCGTTCATCCACCCCACTTTCGTTTCACACGAGATCTGTGGAGCCAAATGAAACGTCGGGTAATATCTGAAGGTGCTATTTGATTCGCACTTGCAACAAGAAGATATTGCGAGCAATAAAAATACGGAAGCAGCGAACGTCATTTTGAAGACCGTTCGTTGCTGATATAAGTGCAGAATAATAGACATTCGGAGTTAACTCTCTTTTATATAGTCAGACCGGTCGTGCGACATTAACACTGTAAAATAAATAATTTAAATTACAATTGACTCTGTACCTACGAGTATCTGAACAAAATACTTACGAAGATAGTAAACTTACTTATAGTATCTCTCTTTCACAACACAAGAAATATTGTTTGCCTATCAAAAACAATAGTTCAAATAGTTCCTATTATTATTCTTCTTTAGGTTATTTATTTGATAAGATATTTTTTTTCGGTTCTTGGTTTTGTGTTAGATACAAGGTCAGGTATGTAGTTTATAAAATATACTTATGGGCCAATTCAGTGTCTACCTATATTTTATCGTAATCAAGGCGATGTTTTTTTCCTTTATGACAATTTACTCTACATTATTTTAGTACATATTTAAACAAATAATTGTACCTTATTTAATGATGCGTTTCAAAAAATATTTAATGATAAATCTTAAACAAATGGTCATCATAGCTTAGGTATAGAAAAAAATAAAATTATAGGGAGTTTTAGTAAAGTAACTTGTGTGAACAATACAATTTCAATCAGCGAACTGTCAAAAAGCTGTCATATTCATACAAAATACGTCAGTTTTTGATTGAAACCAAGTACAACCGAACTACATAATCACCCCTCTGATTAGGATTTAAACCTAGATAAAGATTGTCACAAACCCTTACTAATTTCCCTTGACTGGTGGTCTCCAAAAGATTATATCAAGTAGGCTATGACAAGACTTGGGGGTAAATAAGTAGGTTCGTATGAATCAGTAGCCAACTCTGGTGACAAAGTTGGCTATTGGGGGGTTCAACTAATAGAAGCATCCGTGTAGTGAAAGTTTGCTGGGTCTAGTCCTGTCTGAGCTAATAACATTTTTGGGATATTATAATAGCTAGGCAATATATTGTGTAACGCGAACGCGAACTACAAAACGCGGTGTAAGTAATCAGTAATGGAGTGATCATAGGAAGTTGGTGTATCATAAAGGCTCGACATCAGTCGTCATGGCATTCTATGATTCCTTAAAATACTATTAAAATACCACTAAAGTTCCACAATAAATAAAATACCTCTAAATTATTAACACTTGTTCAAATTGACTTCAAACTACGTCGTTTTCAAGGTGCTGGTATTTTCAGTGTTTTCACAGCGACCGACTGTTCCAATAGTTTCAAAATTCAAATACAATTGTATAATTGTAATTAATAAATAAATTCGTTCGTTCGTTCGTATGAGTCAGTGGCCAACTCTGGTGACAGAGTTTCTAGGCTGTCCGAAGGCCTCTGTCATGGCCTAACAACTTTGAAAAAGCCGGGACCGACTGCTTAACGTGCCCTCGCCCACGGGAGCGCTCAGTTGAAATTGCCACTGGCGGTCACGCATCCAAATGATGACCCCGCGGAACAGTGCTTAACTTCGTCGATCTGTTAAGAACAACTTGGCCAGCCACGTCACGAGCGCTCCTATTTTAATAAATAAATTAAATAGTAGGTTAATAAATGGTACATATACTATACATATCCATAAAATTAATAATAACAAAAAAGAACCACCTTCAATTTATGGCTATCTAGTGTACTTAGCGTAATAATAACGTAAACTTATAGAAATTTGTTAAACATATATCCAGGATTAGAAATATACTATTCGTGTACAACATCAAGCATAATTTACTTATATTATTTACATATTTATTTGACGACCGATGTGGCGCAGCAGGCGCAGGTCTGCCTGCGACACGGAGGTTGCGGGTTCGATTACCGCCTCGGGTCAAATATTTGTACGATCTACAAATATTTGTTCCGGGTGTTCTGGGTATTTTCTATATATAATAAAAAATATCTATCTATGTATTGTATTGTATTAAGTATATATCAGTCATCTATTACCCATAATACAGATCTGTTTAACAGCAGCTTACCTTGGGGCTAGATGATGCTGTGTGGATTGTCAAGCATTATTATTATTATTATTTACGGTGGAAATGTACTCGAATAACAAATGATTTTGGTATAACGTTTCTATGGACTATATCCTTCGCATATCCTTGTGACAAGTTGATTTTAATGCGTCAATTTTAGTTTAGTATGCTTGTAGTTTTCCGCACACGTGTCTCTGTCGACATCCGATACCGGTGTTTCCTTGTTATCTATGGCTTTATGTTTTCGCGCAGTTCTTCAGATGTCTTTGTCTGAATAACATTGTTATAATAGCCAACATGTTATTCTCAGAACCTGAATAGAACAACAAACAACATATATCACGACCACAATATAACCAAGCGCTGGTGATTCCGATTCTAAGATAATGGGGTCGAAACCAATCGGACCCATGGATTTTCTATTTCACAAAAAGATGTTCGTTCGTTCGTTCGTATGAGTCAGTGGCCAACTGAACAAAAAAATGTGCGCAATAAGTAAGTATTCGCACTGTGTCCGCGTGGTCGATTAAAACGCAATCACTCTCGCGCGAGAGCAGGCCAGTGTCTCAACAGTGAGAACATTAGAAGGTTGTCCTGATTAATTCTCTCAAACGATGAAAACATCGTGAAATTAATAACATTTAAAAAAAAAATATGTTAAAAATTCACCATTCCTTATTGATTTCACGATGGTCTATCTTTTGGAAACTAGATCATAATTTGCACTGTCTGGACAGTATTTTGTATACTACTACTAATTGGTTAATAATTGTATAAGTTATTGCTAGTGTAGTAAAATTGTAAATTGGACTAACTTACCAAGTGACGTCCAATTGTAATTTTACGAACAGCAATAACTTATACAAGAATCACCCACCCAGCCCAGTATCAGCCAAAAGTTGATCCCTATTGCATAATGGGTGTTAATGGCTCTGCCTGACTCTAAATCAGTGACGTTGACAGCGGGGTTGCATTAGTACTAATAATATTAGCAAAAATAATACCTAGTACTAGCAAGTAATAATTGAATAACTCATAATCAAGCGTAGCGTGTTATGATTATAGAACTTGACTGTGTTCTCACAATGTTTTCTTCTAATGTAATTTGTTAGTAATTATTTTCTTAGCCTTCACCTAGTTCGACAACAATATGGTCTCGTGATAAAAAAAGATAATCGAAAAGGAACTGGCATCTAAGATAATAATATTTTTGGGGTTGCATATCATGCTTTTCACTTTTCACACCTCAAGAGAAGAAAACTGAACCTTTATAGGATCACTTTGTTATTCGTCGTCTGTCTGTCTGTCTGTCCGTTCGTCTGTTAAAAACCTTTTTCTCAAGAACGGCGGATTTATACCACAGAGTTATATAAAAATATTTGATAGTGCCGTAAAATAAGCTTCTAAAAGATTTGACAATAAATCGGAAAAGGCAAAAACGAAAAACCTCATGAAAAAAACTCTCTACCAAGGCACAATTCTGCAATTTGAAATGTTATGAACCTCTGTGACACAATTAGAGGATTATCAAAGTTTAAGAGATAGCTCATTCATGTTTGGTCACGCATGCGTGGTTCGGATGACTCCTGTAAGATTAAACTCAACAGTTTCGAGGCAGCGACTGTGAAGCTCGCTTGTTCCAGAACTTTCCACCACATCATCGTAACTTTCACCTTGATACTGAAAATATTAACAGCCCCTAAACAAACGTAAATAACTACAGAATGATGTAGGTGGGTCGCGAAAACAAAAGATTGTGAATGAATGTTAAGTTTAAAGAGTTCAAAAAGTTTTATAACTTTTGAGTAAGTAACTTGTAAAAATACATAACTTGGAAAAGTGTTAGCTGATTATTTTGTGAAGTGTTAAAATAATAGGGTCGAAAAAGTGTAAGGGTGGTGTGGTGTGGTGTGGTGGACAGTGTAATTTAACTAAATCAGTGGATTTTTGTGGATGTTGCTATTATAGAGGTAAGTTCGTATATTTAGAGTCAAAAATCACAATTTGTATATAACTAGCGGCCTCTCCCGGCTTCGCACGGGTGGCCTATGTTACTCAGGGATAATGTAGCAATGTTAAAAAATATTTGAAATCAGACGAGTACTAAAAAGTACATAAAAGAGTTTAATCGTAATAAAATAAATTCAAAAATAAATACTTTTTATAATATAAGTAATTGTATGAAAAACTGGTAGTTAAATTTATATCTATACTAATATTATAAAAAGAGAAGATTTGTATTTTTGTATTTTTTACGAATAAACTCAAAAACTACCGGTTCTATTTCAAAAATTATTTCTCCAATAGAATGCTACAGTATTCATACATGTACAGAACGCGTCACGACACACACAGTAATATAATTCTAACCATACAAAATGTATGGATACGATATGCACATGACGCATCACGACACGCCACGACAGGATAATGTAAACAAAAAGTACATATTATTATAAAATTATACAAGGAATATGAAAGAAAGAATAACATATAAAATTTCCAATAGTACAAACATTTTGAAATAAACCGTGATTACAAAAGCTATAAATATGGGTTTGTGACCTGGTAAATATGGTATGTAGTAGTGAACCCGCCTTCCAATCCTAAGGTAGTGGGTTCAAACCCGGTCGTGCACCAATGGATTTTTCTGTTCAAAAAATTTATGTGCGCAATGCCATTGCTCTCATACGGTGAAGGAAAACATCGTGAGGAAACCGGCATGTCCAAGAACTAAAAATTCGAAAGAGATGTGCCATCCACCAATCCGCATGTGTCCGCGTGGTGGATTAAGACCCAATCACTCTCGCCTGAGAGTAGGCCAGTGTCCCAGCAGTGGGAACGTTAGAAGGCTGTCATGATGATGATGATGATGATGAAATATGGGTTTTGCTATAGGCAAGCAGGTACAATATGAAAGTGTAATGTCCTTCGAATTTTTAGTTTTTGTATGCTTTCCTCTGAATGTTTCCTTCACTGTTTGAAAGCACTGGTGTTTTCACTTGCTTCGGAGGGCACGTTAAGCAGTCGGCTTTTTCAAAGTTGTTAGACCATGACAGAGGCCTTCGGGCGGCTTAAAAACTCTTGTCACCAGAGTTTGCTACTGACTCATACGGCCCACAAGATGGTAAGCGGTTACTGCAGCCTTTGAACGCTTGCAATACTGCTTGGCGGCAGAAATAGGTATGGTGGTAGTCCTTCCCTGGACAAGCTCTATCACAAAGAACTCTACTACTCTTACATAATTATATACATACTTTGTTTAAATAGAAAAATCAATTGATATACGACGATTCTGAACCCAACAACCTCTAGATCTAAAGAAAATGAAATAATTGAATAAAAATCATTCTGCTAAATTGTTCAACGATTGACCTAAACATTTTCTTCATAGCTTTCTTGTATAAAATGAATTGCTGCGCGTTGGTCTCGCTAAAACTCAACAACGGCTTAGCTAATTTTGGTCTAGAAATATTTGTAAGAGTCCAGAGGCTCAACCATGAACTCTTATAGCGATTCAAATGAAGACCTAAACTAAATTGTCAAAAAAAATGTTTATACCATGACATAATTGTCTAATTAATTTCATGGTACAAATTTTTTTGACAATTTAGTTTAGGTCTTCATTTGAATCGCTATAAGAGTTCATGGTTGGGCCCCAGGGCAGGTTTAAACAGTGAGAAAATATACAGGGTGTAAATATTTGCTAAAAAATTTGCTAAAAAAATAACGCGAGTGAAACCGCGCCGGGTCTACTAGTTTATAATAAATAGCTTTCTAATATTTTCAACAACAAATATTTTGTGAAGATTTTAACGGAAAATGTGGCTAATATTTATTAGCTTGAACATTTTTTTTATATTACCAAACACGATTTATTACACCAATATTTCACCCAAGCCCAACATAAATTACAGAGCGGAAAATTATCTAGAGACCTACCTACTCCAGATTAGCACCTCGATACTGGCTCATTTTGGTTTTAAACACTGTTCAACTTGAAGTGGAAATTGTAATAGTTATAGAGAATTGCTGTCGATTTGGACAAAATTTATTGGGACACATTGAAACGTTTAGCTGTGGCATTTATGACCGCCACGCGCCATCCATATTATGATAAAGAAAACTGTATTTAGCTTGTTTCTGAAGAAAATGTGGCTCTATTTAGCTCTGTTTGTATAAAAATGTTTTTTTTTATGCAACTGAAGTGGCAACCAAGCGTAAGGCCTACAAGATGGTAAGCGGTTACCGCAGCCTATGGACGCTTGCAATACCAGAGGTATCACTTGCGGGTTGCCACCTTGAGGCTAAGATCGAAAGCCTTATTATAGTTTATAAACTAATTTAAAATATTTTGCGGAGGACGGTTTATGAATGTTAATTAATAACTTAAGCTTACTAAAGCTCTCTTGTGCGAAGTACATAATGTTTGGATAATAAGACTAATGATAGTTAATGCGGATACAATTTCATGATCATCATATCAGGCGATGGACGTCCACTGCTGGACTGCCTTCACCATCCACCGACTTCCTGCGACCGCTTTCTGCCTCTAAACGACTGACACATCGTCTGCTCCAACTACCTAGGACAGAACTCAAAACCATCGTGGGGACCTTGACAGGTCACTGTCCCCTGAATAAACATCTCTTTAACATAGGTGCCACAGACAGACAGCCCACTCTGCAGAGGCTGTCTAGCCGAAGAAGAATCAGCTGCCCACGTAGTCCTGGAATGCGTGGGAGTAGATACTCAACGCACACAAATCCTTGGAACACCAAGGTCACTCCTCGAAGCCTGCGAAGACCCCAGGAAGCTTCTGTGCTTCTGGGAGGAGTTAGGCTGGCTTCACGCATAGCCAGCTCCCCACGCATAACGGACCAAATGCGCGTCCAAATGCGGAAAAGGGAGTCCACATAAATGAACACGAAAATGTTTGCTAGTATTGTTATTTCTCAACCCTGTTGGCAGCAACTACAGACTTTGTACAAGTAGGTAGTCGTATAGAAAAAGCTTCTTATTATACTTAGTAATATGTATACGCAAATGTTTAAATGATCCGTTGCCACAAAATTAAATTTCAAAATAGCAGTTGCAACTGATCTATGATCAGATGCAACCAAAATCTGATCATATGATCAGATGGGAATAACCCCATAGTTACATTACATTAATTAAGTATAATTAATATTAATTAATATTAATACAAATATTAAGTATAATTAATATTAATTGTATTAAGTATATGAATCATCTAGTACCCATAACACAAGCTCTGCTTAGCTTAGGGCTAGATGATGCTGTGTTGATTGTCCAGCACTATTTATTTATTTATTTTGACTTTGACTTTTTGTTGCAGATAAGTGTAAAATGGAGGAGCTGGTATCAAACAGTTCCTATCTCCTCAGAAGAGACATGGATACCACACTTATACCCTTCATCGCAGTACACACCAGTGTTACCAGCACAAAGCCATCCAACACGTACGAGTGGAAGTCTATGCTGCCACCGTACATCCTTATATTCTGCTTATCAATATCTGGGAACTGCATGGTGATAGCAACACTGGCTAATAATAGGAGGATGCGGACTGTGACGAACGTTTATTTATTAAATTTGGTAAGTATCCTCCTACATTTACCTGGTGGTAGGACTCTTCAGCAAGAGTCCATCTTGGTGGATACCACCGCAGTGCCAGATATTCTACCTCCATGCAGTAGTGTGCAAGCATTACCTTGTTTAAGTTTGAAAGGCAATGTAGCAAGTTATACTGGGCGAAAGAGAATTATTGACAACGTCTCGGGGTGATGAGCGTAGTGCAGTGTCACGCAGAATTTAAAAACTTTAAGCTTTGGGTGGCACTGTATCTTTTATGGTCAGGCGTGGTGCTTAACATCAGGCGGGCGACTTGATCGTTTTGTCACTTGCTGACATAAAAATAAAAAACGTTTTCTGCCTAGTTCTCTCTTCTCTTTCTTCTTCGTTAATGGCTTTTCACGATTGTAACGATTTCGCCAGTGTCAAGCATCTAATTAATATTCACTAAGCAACAAACAAATTTTGAAGCAGCATTTCCATAAAAAAATGTTTAGAAGTCGTTGATTTAATTAGCACAACCAACAATAATATCTTTCCTTTTCAATAAACTAAACTTGTGCACTTGTGTTGTTAAGTATTTGCAACTTGCAAGTACCTACTTAACGATGGTATTGAAATCTGCCACCAAAACACAAAAAACTTCTAAGAACACGAGAAAAAAAAAATTAGAACATAAATTTAGTGTAGGTACTCTGACAAGTATAAGTCAAACTTGTCCTAAGTATTAGAAACATGTTTCATTTATTTCTTTTCATTTTGTTTTGTTTCGTTTTGTAAAGTTTCGTTTCAATTTATTTAATTTCATTACGTTTCGTTTCGTTTCGTTCCCTATGCAAAACGAAACACACCAAAGTGGTATTACTCCTATCCCAGAACTCTACTACTTCTAAAACCAAAACGAATCATTCCCTGCTTAGTTCTTTTTGTTCCTGACATAGCCAATGAAATTTTGCTTATAATTACCATTGTTTTAGGCTGTGTCCGACTTTTTACTGGGAGTGCTATGTTTACCGTTTACACTCATCGGTCAGATATACAGAAGGTTCCTCTTCGGGGCTGCTATGTGCAAACTTATTCCTTTCCTGCAAGGTGAGTTTTATAAATGACATATTTTGTATTACGTGGATAGCCACTTCGATTACTGGATCCCGCAAACGGGATGCTCGTTTGAATGCTAGCATTAAGACACGTATGTATACTACTAAACGGAATCCTGCAAAAAATTGTGCCTGCAAAAAACGGGAGTTTGTCATAGAAAACAGCCGTTACTTGGCACTTTGGAAAGCATCTAATATTTTCTTCATAACGATTCTTCTAGGTCACTGAACTTAAAAATAAGGGGCTTGATAATAGTCAATTGGCTTAGCAAGTTTTTTTTCTTAAAGTTGCAATGGTGACTTTTATGCCTATGACTAAATTGACCTAAAGGCTGACCATTGCCTCAACAATAAAAAAAAATAGAACACGCTACGCACATATTGGTGCCAAAAAGTTTAAGTGTATCCTAAAAATATATTTTTTTAGCCGTATCCGTCTCAGTGGATGTCTGGACTCTGGTAGCGATTTCTCTCGAGAGGTACTTCGCTATCTGCCGACCCCTGAAATCCAGGAAATGGCAGACGCAGTGCCACGCGTACAAGATGATAGCGACAGTATGGACGTTGTCCCTAATACTCAACTCACCCATACTGCTGGTTTCTACGCTGCAGCCTATGAGGGGGAATGGTTAGTGGTCTTGAAGAATACGAGCTAAAAGGTGTCATGTAGATAGACAAAAGAGTCACTTTTGCCAAGTTCGCATTATTCTAATCCATCAAAGTCCATTGCTGGATTGAACTGTTTTATCGTTTACAATATTTCAGTCTTTAAAAAGCTGTTGAATTGGTCATTGGACTAGATTGCCACTAGAATCGGTACATTCCAGTAACTGTTTAAACTATTAAGGCATTCCAGCGCCGGATACCATCGCTAAACTGGAACGCTACTGGAATAATGTGAACCGAGCATTACACTAAGTGGTTTTAAACCACACACTAAATAAATGCCAAAGTTTGTGTGTTGTGTAGGTAGGTTTAAATTTGTATGTTTGTTCTCACTCAACTTCACTACGGATGAACGGATTACGAATACGGTCGTGACGTGGAATATCACAAGCTATTTATATCACGGAGAATTTAATGGTTATTTTTTTCACCATTTTGATGACACAGAAGCATACGGCCCACCTGTGGGTAAGCGGTTACATAGAGAAGCTTGCAATAACAGAGGTTCCACTAGTTACTATCCCAAGACGTGGATCAAAAATCTCAGGTGCCAGTAATTTTACCGCGCCGGTAGCTATTAACCTTTGAACCAGAACACAGCAATGCACTAATTACAGCTTGGTGGCAGAAATAGGTATGGTAGTAAATATTTCCCAGACAAGCTCTAGCTCAAATAAATCTACTAATTTTAATAAGTGTCTGTGGAATAGCATATAGGGGGTTTCTCTTCTTCTGTGGAATAGTATACTCTTAAACATTGTTTCTAAAGTAGGTATAAGAATCTAAAAATGATCTTTAGGTACATTTACACTTATTATTTATATATTTATTTTCAAAGAGAGAGCACCGGTAGTCTAGTGGTAGTGACCCCGCCTTCCGATACCAGGGTCATAGGTTCAAACCAGGTCGTGCACCAATAGATTTAGACCGGCTTGTCCAAAAACTACAATTCGAAAGACCTACCATCCACCAATCCGCATTGGGTCTGCGTAGGCCAGTGTCCCAGCAGTGGGAACATGAGCAGGCTGTAATAATGGTAAATAAATGAAAATAAATTAAACTGAATAACTGTGGGTAAACTAAACCACGGTAAAACCCCTAAATAATTCTAATAATAAAAATGCATATAATTAACTTCAAAACTATAATTCATTCTATCTTCCAGCCTCTAAATGCCGTGAAAACTGGCAAAGCTTAGAGCTGGAGAGGGCATTCAACCTGCTGTTAGACGTGGCTTTACTACTCATTCCGTTCTTCGTAATGGTGTTCGCGTATTCCTTGATTGTCACCAAGCTCTGGCGGGGGATGCAGCATGAGATCCAACACAACACCACCTGGCAGAACAACTGTAAGTACACTTACTACTAGCAGTCCGTCCCAGTTTCGCGCGGGCACAGACTGTGGCGCGGGTGCAATGAAACTTACTACTAGCATTCCGTCCCAGCTTCGCGCGGGTGCAATGAAACCGCACCCGTGCGAATTCAGGGCGGGTAGCTAGTAATAAATATAACCTATGTTACTCAAGGATATTGTAGCATTCTAATGGTGAAAGAATTTTTTAAATCGGACCAGTAGTTTTTGAGTTTATTCGTAACAAACAAAAATACAAATCTTTCCTCTTTATAATATTAGTATAGATTTCTGGTGTCTCTAAATCCTTTTAACTGATGCGCACTTGGCTTAGACCTGTGCACATATTTTAATTTCCGGCTAAAGATAAGCCGAGATGATGGAAAAAGGAAACCACAATAATTTAATAGTAAAAATAATTTGCCCAATAACGAAACGCTTCAATATAAGCAGCTTGTTTAAACAGCTGGATCCTGACAGTACTGTCTGGCTTGCAGAATGCAAGTAAGCGAAAATTATATTGACAGAACTGTGTGATGTTTTTTTTTTTTTTTTTTATACAACTGAAGTGGCAACCAAGCGTACGGCCCACAAGATGGTAAGCGGTTACCGCAGCCTATGGACGCTTGCAATACCAGAGATATCACTCGCGGGTTGCCACCTTGAGGCTAAGATCGAAAGCCTCATGTGCCAATAATTTCACCGGAAACCATACCCTTCACACCGGAACACAGCAATGCGAGCATTACTGCTAGGCGGCAGAAATAGGTATGGTGGTAGTCCTTCCCCGGACGAGCTCTATCACAGAGAACTCTACTATTCTTAGAACTACTCTTATAAATAGACATGCGCGGTTTTACTTGTGTTATATCTCCATATTTTTTCACCGTTTGAACCATCATCCTACAACCATTTCAAGACCAAAATCAGCCAATCGTTTTAGGGAAACTAACGCATAGTAATTCATTTTTATATTTAAGATAAATAAATAAAATAAATAATGCTGGACAATCCACACAGCATCATCTAGCCCCAAGGTAAGCTGCTGTTAAACAGAGCTGTATTATGGGTACTAGATGACTGATATATACTTAATACAATACAATACATAGATATATATTTTATATTATATATAGAAAATATCCAGGACACCCGGAACAAATATTTGTAGATCGTACAAACATTTGACCTGAGGTGGGAATCGAACCCGCAACCTCCGCGTCGCAGGCGGACCTGCGCCCGCTGCGCCATATCGGTGGTCAATAAGAAGTAAGAAGAAAAAGATAACTGAAACTAAGTCAGAGGGTTGAAAACGATAAACGATAATCGTAGCAAATATCGTAGTTCAACTTATATCGGTGACAATACTTTAAAACATTCACGGACTTATGAACCACGAAAAATGTCACGAATTTATCGCATTTGTGCTGCAAGAGCAAGTGGGCAAGTGAGTAACCTCTAGGTATTTTTATCCGGACCTAGGACACTATGATGTACATCTTTCGGGTTTATTTACTGACTGTTACTGGAGCGCTCGTGACGTAGCTGGCTAAGTTGTTCTTAACAGATCAACGAAGTTAAGCACTGTTCCGCGGGGTCATCATTTGCATGGGTGACCGCCAGTGGCAATTTCAACTGATCGCTCCCGTGCTTCGGAGAGCACATTAAGCAGTCGGTCCTAGCTTTTTCACGGTTATTAGGCCATGACAGAGGCATTCGAGCGGCCTAAAAACTCTGTCATCTGAGTTGGCCACTGACTCATACGAACGAACGAACGAACTGGCTGTTTTAACCTGTGTTCAGTTTTGTGATTAACTTATAAAGTACTACTAAAGTACTTACTAGTTATAGTAATACTAGCTGTAACAATAAGCTTTGTTTGATTATTCACAAATATTTCACTTAAACGTAGTGCAAATGCGAAATTTTGGATATTTGCTCCTCTATAACATAACAAACACGCAAACGAAGTCGCAGGCAATAACTAGTTACTGTTTTAAAGGTATGGGGCAGTTTCTAGATAGTCTGCCACAAAATTTAATAAAGATTATTAAACCTAGCAAAGCGGGAGATGTCTCATTTAATCATAATTTTTGGTCACACTTTTAGCTTTCATAAATATTTGGAACATAAAAGATTTTGCTTACACATTCAGCAATTTTTTTTATAAAATCTCATTTTAATCTTGATAATATAATAAATGGGAAAGTTTGGATATTTGTATGTTTATGAAAAAAAACTGTTTTACTGCGGGTAGCACCATGGAGCACAGCTAGTAAACAAGGTAAACACATATGTCTCTAAAAATGTAAATAGCTGTCTGGTTATGGCAACGTTTTTTTTTCAGATTAAGTTTTCTTTAGAGTACTTAATTTCATTTTTGACTACCTGGACAATTTTTCATTGTCTTTTTGATTTTTAGTTATTGAACATGCCGGTTTTCAAAAAAAAGTGCGGTTATTATGTAAGCTTGTTGCTGTCTTTCGTTTGTCGTCTTGTCAGGTTATCCCTCACATACATAAAGTATCGTTCATACCAACGCGGCGACGCGAAAGCGGAGCGAAAGCGGTTTTTTCGAACGCTGTGTCGGCGCGTCGCGGTCGCGTTTGGTGTGCAAGGCGCCATTGCTAAGCTACAACAGCGTCCGCCGCGCGGCTGACGCTTCCGCTCCGCTTTCGCGTCGCCGTGTTGGTTTGAACGATCCTTAAAGCATGCACTGGCAGCAGTGAATAAGCAACAGGCGGATGACAGCAACAGGCTTAAAATAATAACCTCTGCTGGTTTGGACAAGAAGAACAGTTTAGATAAAAAAGTTCTAGCCCTAAAGTTGTGAGTAAAGTTACTAAATGTAGACCATTATCTTTGTTCACAGTAAAACAACAAAGTGAATGCAAGAACAAGCACATCCTGGCGACTTCAATGGTAAACAGTAACGATGAACAATGCTGTAAAAATGCAAAAATCAAACCCAAGGTAAGTTTTCCAATCAAAATTAATCATCATGATAGCCGTTTAATTGGAAACTAGCCTACTCTCAAAAGAGTGATTAGGTCATAGACCCTTCGCGGACCCAATGTGGATTGGTGGATGTCACATGTCATTCGAATTTTTGTTTAGGACATGTCAAATTCCTTACAATGTTTTCGTGAAACCATTCAGCCCGAAACCTCGCTAATCTAAAAATCTATGTAACCTTGAATAGAAGGTCCGTACAATGTTAATTATGGTTACGTACATTTTATGTTGTGTACCTCTATAAAATGCGATCAATGCTACAGTAAATTGAGTTATATTAACGGCTTATAGCCCATGAATCAAAAATTCCTTATTTAATGCCTTAGGCTTTTATCATTTTTGAAAGCAAATGTTTTTCGATCATCCTGAAGAAACACATTATTGATATCATTATTTTGTACGGGTAGTGTGTGTGGGTATCGTAAAAACGGTGAAGTTTGTGACTTGATACCTATGTAAACAATAAAGCCTGTAACCGTAGTTCTAGCAAAATAAGTAATTTCACATCATTTCAATGTAGTAATTTTAAAATTAGTGGAACGCCCCGCGATTCTGTTCGCGCTGGATTACAAGACAATACTTTTAACAAGCTGCTAAAATGGCATTTTTTTATGAATAAGGGCATCAGACTTAGGAAAATGACAATGAAAAAATATCTATTGGCATCAAAACTATAGGTTTAAGGTGTATTTATTTACGATGCAGAATTCCTAAAGAAAATATCACGCACCATACCATCATTGTGTTGTAGCTACGTTATTGTAGTTTAAGTTTCAAAAATACTTTTGTTTCGTTTTGCATAGACTTCCTAGTAAAACGTGTGATAAAATGTGGTAAAAGTATTGTTTGGTTAACAGGAACCGGAGACAAAGGGCGAGCTGGATACAAAGAACTCACACTCATACTGCATGCACACCTTGGACCTAGAGTTCAGACATGTCGTCAGATCCACACACATTGATAAAAGCATAGAAGCTAAAAGAAAAGTGAGCAATTTTTTTTGTTTTTTTTTATACAACTAAAGTGACATCCAAGCGTACGGCCCGAAACATGGTAAGCGGTTTTCGCAGCCTATGAGTGCTTGCAATACCAGAGGTATCTCTCACGGGTTGCCACCCTGAGACGTAGATCGAAAGTCTCATGTCCTTGTAATTTCACCGGAAAAGATACCCTTCGGACCGGAACACAGCAATGCAAACATTACTGCTTGACGGCAGAAATAGGCATGGTGTTAGTCCTCCCCCGACAAGCTCTATCACAAAGAACTCTACTACTCTTAAATCTGTAAAATGTTTAGCGTTACCGCACACGAACCACGCACTACAACTTCAGTGCACTACAACCACAAAACGCCGCTAATAGGTTTCAGGTTTTGTGAGCTGTAGCACAGAACAAAATATTCATATTCATATTGTTTAGAAACCTTAAGGACCTTAATAGGAACTCAATTAGTTTCGTTACCACAGGCATGTTTTGTAAAGCGGCTGTACAGTCTTTTATTCATACCTTGTCAATTTATTATTAATTACACAAATTACATTAATTATAAAATATACTTGTATAATTATTATAAAATGGCACTCACATTAAACAATAGGTACTTAAAACAATATCAAATAAATCCACAGAAAAACCTAATAGTAAGAAGGTAACATAATATTAATCAATAAATTAATAAACAAAATAAAGATGATAATCGATACAAAAACAGAAAAGGAAAAAATCTAATAAATCAGATAAATCAAATTTTAATAACTTTAGTCAGTTACATATTCCATCAGGTGATTCTGTATTAGTACTGTAACGCGAGCTGGTTCGTGTGCAGCGACGTAGTTGACTGTTGTTGTATTATTATGTAATTTACGATTATCTTTTAGCAGCAGCCACCGGTTATTTTTTTGTAAAAAATGTATACTAACTGTTTTTCCATTCTTATAGGGTAGGTATTCTGCATAAAGGCGTTTGTTCATGGATCAATAAATGATTAATGTATTGTGTAAGCTTGGCCTCGAAACCGTGTCATCAACAACCTCTTTTAATTTATAAAAATGCGTTCTTTATCACGCAGCTTTATCATAAATTAAGCTTGTATGATTTGACTTGGCGTGTTCCTGTTATACGCGACATTAGTCTCTACGTTCATGTCACTGAAAAACAGTTTCCTTTCGCAGGTAATAAGGATGCTTTTCGTTATCATAGCCGAGTTTTTCGTGTGTTGGACTCCACTGCATGTTATAAACACGGTAAGTAAATTAATTACTTTTTCTTAATACAATTCATAAATTAAAGCGTGGTTATGAGCAAGATAGATTAGCAAGAGACATGGCTAGAAGATTGGCGTTAGTCATAGCAACATGGAAAGCGTTGGAAAACAGGGAGACCTGGTGGTAGATTCTTGAGCAAGAGTTTGTCCAAGTGGGTACCACCGCTACTGTTTTGTTCACAATTTTTGTTTTGTTTAATTACGCGACCGAAATAAAATTACGCTCGTCTGGCTCGACAGCTCTAATTCCCATTTACACCATACAATAATTGCATTGTCAAATTGATTTTGGAACAAAAATCTTCGAAAATGGATTTGATAAGGCAATTTTTGCATGCAACTATTGTATGGTGTAAATGGGCCATTAGGTTGGATTCGACCACAGAACTATATTTGAGTAGAATGAGTGAGTGTATGTACATCGCGTGCCGAAAAACGGGCTAAGTAAGGGCTGAGAACCTCTTTACTCGCCGCGAAACTCAGAAAATTTGAATAAGCACTATTCACAGAGTAAGTCGTAGTTATTCGCGAGTAAACTGACAGTTTATTTGTATGTGACATTTCTTATTACACCCAGCAGTTACTTTACCTAGTTTTCAATTTTTCTCTACTAATACATGTCCGATATAAAAACGTTTTATTTATTTATTTATTCCGCGGAATAGTTATTCCAAAAGTTGGTAGAATCGACCCTTTGTTGCTTAATTTCCCCCTAGATATACCTGTTCTACCCCGAAGAGCTATACCAGTACATCGGCTCGAGCGGCGTCATGTCGCTGCAGCTGCTCGCGTACTGCTCCTCGTGCTGCAACCCCATCACCTACTGCTTCATGAACCGCAAGTTCAGGCAGGCTTTTGCAGCGCTTTTCAAGAACTGCGGGATTGTTCAGTAAGTTAACTTTTTTCTTTTCTCTTTTTCTAAGTATCTAGTTAATCTTTTAGTTATCTAGGAATGTTCCCATGTTTATAACACAAGAAATAAGAAAAATATTGTAATACCTAGTACTAGATTGTCGAAAACTTTAAATAGCTTTATGTGCGTGTCAATAAAATTATATAATAAAATTCCCATTGACATTAAAAATAAAACTGACATAGAATTTTTTAAATATATTAAAAGACATCTGATGCTCAAAAGTTACTATAAAATTGACGAAGCTATGGCAGATAAATATATTTTTAGTGATAATGTTTGACGCTTGTATTCATTTTATTTTATTGTATTTAATTGTTTGTTTCTTATATAATATTATTGACATTTGATATTTGATATTTGATATTTAATTTGTTATTAATAATGTTATTTTTAAAAAATGATTTTAGTAGGTACGGAATTGTACAGATATTTTTTTTATTTTTTTATTTATTTATTAATTAATTTTATTTGTTTAAATTTTATTTTAAAATATGACATTGTTACCATATTTAGTAAATTTTAATGTTTTGTTTTGACGTATCTAAGTACATGCAACATGTGGAAAGATAAATAAAATGAAAAAATTGAAAAAAAATTGGAAGAACGAAGATCTGACATCTTAGGTGTGGAGTGTGATCGTTGACTTCGAATAGTTGTGGTCTTGGAAAATATATTATCTTGTGTAATATAAACCTGATAGTCTTTCTATAAAACCCCCTCTAACACTAGGTATATTTTTTTCTTTGTATTTTTATGCGAGTTGGGTGTGAGTTGGTAAATTATTTTTATTTTTTTATTTCTTTTGTTTTATTTTAGTTATTTTTTGTCAATTTTGCCAGTAGTTACCAAGTAAATTGCTACGTGATTGAACGGGCTTTACAGAAAACTTTAAATCGGCGCGATGCAAAATTTTGAAAAATATTTATTTTGCGTCTCACAATAAACATAAAAATAATAATTCAAATTAAAACTAAACTACTGTGACGCAAAGCAGTAACGCTCGCATTGCTTTGTTCCGGTGTGAAAGGTATGGTTTCCGGTGAAATTACTGGCACATGAGGCTTTCGATATCTAAGATTTTGTGTGTTTTCTAACTGCGATGTGGTTTCGTGCGGCAAGGCGTCTCCCTTCCACGATTCGGCTGACCAATCGTCAACCAGAGTGTGAGAGATGCGAATGAATTCGCAAGTTCTTGCGATGCGTCGTGCGAGCTCGTAGATTTTTACAATGCGACGTCGCATCGCAGTTTTGAGTACTATTGCATTTTAACTTCGGTGTATTATTACATACAGTAGTTAAAAACTTAGAAACTCGATATCTGTTCATTTGGAATCCAGAGGTATTATAAATACTACTAATAATGCATCATGTTTTAGGAAAATTTGAATGACATGAATATTTTCGTTTCAACCCTTTTGAGATATCAATATTCCGTTTCATAAGCCGTCTGTTTCATTGCGTATTCCCACTACCTAAGTTCACAATAAATTTCATAGAAATCTTTGTTGCAGGTTTTGTTTTCGGAAAGACGACGAGCGTGCTAAGCTGCCCACCGCGACTCCTCCGCCAATGAGCTCCAGCCAGGAGATCACGGCCTGTGTCATCCGCGGCAGCCACACTGCTCGCTCAGGTCCAAACATTGACGTCCAAAACAAAACTAATGTTCTTCAGATCCAGTATCTGAAAATACCTGATAATGCCCCAATTTTTAGTATTTTTCGAGCTATGATTTTTTTTAACTGTTTTGTTGGAACGGTTAACACTGATAAACGTTTGGGGGATTCTTCAAGATGTTTTTTGTAACATCAATGAACAGTCAATACAGTCGTGCATAAAATAAATTAAAGTAAATGAATAATGCCAATTTGTCATTCGTAAGACTAATCAGGAAATGCCTAGAAAATAATCTGCTAATAGCCCTTCAATAAAATAAACCGAATGTCAAAGCTTATTTTGGTTTTTATTTATTAGCAAATGGCGCTGCCTTTTTTTGTATTAAATAATTTTTCAGATCATTAAGAAGAAATACACTCTTGCCCAGTTTATGATAATAATATTATGTGGGTTACAAATAATTTATTTCAGGCATCAAACACAAAATAGATTTAGTTTTCAGGTAGGAAAATCGTTGTATAACAGAGAACCGGAACCGTTATGTAATAAACTAATATCCCCAGGATTGGTTGCCTAATATTTGGCAACTACTAATAACTTAGGTAATATTAAAACTTCACTGCTCTTAACTTTTGCCATAAAATATATAAAACTAAGTCGTTTAAGCGCAGTATGATGAGATCACGCACAAAACTTAAATCATATCAAAGCATATAACGTAAGTTATTGTTAAAAATATAATACACATTTTTTTTACCACCACGCAAGATACTTAGGTCACAGAACAGATGCGTACAGAATGGCCACTCCCTATCTCCCACCGGTTTTACTTAACTCACCCGGTCGCAAGTTTGCCGGCACCTGAACCGGCACTGAAGCTAAGAGCTAAGGCACGCATTCATTTTAATTTTGTGTAGGACCAAGCGCGCGAATGCCAGAGCGAGCGAAAGTGTGCTTCTCGCTTTTGCTATAGTTGGGTGGGGACAATCATGACACTCACACATACAACAGCACCGTTTACGTACACATACTATGCGTGTGTTGATTGCAACGAGTTTGCTTCATACATTTTATTGAGAGTGTCCGGGGTGTGCTTAGGTGAAGATTACTGCATGTAGAGTTAGGACCAAAGCTTAAATTAACTTAGGTTAGATACGACCAAACTAGATGCAGGTAAAGCAGCTTATTGATGGTTAAACTAGGTAAGTTTATAAACTCATGGTTTTTATTACAGAGTTGGACGGACTAGAAGGCGAGGATTGTGTTTAGCAGCGGCTCACAAAGTATTGTTGTGTCAAGTGGTTCCCACCCCGCCCTGCCCGCTCCAGTCACGGCAAGGACCATCACGCAGGTATGTTGGACATCTTACTTTACCACCACCAAGCTACCGGGAATAGTGTTATTACCTTTACCGTAAAATGATTACTGTAAACTGAAACAAGACAGGCGGAGCATGATTTTTTTAAGCATTTGTAGTGCATTTCCTATAAATTTTAGCATTTGGTAATGTAACTTAGGTACGGTAGACGACCGATGTGGCGCAACGAGCGCAGGTCCGCCTGCGACGCAGAGGTTGCGGGTTCGATTCCAAAACATTGCCAAATGTTTGTACGATCTACAAATATCTGTTCCGGATGTTTTGGGTATTTTCTATATATGATAAGAAAAATATCTATCTATGTATTATATTGTATTAAATAATTATATCAGTCATCTAGTCCCCATAATACAGCTCTGTTTAACAGCAGCTTACCTTGGGGCTAGATGATGCTGTGTGAATCGTCCAGCATTATTTATTATTATTATTTATTATAACTTAATTTATAAAAATATAACATTATTGTATTGATAGTTAATTAACTTGCAGTTAATTTGATTAGTGCCTATCTGTAACCAACATATTATTGATATGGAAGAGCCGGGTCTTCTAACTCAAGTATTCACTAAACAGAAGGCCTCAACCTTATTATAATAATTGTAACTCATGGCTACAAAAGTAAAATATTTTCCAATTTTCATTTTTTTCAAATTTCTAGGGGTCTTTTTGTATCACAGAACTCAAAAACCATTGCCTACTTCTAGCTAGATGTTGTTTTTTCTTATTTATTTTTTTAAATTACAGAGGTACTCAGGTCAGGTGCTCTCTTAATTAGAGGTGACCACATCATGCACAAAAATAAAAGTTATTGTGAATTCAACTGAAAACTGAAAACTTCTTCGTGCGGATAGGAAAACATTTTTATTTTTTTTGAAAATTGAAATAAATTTATTATTAAAAACACCCAAAAACAAGTAACACACAAATACATTTTAAATTAAATAAGAAGCGATTAAAAGTATTTTAGCAGCTGTGCTGGGTAAAACCTGTATTACAGCTGCTACACTTCCTGTAACCAGATAATTAAATAACTCCAGTTCTCAGTTCACACTATTCACATATATGTATAAGCTTTGCACAAGGTAAGTAATTATATAACTATAAGAAAATATTCTAAGTAAGTACTTACTTAGTAAGTTAGTACTTACTTAGTAGGTACATAATAAAAAAATTAAGTTAACTTAAACAAATTATACAAAAACAGGATAAAAGTAATAACATTGCAGCCATGCAGGCCTATTATGTTCGTCTTGTGTTTCCGTTCTTCGTGTTGGTTCGATAATACCAACATCGCTGTTAAAATTGCAATCACCATGAGTTTCAAGATCTAATACTACTTTCTACCCACAGGTCATCGAAACTGGAGAAGAAGGAAGTCAATTCCTCTACAAGATTTCGTGGGCAAGAACTGGGAATACCAAAGGGCCCAGTCAACCACTTTATGAGTGAACTCCACGACAATACCTAGGACTCTATGACCTTACGAATAGTGGTCTTTTGCGTTTTACATTAATTCAAGGTAAAGTAAGAATAAGATTCGTGAGACTTGAAAATGTGCTATGTTGTAAATAGTGTGACAAGTGAGGACATAATAAAATGAATTTATTAAATAGCTCAGTGGAATGTAAAATGTACATTAGTTAATGTTTGTTACCACCTACATATATTTATGTAGATATGGGAACGTTATAAAGTAAATTTAATTACATGAGATAAATGTTACCGTATTTTATGAATGTGTGAAATTGTATAAAATTGCTGTCAATATCAATATATTTAATAAAGACGAGTAGGATCAAAAAACCAACTAAACTTGTCATTTTTATGCTGTGATTGAAATAATACTACGCCTGTAAATCTTCAATGTTCCAACATTTTATAAACGCATAGTTCTACAATTATATTATATATTATTGATATTACTGTAATTATTAGATTGTTGTTGGAGCCAAAACGTACACGTTTTTGGGCAGAGAACATCCCTAAAAATATTATGTTCAAGTTGGCTCAAGTCCAGTGAGCACGCAAGTTGAAAAATATTTATTTTTCCAAGTTTTGGAAAAGCTTCAGATGTTATCTTACCGACCGACTTTTTGCTATAATATGATTTGGTCCTAAGAAGTTCTGTCTCACAAACGCAGTAATTTTATATAAACAACTTTGTCTATCTAATCTACTAATATAATCTTTCTTTTATAAGCATTTCCAATGTTGTTCTGTGGGCTGAAATCTTTGCACAAAGCGTAGAGAAACAGACTGCAAGTTACGAAATCACAGTATACTCATAATATCTCGAGTTTAAATCCGCATCGCCTTTTTGAGTTTTAGGTTTGAGTTTTTAAAATTCGTTTCATTTACTAAACTTACACAATTTGTGGGCATTGCAATTTTGGTCTAATTATAATATTTTTTTACGAATAATTTTAAATAAATAATTTTAATCCTAATTATAAGAGCTTTTACCCAAAACCCATTTCATTTAATCCCGCAAATCGCGGGAACCTTTTTATTATATCATATATAATACGCTCATATTTTAGCCTTTATGCAAATTCAAACATTACTCAATTTACCAATATTAAAACATCATACCGTCATAATTTTACTGACTTATATTCTAAAAAGTAATTAAGGTACATGCTGGTAATTTCACACAAAAGTAAGGAGGCTCTGCCAATCTAGTAAGGCGAATATTGTCTGGCGTTTTAAAATAAATATTTACAGTTTCTACTACTCAATTAGTGTTTTTCACTTAACTGTTTTTACTTACCTAAGTGATTTATTCAATAAAATTGATCCAGAATAATCTTAGTAGTTTCATTTCAAAATACGACTTGCAAAATACGACTTAGCAGTATCAGATGTCATTATTGTGCAAATACTAAATACCTACCAACGAGTACAAGGCCTTTACCATTTATCTACTATCTATGTATACGAGTATAGCGTCTACAAGTGACAAATTGGTTACCTACTCTTACTGCCCACACTGTTGTGTGATGCACAGACGATTGATTGATTTCAGATGAAGTAGGGTTGTCCGGCAGTTCATTCTCTCAGCTAACCCAGTATAATCTACAGGAAAATGATAGTCAACACGTGCAGAGCGAAATAAGCCGCGGATTTCATCAGGACGATTTCCATCCAATATTTTTTCGAATAGAAAATTCTGAGACTACCTACACGGCTGAGATTTGAACCCGTGACATCCAGATCGAAAGTCAGCCCCCATACCATGAACTCTTAGAGCGATTCAAATTAAGACCTAAACTGAATTGTAAAAAATTGTTGTATTATGAAATTAATAATTATTGAAGTCATGGTACAAATTTTTTTGACAATTCAGTTTATCAGCGCTCATCTCATTGAACCAACCCGGCTGCTAAGCAAATACACAATTACAATAAATAACGAAGTTACTTCAAAATTTATACAATAAACGGATTATTCCCATCGCCTTTATTATCAATTACCGCAATTATAATCATCTGCCACGTTTGGTTCTGCTCATCCACTTTCCTAGCTCTACTTAAAACGGGGCACGCTACACAATATTTACCAAAATTCGGTCTCTTTTAGAACATATTTACCCCAACGGTTGTCGGTTCTTTATCAAATATTACCAGCACTTCACTGGTAATCCTTTGGGTCAAAGCCTTTAGTTCTCTGTCGGATAATCTCGTAGTGGAATTTATCCTTCAGGGAAATTATCCTTCAGAGAGTAGATCTCAAAATAAGTAGCAAATAGTCAACCTCCTGAAACTACGAGCATATCTGGATAGATCGTTCCAACTTGTATGTGGCCTTGACCTGGAGAGTTAGCAACAACTGTTGGATATTTTTTTTATATTGGCGGACATTTTACACAACGTCATCTTGTTACCTATACCTTATTGAATATATAAGAGTAGTAGAGTTCTCTGTGATAGAGCTCGTCCGGGGAAGGACTACCACCATACCTATTTCTGCCGCAAAGCAGTAATGCTCGCATTGCTGTGTTCCGGTGTGAAGGGTATGGTTTCCGGTAAAATTACTGGCACATGAGGCTTTCGATCTTAGCCTCAAGGTGGCAATCCGCGAGTGATACCTCTAGTATTGCAAGCGTCCATAAGTTGCGGTAACCGCTTACCATCATGTGGGCCGTACGCTTGGTAGACACTTCAGTTGTATAAAAAAAAATTATATATAATTTTATGCATTTTGTAAGTTCATATTATATCATATCATTTAGTTCATACTTAGGTATGTTAGGTACTACATAAAAACACCAGCAACCAGTATAAAGCATGTAGATGCAGATCGTGTAAGCATTTGTCCCGTAGCAAGGATCGAACCCGCAATCTCTCGTTTCTTAACCGGGCAAGACTCGTCCACCGCGTCACCGAGGTTGTCGTGTATGACTGCAGGCACAGAACAGAATATATTAGTACCTACTACTACAGGTAGGTAAGAGTTTATTTGTCTCTTCGACACGCGGATACTCCGCCAGATAAGCTAACCTTTCGAGATAACGACAAAACGTACCGTCGAGGTAGAGACATCGAGGTATTGAACATCGAGGTATTATCATTCGAACTAGATTACGATACCCTAGTTATGCTTTTATGAAGAAGAAGGCTTCGCTAAAATTATCTTTAATTGTCTTCGGCTCAACTCTTTTAATTAATTCTTCGAAAACTGAGTTTTTCTCTTATTCCGTACGGTGGCTGTCATGAAACGCATTCAATTCCAACTTTATTTGCATTAAACTAACGTCAATTACAATAGAAAATGTCAAGCTTTCAGCTAGGTATTACTAAGTAGATCATGGATTTCTCACTCAATTTTTATCAGAAGGGTTAGCAGAGCGTTGCAGCGGTAAAATTATGTCAAAGGGAATTTAAATTGCTTTCTTGTGCTCGTAGATACAGCGCGTTTAGTTTAGCGAGCAAAATAACATTCATCATCAGCATTATCATGACAGCCTTCTAATGTTCCAACCATTGGGACACTGGCCTACTCTCGAGCGAGAGTAAGAGGGTCTATGCGTATTGGTGGATGGCAGAATGGCTCTTCAGCTAGAGCTCGTCCTTGTGTACAACCACAATGCCAGATATTGCATCCAAGCAGTAGTGTGCAAGCATAACTGTGCTTAGGTTTGAAACTCACTGTAGCAACTGAAATTACTGAGCGTCTGATGATGAGCACTGCACAGTGCAGTGAACATTTAAAGCGTTGGGTGACACTGCAACTGCGGTCAGGGATCAGGCGAAAAACTTAACCATCTCGACTTTAAAAAAAAATTTTATATAAGTGCAGAAATTGACAGATTATTTCATTTTTTAGTTTATCGTCGCAGATGTATTACCTTAGCAACAGATCAGCATCACCACAACCAGTGCCAGTTTTACCATTACCAACGAGATTTCTATAGCGCTCCTCTGTACTCTCAAATACTTAATGTGAAATAAGTAAAAAATGAAAGGCAAAATTAAATTCGCAAATCTAACAAATTGCTCTCTAGAGATTTCATCGGCAAAGGAAAAAATAACATACATTTTTACAAACGGGTGTTTTCACGTACCGGTATATCGGTGAAGAGGTACCGACACTGTTTCGACTCAATTTCGAGAGTCTTCATCAGGGTTGAGTGACACGGCGAGCGTCTTCCTCCGCGTCGCGATATGCACTTGCATTATCTTCACCGATATACCGGTACGTGAAAACACCCGTTTGTAAAAATGTATGATATAGTTCACGATAGTTTTATGAAAAAATAACACTTGTGAAGAATCAGTACAGAATGTCAATTGTATTCTTTATATAAAGCTCCGTAATAAAACACATCTCTGAAAAACAATTGAGGTGGAGCTGAGGCGATGCCGATCAACTGTCGGACTGAGACGTATGTATTTTCCGTTACCATACAAGGTTTTTTAACCATGAATTCGATTTGTAGACAGAAGACAAACATAGTAATGCTATACAAAGTATTTCAAACGCTAAAACTACAAATAACCTATGATATTAGTTACAAAAGCAATCATAAAATAATTATTTTACCCGTCCAATTGAAAAGGTAGGCTTACAATAACTTATCCCCGGATTTGGTACATAATATATTACTGCAATCAATATAATTAATTGCCATTTCTATTAGCCTTTAATACTGTAAGCTCTAGTGGAAAATAAATAGGAGTAATATAATAATACTAGTAGACCCGGCGCGTTTCATTCGCGTTATTTTTTTTTTAAATAAATAACGTATATTTTTTCACCGTTTTAACCTTCCCTGAACTTTTACAAACATTTCAAGACTAAAATTAGCCAAATCGGTCCAGCCGTTCTCGAGTTTTAGCGAGACTAACGCACAGCAATTCATTTTTATATTTAAAATAATTAAGTATGTTTTTATTCCTAAACATAGTTTTTCGAAATAATTTATGCTTATGGCCCAGACAATGGGTGTATCGCCACTTTTCAAAAAGGCATACAAATTGACTCGCAGACACAGAATAGAACCGTCCCACAAATGTATGTTCTGAGTGGAAATCGAACTTACAACCAACAGTACCGAATGACCATTACAAACACATAAAATAATAAATATTGTCGGACATTTTACACAACGCCATCTAGTCTCAAACTAAGCAAAGCCATATATATAATATATGTATACATATATTGTGAACCGGATAACTGATAGAATACGTAAATACTTTTTGTGACTTCTTTGTTTATTTATACTATAAGGGCCCATTCACACCATACCATAATTGCATGCACATGCTGAGTGGCTGCCTTTTTTCGTCACAATAGTTCAGTTTGTTATTTTTATGTTCATTGTGTGGCGTTAAATAAATATTTTTCTATTCTATTCTACTCTATTCTATGTGCGAGGATGTCTAATAAAAGATATGTTTGTAAGGAACCAATAGAATCACTTCATTTACCTAGCCTCGCTCTGAAGTGATTCTAAGTTCCTAAAACACATCCCTCGCTACGCTACACATCCTAGCACATCTCTGGTTGAAACGCAGCCTAAGGCTCTTGTGTGGTGTAAAGGCTAGAAGTCTGGCTAAAAGTTCGGCAACATCAGTTCGAAGGTTAACGTACTTTCAAGCGTCTTCAACTTCTTAGTGCTTATTGCTCTAACTTTTCCAATAAAGCCTGACCTAGCACGTTTTTTTATTTAAAGTTGTTTTTGTTTTGTTCGCTAAGATACGCCACTTTCAGAATTTTTTTTATAAATGTTTGGATACTCGTAAAATATTGTGGTTGTAAGTACATCTAAAAGTAGTAGAGTTCTCAGTGATAAAGCTCGTCCGGGGAAGGACTACCTCTCTACCTACCACTATTTCTGCCGTCAAGCAGTAATGTTTGCATTGCTGTGTTCCGGTCCGCTGAAATTACAGGCACATGAGACTTTCGATCTACGTCTCAGGGTGGCAACCCGTGAGTAATACCTCTGGTATTGCAAGCGCCCATAGGCTGCGGTAACCATTTACCACCTTGTGGGCTGTACGCTTGGTTGTCACTTTAGCTGTATAAAAAAAACCCAGGATGAGCTTATCACAAGGAACTCTACTATTCATTTTTACTTTGTTTGCCATTGTTTGCGCTGTATCATGATCAAAACTTATGTAATTTAATTACATAGGTACATCGTCATCAGTGATATTATGTCAATAGTGTGAATAATTAATCCCACAATTAAATTCGTTAAATCCTTTTGCGGCCAAGCTAAGGGTGTTATTTCGAAATGTAAAATTATTGGAGCGCTCGTGACGTAACTGGCTAAGTTGTTCCTAACAGATCAACAAAGCTAAGCACTGTTCCACGTAGTCATGATTTGAATGGGTGACCGCCAGAGGCAACTTCAACTGAGCGCTCCCGTGCTTCGGAGGGCACGTCAAGCAGTCGGTCCCGACTTTATCAAAGTTGACATGCCATAACAGAGGCCTTCGGGCTGCCTAGAAACTCTGTCACCAGAGTTGGCTCACTCATACGAACTTACTTACTTACTTACAATATTTATTTTAAATATTTTCAGTTTTGACCAACTGAAACATTGCAATGGTTAGCCGGTATTGGATTATTAAAATTAAAAGTTAAAATCAGTTTCCTTCTTCTTGTAGACTTATTATTTTAGTTCTTTATTTCGTGTATGGGAACCGATAACTGATACAATACATTAATGAATGCTTTTTCGTAATACATACTTTAAATACACAGAAACACTCAAGCCCAGAACAAATATACAAATATACCTGGTGGTAGGACTCTTCAGCAAGAGTCCGTCTTGGTGGGTACCACCGCAGTGTCAGTTATTCTACCTCCAAGCAGTAGTGTGCAAGCTGCACTGTGTTTAGGTTTGAAGGGCACTGTAGCAAGTGAAATTACTGGGCGAAAGAGACTTAACAACAATGTCTCGGAGCGATAAGCGCAGTGCAGTGCCACGCCACTTAAAAACTTTAAGCTTTGGGTGGCACTGCATCTGTAATAGTCAGGCTTGGTGCTTAACATCAGGTGGGCGCCTTGATTGTCTTGTCACTTGTTAACATAAAAAAAAATGCTTGCAGATCATGCAAACTTGTACCGTAGCGGGAATCGAACCCGCAAAACCTTTGCTTCTCAACCACTCGCTCATCGCGTTAATGAGGTCGTCAAGTGAGATAAGGTTTGTTTTAAACGCTTAGACAAAACTCTTATTTAGTTAGAGAAGTGTGAGTTATGTCATAATGACTGTTTACTCAGAGATAAGCCTGAGTGGGACGATTGCGAGTTTTTTTAGCATCAAGTAGTTCGCTCGTGTTGATCGAGTTGGTTTAAATCGAGAAGTGCGATCGTAACTGTATAACAAGAATTCATATTTCTGCCAGCTCAGTCAACACGGCGTGGATTTAACTCTATAGAGCATTTTTTATTAATGCATAATATTCAAGGAACATGTTCTACACTCAAAAAAATTATACATGTAAAACTTACATGTTTTTTTCTTATTTTGTCTGAAAAATCTCGAGTAAATCGATTACGTTTTTCTGGTCAATTATTAATTATCCTTGTTGGAACTCTAAAGGGGCGCGGGGCGTTTCAATGACCCGCGCGTCAATGAATCGCGTCAATAACCCGCGCGTCAATGACCCCCCTATAACCGCTACAGGGCACGCGTGCTCGAATATGTATAATTATTACTCGATTTCGAGTGCTATTTTTGTATGCTGCTTATTTTCTTCCTATAACGAGCTGACCCGCGCGGCTTCACCCGCTTTTATGCAGTTTTTATGCTATCTAACAGGAACAGTAAACTTTTCCGGGGTAGCCTATGTGTTATTCCAGAACTCAAGCCATCTACATTCCAAATATAATCACAATCGGTTAAGTCGTCACGAAGATAAGTGTGGTCACAAACACACACACACACACACACACAGACTTTCGCATTTATAATTTAGGAGGATAAATAAATATGAATTACTGTGCGTTAGACTCGCTAAAACTCGAGAAGGGCTGGACCGATTTGGCTAATTTTGAGTAGAAGTTCAGGGAAGGTTTAAACTGTGAGAAATTATGAAAAAGTTGCGAAAAAAATTACATGTGTGGAACCACGTCGGGTTAGCTAGTATCTGATATCTGTCTCTATGTATACAGGGTCTTTGGTTATTAGTGCGCGATATTCAAGGAATATGTTTCACACACAAAAAAAAATACATGTTCTTTTTTTTTACATTTTGTCTGAAAAATCTCGAGTAAATCGATTACGCTTTTCTGGTCAATTATTAATTATCCTTGTTAGAAGGTGCGCGTGGCGCATGTCAATGACCCGCGCGTCAATGAACCACGTGTTAATAACCCGCGCGTCAATGACCAGACCTACGTAATCGGTTTACTCGAGATTTTTAAGAGAAAACATACTTAAAAAAAACATTATTTTTATTATTCATGTGTGGAACCTGTTCCTTGAATATCGCGCACTAATAATCAAAGACCCTGTATAATGTATGTATGTACGCTTAGATCTTATAAACTACGCAACGGATTTTAATGAGGTTTTCAGCAATAGATAGTGTAATTCAAAAGAAGAGTTTATAGCACCCGTGCGGAGCCAGGGCGGGTCCGCTAGTAAGTAACAAATATAATATTGACAGACATTTCTTTTTTGTCCCTCCCCACCTCTCTGAATTTTTCAGAACGTGCTAAAAAATCGGTGAAGGAAAAAGAGCAGTAGAGTTCTCTGTGATAGAGCTCGTCCGGGGAAGGACTACCACCATACCTATTTCTGCCGCCAAGCAGTAATACTCGCATTGCTGTGTTCCGGTGTGAAGGGTATGGTTTCTGGTGAAATTACTGGCACATGAGGCTTTCGATCTTAGCCTCAAGGTGGCAACCCGCGAGTGATACCTCTGGTATTGCAAGCATCCATAGGCTGCGGTAACCGCTTACCATCTTGTGGGCCGTACCCTTGGTTGCCACTTCAGTTGTATTAAAAAAAACATAAAAACAAATATTTCCTCTTAATTTATAATATTAGGATGGAGCATATAGCATAGGCAGTAAGATTTTCACTTACAAGTGTGTGCATAGCGTATCGCATAATGATGTTTATGAATGATGTGTCTGTCTTACTTGTAGACAATATAGGTAATTATGTTTTGTTCAAATGCAAGTAAGATAATCTATGATTATTTATAATGACAGCCTTCTAATGTTCCCACTGCTGGGACATTGAGTCTTCTTTTGAGTGAGAGTGACCATGCGGACCCTATGCGGATTTATGAATGACACATGCCTTTCGATTTTTTAGTTCTTGGACATGCCGGTTTCCTCAGCATTTTTTACTTCACCGTATGAGTGCAATAACATTGCGCTAATTTTTTTTTCAAATACAAAAATTAAATAAATATTACCTCAAACTTAAAGACATATGAACATGGGAACATGAGAAATGGCCATGGGAACTAGATTTCAAAAATACATTTAAAATTTTTACCTGTATATAATATTTTTATGTGTCAGGATAAAATCGTTAATAGGTAAGCAGGTACATTTTTTACTGAAAAAATGGATTTGGCAAAACTTAAAATAGTTTAGTTTCCTATTTCATCACATCATGGTCACACGAGTGACATACATGATTCTAGTTCTGCATGAGTGCCCACACAGTACATTGGCAATAAATACTGCTCTACGATTTAATATTGTTGCGTTCCTAGTAAAATATAAAACTAAACTGTGAAATACGTTTGCGTACAAGTGAATAATTCACTCGTACAAGTGAATAAATTGTCTGTCTTTTTAAGACAAGAAAAATGGAACTACCAGCGTAAGTAACTGATGTTATTGTTTTCTAGACATACCTAAAACCGGTTCGAGGGACTAGTAGTTCTAGGTTGTGTGTTTCAATTTACGCAAACTGGGAGTTTCTATGGAACAATGATACAAGTTATGTAAACATGATTTCAATTATCTTGTTATTGTGGACAGTCTCTTCAGTTTGACGTAACGATAGTAGTAGTCCAGGGGACAACTACAAATATCAATGTCAACAAATTTTAATAACGTGATCGAATTTTGTCATGTTCATCCTTAACAAAATGGCTAAAATAAATAAAAGTATTATACAATGCATTATTTTGTTACATAGACGAATGTTATATTATTTTATTTATTTTATCCTAAATTGAACTCTTATTTATAACAAATTGAAAGCTGGACGATACGCAAAAGCATTGTAAATCAGTCATATTCTAGTGTCATAACACACTCTGCTTAGCTTGGGGCTAAATGATATGCTGTGTGGGTTGTTCAGCATTGTTTACATAAAAGATAGTCCGGATACGGTTTTTGTTTGGTTTCGATTTCAGAGCTTCGAAAGGCAGTGTAGAAAATATCAACTCTACAACACAATCTACCATCACACTCACACCCGATACGTTAGAAAGAGATGATCCATACGAGCCGTTCACACACAGGAGCGTGGAACACCCGACATCGTAAGTACTCCAATTTTTTCGTAGATTAATATAAGAATATAAGTGGCGTCCTGCCCATGTAGCAACCCCCGAGACAAACGAGTTCGCTCTCGGTCGCCAAGCCGATCGGTCGCCTCGCCTGTCCGCTCCGCAGCCGGCCCACGCGCCTCGCTGCTTCCCCGCCGCTGGCCCCCGCGCCCGCCGCCCCGCCGCCGCCGCGCCGCCTCCGAAGCTGTGATTGGCTCACGCCAATCCGTTCCTTTCGGAACGCCACCGCGTCGGATTTTGTTTCAAACGTAGTTCTCTTAAGAGGACGTTGCCCTTTTCAGGGCAATTCGGTTTCTTAGACATAACAACGTCTAAATCCACGTTTAGTGGTCGACCTGGGGAAACTTAACAGTGCCAACGAACCAGGTTGGGTGTTGACCCGGAGCACCTCGCGTTCCTCCTTCAGAGGAACGCGACAATCCGGCTGGGTCTGAAACCACTGGCCTTGGGGGCTTCCCTAGCCAACGTCAGACAGCGTGTAGGACACACCCCTCTTGTTCCGTAAGAGAGACAAGAGGGACACATTTTAGGTAGGACACTGAGGCCTCACCCCCTCCCTGTCTAACCCGACAGGGAGGGACACGCACCCCACTCACCTCCCGGGTTCTCCCCCCGGCGAGATGGCGCAACTCTCGGAGGTAAGCGACGAAGTTCTTCGGAGCTTCGTTCGCATTATCCTCGAAAGAAGCCCCGATGCGGCAAAAATATTCGCGGATCTAACCTCCCGCGAAAAATCTCCCGCCCCTCAGGCACTAATAACTAAGCCTCCCTCCACCGCCGCGTCCGCGTCCGCGTCTCGAGCGCAACCATCAGGGTCAAACTCCCCGGCCCTTAAGGCCAAGCCCATTAAGGCCCCTAAGGCCAAAAAACTAGTCTTGGCCATCAAGGCACCCCCAGTTGTTGAGAACTTTCTCAAAGCTAACACTCCCCGCCCGATCCTTCAGGACACTGAGGAGGGACTCTCCTCAGCGTCTGAAGTTGATATGGCCGATGAACAGTCCTCTGACGAAGGCTTCACCACCGTTCGCGGCAAAAAGAAAAGGAAGCGTTCTTCCCAGAACGCTTCTGATTCTGAGCACGCACATAAAGTAGCTGCAGTCAGTGCAGCAACTGACTCTGATTCAGTCCCTCAGGCTTCACCCGCCCCTGCGGCATCCCAGGCCCCTAAGGCTAGCCAGACCTCTCAGGCTTCCACTTCTGAGACCAAACCCACGCGCAAGGAGAAATCTCCTCCTCCCATCTTCCTCCGTCAGAGGGACAAATGGGAGAAGGTCTCCTCCGCCTGTAGGTCCCGTGGTATCCAATATACCAGTGCCCGCACCACTAGAGATGCCATCCGCATCCAGGTGCCCAATTCCTCCGACCATCGTCGCCTCACTTCCTTCCTACGGGAAGAGGGCATAGGTTATCACACCTACGCCCTAGAGGACGAACGCCTTCTCCGGGTTGTGATTCGCGGCCTTCCCGCGGAACACACCACGGACTCTATTAAGAGCACTGGCACACACACACATACTTTTGTAATAATAACCGTGCGAAGAGTGTTTGTTAAAAACTCAAATCTTTGCAAAAACTCAAATCTTTGCAGGCACCGCCTTCTGCGTTCGCCAAAAGTTCGTGTAACGCTGTCACGGACCGTTAGACGGTCTAACAGCATATTATAATCCATTACAAAAAAAAAAAAATTTCGTGTGTATTTGTGCAGGACAGTCGGTGCGTTTTTCCACCTCCTCAAGTCCTCGCTCGGATCAGGCTTGCTGGCGATGCCGGCTGCCTTCAGGAACGCGGGACTTCTTCCCGGATGTATAGGAACAGTACTGGTCGCTGTCATCGCCACACACTGTGTCGAAATTCTGGTATTCCTCAAATGCCTTAGTTTTTATCTGATTTAATTATAAACGTCCATCCACCAATCCGCATTGGGTCCGCGTGGTGGATAAGGATAGTATTCTTGATGCCTTAGACTTTATCTGATTTAATTATAAACGTCCATCCATCAATCCGCATTGGGTCCGATCACTTTTGCTTGAGAGTATACCAGTGTCCCAGAAGTAGGAACATTTGAAGGCTGTTTATGATGACGTTGAAACAACGGTAGCTAGAAGCCGATGAGTAGCGAAGGCTTAATTAAAATTTGTCTTGCAATTATATTGGCTGTTATAAAGATGATGATGATGCTAGATAAGAAATAATTATATATATTTTATCACGATCACTGTATTTACGTTACTAATACGCACATATACTTTCTTTCATTATTCATTATTGTACACAATAAAAATATACATTAAAACTTATACATATAAATGGCATGTACAAAGGCGGAGATCTCGAACTACCCTTACTTGTGGGAATGTGAGAGATTAATAATGATTTTGCGATTTTACGAAATTAACCTTAGATTATTAACTTTGATATTAGATACGATTGTGTTAGGTTGCTACGATAAATTAATGATATGTTAGTAGAAATAATTATATATTATATATTTTATCACGATCACTGTATTTACGTTACTAATACGCACATTTACTTTCTTTCATTATTCATTATTGTACACAATAAAAATATACATTGAAACTTATATAAATGGCATGTACAAAGGCGAGCTTAACCCTAAATAGAGTTCTATTCCAGCAAACCTTAAAAAGAGAAAGACGTTAATTCACTTCACATTATGTTACTTCTTAAATTTACTCCTATAAAATGGCGTAAATAGCTCTTGTGATCGTATCATCATGACAGCCTTCTAATGTTCCCACTGCTCGGACACTGGCCTACTCTCCAGCGAGAGTGATTGGGTCTTAATCCACCACGCGGATCCAATGCGGATTGGTGGATGGCACATGTCTTTCGAATTTTTAGTTCTTGGACATGCCGGTTTCCTCACGATGTTTTCCTTCACCGTATGAGAGCACTGGCATTGCGCACATAAATTTTTCGAACAGAAAAATCCATTGGTGCACTACCGGGTTTGAACCCACGACCTTAGGATCGGAAGGCGCGGTCACTACCACTAGACCACCAGTGATCACGTGATCACTTGTGATTGTATACAATTTCAAAAAGCGCACTTTAGGCTCCTTTACTGGCGAAACAACATGGCTGCCTTTTTTTTTAAATTTTTCGATAACGGTGTTGCCATATTAATACTGCGTTTAGCACTTTCGTTCTTTAAATAGTAGCTTTGAGGTAAAAATTCGTCACACAAATAAATCATATCACAAAAGAAAAAGCCATTGTTTTATTTTAAACTATCGATAAAACAAGTCAGTTCAAGGATTTCGCAACAATAATATTTTTATAGCAGGGAACTATCATCTAATTCTTCGACGGTATACATATAACTTAGTTAAACTCGACAATTTATTGAATATTTTAATCATAAGATACTGCAAAAAAAAAAACGACAAAAATGTCACACAAATAAATTGACAATTTTGGTGCCTTACCCGTATACATTTTTGTAATTTGAGTAATTCCTTTAGGTTACAACATCGAGAGAGGTTTGCAAGGAATGCCGCGTGCCGTTGCTAAGCTACACTGACACCTGCGAGTACGTTTTCAAAATCGGCCCAAAACGCTTGAAGCAATTCTCCAAAAGCATCAGGTATAAATTAAATAAAAAACTCGTTTACTTTATAATAAGGTCTCAAAAAGGTCAAAGTGTAGGTAACTTTGAAATGAGGTGAAGCGTCCGTTGCGTAGCTGGCTAAAGTCGTTTAAGTTTTCGGATAGCTCATTGTTGGTTGGGTGAATGCCAGTGACATGGCTAAAACAGCAGATACTCTGTTGGCGACTACGTTGGCGACCAATCACCATTTATCTCTATATACTTAACATTAATTATCAGACAAAATGTTAAAAAAGGTACAGACCTACACTATGTTTTTTTTGTGTGTGGAACATGTTCTTTGAATATTATGCACTAATAATAATTTACCCTGTAGTTAGGTTGATTAGTAGAATATCGGAATTATTATTTTTTAATACACCCATAGAATTAGAGCCATGGCAATTTCAGGGGGGTGATACTCGTGCGTAGATAAATGGTTACATGTGATATATATCGTCAAAACTGTTATAATTTCTATAAATTTTTGACAGTTTTGACGATAAATATAAGGTCATTCATATCAACCTGACAAACTTAAAGGATAGGTTCCACACATAAAAAAATAATTACTTTTACTTTTTTTTTTACATGTAAAAAAAAAATTACGCTATTCTGCTTAATAATTAGTTATCCTTGTTAGAAATCGAAAAGGCAGTGCTCGGCACGTGTCAGTGACCCGTGCGTCAATGAACCGCGGGTCAATAACCCGCGCGTCCTTGACCTGCGCGTGTCAATGACCCGCTACGGGGCGAGTACACTCGAATATTTCATTATTACGCCGCTTATCTCGATTCCCAACAATGATAAATAATAATTGAGCAGAAAAACGTAATAGATTTTTTTTGTTTACTTGTGATTTTTAAGACAAAATATACATAAAAAAAAGTATGGATGGAACCTATCCCTTAAGTTTGTCAGGTTGATAATGAATGACCCTGTATATACGTTGTACGATCTACAAATATTTGTTCCGGGTGTTCTGGGTATTCTCTATATATAATAAAAATATCTATCTATGTATTGTATTGTATTAAGTATATATCAGTCATCTAGTACCATAACACAGCTCTGTTTAACAGTAGCTTATCTTGGGGCTAGATGATGCTGTGTGGATTGTCCAGCATTAAAAAAAAAAAAAAAAAAAAAAAAATATCACATGTGATCATTTATCTATGGCATGAGTATCGCCCTCCAGGTCTCTAAGACTTTTTGATTGATTGTCAGTCAGTAACGTTACGATTTCATAAATTTAGATATTTTGAGCAGATGTGCCGATCCCAGCTCAATCGTATTAGGTACGGGTCAAAAACTCTCACTTGGTAAATAATTAATGTTGGTTTTTCGAACATGCATAACATCTGGCGTTAGATACATGCCTCCGAAACAAAAATACTAAGTACTTACTCACCATCTGAGTTCCAAACGATCAATCCTTCTGATTTAAATAAATAAATTATCAAGTATATCAGTTGGTTCGTTCGTTCGTATGAGTCAGTGGCCAACTCTGGTGACAGAGTTTCTAGGCCGCCCGAAGGCCTCTGTCATAGCCTAACTTTGAAAAAGCCGGAACCGACTGCTTAACGTGCCCTCCGTAGCACGGGAGCGCTCAGTTGAAATTGCCACTGGCGGTCACCCATCCAAATGATGACCCCGCGGAACAGTGCCTAACTTCGTTGATCTGTTAAGAACAACTTAGCTAGCTACGTCACGAGCGCTCCAGTTTATCAGTCAGTCAGTCAGTATCACGGAGTATGCTTGGGTAAAACATACTTACATGCAAGGTAGAGCAAGCAATTTGGAGCTTAGACTAACTAAGGCTGCGTTTCCACGAGCGATGTGCTAGAGATGTGTGCGAGCGATGTGTGCTAGGGACGGACACAAGCGAAAAAATAAGATAAGATAAGAAAAGATAAATCTTTATTTGGAACTTAAACTAGTGTACAATAAAGTGCAAAAGCGATGCTACCTACAGAAGTAAAAACTGTATCGCAGGTAGGTAACGCCTCCCTCGAGTTCTAAACACAAAGCTCTAGTGTACAATTTTATGTCCTAAAAATTTTAAAAATATACCTCTAAAATACGTATTCGCCGAGCAACAGTCGAACGCGGTAGCGGGCGGTGCTCATGAAGAAGAGCTTCTAAGGCTTCGAAACGTCAGCATATATGACAAATTCAAGTGGTAAATAGCCGTTAATAATTTAATATAATATACTTACTAGATATATATTTTTTTTTTTTATACAACTGTAGTGGCAACCAAGCGTACGGCCCACAAGATGGTAAGCGGTTACCGCAGCCTATGGACGCTTGCAATACCAGAGGTATCACTCGCGGGTTGCCACCTTGAGGCTAAGATCGAAAGCCTCATGTGCTAGTAATTTCACCGGAAACCATACTCTTCAAACCGGAACACATCAATGCGAGCATTACTGCTTGGCGGCAGAAATAGGTATGGTGGTAGTCCTTCCCCGGACGAGCTCTATCACAGAGAACTCTACTACACCCTAAATCTATTAGTAGTAGGTACTTATAGTAAGTATCTTTTGATCTTTGGTGTGTGAATTAGGCAACTGTAATGAGAGGTTTTTCTTAATAAAATAAAAATAAATCTCTGTCTGTCAGTCACCGTTCGGCTCACCAATCTTATTGACGTAAGATGTAACCAAAAAAGTAATCTCGTATGATTACGACTCATAAGCCGCCCGAGGGCCAAATCAACCAGCAATTAGGCTACATAACGGCAACCGTGAAATAGGCCCTTACTCACATTTTGCAGGTACTTCGTGGACGCAGCAATGGCGGGAGTTTGTCTTGGCGGGACGAGCGTATACGTCTTGTTTATTGCGTCTTCGCTCAAAAATGTGAGTAATAGAAGTACAAATGATAAATTGTCTACCCATAATCTATAATAATCATTTTTCATTTTAAAGGCTCTATAAAGTACAGTCTGTCTTATCGTCAATGAAAAAATATGTCAGCAGAGTTTCAGTCTCGCCACCAGTCTTGATTAGACTCGCGGCGAAAGATTACTGCGATTTATTCTCGACTTAAAAACTGGTGTTACGAAATAAGCTGATCATTTTATCTATCATTTATTTATCTTTTTTTTATGTACTGACGTGAATATTGTAAAAAAATTCTTGATATGTAGGATATTATGGTTGGATTCGATCAAACTCGAATAGGCACTATTCTCCGAAGAAATCTTTCACCATTTTCTTTTAACTGTCTGCTTGAATAATAAAAAATATTTGCGAGTATACTGTCCCTCACACAACTGTAGTACTCATTTGTTCTGTACCAAGGCAGCCAAGGTGAATGACACCTTATCGTTGATAACTTAATTGACCCAGAACTAGACTCTATTATCTAGAATTCCACAATTTTAGAACGTGCTAATTTTATAGTTGTGTCGGTGGCCATGGTTTTCCTACGGATGTCCTGAGGATTTCGGTAAATAAAATCAATAGCTAACGACCACATCTCAGTGCCATAGGTCATCGCTGGCAACACGCACTGATTGTGATAGACTATATAAAAAAGTACATGTTTTTTTTTGTGTGTGGAACATATTCTTTGAATATGTATCTGTATCATCAAATTTTATAATTAGATCAATAGACCAGCAAATATTTGCTGATCCCTCTATCGTAAATACAAATTATTAAAATACCTAAATACAGCGTTAAATTTTCGAATTTGTCCTTCGGGCATCTACTTAGAAAGATGCCTGAGAACGTGATTTTACTCGGAATGAAGCTTATTATGTTCGCACAATGAATGGCAAGATTCGGTGATAGCATAAAAACGTCTTTGCCCAAATTCAAAAGCTGATTTGTAAGTCTATACTGCCTTTTAATAAAAATATAAATATTCCGGTTTAAAAAATCAGAGCATTCTACAATCAAAAACCAATTAGATACCTACGTGTTTAAGTTATGGGTATTGTACAGAAAAAGTAAGTAATTCTAACTTTTATTAGTAGAGATTAGCTATTTCTGCCGCCAAGCAGTAATGCTGTGTTGTGGTTCGAAGTGTATGGTTTCCGATGAAATGATAGGCACTTTTGACTTTTGATCTACGGTCTCAGAGTGGCAATGCGCAAGTGATATCTCTAATTTTGCAAGCGTAACCTAGGCTACGGTAACCGCTTACTGCAGCTTATGCTGAGTTGGTGACTTTTTGCCGCGGTATGTTATTTTATGTACCTAGTAAAATAAAATTATATTCTAGTTTGTTGTGCAATTGTATTTTCGTTTAAAAAAAATGTTTTTTCCTTCTTTTTTACGACCTCAGTGGTGGGCGAGTGGCCGGTAGAGAAGCGAGAGGTTGCGGGTTCGATCCCTACTACGGGACGTACGAGTTATGTTATGTATTCTATGTATTTTAATATCTGGTTTTCATAGTACAAGGCTAAGTCTAGGAGCTATATTGCGCTGTGTAAAAAAATATATCAATTTTATTAAAAATAAATATAAATGTTAAAAAATGTTACAGGCCCCGGCTTCGCACGGGTGCTTTTGCTACATTTGAATCTTCCTCTTGAATCACTCTATCTATTAAAAAAACCGCATCAAAATCCGTTGCGTAGTTTTAAAGATCTATGCATTCATAGGGAAAGACAGCGGGAAGCGACATGAGTCAGTGGCCAACTTTAGTGACAGAGTTTCTAGTTTTATACTATGTAGTGGTTTATCTTTATTTTGCAGATCTGTGATACTCTCGCACCAACCCACAAGTACCAGATCGAAACCTACTGCGGGATAATTTTCCTCCCTCTGGTCCTGATCACACAAATACGTTACCTCAAGTTCCTGGTGCCATTTTCCATCCTTGCTAACCTGTGCCTAATGGCCACATTTTTCATTACGTGTTATTACACTTTCGTGGATTTACCGGATGTCCCAGACGTAAAACTGTCGGAGAGCGTGACAAAATGGCCGCTGTTTTTAAGGTAGAGTTTCCGGTTGGTTATTTGCGTATATTATTATATTATTGTTAAGTCGCGCCCATACTTGCTAAAATCAAGTTAATCACACGCTTGTGCCAATTAATCGGCGCTTTAAGCTGAATACAATAATTATTTCAAGCAAGCGAGACATGACTCAATGGCTTAACTGGTAGAGCAACTGCGTATCAAGCAAAAATTGTTCAAGCCCCGCTTGAGTCGAATTTTTCTGATTAAGTATGATTACCAAAATCCAGAATACCAAAACAAAATTTACATAAGGTTAGTCATACTATAAACCTTTATTAGCTAATGTGTCTTTCAAATCTGTAGTCGTTCGTAGTTGACAAGGGAAGATAATTTTAAGACTATTTATATAATATTGTGTTCGTGCAAATAAATACCATTTATCATTTTATATTAGACCTAATAGTCATTTTTTTTTTGTGTAGGTTCACTAAAGTGTTTATTCATGATTACAGTACAGCAATCTTTGCAATGGAAGGCATCAATGTAGTAATGCCTGTGGAGAATGAAATGAAGCGGCCCCAGCGCTTCCTCGGCTGTCCTGGTGTCCTGACCACCACCATGGCACTGGTGACCGTCCTGTACGGAGTGGTCGGCGCGTTTGGATACTTGAAGTACGGGAATCAGGTGCTGGGCAGCATCACACTCAACTTACCTCAGGATGAGCCGTGAGTACCTACCTATCATACTTATGTTGAATTGTCTGAAATTTTCACTTTGTCTTTGACTTTGTCCTTGAGCAATGCAAGGCTGAAATCAGCGTGGCTGAGTCCACCACCTATTCACATCCATCATTTACCTAACGTACCTACCTAATTAGGTATCTGTAAATATATTGTTATAGAATGAAAAAATGCTTTTTCATTTATAAATTTAATTTACTTACACGCTTTTATCGATAAAGCCTCCCAATCTTCTTCCTCAAACATGTTATTCATTATTACGAAAGTCGAATAAAAACAAACAAAGTTAAAGAACAAATCCGCCTTAAGTTATTATAAAATTTTACAAATTTATTATTTAACGGCACAATATCTAATTAATTATCATTTTTAAAAACTTCGTTTTTCGTTTGCGTTCCGTTCGGCTCTGAAATTACCTCAGAAATTACAGATAGACATTTTCGTGGTTTGGCTCTACTGTCTACGTTGTAGGCATGGTTTAGCACTTAATAAAGCTCTACGCGTATTTTATGAACATAATGCGTAGCAGACCAATTTGGTCACCTTAGTAAGTGGTCACACACAACACTTTTTCATTGAAGTTGGGACGAGAGCGGTAAAATAAAAACCAATGTAATTAAAAGTGGGGACGAGCGTGAAGTTTTTTTTCCTCTGGTCCCCAGTGGGGGCGAGATGTCCCACATCACAGTCATCGAGAATAGCCCGTAATTTTGAGTAGGTAGAGGTACTGAGATATTATGCACATACCTACCTAGCTAACAGTGCCCTAATAACAATAATAAATTTTGCTGCTTAGACAACTTTGTTTTCTTATTTATATTTTTTTAACGTAGAGCTATAGAAACCAAATTTAAAAGAAAAAAAAACGAGTAAACTCGTAAAGATATGTCAGCGGCCAACTCTGGTGACAGAGTTGCCGCCCGAAGGCCGACGTCATGGCCTAAAACAACGAGTTAGATTGGATAAACTGCTACCAAATTAATACAATAAACCAAAAAATTATCAAATAGAGTCCGTCGACAGTTGTCACACAATGGGTGCCTGCAGATGGACAACGAACCCGAGGCAGGCCGAGGAAACGTTGGCGTGACGACATCGACACCTTTCAAACAACTGGTGGAAAATGGCGGATGACCGTGAAATGTGGAAAGATATGGGGAAGATCTTTGCCCAGCAGTGGGATAATACAGGTTAAAAAAAAAGTATTTGCACTAAGAATTTAATAAAGTTATTCTACTCTGTTCTTTCCAGATTAGCAATGTCAGCGAAAACTCTCGTGGCTACAGCAGTGTTCTTCACATACTGCCTCCAGATGTACGCGCCGATGGATATTTTGTGGTCCCGCATCAGGGTCAAGATAGGACAGCCGTACCAAAACCTCGCTCAAGTGGCTCTGAGGACCGTTAGCGTGGTTTTTACCGGTAAGGTTTTTTTTCTCTGTCTTATAAATAGTTTAGCAAGGGTATCGTAATCTACCACGAATGACGTTACCTCGATGTCTCTACCTCGACGCCGACGGTACGTTTCGTCGAAAGGTACCTCGAACGATCAGTACCTCGAAATGTTTATTCTTCGACCGGTCTTTGCCTCAAAAGATCATCAAACCAAAGTGCATTAATTATAATTTCCCGTAACTTACAATATATTTTCTGACAATCATCATCATCATATCAGCCAGTTCAAACGGCTGTATCTCGGGATCTACTCATCCCAGACTAGCCACACCTAGCTTTAATAATTCTACTATCTAGCTATCTATCTAACTAAGATTATAGGTATTAGTTGCTTATGTTTAGGCTAATGAGTAGGTAGGTAATTTAATATTGACCTAGTTTTAAGGAATCAAATTATTTACTAAGAATGTACCACTAGCTCTTTTCTTACTGTCTCTATTTGTTATGGGAAAGTCTCTATGTTAATGTGTTCTATAGATACTTAGTTAGTGGGAAGATTTGACTGGCTTAGTTGTTCCTGATCAACTGTGGGGTTCCCATTTCAGATAGGTGGCCGATACTGATACTCACACAAATATTTTTTTTTTTTTTTAATTTCTCTATAACTTGATAAAAACTGAACCGATTTGGCTGTTTAAAGGGAAACATACCTAGGTACCTACTTAGATAGATAATGACCGACAATAAGAGATAGGCTACTTTTTATTTCGGAGAAAAATACGTTTTCTGAGTTCCACACGAACAAAGTCGCAAGCAACAACTAGTTTCAAGCGCTTCCGACCCTCGGAGGGCCCAATCGAGTCGGACTCTTTCTGAAGATTTCCGGATTTACCTAATAAAGCTTGTTAAACCTACTAAGTACTTGTAATAGTAGCTGAGTTGAGTCCAAATTTGTCGAGGGCTCTGTAACACTATAGAACATACCATTTTTTTTTCTTTTTTCAAGTTATAATCTTTGTTATTTAATTACTTGTGTATTAGTTTCTATTTTGTATGTTATTCTATTTATGTTCTCGACAAATAAAATCATTTTCTTCTTCTTTCTTCTAATAAGTAGGTCTAGGTAGGTAAACATTTTCATGTTAAAAATTAATGTTGAATGTAGATTGAATGTTACAGTGACAAAATGAATAAAATATTGAGAATATTAGTCACCAATAGGTACTAATATTCAACACGAAGTATTACTGGTAGGTACCTACCTACCTACCTAATTTATTATGAGAAGGTATATCGTCAAAGATTCTGAGGTATCTAATCTACCCTAGTACCCAGTGAATTCAAATAAGCCACAACTTGCGAATGTATTATTGCAAAGGAATTTCATTTCGCGAATTTTTGAGACTTTAATAACGGGCTTCGTAGAATAACATTCTTACTCACGATATCACTGTTAGCTTCAAGTTGGAATTCGGCTTTTTTTGGAATCTTTACTTTGCGATCCGACTGCAAGTCTTGTCTTGTCTGGATTTAGGGATCGTTCAAACCAACGCGGCGACGCGGTAGCGAATTTTGACGTGCACACCGGCGCGTCTACAGCGCGAACCGAAAACTTCATTTCTTTGTGAAGCCACACGTGTAACACCTAAATTGTAATAATAATGTCAGTCTCGTATTTATCATCAGAGATCGTATGTATCATACTCTACCTCGAATGACGTTACCTCGATGTCTCTACCTCGACGGTACGTTTCGCCGATGGGTCGTTACCTCGAACGATCAGTATCTCGAAAGGTTTCTACCTCGCTCGACGGGTCTTTGCCTAGAAAGATCATCAAACCAAGGTGTCCTCGTCTTGCACACCGTCGCGGCCGCGTTGTGTGCAAGGCGCCAAGCCATTGCTAAGCCATTGCAGCGTCCGACGCGCGGCTGACGCAACCGCTCCGCTTTCGCACCGCTACCGCGTCGCCGCGTTGGTTTGAACGATACATTATTTAGATAATTACTTATCTAGCTGACATCAAAACAGTGCTTTCGACAAGCAGCGATGTCCCTAAATATGTTTTGTAAATAACCATTTTATGTCCTTTTTTGGCCTCTCTAAGATTAGTGATATTTTTTAATACAATTTGAACCGCGCGTTTCCACTAGCTGATTTTAATTATTTTTGTTTTCGGGATAAAAAGTGGCTTCTGTGTTATTCCTGAACTTTTTTAAGCCATTTACATTCCAAATTTCATCAAAATCGGTTAAGTTACGTCGGCGTCGTCACGGAGAGACATGGTAACAAACATACTTACACAGACTTTTAAGACTTTTATTAGTAGGTAGGTATACCTACCTATTACAATCATCCTAGGAGGTACCTACTCCTATCCTTACTATCTTATCCTATCCTACTTCCTACTACCTAACATTGAAAAGCCGGACTTAAATGACGTAAATTTCCAGTGATCCTGGCGGTTGCAGTCCCTGATCTCGAACTCCTCATAGGACTCGTCGGTGCCATCTTCTTCTCAACCCTGGGTCTGCTCATCCCACTAGTGGTGCAGACAGTCCACCTGTGGGACAGGGGACTGGGGAAGTATTCGTATATCCTGTGGAAAAATGGCCTAATACTGATATTTTATTTGATCGTGTTAGTGAGTGGGTGTTACTCGGCTATTAGTGAAATTGTTAGTAAGTTTTTATGATGTTATTAGGTTTATGTGAATGGTGCTGTATTATGAGGGTAAAGTCCATTTACCGCGAAAATGGTCTATTGAAGAAGTTTTGACAATTAGTGTGAACACCCCCTAAGCTATTATTATGGATGATGTATATTTTTTGTATAAAAATTACGTTACTTAGTTATTAATTATTAACACAATAAAATATGTGATTACCTACATTTTCTTTCTTTCAACATAATTAGCATTACAAAATACATATGAAACAGTTGAGCTACTAAAGACCGTTACAAACGACCTATAGATAGCTCAACTGATCTATAAAAAGAGTAGTATACTACTCTTTTCGAGTTCTATATAGAGTTCTCTGTGATAGAGCTCGTCCGGGGAAGGACTACCACCATACCTATTTCTGCCGCCAAGCAGTAATGCTCGCATTGCTGTGTTCCGGTGTGAAGGGTATGGTTTCCGGTGAAATTACTGGCACATGAGGCTTTCGATCTTAGCCTCAAGGTGGCAACCCGCGAGTGATACCTCTGGTATTGCAAGCGTCCATAGGCTGCGGTAACCGCTTACCATCTTGTGCGCCGTACGCTTGGTTGCCACTTCAGTTGTAAAAAAAAATTAAAAAAAATTAGTATTTATTAAATTACAAGAGGCAAGTTTTTGTTTTATGTAGTATAGTTCGCACAGCGGATCTAGGCTTCCGTGAAGTTAGCCGTGATGGGCGAAGAAAATTTAGTTTGAAAAAGCTCCATTGCGCATCGAAACGGCTAATTTCACGACGGCCGAGATCCGTTGTGAGAACTATACCTACCTACGTCGGTCGTCATGGCGTTCTTTGGGGAAGGCCTTGTCCAGCAGTGGACGTCTGTCAGCTGATATGATTGTGATTTCCATATTACAAGCTTTGATTATAGTTTGAGGATAGATGGTGGTGTGTTAAAATGTGCGCCAATAATCTTATATTTAAAAATGAATTGCTGTGCGTTAGTCTCGCTAAAACTCGAGAACGGCTGGACCGATTTGGCTAATTTTGGTCTTGAAATGTTTGTAAAAGTTCAGGGAAGGTTTGAACGGTGAGAAAATATACAGGGTGTAAAAATTTGCTTAAAAAAATAACGCGAGTGAAACCGCGCCGGGTCCACTAGTTTAGAATATATTTTAGATTACTTACACTAAAGTAACTAGGGTAATATATCGCTTTCTTTCATAGGACTTAGATGAACTTAAATACTAAACAATAAATTGCTTTTATAACATCATTTTTATTCACATTAAAACTAATCAACACTCAATAATGTCCACATTTCACATTACATACTTAGATATACAGGGTCTTTCATTATCAACCTGAAATATTGATGGGGTCTTAAATATTCATATATAAAACGTAAATTTAAACCTAAATTTCATATTTAATTAATTTTTTATTTAAGACTTTTTGCACAGCGATTGCCAAATAAATTCAGTGACTGATAATTTTTAGACTTTCCTCACTTTGTTCAACAAGCTTAGGACTGTCAAATAAGCGCTGACTAGTTGCCTAAATGACTTAGCACTTACGGCCCAGCTAAGAAGAATCTGACAACAAACAAACCATAATGACAACTTTTGTAATAAGTTGTAAAACGTTAGGCTCCATCAATATTTGACGACCGATGTGGCGCAGCGGGCGCAGGTCCGCCTGCGACGCAGAGGTTGCGGGTTCGATTCCCGTCTTGGGACAAATGTTTGTACGATCTACAAATATTTGTTCCGGGTGTTCTGGGTATTTTCTATATATAATAAAAAATATCTATCTATGTATTGTATTGTATTAAATATATATCAGTCATCTAGTACCCATAATACAGCTCTGTTTAACAGCAGCTTACTTTGGGGCTAGATGATGCTGTGTGGATTGTCCAGCATTATTTATTTATTTATTTTATTTATATTTCAGGTTGTCAAAGTCAAAGTTAAAAATGATTTATTTAAATAAAATCACAAGTATAATTTTGAAACGTCTTATAGCTAGGTGAATTTATGCCATTTGCGCCCCAGCCTAGAAGAATCAGGCAACAAACTCGGCTGGATTCCTAGCTTTTTTTGATGATAACTCTTTATCTTAAAGCTTCATTGTGGTGCCAATCGAATTTAATTATGAAAGACCCTGTATTTATAGCTAGAACGCTTTTGTACAAAATTTTCGTAGTTAAAGCTTAGAGGCCTAACTACGCTAAAGTAGAATTAGTAGAGGTAGCGAGCGATACAATGTATAGTTCGCACAGCGGATCTAGGCTTTCGGGAAGTTAGCCGTTTGTGACGCGCAAAGACAATTTAGTTTGAAAAAGCACCATTGCGCATCGAAACGGCTAATTTCACTACGGCCGAGATCCGTCGTGAGACCTATACCTAAACGAATTAACGGGTTATTCCCGCTCCCGCATGACACAAGTAAGTTCCTTAGATAAAGTGAAAAGTGTTATATTGTTTAAACATTAAAATATCTTCACCTGGTTGTACCGTACGTATACGCGCTACATATTTAAAAGGAAAAATACTTTTTCTAACCTGTATTTTCCCTCTTCTGGGCAAAGGTCTCTCCCATATAATTCCACTTTTTGGAATCATCTAACTGTGACTGTGATTTCCAAAAAAAAAGTTTGCTAGTCGATACCCACCAAGGTACAATTCACACCTTTTAGTTTAAAAAACATACACAATACACAGCATTATTTATTTATTTAAAAAAAAAACATGTACTAGTTACCAGCCGAACCCCTTTGTAACGTAACGTGCGCAAGCAGGTACAGTCGTTAAAAAAATTCAATCACGTAATGAATCAGTTTTACTGGTTTTATGTGGCTGTTTTGTTACCCTTCTCTGGACGCTGTAAACTTTGAGTACTTTACTACGTATACGTACGTACGTATAGTTCGCACGGCGGATCTAGGCTTCCGTGAAGTTAGCCGTTTGTGATGCGCAAAGACAATTTATTATAGGCGAAGTATTATAGGCGAACTATAAAACATGCATTATGACACAATATCGTGAGCTTGACTTTAATGCGTTTCTAAGTTAGCGTTTTTGGTCGACGTTTTCAATGACATGTTTTTTTTAGTAAGTACTTAATTACTACTCCCTTTTGAACAACGTCCATTGTAATTGAAATTAGGTATAGTTCGCACAGCGGATCTAGGCTTCCGTGAAGTTAGCCGTTTGTGATGCGCAAAGACAATTTAGTTTGAAAAAGCTCCATTGCGCATCGAAACGGCTAATTTCACGACGGCCGAGATCCGTTGTGAGAACTATATCATGTATACCTTACATGTAACATTATTGTTTTGCCAAATTCAAACAATACAGATATGTAACAGAAAACTTAAAATTTTATTTCATGTTACTTATACGATAGGTAGTAAAAGTTAGTAAAATTTAAAACTTAGGGTTAGTTAAGAAATTTAAGTCTCAACCCAACATTAGTTAGGTATTAGGGTTAGAAATTAGTGTTTTTTTATACAGAATCACTGATACTTTTTCTATTTTTATTTTACTATAAAAGCCCTTGATGATACTATATTTTAAATATAATAAACAGTAATTAGGAATGTCGAAGTAATTAGATACATTTTATAAAAATATAATTATTTTTCTCATTGGTCTATCTGATACAGTTTTGGCCTCTGATAATGACTAGAGTTTTCTAGTTTTTCTACTGTTGATATTAATAAAGTAAGTTAATAGACTTAAAATCTGATGACTAGAATAAAATAATTTTATTTAGGTACATAATGTAAAATTCATTTTGTGCACGAAGAAGCGGTATTTGCTTGAGCTTTATTGCTTTTACAGGGCCCTAATTGTACTTCAACTATCCACCAATCTGCATTGGGTCCGCTCGGTGGATTATGACCCAATCACTCTCGCTCGAGAGTAGACCAGTGTCCGAGCAGTAGAACATCAGAAGGTCTAGGTACTGTCATGGTGAAACGCTTCAAAAATTAAAAATGGCGGTGGTGACTTTTCAATAGTTACGAAAATTGGTGCGATCTTATTAAATTTTATTTTAATCTTCACACAACTCATAGAGATTTTTAAATTTCAACCATATTCAAGCGATGTTAGAATACAGATTTGAATGTACTCGCATCGAACGTACTTTCAAACAAAATCACCGAAATAATTTCGAACCGGAAGACTTTAAGTATCATAAGCGATCCAAAGATTATTACAAGTACCTACTTAAATTTAAGGCTCACTTAAATGGATACTTAAGTACACGATATTTACGATAATAGGAGAATATTCTGGATTCCCTTTACAATCACTTCAACCGTTACTCATATCTACTGATTATAAAAACTGTCAATTTTGTTTATTGTATTTGTTTCAATCACGCTGAAAAAGCTGAATCGATTTGAAATTTGGAATACATTTAAAAATATTTTTGGACTTGGAAAAATATAAGGCTACTTTTACCAATGTACCACGCGAGCGAAGCCGCGATAAGAAGCTAGCAAAATATAAAAATATCGGCACCGACTGAGTACTTTTTTTTAACGTACATAATTTAGGACATAAAATTACTTATATAGAGCAATAGAACACGTAATATTTAAAAATAGATTATTTGTCTATGTTACAACCAACACAGCCTATTAAATGCGAATAAAATACAAGACTGTTAGTGCCGACACAAGCACGGAAACATTCCATTATAAATGACATTTGCATCTTATATCTTATTTTTGTTGTTATGTTTGATAATGTAATTTATTGTATACAAAATTGTTATTTGACATATCTAAGTGCATTGTTATATACGAATTGAATTGAATTTTTGTGCGGAGTAGCCATAATATTGATTAAAAAACAAATAAAATAACTCCTATTAAATACTATTAAAATAATACTTATAATTATCATGCTTACAATTTGTAGAAATTATCTAACAACTTACTATAACCTTAAAATATTTTACTGATAATAAATATTTATTTTATAGATATGGATATTTATTTTCGATATTCAATATATTAATTTACAAGCTTTATACATAAGTCTTTATATAAATTATCTGTTACAGCTGCCAATAGAATATTGTCATTATATACTAAGTTTAAATAAAGCTTTATTTTATGCAAGAAAAAGCATTTTACACATAATGAGTTCACACACTATCCGACACGACAATCATTATGTGTCGTTCACGACATAGTCTGCTCGAAATAAACCATAAAATGCTTGCGGCTCGAAACAGCATCGAAGTTTCGAGCATGCGAGCCATGAATCGTTGGCTCAACTGGTAGAGCATTCGCGTACCAAACGGAAGGTTGCGAGTTCAAAGTGCGCCTGTGTCGAAAATTTTTGGTTGGGTTTGGTTATGACTAAAAATATAGGTATGTACACTTTTTTTTTTAAATAAGTACCTATAGTTATTCTTTCGTAATGGCGCCTTTTAGGGTTATGTGCTCGATGGTCGTTTACGACACACGGCTGTCGTATCGGATAATGTAAAAACGATCTAAAATGAATCGCCTCACGATAAAAATCACTATAGTTCTCAATTTATCTATGACAGATGGAGGCCATTTTAGACTAGGATCTCTTACAGCATTCATAACCTTATGAATATAGTTATTGCATTATATAATAAGCCGTTCACACTTAACTAATTATAAAGTAATGATGGTGGTGATAATGATGTGTTATTTCATACATTTCATTGAGTGTCCAGGGGACCTTAGCTAAGCGGTGAGACATCATCCAATGCTCTACAAAGACTGTTTAAACTGTGATAATATTGTGATAACGCGTTTATTTTATACATTGAGTGTCCGGGGGACCTTAGCTAAGCGGTGAGACATCTTCCAATGCTCTGCAAAGACTGTTTAAACTGTGATAATGTTGTGATAACGCGTTTATTTTATAATACATTGAGTGTCCGGGGGACCTTAGCTAAGCGGTGAGACATCATCCAATGCTCTGCAAAGACTGTTTAAACTGTGATAATGTTGTGATAACGCGTTTATTTTATACATTGATTGTCCGGGGGACCTTAGCTAAGCGGTGAGACATCATCCAATGCTCTGCAAAGACTGTTTAAACTGTGATAATGTTGTGATAACGTTTATTTTACACAATGAGTGTCCGGGGGACCTTAGCTAAGCGGTGAGACATCATCCAATGCTCTGCAAGGACTGTTTAAACTGCAGCAGCTTGTTAAGGTTGTTGTACACCAGGTCCGGGGGGTTGGATATGATGAAGTACACCAGCCCCAGGATGGAGAGGATCGCGCGCCATATCGAGAAGTGGGTCCACGTGTGGTAGAACGTCGGTATTGAGGCCTGCAACAAAACTGACGATCAGTAAAAAAAAATACGATTTGACACTAAAAATGTTTCAATCGTTATGTATCACCAGCACTATTTGTGCGCGACACTACTGCAAATACTTAAATTGGTCGCATTGCCGGTGACATTGGCGACCAGAGGCGCGTACTGGTAGACCATGAGGTCGTCATACATGCGCGCAGCGGTGCAGACAAGCGGACACGCGGTATAAAGTATCACCAGCACTATCGGTTGTGCTGCGACACTACTGCAGATACTTACATTGGTCGCGTTGCCGGTGACATTGGCGACCAGAGGCGCGTACTGGTAGACCATGAGGTCGTCATACATGCGCGCAGCGGTGCAGACAAGCAGACACGCGGTATACAGTATCACCAGCACTATCGGTTGTGCTGCGACACTACTGCAGATACTTACATTGGTCGCGTTGCCGGTGATATTGGCGACCAGAGGTGCGTACTGGTAGACCATGAGGTCGTCATACATGCGCGCAGCGGTGCAGACAAGCAGACACGCGGTATAAAGTATCACCAGCACTATCGGTTGTGCTGCGACACTACTGCAGATAATTACATTGGTCGCGTTGCCGGTGATATTGGCAACCAGAGGCGCGTACTGGTAGACCATGAGGTCGTCATACATGCGCGCAGCGGTGCAGACAAGCAGACACGCGGTATACAGTATCACCAGCACTATCGGTTGTGCTGCGACACTACTGCAGATACTTACATTGGTCGCGTTGCCGGTGATATTGGCAACCAGAGGCGCGTACTGGTAGACCATGAGGTCGTCATACATGCGCGCAGCGGTGCAGACAAGCAGACACGCGGTATACAGTATCACCAGCACTATCGGTTGGAAGTAGGGCTGGAGGCCGCGACTCATGTCGATACTACACACGTCTAATCTGAAAGGATAAATAACTTCTAAGCTTGGCTTAGCATGGGGGGAAAACTTATTATATATATTTTTTTATACTACTAAAGTGGAAACTAAGCGTACGGCCCACTTGATGGTCAGCGGTTACCGTAGCCTATGTACGCATGCAACATCATAGATATCACTTGCGTGTTACTACCCTGAGACCTTAGATGGTAAGTCTCATGTGCCTGTAATTTCACCGGAAACCATACCCTTAGAACCGGAACACAGCAATGCGAGCATTACTGCTTGGCGGCAGAAATAGGTATGGTAGTAGTCCTTCCCCGGACGAGCTCTATCACAAAGAACTCTACTACTCTTAAACAGATTAGACGCGTATTATATAAAAAATGAATTGCTGTGCGTTAGTCTCGCTAAAACTCGAGTACGGCTGGACTGATTTAGCTAATTTTGGTCTTGAAATATTTGTGAAAGTTTAGGGAAGGTTTAAACAGTGAGAATAAACAGGGTGAGTGAGAGTGAGTGAGAACAAAACAAAATTTACTATAAATAATGCTGGACAATCCACACAGCATCATCTAGCCCCAAGCTAAGCAGAGCTTGTGATATGACTAAATAAAAGATTTTTTACTTTGACTTTGACTTATCATCCGGAGGGGGAACTACTTAACCACTATTTACTAGAGCACCAATGGTGTAGTAATAGTAACTTCGCCTTCCAATCCTAAGGTCGTGCGTTCGAACCGAGTCGAGTCACCAATGGATTTTTCTGTTCGAAAAATTTATGAGCAATGCCAGTGCTCTCATACGGTGAAGGAAATCGTGAGGAAACCTTCATGTCCAAGAACTAAACGTTTGAAAGATGTGCCATCAACCAATCCGCATTGGGTCCGTTATGGCACTCTCGCCCGAGAGTAGGTCAGTGTCTCACCAGTAGGAAAATAAGAAGGCTCTTATGATGATGATTTTGACTTTGAGTATGTACTTACCGATCCAGCACAGATATTAGACACAGCACACAGAAGAAGTAGTAAGCAGCCACGTAAGGCATTGTCACAACGGAATGGAATGAAAGGTGACCTGGAAATAAACAGGGTTTTATTATAATAAAATAAAATATGTACATAATAACATACAAATACAATACAAACAATCCTTCTCTTGTTACGCAAGGCTAACGTATGGGGATCGCTGCGTTAGCTCGACCGGTACAATACATCGCGGTCACACGAGGAGCCTCGTCAGCGGGAACGTGGCCGCCTGACGTCAATCGCATGTTTCATGGAAACTGCATTTCGTTTAAGCCGGCATTCTTGGTTCATACTTCGAACTAGATTCATTTTATTAGACTAATTAATTGTAATTCTTTTTATCAAATTAAATTTTAGATTTAAATAAAATCTTTTTTTAAAAGATACCCTAGGCAGCGGCCTACGTATTTGGCGCAGCCGGTAGGATTTATTTTAAGGAGATTAATCTTCATCTCAAAGTAAAAAAAGAACCTACTAGTGCTGCTGTGTAGGGTAGAATCTAACAATCGATTCAGTGAAGTTCCAGACGACGTGAAATGCTGTAAGTCCTTGAATCTTTCAAGTCCTTATCTTATTCCTATCTTTAATCCTAAATTTTTTAGTGTATTTTATATATTTTTGTGTGTGCTTATTTTTTAAAGCGTGTTAATTTAGGCTCCAACATTTTCCATCCGAGAGAATCGCGGAACAATAGGTTAGGTAGTAGATTTAATAGTAGACTTAGTGTTATAGACGAGTTTAGAGACCTAGAAGATAGTATGGCTCAACCAGCTCAAGCTCAGCCCAATGCCATGGTTGATACGATATACAAGTCCCTCAGACTTGTCCCGGATTTTGACGGTAACCCGCATATTCTTACGAGATTTATTAATCTTTGTGACCAGCTCGTATTAACATATTTCTCGACAACGCCCGGACATGAGTTATCCAATCTAGCTCTTATAAATGGCATTCTTAACAAAATCTCAGGTTCCGCGGCTAGATTAATTAATTCCAATGGTATCCCGGAAACGTGGCATGGTATTAGGAGCGCATTGATTAATAACTTCGCGGACCATCGAGACGAGACCGCTCTTTACAGTGATTTGTCGTTAGAGACCCAAGGGTCAGGCACCCCACAGGAGTTTTATGAGCGGTGCCAAAATTTATTTAGTACCATTATGACTTATGTCTCGCTACACGAGACAGTAGCTACTACCATACAAGCTAAGCGTATTCTGTACCAGAAGTTGACCCTTCAGGCCTTTTGCCGAGGTCTTAGAGACCCACTAGGTTCTAGAGTACGCTGTATGCGTCCTGACTCGATGGAGAAGGCCCTGGAGTTTGTTCAGGAGGAGCTCAATACTCTCTACTTGCAAGAGCGTAGCGGTAGTACGGCCAGTAGAAAGGATTGGAGCTTGAGTGCACCAAGGTTTAACCCTCCGTTAAACAACTTTGTCCCTAGACTAACAAACGGATTAGAACCGATGAGGCAACCCATATTTAGCATGCCTGGTCCCTTAAGGCCAAATCCGATGCAGGCCCAACCTCATCAAGGCTGGAGGCCTACCCCAGTGCTGCAAACCCAACCACCACGTGGTCCCTCTCGGACACAGCAAATGTTCCGCGCCCCTCCACAAAATTATAACCCACAGAATAATGCTTTTAGGATGCCTAATAGACCTCAGCCATCATTTAATTTCGGCAACGCTCCGCGTCCTACTCCCATGAGCGGTGTCAGCCATTTTGTTGAGAGACGCTTACCACAGACGATGACCGGACATGACTGGCGAAAGCACGGAAATCCACCTCCGACTAACTATTTTAAGACACGCGAAATTAACTTCAACGAATCGGACGGCTATGATAATTATTATTACTATGACGATTATAATAGTTACCCAGAGTGTTACCAAGATTACTATTCTTACGAACAGTACCCCGAATACTACGTAGTTAGCGATCAGGAGTGTTACTCAGAACAACCTCCAGTAGTAGTAGAAGAAGTAGCTCAGGCCTCTGATGTAAATTTTCAAGAAGAGCCGAAGTTAGAAAAGCCAAAATAGAAGTTAATTTCCACATACAAAGGCAACTAGGTTATATTCAGATTGCAAATCCACCTTTAAAGTTTTTAATTGATACAGGAGCTAATCAGTCTTTTATCAGTCCTGATGCCGTAGAGAAATATTTCCGTCACGTCCCTTTGAACTACGATCCATTCGAAGTTACAAACGTGCACGCGACTAGTAAGAACGATTATTCGATCACGTTGCCTTGCTTTCAGGAATTTAACGACCCAAACGACATGACTTTATACGTATACAAGTTTCATAACTACTTTGACGGACTTTTAGGCTTTGATTTACTAGATGTATGGGACTCTAACATCGATCTGAAAAATAAGTTACTTAAAACTCGCAATACACAGATTCCTATTCAGATGTACGATTCTAGGAACGTCAACCTATACGAAGAGATTATTCCAGCTAACTCTACGAAGATAGTTAGGTTACCGGTAAATACACGAGACGGTGAAGTTCTAGTAGAGAACCAAACGATTTGTAACTGCCTTATTTTAGATTGTTTAACGACGGTCCAGAACAACCGAGGCTGGGTAGAGATTTCTAACCCAACATCAAACGATATCATATTCTCTATGGACCGTCCCGTTGAAGCTGAAATATTTAATTTAGAATGTGACAGTACTGAAATTTTATCAGATCGCGCAAAAGATGTGTTATCTCGGCTTCGAACCGATCATCTTAATCCAGAAGAACTCGCAAACTTACGACGTTTATGTGGTAACTACGCGGACGTGTTTTATCTTGAGGGTGAACCACTTACATTCACCAACAAAATCAAACATAAGATTAGGACTACTGATGAAATTCCAGTACATACTAAGAGTTATCGCTATCCTTACGTTCACCGACAAGAAGTCAGAGATCAAATTAATAAGATGCTTGATCAAGATATTATAAGACCATCAGAATCTGCATGGAGCTCTCCGATTTGGATTGTACCCAAAAAGGCAGACGCTTCCGGTAAAGTTAAATGGCGTCTTGTCGTGGATTTTAGGAAAGTTAACGAGAAAACGATTGATGACAAATACCCTATCCCGAACATTACAGACGTACTAGACAAACTAGGTAAATGCCAATACTTTACGACGCTTGATTTAGCCAGTGGATTTTACCAGGTAGAAATGGATCCTTCTGATATTCATAAGACTGGATTTAACGTAGAAAATGGTCATTACGAATTTTTAAGGATGCCAATGGGCCTAAAGAATTCACCATCAACCTTCCAGCGTGTGATGGATAATGTCCTCAGAGGTCTACAGAATGAAATCTGTCTAGTTTATCTCGATGACATCATTGTTTTTAGTACCTCCCTTCAGGAGCACATTATTAATTTGGACAAGGTATTTAATAGACTGAGAGAATCTAACTTCAAGATTCAAATGGATAAATCTGAATTCTTGAAGCTGGAAACTGAGTTCCTTGGTCATGTCATCTGTAAAGAAGGTGTAAAACCTAACCCTAATAAAATTAAAGCTATAGAAAATTATCCTATTCCTAAGACACCTACTGAAATCAAACGTTTTCTCGGTTTACTCGGCTATTACAGGAAATTTATTCCAGATTTCGCTCGTATAACCAAGCCACTAACTCAGTGCTTGAAAAAAGGTTCTAAAATCAAGTTAGATCAAAACTATACCAACTGTTTCGAACACTGTAAGACACTCTTAACAAACGATCCGATATTGCAATACCCGGACTTTACGCGAGAGTTTATCTTAACAACGGATGCATCAAATGTAGCTATCGGTGCCATTCTATCTCAAGGTACCAAGAGTTCAAATAAACCAATTGCGTACGCATCACGAACTCTTAACTCTAGCGAACTTAATTACAGCACCATTGAGAAAGAGCTTCTAGCCATTGTTTGGGCAACTAAATACTTTAGACCGTACCTTTATGGCCGAAAGTTTCTTATACTTACGGACCATAGGCCATTACAATGGGTAATGAATTTAAAAGACCCCAGCTCGCGGCTTACTAGATGGCGCTTGAAGTTAAGCGAGTACGATTATACAGTCGATTACTTACAGGGTAAGTGCAACACGAATGCCGATGCACTGTCGCGTATAGAAATTAATAACGAAGAGCTTATGTCAATTGCAGTAAATCCATCCGAAACTGACCCCGTGTTAGATGAATCTAGAACCATAACTGCTACAGAAACTGCGGCTGGTTCACGAACCGCCACTGTTCATACAAATAACGAAAGCCCTATATTAGAAGTTCCTATTTCAGATGACCCTTTGAACCGATTTACGAAACAGCTAATTTTTAATGTCGTCGGTGACATTAAGGGAAGACCTATAGTTACTAAACCCTTTGATACGCACACGCGAATATCAGTTCAAATATCTGAGTCTAATATCGAGGAAGACGTTATCAACGCAATTAAGGAGTATGTCCACCCTAGGATAAAAACCGGACTACTGATTAACCCATATTTAGCTTTTTACACCATTGTACCTATTATACAGAAAACCTTTAAAAATTCGGCTATGAACCTTACGTTGACTAAGACAGAATTAGAGAACGTTAGAGAATACTTAAAGCAACAAGAAATCATTAATAAGTACCACGATGGTAAGACCAATCATCGCGGTATTAATGAGTGTTACTTAGCGTTATCTAATAGGTATTACTGGCCTAAAATGAGAGAGCAGATCACTAAATTTATAAATGAATGCACTGTTTGTGGCCAAGCGAAGTATGATCGCAACCCGATAAAGCAACAATTTAAAGTAGTACCACCGGCTAGTAAGCCCTTTGAATTGGTTCATTTGGACCTCTTGACGATTCAAAGCGAGAAATTCTTAACTATCGTAGACGCGTTCTCTAAGTATGCACAAGCTTATTATCTGAGAGATGGTACGGCTGTTAGTGTAGTACAAGCCTTATTAAACTTTTGCACTCACCACGGGTTACCTATGACTATAGTTACTGATAACGGAACCGAATTCACAAATCAGCTTGTTGCGGAATTTGTAAAAATGCATAAGATCCAGCATCACAGAGTTGCTCCACACGCACCCAACGAGAACGGCATAGTTGAGAGATTCCACTCAACGATATTAGAACACCTCCGTATTCTTAAAATCGGTCAGAAATCTGAATCTGTAATTAACCTAATGCCTTACGCCCTTCTGGCTTATAACAGTAGTATTCATAGCTTTACTAAGTGCAAACCAATAGAAGTAGTTACAGGGCACTACGATCCTCGCGATCCCTTTGATGTAGATCTCTCAGCTCATTTATTACAACAGTACATGACTAATCACAGAGACAAGATGACTACAGCTTATAATATGATTCATGACATGTGTAGCGCGACTCGTAAAGACCTGACAGAGAACCGAAATAAGGAACGAGAACCGGAGGCTGAATACTCTCCTGAGCAACAGATTTTCGTGAAAAATCCGTTCGCCTCCAGACAGAAATTAGCCCCTCGTTACACTCATGACGTTGTAATGGCAGACCTCCCTATTCATATTTATACTAAGAAAAAGCGAGGCCCTATTGCCAAATCTAGACTAAAGCGACTTCCTAAAAGTGCCCAATTGTTACAGAATCCTCCTGATAATTCACCTACTCCTGGCACCAGTGCTAATGCAGGAGATAAAACTTGAAAGTCTCGATGATGGCCCTGGTATTTTACCATTTAAATTAGGTTCAGCTAAACTTATCACTCATTACCATTCCTTTCTACAAACCGTTAATCTTAAAGAATTGCATAATAAAATAGTTTCAGTTGATAATCAGATAAACGACTTTAGCCCTCAGCTAAATAATAAGACTAATTCATTATTTGAACCTCATATAGATTATCTGAAGAACAAGGTTACGAGTGTACTTGAACAGCTAGAAACTTTTGAGATAAATCGTGTAAAAAGAGGACTCGTAGATGGTCTCGGATCGGTAGTTAAAAGTATCACTGGAAATCTTGATTACACAGACGCAGTACGTTATAACCAGGCTATAAAATCGTTGACAGATAATGAGAATATATTGATAACTGAACTAAACAATCACGTCAGTTTATCTAAAAACTGGACTTTACAATATTCAAAGATCTTAGATAGTATTGTAGACAATCAGAATAAAATCGAGATTTTAATCAATAAAATTAGGCAATCTGAAGCTTCTAGAGATAGCGACTTAGTAAAATACGCGCATCTAGCTCAAATCCTTATGATCTTAACGGATAATGTAGACTCTATCTCTCAAGAGTTACTTAAATTACAGAATGTTCTTGCTTTTATCAGAGCGTCCACTACGCATCATTTGGTCTTAAATTTGAATACAATTCGCGATATAATTCGTAAATTGAACGTTCTATATGGCAGTCAAAGAGTAGTAGATTTAGACATTAGAGAATATTTCGATATAATTAGATTAGGCTTTTATTATGTAGGAAATGAGATAGTTATAGTTTATAAATTTCCAATCATGCTCCCATCCATCTATGATATGTATAAGTTATCTATCATCCCTAACAAGTACCATGAGATCCTTACTACTCCTTTCCCATACCTAGCTATCCTTAAGAAAGATTTCAAGTTCATAGAGGCTGAATGCCCGAAGACCAGTAAATGGTACCTCTAAGAAGAGAAACGGAACTAGCAAAGTCGATCATCAGATGATTGCATCCCGCATCTCATAACTACACAGCAGCGGAACAAGAAGTGAAGCCCTACCACCATCACCTTAGCAAAACCAGCTTACGAAGATACATCTCTCTTGTGGACAAGCAATGAAGATTATGGATCTACCTAAGAGCGACTTCGTGACCTCACCTTCAGTTCCAGCATTCAAATTGAACTCCATCGACCTGGACCACCTTCATGCCACCAACAAGAAAATTTCGCTGCAAACGTCGTTACACTTAGAGAAAAATGTAGACTACACTCTATACCATACTACAATTCCTATGTACGTGGTTATAGCAAGTGCATGCGCACTCGTTAGTGCCTTACTCTATAGAAGATATGGTCGGACGTCTAGGAAAAATTCACACCAAGTATCCGATGAAAGCCAAGCTGAAACACAAAGGGTCTACGCCCTTCCAACCATAAGAAGGGTTGATCCCAACCAACCCCCAGCTCAATTTACGGCAAGCTTCAATAGTCGCTGTTCTTCGGCGGGAAGTGTTACGCAAGGCTAACGTATGGGGATCGCTGCGTTAGCTCGACCGGTACAATACATCGCGGTCACACGAGGAGCCTCGTCAGCGGGAACGTGGCCGCCTGACGTCAATCGCATGTTTCATGGAAACTGCATTTCGTTTAAGCCGGCATTCTTGGTTCATACTTCGAACTAGATTCATTTTATTAGACTAATTAATTGTAATTCTTTTTATCAAATTAAATTTTAGATTTAAATAAAATCTTTTTTTAAAAGATACCCTAGGCAGCGGCCTACGTATTTCTCTTCTTGGCGAACAATGTTTGTTTTAAGACTTTTGAAATTTTAAAGCTTTTCATTCATGAAATGCGTCCTAAACTTTCCTCCAAAATGTGATTTTACTACAGAATACAGCCGCAAGGTGGCGTTATTATGAGTCTAGAGTTCACTCAGGTCAAACAATAACAGCTGATCATCAGGAGCCTTATTCGCTATGACCAAACGCGGGCTGGTTACGATATCTGCGAGGAATCGTTGTCGACGAGCCACGTTTTGGGGCTCGTCTGACTGTTTTTCAAAGTCAACCTATCTATAGCGAAACTATCGCTATTAAAACAACACAGTTACTGAAAACAATTTTACAATTTCACACCATGGCACGTTTAGAACACGTTACTAAGTTACACGTTATTGGTACGGAATCTCCTAGGTCATAGCGAATAAGCCCCCAGGGCTGCTTCTGTAGTGTGAAATCACAGTTTTGGACGCATTTTATGTGGCGCAGCGGGCGCAGGTCCGCCTGCGACGCGGTGGATGCGGGTTCGATCCCGCCTCGGGTCAAATGTTTGTACGATCTACAAATATTCGTTCCGGGTGTTCTGGGTATTTTCTATATATAAGGTCATTCATTATCAACCTGACAAACTTAAGGGGTTGGTTCCACACATAAAAAAAAAAAACTTGTCCTTTTTTTTTTTTCTAAACGTTTTTTTTTTATAAAATTAAAAAAAAAAATTACGTAATTCTGCTTCATTATTAGTTATCCTTGTTAGAAATCGAAAAGGCAGCGCTCGGCACGTGTTAGTGACCCGCGCGTCAATGAACTGCGGGTCACTAACCCGCGCGTCCTTGACCTGCGCGTGTCCTTGACCCGCTACGGGGCGCGCACACTCGAATATTTCATTATTACGTCGCTTAACTCGATTCCCAACAATGATAAATAATAATTGAGCGGAAAAACGTAATCGATTTTTTTTTGTTTACTTGTGATTTTTAAGACAAAACATACATAAAAAAAAAAAATTAAAGGTACATATATTTTTTTTTTTAGGTGTGGAACCTATCCCTTAAGTTTGTCAGGTTGATAATGAATGACCCTGTATATAACAAAAAATATCTATCTATGTATTGTATTGTAGTCATCTAGTACCCACAACACAGCTCTGTTTAACAGCAGCTTACCTTGGGCCTAGATGATGTTGTGTGGATTGTCTAGCAAAATAAAAGAACACCGGTACTCTTTAACAACTTTGTTACTGTGACGTAACACGTGTTCCACAAAATCCTAAGCAGCAGAGTCTTGAGTAGTACTATATAAGTATAGGTCTCACGACGGATCTCGGCCGTAGTGAAATTAGCCGTTACGACGCGCAATAGAGCTTTTTCAAACTAAATTGTTCTTGCGCGTCACAAACGGCTAACTTCACGGAAGCCTAGATCCGCTGTGCGAACTATACTATGGTTGAAATAAATGAATATTGAATAGTATACCTGCGTCGAGTCCGTCGGAGTATGATATGAGCAGCAGGTGCATGAGCGCGAGGCCTCCGAGGATGCCGTGGCACGCGGGCGCCAACCCGCGCCACCTGCACTGCACCGATATCGCCACGTCCAGCGGAGTTATGTCGCCCATTCTGACACAATACAACAATTCGAATATATATATATAACGGCTGGACCGATTTGCCTAATTTTATTTATTTATCTATTTTAAAAATAGACGAGCAGCTTTCTTTTTCTTTGGCACCACACTGAAGCTTTATGATGAAGAGAGATCATCAAAAAAAAGCTAGGAACCCAGCCGAGTTTGTTGCCAGATTCTTCTAGGCTGGGGCGCGTGGAACTGGCGTAAATTCACCTAGCTTTAAGACGTTTCAAAATGATCCTTGTGATTTTATTGAAATAAATCATTTTTGACTTTGACTTTGACTTTGACTTCGCTGATGTGTCTATGTCACAGTGTTAAAAAGTCAAGTTCACTTATAATTTAGTGGCAGTTTATCCAATTTAATTTGTTTACTTAGCACAAGTGTAAGTAATTGAAATGGAGGGGTGATGTTGGTTGGTAATTTAGTCAAAGACTTTCCAAGAGAATTTTGAAAGAAAAGTCATCGTTTCTTTCCAAATTTCGTTTGTTTACGTTGTTAAGCGACAATCAAAATATTACACTTGACACTGGCAAAATTGTGGCAAACTAGCCACAGAGGCCATAAAAGAAAAGAAGAAGAAGAAGCACTGATTCTACTATACTTGATTGTTATTTTGGTCTTGAAATGTTTGCAGGAGTCCAGGGAAGGTTTAAACTGTGAGAAATTATGGAAATGTCCGCATGGTGGATTAAGACCCAATCACTCTCGCCCGAGATTTGGTCTTAATCCACCACGCGGACCCAATGCGGTGAATGGTAGGATGGTGGATAGTGGAATTCTGCAAAGGATAGAGATGGTTGGAGGGAATTGGGGGAGACCTTTGCCGAGCAGTGGGATAAAATAGGTTAAACAAATGCTATGGTAGACATAGCGCTTACCTCAAATACTTGTCTCCTTCTCTAGACTGCTGAGACTCCAAGATCCTATCCCTCGACACCGCTCTAAAAGTCCCACCACCTTGCATGTAAATCTTCTCCGTTCTCCGTCTGAACGGGTCGAGTCTCTCATCATTGGGTGATGTGACGGGTGATGGTGATGAGAAAGGATTGTCAATGTACTGCTCGTGGTATGGCATGCTGGTTTCCAGGGTTTGAAGCATCGCGGTGAGGTCTGTCGGTCTGACTGGAAAGATAAATTAATAAATTAATGGTAAAATGAAATGTTATTTTTTTCTGTTCTGATTTTCGGTGATCAGTTGGACTATAAGCGGATGAGTTGGATGTTTCTCTGGCGTTTGGGATCCGGGCTCATTTGTCCTTCTTCCCTCATTATTGGAGGTTGTCCAGGATGTGGCTTCTTTTCAAGCGGCATGTGGTACTCGGGTTATCAATGAGTGCCCTTGCAAGTGGGTTAGTGTGACTTTTCAAGCGACCCAAGTATTTGCTTCCTCTCAATTTTATTTCTTCGTCCACTGTAGGGACTTCCAGGTACTCATGTATCTCATTGTTTGTTGTAAATTAATAAATTAACGGTAAAATGAAATGAAATGAAATTATTTATTTTGCTAGAGTATAACCATACTTGGTCTTATTGTTTACGTAAGTTTAAGTGTCACACTTCACCGTTTAACTCGGCAAGCAAAAATACAACTTAAAAAGAATAAAACAAGAATTTAAAAAAAAAAATTAGAAACTTTATTTATTTAGTAACTTTATTTATTTCGAAACTTTATTTATTTAGAAACTTTATTTATTCAATAAGGTTGGCTAAGTCGGGGTAGACTCCCTCTGCACTTGTAATACGCGTGTCTTTCTGCTACAAAGCTCAATAAACATATTTACCGAAATATGGTGTTTTAGTGAACATAATAAGTAGTACTTATGTTATATGGTAATAATAAAAATGACAAATTTTAAATTCGTTTATTATTTATCAGGATAGTTTGAAAAATCGTTTACACTATAAAAAAAAAATTCAGTCAAGAACATTTTTAGCTTCCGTGTTAACTTCGTGTAAATTTTACGAACAGTAATAGAAAACAATTAGGTAATTTAATTTTCGCCAAACTTTTTTTAAATTTTTTTTTAAGTAGCTTGGCGTCGAGTTTCGTCGATGTCAATTTCGTAGTATCTACTCTCGTATTTATTTAAATTGACTGATAAAAACTAAATAAACATGACGCAGTAGAGTTCTTTGTGATAGAGCTTTTTTGAGGAAACTTAATACCACCTGTTTCTGCTGTCAAGCAGTAATGCATGCATTACTGTGTTTCGGTTCGAAGGGTATGGTTTCCGGTGAAATTACAGGCACATAAAATTTTCGATCTACGCCACGATATTAGTACTACATCTAGGTACGTAGTAGAGTAAAAAGTTGTTTTATTTCTGGTATTGCAAGCATCCTTAGGCTGCGGTAGCCGCTTATTATCAGGTAGGCTGTACAACTGGTATTTAGTCTCTGAAGTTGTATAAAAATAAAATAAAAACACATTGAAAATTTTATTATAGTAGTAGGTAGATCAATTACCTATAAGTACTACATAAGAGTATGACTATTGGGAGTTTTGTTTTACACATAGGAACAAATTTTCAAATTTTTCACTGGTAAGTCTGTTGGGAAGAAAATTCCCGGTAGTCGAACTGGTAAGACAACTCGGTAAGACTACTGGGAATAACCCACTGCTTCATAAAATACCTGGTTTTTGAGTGCCTTTGCTCTTACTCCCGGCTTTGAACACCTTAGGGCTGACATCCTTGCCGTTAGCATTACTGTCGTGCCTCTCATCTCGTGTTCTTCTCCTGGTCTTCCGGGGCTTGTGGCGGAGCTCTTTTGAATTGCCGTTGTTGTTTTCCACATCATTGGGCTCAATTTCAAGCTCACCGCTCAGTGTTACCACTTCATCTTTGTTGTATTCCTTTAGGTAATCATCAACCTGGAAAATACATATACAGAGATTCTTTAGATTTTCTGTAATACAGTTTAAATAAATAAATAAATAATGCTGGACAATCCACACAGCATCATCTAGCCCCAAAGTAAGCTGCTGTTAAACAGAGCTGTATTATGGGTACTAGATGACTGATATATATTTAATACAATACAATACATAGATAGATATTTTTTATTATATATAGAAAATACCCAGAACACCCGGAACAAATATTTGTAGATCGTACAAACATTTGTTCCGAGGCGGGAATCGAACCCGCAACCTCTGCGTCGCAGGCGGACCTGCGCCCGCTGCGCCACATCGGTCGTCAATATGTTAAACTAACACAGAAGGCAGAGCTGCACATTAACTTGTAAACATGCTTATTTAAATAAATGAATTTTGTATTAGTATTACACATTGTTTATGGTTCTAATTATTTTATATCATCATCATCATGACAGCCTTCTAATGTTCCCACTGCTGGGACACTGGCCTACTCTCAGGCGAGAGTGATTGGGTCTTAATCCACCACGGGGACCCAATGCGGATTGGTGGATGGCACATGTCTTTCGAATTTTTAGTTCTTGGACATGCCGGTTTCCTCACGATGTTTTCCTTCACCGTATGAGAGCACTGGCATTGCGCACATAAGTTTTCGAACAGAAAAATCCATTGGTGCACGACCGGGTTTGAACCCACGACCTTAGGATTGGAAGGCGGGGTCACTACCACTAGACCACCGGTGCTCTTAAAAAAACTGTCATTTAAGTACATAAATTGGCTGTGGCTTTACTCACTTGGTGTCTAGAAAAAAGCAGCATAATCTTCCAAATTGGTTCAGTGATTGCTTAGTGATTGAACTACATGCATATAAACTTTCAGATTTACAATAGAGATTTATAAATTAGTAGGATGTTTGTACTATAGAATGTAAATAATAAAAACTGGGATTGCTAGTAGTAGTAGCCTATGGCAACTTGTCAAGTACTACATTTTTTTTGTGGGTGTGCTGTTGAATAAATACTTTTATATCTTTCTTTCTTACTACACTGCCAGTAGTACTCAACTCCAAGGTATCTTAAATAGAGGGACCTAAATAATACATATTACACAAAACTTTATTTATTTATTTTTATAAATAAAGATGATCATTTTGCTGATGTGTCTACATCACACTTACCTTTTCTAATGCACTGAGACTAGAACCTGGGACATCAAAATCATTGTAGAGACTATCTCTGTGCCGTGATGAATGCCTTTTCTTCTTTCTGTATGACGGACTGCGTTTCTCTTTATGACCACTGGACGGCCTCGAAAGCGTCTTCACAAGCTTATCATCCAAACCATTAGGATCATGAGAATAGAACACAAAAGCGGGATTTTTATCTGACTTCTTTATTTCCTTCTCAACAAAGGCCATAATTCCTTGGTTTATCTGGTCGTGTATGGGTAGTTCTACCGACTCGTGCTCGGATTTTATCCAGCTGTCTCGTTTAGACTTATCGGCTGAAGGTTCTCCGTCCGGTGATGATGTTTCTAAGCATTCCGCAGCGTCTGTGTGGCCATTGGAAAGCTTGCGCGAACCAGACCGACTCCGCGATCTAGGCTTACTTTTCTGCTTAGGAGACGGGGATCTGGCAGCCGTGTGGATCTCAGCTATCTCCTCCTTCACGTCCACACTTTTTCCAGGCTTCATTTTCAAAATAATTCAACTCAAAACCCACGCAAAAAAAAAAAGAAGCTCAATAAATATTTTACAAAGAAATCTCGACACTATCTTAACATACTTATGTGTAAATCGGTGGAAGGTATTAAGTACTTCATTATTAAACACATTTTCATCAAGTTTGGGTGGATTCTGTTGCGAATTTCCAAATAGCTCAGCTATAAACAAAGTTATTTTTACAATTCTCAATTTTCATACAATTCAAATGTCAAATGTCAAGTCAAGCGTGAGCGCGAGCGGTTCTGACGTCATTGTGACGTCATCTCAGAGACGTCATGGTAAACACTCCTTTTCACGCAGGTCTTTAGATTGTGCTGTGGTGAGATGGTGAGCATGATCAAAGAAAACATATTGTATGAGTAATTTTCTGTAATTTTTATTATGATAACAAATGATTGAAAAATAATTTTATTATTTAAATAACGGCATAATCATAATTTATTCAAAATCACAATCTTTGTACTACTCTAGCGATTGTTTTTGTGCTTATTTTCATTAATTAAATTAACGCCATCTGTTTGTATTACTATAAAACTCCAGGATTTGAGGCTTTGCGACGTATATTTCAGTGAGTATCTTTTGGGGCGCTACCATAGCATGACAGTATTGCCAGTTTTCAGGCATCATTTCCAGGGCCCAGGGAGGAAAATAGTACAAGTCGGGCTTCTCTCCGACATCGACATGAAGCCGCGTGCAAGAAGCACGCGGTGTACCTTGTCGCATGCACTGCACTGCATGCGACATGGTGCACCGCGTCAAAGGAAAGGTGGCATTCGCCACCTTTTTTTTTTTACCTGCTGTGAGTTTTGCGCACTTCGCTCACACACAGCACACAGCACAGTATGGTGTGTCATTATTTACCAGATAGGTACTAGGTAGGTAGAGTAGGTACCTCAGTGCATAACTTAGGTGGTGGACAATAAAATTAAATCACTAAAACAAGGTGCAGCCATGATCAGCCGCCGCGCTCCGTGCTGTTGCCAACAACGATCTAGTACTAAAATCAGAAATTTGGAATGCCGACGACCTTCAGCTACGCCCCTGCTGAGACGCAATATAAAAGCGTCAAGCGGGTAGTGTCCTACGTTCTCCCCTAGTATTACTCTGTGCCCCTAGTCTCGTATTCAATTCACTGTAGGTAGGTAGGTACTTTGATATCTCAGACAAATTAGAACACATGCTGCAGGAGAGCGCCACTGCTGCTGCTCTTGTTGATGTTAAAGGATGTCTAGCAGAGGACGCCTATAGGCTGATATTGATGAAGTAGGTAGGTACCTGTACTTTTATTGTGAGTAGGTAGATTTTCTCGTAATAATTTAAAAACTTAGAATAACTCTAAAAGTATTCATGTGAGCTCCATCCAACCCTTATAGATTGGTAAATCTACTCGACATCCCCAATAGCAAGCAGTAGGTAAGGTTGTAGGTACTTATGTAAATGAAATGAAATTTATTTGAAAATTATTAGTAGCTTTAGGTACCTACCTCTACATACAAGCTTTGCTTATTTTGCGGCTAGATTGGGTTGTTTTAGAATACTATAACTATTGCTAAAAACCATAATCCGTAAAAGATCTAAGCGTACTAGGTACATATTATCTACCTACCTACTACTTTATGTATATACCTAGGTACACAAGCGACTTTATTTTGTATAGGTACCTACCTACCTAGGTATCTACTAGGTAGGTATAGTATTGATTTTATTCAATGATTTTCCTAAATACCTACCTAACCTTACTGTAGATATCTTGGTAAATAGGTAGGTAGGTACCTATTTGCTTTTTAGTCAAAACTCGCTATAATTGTCTTTGGCTCGCTGTTACGCATAACTCAGCCCAAACAATGATAGAGCAGCGGTAGAGTTATTTAAATTAGGCATATAATAAAGATTAGTTTCCTTATGTTCAAGAAACTTTTTGAATAACTAATTATATATATTATACCAACCAACCTATTAATATGTATCTAATTTTTAACTTCGACATAATTTTGTTCTTAGTATAAATTAGTCATCAGGTTTAGTGGCCTAGGTATCCATCTCGAATCTGCAAACACTAATGCTTGCTTCAGAGGGCACGTTATGCGGTCGGTTTTGGTTTTTTCAAAGTTGTTGCCTTCGGGTGGCCTTAAACACACTGTCATTAGAACTGGTCACTAACTCATCATACGAACTTACTTTAACACTAATGCTTTAGCATAGTAACAGGCATACATTAGATAATGTAGGATACGATTATGAATAAGGCACTGCACTGCGCTCACAACCTGTATAGATACTTAGTTGTTTTGTAATTTGTATTGCCTTTTATATTTGCCAATTAGTTGGTACTATAGTGTTCTCATTCATACAGTTGTTTAACGTACCTAATTATTATTTGACTCGAATGCTGCGATCAAATATTTCCAAAATGGCGTAGTCGTACACTGTGACTCAATTTTAAGAATTACACAGTGACTCTAAGAAAATAATATAGTTTTCCGATTGATTTCATTTTTCTTACCATTTCTTAATGTTCTAACAAGACTGAACCATTGCTCAATTATTTTAATTGTTCATTTTGTAAAATTGTAAGAAAAAATGCGTCTTTAATGCATCTCTTAGTTTAAAAAATATAGTTAGTGTAATACTAGAGTCACTGTGTACTACAGGGGTTGAGTCACTCTATACACCTAGGTGTACACAGTCAGTGGCTCAATTCTCGATGTTTAGTTTTTGCTCTCTCATTTTATTTTAGTAATATTTCGTGTAATTATAATATTTCAGTAGAACTAGAATACATAACTAACGATCTATGCATGTTTCAGATAAATCCAATAATATTTTTTAGAATTTTTAGCCATTTGAAAAAATCCGAGCCACTGTTACCTCCTTGACCCTACATATAGATAATCTTAGTAGGTAAGCAAGCATGTATGTGCCTGCCTATTTACCTGCTAGCTAACATTAAGTAGATAGTAGTAGGTAGGTAGGTACTTATTAATAGATAGGTACCTAAGTAGGTACTTATGTTATTAAGAGCACAAACACGAATTATTCAATCAAGCATCCATTCAAGAGATAGTAGGTAGGTAATATTAGTCAAGTGTTTAGCCTTCCCCCTTCCCCCCTTTCCCCTTGAGGTCGTTCTCCCCTCCCCGAGGGAAAGGCACAAGACAAGACTAGACTTTCACTCGTGGAATCCGGCGCCGATGACGTCATCTTGCGCAATGTGATGCAATGAATATTTTGTGCATTTCGCATTGTTTCGTTCAACACCTTTTGTTATTGAGTTATGGTGTTGTTATTTTCTTTACAGTAAAACAAAATATCTGGCAAAAAAGGGTCTTTCTCTGTGATAAAACAATCAACAAAAATATTTTTAGTTCTCTTTACTTTTTGGCAAGCTCTATTAAAGCACTTAAAACCAGGGACTGAATAACCGAACTTGTTATAACTTAATTGTACCTACCACAGTCGGATCCTGCTTTCAAAAGTAACGAAGTTTATAAAGTAGGTACTCATATGTAAATTTATAATAAAGTCGGCAATCAGCAAACAAATACATACGATTTTTTTTAAGTCCGCTAATACTTACATTGTATATTGCAAAAGTTGGCAAAGTAAGAAAGTCGGCACTCGGCGCCGAAATCATAAACTAAGCTATAGTTCGCACAGCGGATCTAGGCTTCCGTGAAGTTAGCCGTTTGTGATGCGCAAAGACAATTTAGTTTGAAAAAGCTCCATTGCGCATCGAAACGGCTAATTTCACTACGGCCGAGATCCGTTGTGAGACCTATACCTTTATTTATCGGTATGAAAATTTGAGAGCCAGCTCGGTTGGTACACTACTGATGACAGTAGTTCGATAAAATTCCCAATCACCACTTTAAAATAGTATTTAATTAAATGAGATTTTCCCTTCAGAGATTTTCAAGATTTTTTTTTGCGTCAAAATCCCCTGACTTAGCTTGAAGCTGCAAAAGAGATTATGAGACTAAAATTCCCGAAATTTCCTATAGATAGGATCTTCAAAGGGTATTTTTACACTAACCTAAAAGGTCAGTTGTGCAAATATGTATTTACAGCCTTATTCAATAGCGTAATTATAGATAAATGTTGTATTTCAAATCTATCATCGATATTAAATAATCATTGACATAAGAATGACATGGAAAGGTAATTTTCAAGTAATTTAATAAAATGTCTGTTTCTTATAAGAATAATGATATCTAAATGTATCTTAAAGTTAGGTAGGTAAGCTAAAGCTAAAAGCTAAAGCTGAGTGCATACAGTTATAAAGAAAACAAATTATTTTATTTTAGATGTATTGTTTATTTTAATTGATTCATAAAATCTACATTAGTTTGGTTCAATAATAATTATTATTCGTAAAATAAAATGCTAACTGCATTTATTGAATGCTAACTGCATTATTCTCTTAGCTTTAAAAATACATTGAAAATAAATTCATAATTAAAAAATTACCAACACCTTTTCATTGCAAATATTTTGAAGGCAATATTTACATCGGCGGGTCATTTCAATCACAATTTATTTCATATTTTACAAATTTTGTCCCGAATAAAAAAACTTATGCTTGTCTATTTGGCACAAAATCACATATTTTTTATTAAGTACCCAATAACACGCACCAATTCCACCGCCTCATCTTACAAAATTAATTACATCTTTATTCCTAAATAATAATATTGCAATTCTGGCATAACTTGCCATAACTTACTTTTAAACATCGTTAGTATAATTTATATTAATTTATTGTTTAAAAATAAGTTCTCATCTCACTTTTCTATATTTTTCTTCTGAATGTTTATTTACAAACAACTTTCAATCTCTATTTACGAGTATCACTAACAATTGAACAAGCACCCTTAGAGCTGGTGGATATCAATTATCAAAGTACAAAATGACAAACTCATCAATCGTTACAATAAAATTATTTACAATATCCTTACTTTTCTAAAAGTTCATAGAACGTACGAGAAATATATCATAGATATATGGGATAAACATTACCGGTTTTCAACGACCACAATTTACTAAATTTAATAAAAAAAAACTTAAATTGCGCTCGTCTAGTCACCAGTAAAAACTTAAAACTAAAACCTAGGTAAGGATCCCGTCCGGAACGATTCCGAGAAAATTACCTTTCCCGAATCGTTTGGAGGGATTGTGAACACGACGCCTAATAATTTCGGATTACGAAAAATTCGGTCGTCTAATTGGCACGACTGCGTAACATTTTGTCAAAACGCGACCAATCGCCGTCGCCGCATTACCGCGGTCTTCCCACTAATAAGTTAACTTAACCTAGGAGTATTATAAGCAGTATGGATGGCAGAACTGGTACACCAGCCTCTGGCTCCTCTCGGTCTTCTTCATGATCCCCTTCTTATAGTACTGTCGGATGCTACGAGAAAGCTTGTCGTAATTCATTGCGGGCCGGTTCTTTCTCTTGCCCCAAAGTCTGGCGACGCGCACTGAATCCTCGATCTTGAAGACCCCGTTATCTGCAACAACGAGACATGAATTAAACATCGATTCGACTAGTAGTAAGCTTGTGACTTTAATTTTGAACGAGTTAGAAAACGGTCGGGTAGATTATTAAATCTAACGGATTGGTAAGAACGGTAGAGATAATTATTAATATAATGGCTTCTCTAATCTTTGTAAAATTTCCCATTTTTTTATTAAACACGTTTTTAAATAAATACACAGTCTCCGAATATCAAAATAAATAGCCTCCGCCTTTTTTGATGACAAGTCAAAGTAGGCTATTTGATTTTAGAACTCAAAAGGGCAATGAAAACCATTGGTAAGGTATGTTAAAGTTATCAGAGATCTAAATGTCTGCAGTTAACACAGCCGACCTCTGGTATTTTGTCCAATGACAGCACAAAGGCGAAATATCATGCGCATTTCAAGCCTTGTTAGAATATCTTAGGACAAAAGGGTTGCAACGGTATTTGTATTGCATACAGACTTTAAGTCACGACAAGGTATCAATATTATTATACCTGCAACGTAGCCAGAGTCGGTATTTCAAAATTTAATCCAAGAAACACGGGCGAATGACTGAAACCTCCGAAGATACATATTGTAGGTACATATATCTTTAGTATTCCCTTAGTGTGATGGTTAACACTATAAAAACAAAAATAACCAATTGAATAACATAACATAAAATTTAACTTTAGTCATTGAACAGGCTTGGATAACTGCAACGTTTCCCCTGTAGATGAAGCTATCGGCGCTTCGAGCCGAAGACATCTCAATGATTATTTCGTCCAAGCGAGGTATGTCTCGAAAGCTCAATTGGTAGAGCACCCTGTATCAAGCAGTGGTTGCGGGTTCAAATCCCGCTTGAGGCGAAATAATTTTTGGGATATTATAATCTTTAGTATTCCCTTAGTGTGATGGTTAACACTATAAAAACAAAAATAACCAATTGTACATACATATATGTCGATAGAAACTTCTAACGAGTGGCATCGCTAATTTTGCACACGATTTACAAACTCAGTTTCAACCTTTGAGAGCTCAATTTCAGTTGACATATAATTTTATAAAGGGTGTTAAATTTCAGGTTTCGAAAGAACATGTAATTTTATATTCGCATGTTTGCTTGGCGGAGAGCATTGTATGCCATATCACAGGTTTTACTAGTTTGGTTAATGGTAGTAAGAAAAAATATATTGTTTTTTTTTTTTATACAACTGAAGTGGCAACCAAGCGTACGGCCCACAAGATGGTAAGCGGTTACCGCAGCCTATGGACGCTTGCAATACCAGAGGTATCACTCGCGGGTTGCCACCTTGAGGCTAAGATCGAAAGCCTCATGTGCCAGTAATTCCACCGGAAACCATACCCTTCACACCGGAACACAGCAATGCGAGCATTACTGCTTGGCGGCAGAAATAGGTATGGTGGTTAGTTTATGACTGGTTATAGATAGTATGAGTCCGATGATCTTTTAGACTCAGACAGAATAATTTCAACATCTTAGTTTATGACCTAAAAGTAGACCTAATATTTTTCCTCAACTAATCAAATATATCTTAACAGGAACCTCTGAACAGTTCTAAAACAATACGGGAAAAGATCAAGAACATTGTGACTTTAAAATTTTCGACATCATCATCGTTTGACATCTATAAAACATTTATTGAAGCGGATTAGAATTTCTATTCAACTCTACGCAGCGCGCAATAAACTATCTCACCTAGGCACCTACTTTGCATAAAACAACCTAAATATCTTCCAGATGGAGTGAACAGGCCGGATAACCTTGGATATAGAATGTCGCAGTCACATGAATTTAACAAAGCACCACTTAAGTACCTATATACGAAGTACTTTACAGTTTAATCTTTAAAAAAGAAAAGTTATAATAAAGAGGAAAGATTCGTTTTTTTTTGTATATTCGTTTGTAACGAATAAACTCAAAAAACTACGATTCAAAAATTCTTTTACCATTAAAATGGACCATTATATTGAGTTACATAAATTATATATTGCTAGCAAACCGTAGTCGAAACACCTTGGAATAAATTAATCATTTTATTAATTAAAAATATCAATTTATTTGTGTTTCGTTGGTTACCTAACCAATTCCAATAAGTTATATTTAATAGTTCTAATAACTGTTCATATGTAAAAGGTACAGTGCGTTAAAATATATCTAATGCTCAGGCTCTACTATTACTACGAATAAGAATAAGTACCCAATTTTAGCAACGTCACAAGAGCTTGGTACATAGTATAGTTATTTACCTACATGTAGGTATACAGGTAGAGTTGACTGCGCATAATTTCAAGATAAATGAATGCAGTAGAGTCGAGTCTCGATTCCGTGACTTGTACAATTAAATGGTGGTCGAGCGAGAAACAGGTTCAAACAAAGCTTCGTATTGTTAAAGTCGTGATAAATATCATTCTGTTAGAATAAGAGGAAACGCGATATTCTAATACCTACCTACCACACAGTAAATTACTCTGAAGCAAGGATAAAAATTTAAATGACTGTAAAGATTTTCTAAATATGTTTTGTTTGTAGGCAAATTAAATCTGTGGACGTTTTTTTTTGTTTGAGGTTGAGTTTTGTTTTAATTTGAAACATTTCCAATAAACTGGTAGGCGCTATTAAACACTGTAAGTATTTTCTATGTATAATAAAAAATATCTATCCATGTATTGTATTGTATTTAGATCAGTCATCTAACACCCATAACACAAAGTTCTGCTTAGGTTGGGGCTAAATGATGCTGTGTGGATTGTTCAGCACTATTTATTTATTATGAGTTATGACTGTATGAAGAACAATGAAAAAAGAGTAAGTAAACAGTACTCACTTCGGTCTAACCACCGTATCGCGGAACCGTGAACGTGGGGTGAAGCCAAAAGCTCCTTCAGGAACTGCCAGAGGTGTATGTGCGTGCTGCCAGTTTTAACTTTACCGCCACCAGAGGGCGCGACTGCGGCTGGCTCAGAGTCCTCATCTGTAAAAGAACAGAAGATTTAGAACAAAAAAGTCACGTTGTCACTATGATTTAATGGTTTTCCTAGTCACTTATAGGACTATGTATCTGACCACGCTCGTGACGTAGCCGGCTAAGTTGTTTATTATTATGTTCTTGTGCTTTGGAAGATAATATGTCATAAAAGAACATTGTATTTTTAGTAGCAAGTATCACGAGTTAAAATAATAGGTTCTTCACAAAGCTCTATGCATGTTCATTCTAAGATGAAAGCAAACTCAATTATAATGTTTACCTACCGAGGTCCAGTAAAATGATTTACGCATTTACGCAAATAAAGTTACCCAGCAAATAATTACTCCAACACTATTAGCATAATTAATTACTAACGTGAAAGGCTCGACAATGTTATGTATGTACTACATACATGAATTACCTGTCTTGGCTAGCTATATTAAAATCTATATTAAAATAGCATGCTGCAGAAAAGCTATAGAGAAAGATAAAAAATGTTGATACACGATGAACGCACCTTGAAATGGGAGGAATGAACGCTTTCAAAAATATTATTTTTCAATTGTAGAGCAAACTCTAAGAAAACTCTCTTTACCCGATCGAAGTCGAGGGACGGTTACTAACACTTGAATTACCTTCTAGTAGGCATACATAATGTTCGACGATTTAACATCATTATCCATCGTATGGAACGATGAGAAAAATGGGACAAACACAGCCAGTTTTCTTGGAAAATACTACAAGAACACTTTGTAGAGACCATGGCTTCTTAGAATTTGTTACACGTACGTAAGATAGAATTCTTCGAAGCCTTATTAGCCGAGAGCTAATTTCGACTCGAACTAGATTTTTTTGTAATATTCAAAATTTGGAGCAAGCTGATCAACAAATAATTCCTTTGCGGTACACTGCTTGGGTATTTTCTATTATAAACGACCAGACCTTGTCTTTGTCAATAAGAGACCTCGCTATCTCTTTCACGACGGACCTCTACGCCCGTTACCTTCCGTCCTTAGGCTGCTTTTATTAAGCTTTTACTAATCTCCTAGGTAGTTATAAAGGCGTTGCTTTGTTTCGTACCAAAACAACCTGTCTAAATATAGATACTAATATTTGAACCACACCAAAGCGTTAGATGGGAGTATTTATCGATTGACAGTATAAACTAAACTGTGTTTACAACTGTGGCCTTCGGTTCTGGAAGTATAAACAGATACACGTAAACACTTAAACAGTAAAAGCAACATTACATTCAAAAGAAAGCCAAGTGATGAATGGAATGCTGCAGGTGGTGTGCGAGAAAAACAAAACTGTAAGTCTGTAACAGATTTTAACCTGTAAATTGAAGAATATAAAGAGTATAATGCTGCAGCCGTAAATCTACGAGTTTCGGCAAGTTAAATGCGAGTATTTACTGTGAAGAATGTGAAGTGTTGAGTCTAAAGGGTGTGGAACGATAACAAGTTTTTTTTTTTTCATTTGGAAAGGAAATACAATGTCGGTGCGACCTTGCTGGTCCAGTAGTTGGATCAGATAAACTGTGCCGGGAACAGCTGTTAGCAGTAGTTTAGACAATATCAATCGCTATAGCCCGTCACCGGTCAGTTGAGCCATTACTCAAATTTAGAATTTTATTTGACTAACAGTAGATTTTATCTTTTGGAGTTCTTATCTCGTAAATCTGTGGTTGTGATGCTCCACACATTTGGGTCTCGTTAGCGAGTCTCTGAAACTAGTGCTAGGTGTCTTCCCAGATAAAAAAGTTGACGTTCATAAGTATATCGGCTTGACATATACGGAGGCTCCGAGCAAGGGCAGACATGACGGTAGCGCAGAGCTGATTGATGGGTTAACTGTAACTGAGCGTAAACTTAAGATATCTGAGAAGTGGCGGCCGCTTTAGCAGCCGTAATGTAACGGAGATGGACGAACGTAATCTCTTTGAAGTAAGGTTGAAAACGAAGTAGCAAATCGAAATCTTTTAAAATAGCGTACTGCAATTCATTTTGCTGAAAAGTTGGTCATTGATTCTTAAATGAGCTTCTTGTTACCAATGTTTATCGTAGGTACTTTTAAGTTAGCATAATTGAATTAGTCATAATATTAAGCATGCCAATAAGTACACATTGTTATTATTGATAGAGCTCATATCAATATTCAATTCATTATATTTTTTTACAGGATGTCAAGGATAGTTCAATCATCATTTTGATAGCATCTGCCTGCTTTTTCGCTCTACTTAGATAGAAAGTAGCCTAAATGCTAATCCAGGTTCTGAACTAATTATATTTTAAGTTTCATCTAAATATATCGATTTACGTTACAGCATAATTCAATCACAAACATTATAATCTTAACTTTGGAATTTATTATATTAGTAGGATTTTATTATCTGCGAGCGTATCGGTTTTAACTGATTTTTAATTCATGCAGATGTCATTTGGTCTACTAAACACCTCTCGCTTTGCCTAATGACGGAGCTAAGGCACAAATTTGACTCCTATTAATTGGTTTTGCATTACTATAAGCAATGCATTGTAAAACGACTCCACCTATCTTTGGCTTTCCACAGCTAAACGTGTTTTAGTGTAAAAAGTAAGCAACCATAGAATTTTAAATCAGTTAACCCACTGACCTCCATGTCTTTCTATCGTGCCAATATAAATCTCAGCACACTCATAGATACGTCAAGCATGTGGGGACTGACGACTCGCCGAGATAATTGTAGATTGCTATTTCCTGTGTCAGTGTCAGACACTTTTTATATTTATGAGCTAACTGTCTGACCTGAAGGACACCTCTGTAACAGGCTTTCTTTGACAAAAGGTAACCATGTTTTATGGTCCAGTGTAATACTCGTGTGCTTTTCACACTCTTAGAGAGGTGCACCTAAACCGATCACCATCATAGGTCATTTTGTGGCCAGATTTCGTTTTGATGTAATTTAACTCAATCACAACGTAATGGTGCGATTCCATACGAGTTCTAAGCTGTGCTGAACAAATGTTCTAACCAAATGTTTGTTCTGGTGAACTCGCAATAAAAAACATTGTGAACATTTTGTTCCGCACATTTGTTGCGAACAATAAAATTGTTATGACCATTTTTTTTGTCGAATCGAACCGTGCTAAACTTCAATTACATGTTGTGAGTACAGTACTTACAAATAGGTTATGGTCTGGATTAAAACTATGATAAATGTTTATTTAGATCACAGTGAAATGCCTTCATAACATTTTTCCACCCATTAGCTTTCGACGTTGTATAGCTAGGTAAACACTACTACTGAATCACAGCAATAGCGCTGCAAAAGTCGTCTGCTCTAATGATAAATGATATATCAAGTGACACAGACAACTAAATGTATATTTAAGTAGTCGAGGTGTCGCAGCTAAAGTACTCTATATTTAGAATTGAAATGTTACGTGCATACCTATGCATAATATGTATCTCTTAAATCAACGATACCGGATAAGGATATCTACAGATCCGACTGGAAAACCCGATTGCTATATTGAGGACATAATTTATCTAAAACGCATAAGTAAGTACTTCATGTAATGACTATTTCTTATCACCACTTTTTTAGACAACTAAAATGGTTATCGTAGCACTCTTGCAATATCAGAGGCACGATAACTCACGCGTTGTCTTGTCACCCATTCTCTGTTATTTCACTTGTTATCATACCGTTCGGACCAGAACACAACAATGCGAGCGAGCATTATGTACTGCTTGGCGGCAAGTACAGTTACTGTCATATATATAGGCACAATAAATAAGTGAATTGATGGATGGAATTAAATAAGCGGTACCTAGTAAGACTTCATACAAAGTTTCACAAATGAAAAGTAACAAATTCATATTGCTATTGTTGTAAAACCTGACCATTAGGGCTTGGCCATTCACCATTGGCGTCCCCATTCTGTCAAATACATCTTCATTTCCAATACTTCCAAGCAGGTCTGTCTTTGGCGACACGACACTTGTCCATAGATCGTTAACTTGTTTGTCTGTTCGTATGTGGGCCGGCCATAGCCAACATAACGGTGATGCACAATGCAAGCTACTGATGCATTTCTGTGCCACATCTTACCTCATTACTCACTTTTCTAACATCTTAGAGATTTAATAGTTAGAAATCATAATGTCTCTACTTCGACATAATTGCATTTGAAAGATATACCTATTTGGGTACAGTTTTGTATATGTAATAACGGGACGTAAAACGATTATACAAATTAATCAATTAACCAAGTAACCCTAATAATATTGCAAGATTATATTATTTTAATATTCTTATTTAAATTTACGAGCGAAAGAATATTGTACTGAAGTCAAGAGTCAGAGCAAAACCTGAAATATAAGCACTTTAACGTTTCATCGGATTTATTTAATCGTCACGTCTCGTGTTTGGGTCCGATTTCTGAATTGTGCATTGTATGATTAATAAGTGCGTTAAATGTAATTTTGCACAATGAATTGCACAACATTTTGGCCCGAAACTTCCGAATTATGTTTGTGGACTTGCAGAAGTTAATAGTAAAATTGCGTCGCGAATTCAGATATTGGAAAAAAATAATGTCACTCGGTGCTTTTAAGTAAGATGTCGGGGACACAATATTTAAGTAATGGCTTAGGTAAATAACCTAATCAACTAAGGAACTCTGGATGATAAAACTGGCTACAAAATACGACAAAAAAGGAGTCGTTTGGTCTGTATTGTAAAAAGTCTGTGTGAGTAAAATGTCTGGATAGTACTGTCGTGTGCACTTCGTTTACGACACTATAATTAATATAGAAGAGCAGTAGCTCCCCACTTATTTTTGCCAAGCAGTTTAGCCTCAGAAAAATGCACATCTGTGTCATTTTCTGTTGTTTCCTCCAACCAATCACAAGTGTTTAAATAACTTGGAATAAGTATATTTCTGATTTTTGTAGCATAGCTTACCATCACTGACATCATCAGTAGACGGCAGCACGGCGGGGGTAGGAGTCGTGGGAGGCTGCTGGTGCTCTGACCATGAGGTCGATGTCCTCCAAGTCTCGTGCCTCGCTGCCTTCCAGATCTCCAACTGGGCGTATAATGTGCTGCCAGACTGTAACAAAACCAATTGGATAAGACATGGTTCAATATGCACCAATCCACATTGAGTCAGCATGGTGGATTAGAACCCTATCACTCTAACTGGAGAGTGTTTTAGCGGTGGGAACATTAAAAGGCTGTCATGCAATACCCTTACGTAACTTGATAATCATTTGTTGCCACAAACCAAAGCGGTGTCTCCTCTCTCCTCTAACAATGATTATTATTTAAGCCCCAACCCTATTTTCAACTTATTAATTTTTTTTATTTGATTTACTATTCAAATAATTGACGCATTGAATTAGTTATTTTTCAAGCGCGATTGCTAAAAATTATAACCATTATAGTTGCGTAGACTATCTTGTTTTATTATTGTGCAGTAGTTTATATTTAACATAAAAGTTCAGCAATTTTTTCTATCTCTAACCTTGTTCTTCTAACTAAAGATCACACCACCTTCACCGGTTCGAGACCAATCTCATTAAAATCTCAGAACAATTTTATTACAAACATTTTAAAATTCATCTGCTAAATCTATACAACGGGCAATTTGCTCATATCCAATTTTAGAAACCTGTTTTGAAATCTCGTAAATAGGTTTATAAGCAACAAGTTTGATGTTTAAAATTTTGCTACAAAGTGTCCGCACTAAGTCTGCCTAGAGGTCGACGAACTCCTACAAACCATTTAAGGTTTGCTACTAGAGAAGGGCCTTCGAAGGCCGCATCACAACAAACCAGATGGTATTTGTATGCACAGCCGATTGAGGTACGTGCCGACTGACTTTCATCGGCCTTGGAGAAAGTCGCGAGGCAGCAGTGCGTGATAACGATACTGCAAGTGCCACTCCTAATCGACTTCAATGTAAAATGAGCTGTATTTTACTGGTGTTAGATGCAATCTCGTTTGGACGCGAGAACTGAGCAACCAAATATTGCAACCTGTCTTCGTTATCTCTGTCAAACGACTAGACTCTCCCATAATCATTACTCGAGGTATTTTAATTTGCTTGCATGACATGAGGTCATAAAGCTTGGTTTTATGTTGTATTATCATTAGGCCGTTCCTTATTATTGCTAAGACTTTGACAATAATTTAGAATGTGTATATATGCCAGTTTTACGTGCCATAACCTAGAAAAATAAATATTTCTGAATTCCTAAATGTAGTTCCTTTCAGATAGTTCGATTGCTTATACTATTTAGCTCAGTAAAGTACACAATGACAATGACGATACCCTTAAGAACTATTTTGTACTTTAACGTCATCTAGGTACTACCTATTTACAAGGTAGAACATATTTACTAAACACAATCAATTGGCAATGACTCCCCGTTGCTAATAGCCCTGATATAATAATAAATATAAAACAAATTGGACTGATGCTCTACAAAGACTTGTTGATATAATCATTGCGAAACGATTTGTTAAGTACCGAGGCGAAGAAAGCATTGCGTAATGTTGACATGGAGGTCTACCTGGCGGATTTCCTCGCCGATACGTAATGATTTCGTCCTGTTGTCGACCCGAATTATATAAGTTTCGACGCAACCCATTTTCATGAATCCGTTTTAGCGAATGCGTCAACTAATTCGACGCATGCGTCAGAAAAAAAACGCATGATAACAACGCTAGACGCAAGAGTAGAAACACCGAAGATTTTTAACGACGAAAGGCAAATTCAAGTCTACTTTAGCAGATAAAACGATGCAACGTGACAATTAATTGTAATTATAATGTAATAATTGCTTATCTTATATCAGTTCAAAGATATTTATTCTCAATAAAGACAGTGAGTCCCATATTTGAGAACTAAGTTTAAATTTAAAATTGTATAAGTAATAAAGTTAAAATTAGAGTTATATTTTTGGGGTTCTCTCATGGCTACATGATATTATTATTTGCGATAATCGTTAGTTCCTTTCAACAGCCAGTCAGATGGCTAACGAAATATTTGAAAAATATTATATATTGTCATTTCATATTATATTTTTACAGTGACAATTACTCCTATTTCGATCTCTATTACAAATAAGAATAAATGAATAATGATCAACAAATCAGTTAACAGCATCAAGCAAACGATCAATGAATTATCAGTCAGCAATGTAGTTCTGAGCTATTAACCTTTCTACTAAAAGCAGATAAGCCTATCTCTAGCAGAGAAACCACGGCGTAGTTATTGATAAATTTGTGATAATAATGTTTTTTTAACTATTAATGTTTATTTCAGCCCGAAATTAAAAATACTTATCACATTTTAGTGCTGGGCCTAATTCCGTATCATATTTTGTATGTTTCATTATTATTTTGATAGACAGGGCTATATTATTTTGTTCACTTAGCTTTTCACCTAATTTATCAAGTATTTACAACGTAACGTACTGTGCGTTGTAGGACGCTATAATTACTCGTAAAACATCAATACATAGCTGTTATTTTCCCCTGATCATGTAAACACGAGTATATAAACAGTTATTGTAAGTGACCTTTGACCTAGGAACGCCCTTACTTATGACCAAGATATCATTTATATCTTGATACAGACATTCTTGATACAGCCATTACTATTTTGTTTACCTTCCAAGTTACAGGCAAGATTTATTTATTTAAGTGCTATCAACACAATATACACTCATAATAATTAACTGATACAAGTTATTAGGGCTAAATCTTAGTGCTACTGTACTTACAGACGACAGACTGCATGCAAAAGATGGGAAGGCAGATGAAGAACAAAGTTTATAGATAACCTTCTAAGATTTACGGCTTGCGGCTCCTTGTGGTTTGCGACGACTGAATATATATTTTGTAAAAAAGGAATTTATAGCTATCAATAGCTACAGGCAACATTGCTCGGAATGGGTTTCAAACATTCCCTCATAGATATAGCCGCCAACCGCAAACCGCAAGACGAAGCCGCAGACCGCATTGCTGGGAAGGCTACTTGTGTAGTGCTAACGCGACCCTTTATGGGCCTTTAGGGCCTGATTATTTTGGGCTTTACTTTGATATGACTTTGAATAACGTTTGACCTTTTAAACTGCGGTTTTTGACTGGCTCTGCGGATATTATTGCTACCAGGAGTTATGAACATTGAAGGAGGTGTTGATTAAAAGTTTTTACCTGTGGTGCCCTTTGAATGAATTCTTCTTCCGATAGAGCTACGAGACCAGGTCCGTCCATAGAGAAGTATTCTTCTGGCACCATCTGCAGATTGTAGTGCCTCAGAGTGAATGTGACCCACGATTTGACGTCATCCGACCTCCAGAGCATTGGATCTGTAATGTTATTGGTATCAGTGCCTATCTTTTGTTTTGAAGTCAAGGGTTATCAAACCTCTCTATGAGGTTAAGTTGCGTACATCAAGATCTGTTGTCATTGTCTCTCTTACTTGAAATATGGAATGTGAGAAAGTGATAAATAGTCATTATAATATTATTGGAGTATGATTGCACGAACGTAATGTAATGAGCAACCGCATCATCGTACTTATTTCTCGATCTTGTCATCGATTTTTATGACTTCTGATTGATTGAAGTCGAATCTGTTCTATAAATATTTATTTGATATATCCACAAAAACGTAATGACAAGCGATTGGTCGGCGAAATCATCAGTAGCGCAATAAACAGGCAGCTTACGTAATCAACGTTTCTGATGAGCTTCTCAGAAACCACTTATCTAATGACGGTGTACATAGTAGCTGACATCTACGTGGAAATACGTTTTTTCTCTCGCACAGATCAATGACGTCATTGTTAATCGGGCTATTAGCACTACGCATGTCAGACATGCGAATGCAGCATTCCCATGGCTTGTATCGACTATAAATTGCAGTATCATGATTATTCATATACCACAAAGTCACACATAGCCCCTAGTAAAAATGAGTAAAGCAGTCGGCATTTCTGTTGACTCACCAGGTGATATTCCAAGTACTGTGCAGGTGCTGTCTACGTCTCTCCGAGATTGCTCAATGGCCATAGAGAGCACGCGGTCGATGTCGGGTGCTACAAGTGCGTCGTCGCCTCCACTGCTCTCCTCCATCTTTACCGTGCCAAGTTCAAATGGGATCGGCTTTAGGTTCAGTCTCTTCTGGAAAGATGTGTCTTCGAGCGCTGATCTTAATAGAATGTGGTCTCTTGGCTCCTCAACCTCTATTTTAGGTGTGAGATAGTTCTGTTGAACGCTTTCTTGCAGTATCTGATTTTCTTTGAGCAGTTCTTCTATGTCGATGTACTCCTCGTGGGAAGGGACGGGAGAGTGAGAGTACTGTGTGTGGTTGCTGCTGTACGACACGCAAGAGCCAGAAGGAGATAGGGGGTATGGTGATGCAAAGCCGGGTATCGACAGCCTGTTTGGCTCCTCCTTGATAACCGCCGAATGGTACTGAAGAGAGTTGTACGGTGAAGGTGGCTGGTACGCAACTAAAGGTATCGATCCTTCGTCTGACGATGGGGATGGTGTGGGGTAGGCCTCGAAGTCATATAAACGGTCAAGGAAGTTGTTATCCTCTGGATAAGGTGGAGGTGGTTTCGAGTGTGTTGGGGGGGAGTGCAGCATGGATTCTGGTGGCGAGGCTGCGCCTATGAGTCTGAGGAGGTGCTGTAGATCTGCGGGGGAGCTAGGCACTGCCCTCTCACCCTGGGAAGCCGATGGCGGGCTGAACCCCGATCGCGGCACTGTCTGTGGCATCTGGAGACAAAAGAAACACAGCATTAATGTATTGTATAAACCAAAGAATGGGCATGCGCGACATGGGCGTATAGAACAATTTACATAAAGACAATCTTAAAATCAAAGCTATATTAGAGCGGTTTGTCAAAATGTAACATCCATGATGAATGTATGATATTTATAAGCTGGTAGCATTCACCTAGTCACGTAGGCAAATAATATTTTGTTGATTGATTAGTTCGTAAGTGTTAGGTCATCGCTTGCGAGCGTCAGCGCGTATAGGCGTAGCGCGTAGCAACATTTATCCAGATGTCCAAATATAAACATTTTTCAGAGCTAGTGTATATTTTACGTCAGTGTAATCTATATTTGGTACTGACTAATACAAGTTTTATGAACTGTTATTAGATTTTTAACTGTATGTTCAGCTGGTATGATTCAAAATAGATCTTTAGTTTCAGCGTCAATACTTCTTATTATTTACTAGTAAGCCCCGTGACTTTATTCGCGTTGGCCTTTTTTCATGCAAACTTCTTTCAGCTGCGACCAGGAGTTTAATTTTGGGAATTCCTTTTTTATTGCACTATTACAATATATTTTAGGTTTTGGCTGTCAGTAAGTAATGCAACGATTTTAAATATTATTAGCTGTTGACTGCGACTTCGTTTGCATAATATAGTAGAAACTTGCCGTTCGTTCGTTCGTTCGTATGAGTCAGTGGCCAACTCTCGTGACAGAGTTTCTAGGCCGCCCGAAGGCCTCTGTCATGGCCTAACAACTTTGAAAAAGCCGGGACCGACTGCTTAACGTGCCCTCCGAAGCACGGGAGCGCTCAGTTGAAATTGCCACTGCCGGTCACCCATCCAAATGATGACCCCGCGGAACAGTGCTTAACTTCGTTGATCTGTTAAGAACAACTTAGCCAGCTACGTCACGAGCGCTCCATTCGAATCACTTCAAATCACTCTATCTATTGATAAAAGCCGCATCAAAATGAGTTGCGTAGATTTAAAGATCTAAGCGTACATACATACAGAAAGACAGCGGGAAGCTACTTTGTTTTATATGTAGAGATAGATGATCAAGACGATTGACAAACTTTGAATAGCGCTTACATCAAAGTATCACGAATGCAAAATACTTAGACATTGATGTATTTGCACACCAATTCTTAGAACTACTACGTGTTAATTAACGTAATGAAAATGTTAGTTTAAACGTTTTGTTATCACACTACTTATAATCATTTGGCGTAAAAGACACCGCTTTTCAAATAGAGTCAAATCTCAAAATAATAATAAAATATTTTTTATGTTCCTGAAGCCCAACCAAAGAGTAGTAGAGTTCTTTGTGATAGAGCTCGTCCGGGGGAAGACTACCACCATACCTATTTCTGCCGCCAAGCAGTAATGCTTGCATTGCTGTGTTCCGGTCCGAAGGGTATGGTTTCCGGTGAAATTACAGGCACATGAGACTTTCGATCTAGGTCTCAGGGCAACCCGTGAATGATACCTCTGGTATTGCAAGCGCCTATAGGCTGCGGTAACCGCTTACCACCAGGTATCAACTAAGGTGAATAAAACTGAGCTAGGCAAAATTATCTTCTTGATTTACATCGTATTAGCTCTACTTCTGTCAATATAAAAAACATAATATAATAATAGGCCATGACAGAGGCCTTCGGGCGGCCTAGAAACTCTGTCACCAGAGTTGGCCACTGACTCATACGAACGAACGAATATAAAAATGGTAAGACAAACAATGACTCTGTAAGTAAGTTTACAAGTACGGCCGTTAGGAGCCGTTAGTAAATAGATGTATTTAAAAACTCACTCGTAGTAACGTAAGACCCATCGTCCCAACATCAGATGCGTTACTGAGAAGGCTCAGATCTTTTTCCTTCGTGAAAATCTCCAAGTTCAAGTTTAACCGGTCAGGTAAGTTAATGAAACGCGAGTTTTCTTGATTTTCTACATTTTTTATATGCATTTAAACAATGCACAATGTTCATCTGGTTCTCATGCGTCGGGTCAGGTAGTGAGCACTTGTATTGGTACTGTGTTCACTTTTGATTTATTTGTACAGTAATTATTTCAACAACAATTAGGATTAGTAAGTTTAAGTTTTTTTGTTATGTCAGCAAGTGACAAGACAATCAAGGCGCCCGATACAATTCCCGTAATGTAAAATAGTCATAATCAAGTTCCAATCTCGTCTCCATGTCGTAATATGACACAAATGGTATTCTTGTTAACAAAATAACAGGGTAATAACTGTATTGGAATGTGATCGAAATTTGAACGAACGGTAAATCGGTATTCTGCTATCCTTCTTCATCTTCTTTTGTTTTATGGCCTCTGTGGCTAGTATGCCACAATTTTGCCAGTGTCAAGTGTATTAGTTTGATTGTCGCTTAGCAACGTAAACAAACGAAATTTGGAAAGAAACGATGACTTTTCTTTCAAAATTCTCCTGGAAAGCCTTTGACTAAATTACCAACCAACATTACCCCTCCATTTCAATTACTAACACTTGTGCTAAGTAAACAAGTTAAATTGGATAAACTGCCACCAAATTTACGCAATAAAACTTAAAATAACACGAGAAAAATAATTAAAATGGGAAGACCCATGTCGTTTTGACAAGATAGCCAAAGACAATCTTCTGCTATCCTATACAACTGACAAATCTACCTTGTTGAAAACGTCAAAATTGAGTTTGAAGGTTGACTGAAAGTAGTGTATCGCGAGATAATACTTAAAATTAAAGCGGACACGTATACCAATTTTTTGTCAATTTTTAATTAAATCTTGATTCGGTTAAGTTTATTTTTCGATCTCAGGTAAATACGGGAATTGCCCCTCTGATGTTAAGCACCACGCGTGACTATTACAGATGCAGTGCCACTCAAAGCTTAAAGTTTTTAAGTGTTTGCGTGGCACTGCACTGCACTTATCACCCCGAGAAATTGTTGTTAATTCTCTTTCGCCCAGTAATTTCACTTGCTACAGTGCCCTTCAAACCTAAACACAGTAATGCTTGCACACTACTGCTTAAAGGTAGAATATCTGACACTGCGGTGGTACCCACCAAGACGGACTCTTGCTGAAGAGCCCTACATGGTACCTAGTGGTAAAAAGTGTAGAAATCGAGAGAAAAAATAATAATATTATAAAAAAAATATTTTGCTTGTTATGAAATAAAATATTTGGTTTTTTTATTTGAAATACTACCCAATGTTGAAACTATTAAAATCATTAGTGATTAGGTAACATTTTTGACGATTCTTTATCTATACGGTTTGAAAGCTTTTTTACTATCTCAGGCATCTAAATGACAATTAGTATGCTGGCAAACGTGCAATTTAAAATTTTGTATGCCAAAAATAATGCTAGTCAAGTACCTACCGGTACTTGAGGTAAGCAGCCGCCAGGATTAATACTGATTTAATCCCACGAATATTTTAAGATACCTGAACTATAAAATTATGTGCGTGCGCATGAATAAATGAATAGTTATTTAAGTACTTTGTGATTGGCGCAAGTACTTTATTTTTTCTATTAAATAATCACGTCAAACCAAGCAACAGCATAAAAAAAGGTGGGTTCAGACTTCATTAGAAATACTTTTTTAGTTCTAAGAATGCAGGAAGTAGGTACAAAAACTTTTTTTATTAAATCGGTATAAAAAAAGTTGTATTTTATTTATTAACAGAATCAAATTAGTAGCCTACAAGGCAATATTGATAAAAATGCTGGACAACAAAAAATTAAACCTTTTTTTAAAAATGCTACAAAATAATACTCGACTTGAAAAAAAAAGTGCCATTCCTTTCAATTGCAAATACAAATTGTTTTTATTTTTAAACGTGAGTTCAGGCTTTTTATTGATTCTGGAAATGATTTTTTACTCGTTAAGCTAAGTAGCGTAAAAACTCTTTAAAAAACTCTTAAAAAACGATAGGAATTACGCATAAAATAGAATGGTACCCTAGGTACCTAAAGTAGGTTTTTTAGGAAGCTGAGTTATTCCATTCAACAATACAAAAAGTGTCTAGTGACGTCATTCGATTATAATCGACTGTCGATAGATCAAAGACTTGCGCGCTGTTACAATTTTTGAGTAGACCTTGGGGGAATTCACGTTTCAGCACAATGCTTGTCACGATGATAAAACTTAGTTTAGGTTACAATTTCGTAGACAATCTCAACAAAGGAAATCTTTTTCAACCATATAATTTGAAGAATCAAAAATTGAGTTATATTCAAGTCACATCACTTATACTAAAGGTCCTGTTTAAACTTTCTTCTCTGTGTAGTATATATACTTAAATAATAACAGTAGCTTAACTAGCCACTAAACGATAAACTAATTAAAAAAAAATGTATTTGATGCTCGGTAACATGAATTGTTTTTTTAGGTAAGACTCTTTGATCTTCAAACTTGTTGAATAAAAAACATGAAAACCTTGGTATTATAAAAAGTTTCGTCCGTCATAGTGACGCTCTGAATATAGAATTTATACCTGCTAATTTTCAGCTATAAGTCGAAGAAATAGTTCATTCATTTCTGTATCTTTGCCACGATCACCATTTAGATTTTATATATTTTTACAGTTTTAACTAACAACCGTTTTGGTATTTCCAAACTTTCTAGTCATTTATAATCTGAGTAAGTAAATCTTTTATAGCATTTTTATTGACAATCTCTTTATTTATAGGAAAATTTACCTGCGCGACCTTGCATTAACTGGTTGTTATTTGGTAAATAATAAACTACGTCAAGTGGTACATTGTAAGAATAGCAAATACTACGTTATTATAAGACTGAAGCTCTACCTCCAGACTGGGCGAGCTGAACACTCGATTCCAACATTCACCCTCCATATTTCGTCAATAGTCACTTTGTATGAAAACAAAAACCGCACTCACACAGTCGCCGGCAGTCAGCTGTCAAAGACCGGGTTGATGCACCTTGGTATCGCATCCATGTTAAAAGTTTGAGGTTAGAATTCTGCCGGTCGGTGCGCTATACGATAAACTCGCGAAACTCGACCCAAAGTCACTGGGACAACACTATTACATTTGAAATTAGAAGGTACATTGAATACTGGCCCTCAATATTTCGTAAGTTTTTTCATATGTTTTTTTTTTGATGACTCGAGTGCGTGTGTACGCCGGATAGATCACACAGCCACTGAGCTCTGCGTCGGCGCAAGAAGGCTTTGCCTCAATGAGTGACTACGTCACAACGGGAAGTACGCTACTAACTTTATATCGAATTAAACGATCTAATATTGTATACACACGTCACCGAAAACATAATTAGATTTTGACGTACTTGAATAGAAATTAAAAGGATATGTTTTACTGTAATTATTTCTTTTTAATTAAAAAGCACGGAAGCAGGTAAATAACAGTCCAAATTAATTTGATCTGTGTTCCAGAACTACTAAAGTAAATAGAAGTTCGTTTGTTAGTTTGGTTTAGTAAGCCAAATCAATAAACCAGTATAATAGTCTACGTTTTTAAAAGAAAACGCTGGTAGTGGCTTTCCAAATTCCACACACATTCCTTTTGATGATCACAGCAAAATGTAGGTGTCATAGGTTTGTTAAATTACCTTTTGTATAAGCCGCTAAGGTGACAAAAAATCATATTATAGCTTATTCAACTCTAAGGTCTGACACAATATCAAAGGTTTTCCAAGTAAATTAAATAATGTTAATCTATTTATAATATGTATGTCAACTTGATGTCAACAGAACGCGAAGTAGTACCACTTATATAAAATTAAAGATGATATCATAGATACTAAGCGATAATAATTATCTTTGGGACAATTTTATTTCAGCTGTCGATGTCGCCCGCGACTTCGTTTCGAAGCTAGGGAACTTTTTTTCGGGACAAAAAGTAGCCCATGGGCCATGTCCTATTCCTGGTCATTATCTTTTTATGTTTTAAATTATTTCAATCAAATTAGTTCAGTCGCTATCGAGTTATGAAAGTTTGAATGAACACACTATATTTGAGTAGAATGAGTGAGTGGATGTACCTCGCGTGCCGAAAAAAAGGGCTAAGTAGGGGTTGAGAACCTCTTTACTCGCCGCGAAACTCAGTCTGCTCCCAACCGGGGGCGGTGTGTGTGCCTAGAATCCGTTTGCCGCGTGCTTATCGATGCTTTTGAATCATTTATTTTCGCGCGGCTTATGTTTCCTATCACTAAAATACATTTGTGTGTAAAATACAAATACGCAAAATGTTACACGCTCGGTTTCCATACAAATCGACAAAGTATTTCATTCTACTTAAATATAGTTCTGTGGTGATATTACTTACACCTCAACTGTTGGATTTTTTAATTTGATTATATCAATATTTTCTTGCTATTATTTTATTCGTGTTTGCTGAGGTTATAAGTACATAGGTACTTTTAATGTTTTATTTTGGTTTTATCACACTATCACATCACACTAATATTATAAATAATGAAGTTTGGATGTTTGGATAAATAAATAAATAATGCTGGACAAACCACACAGCACTCACTAGTCACAAGCTAAGCAGAGCTTGTGTTATGGGTACTAGATGACTATACTTAATACAATACAATACATAGATACATATTTTTTATTATACATAAAAAATACCCAGAACAAATATTTGCAGATCGTACAAACATTTGTTCTAAGGCGGGAATCGAACCCGCAACCTCCTGAGTCGCAGGCGAACCTTCGCCCGCCGCGCCACATCGGTCGTCACGGACATTGAAAACCCAGTTTGGTTCACAATGAGCCTTGCAGTAAGGGTACGTCGTGAGTGATTGACTATGACGTCACTATTTTCCGTACTTCATTCATAATAGTACCTACTTACACAGACAAAGGAAATAGTGCACACAACCACATTGTATTATAAATATAAAAAGCATAGCGTATAATATACCTACTTAATTTTATTGTTATAAAAACAAGGTAAGTCAGTTTAAAACCGGGTGTAAAAAGACTACTCCAGAAAACTAACTAAGCTGTATTATTATGTATCCAATAGAAAATCGATTTTATTGAGTTTATTTTAAGGTTGTAAATACATAGACTCCTGTAAATACAAATTGAAGTACAAATTGTATTATGTATATCAGTCATGTACCCATAACACAAGCTCTGCTTAGCTTGGGGCTAGATGATGCTGTGTGGATTGTCCATTTTTTTTTAATTTATTTATTAGTTATCAGAATCTATTACACCCTGTATGTAAGAAGCACGAGTAGAGGCACGAGTAGAGACACGTGATAAATTCGTACTTTTCATGCAAAGATAATATTTTTCCATTTTATTATTATCGTAATGCAAGATATCGATGCGTATCACACGATTTTTCCGTAATCCGTTTTTTGTTAATGATAAATGTGTAGTTGGATAAATACAATCATAACAAGTGTATGCATTCAACGAATTGATAAAAAATAACGATATATTAAAGTTTATTAATAGAATAAAATTTGTTCTCTTCTGCTAATTTCGCAACGCAAAAGACTTCAACGCGCTGCTGCAATCTTTTTTTTTTCTTATGTTCCCACTGCTTGGACACTAGCCTACTCTCGAGCAAGAGTGTTTGAGCCTTAATCCGCTACGTCGACCCGATGTGGATTGGTGGATGGCACATGTCTTTCGACTTTTTAGTATGAAAGCACATAATTTTTTCGAATAGAAATATCTATTGGTGTACGAGCGGGTTCAAACTCACGACCCTTGAATCGGAAGCTTGGGTCACTACCACTAGACTACCAGTGCTCTAGATGTAAACACTTATTCTACATAAACATAATTTGTTTGATTTTAAAGCCACAAAACTGTGTGTTCAACTTTGCCTTTCGAAGAGGGCCTTGGCAAATCTCGCGTCAAAGTTCTTGCAATGTTTGCATACGTTATACTATACATATAGGTAGGTAAACCATTGGTTATGTAAGTGGGAATGCCATCTGACTAACCGACAGCGCACTGAGGCTTATGTCACTTCATTCATGAAGCCCACGTATGAACGAAGTACCGTCACAATATTGTTTGCCAAGTAAATAGTTTTTTCTATGCATGACGGCATCGTTATTTTTGCGAGTGGGGCAGAGTTCAAAAAACGATATGTTACCCTGAGTGCCTTTTTATATATCCCAGTTGCCGGCTGGTCGGTGCAATGTATCTGGCGACGGAGGCATGATTCGCACGGCGGATCTAGGCTTCCGTGGAGTTAGCAGTTTGTGATGCGCAAAGACAATTTAGTCAGAAAAAGCTCCATTGCGCATCGAAACGGCTAACTTACGTTAAACAGAACTATACGTTATTCTTCCTAGCACTTTTCTCGGCATGCCCATATGGGCAATTACCTGGTAGGAATCTTCGGCAAGAGTCCGTCTTGGTCGGTACTCAGTGTCAGGTATTCTACCTCCAAGCAGCAGTGTGCAAGCATTACTGTGTTTAGGTTTGAAGGGCACTGTGGCAAGTGAAATTACTGGGCGAAAGAGACTTATCAACAACGTCTCAGGGTGATTTGGGTGGCACTGCATGGTCAGGTGTGGTGCATAACATCAGGACCGCAGACATATAAAAAATATACTTCGCCACGGGATACCGTGTCACCAGCTAGCCAGTAATCGAGAATTATGGACGAATGAAAAGGCACAATTTAAATTTTGCGCGATGTTTTTTGCGCGGCAGCTGCGTTTCGCGTGTCGCGCCATTTTTGATTCGACGATTTTTATAACGCTGTATTAAATTGCAAAATAATATGTATATTACAAGGTACTACTCTAGTACTACTACTTAGCCTTACTTATGGTTTTAAATAAAAAAAATCCTTATACATATATAAAGAAAATAGAGCAATTTTACTACACGAGGAAATTGCTCTATATTTTAACCAACATTTTAGTATTATGACGTCAAGACTACACCCAAGCAATTAAGACACTAAGAATCTCAAATTAGCTCAATGGGGTAGCTTATTATGCACTTATTATAGCGCTACATTCGATTGTTTTGTCATCAGGTCCGTAAAAAACCATCCTAGAATTATAGAGACTAGTTTAAAAATCATACCTGTTAAATATGATGACAAAATCCCATAAAACACTCCTGTAGCTTCAAAACTATTCACTATAAAACAATACAACAGTATCGAACGCACTTTTAGAACCGACTTTTAAATACGATACAATTATTTTTGCTGTGTTATCTTTTCGGCTGTCAACAAATGAATATGCGTATAATTCCAATGCATAATGTAATTATTGTTAAACATATTATCAGTCAATACTTATCTAGGAGACCAAAGTTCGCAATGATTGGTATTAAATGGAATGCCATGATTAGATTGCTTTCGAAGTAGGCATGTTTTTTGTATTGTATATAATAGAAAGGAAGTTTAAGCAGATAATTCAATATTATCATAACCTGCATCACATACACATCACATAAAGAAACAAAAGGTATTTGTATTGGGTATCTATATGTTAATGATTCAAATACAACTACGGTTGAACAGATTTAGATAAAATTTAAAATAGGAATAGTTCTGGACCTGAAGTATAAATTATTTTTATTATAAAACGCAATCAAAACTGCAAGCAGAAAGTCTAAAAAAAAGTTTGTAAAAAAAAATGGTGTGGATCACACTGTCTACAGCTACAGTGACGAAAATCAATAGTTTTCTCGATCTATAGGAAGGTAAATGAAAGAGTATTCATAATATGTTCTGCCTTTTTTCGTCACAATAGTTTAGTTTTAATTTGTATTGTTAAAAAAAAAAAAAAAAAAAAGTCAGTCCAGGTGGGTTACCACAAGCTCAAAAGCAATATTGAAATAATGTTATACTTACTGACATTTCGGCATACAAAAAAACCAGTGTAATATTATTTCAGTATTGCTTTAATTTTTTTTTTTTTTTGTATGGAAAAACTTACTAATCTATTAGCTGGGGCCAAAGGTTTAAAATCGTCTCCCCGTGAATGTGATCTGTGTCTCTGAACTCTTTTAAAACAAAATTAAAAAAATGGCTGGTCGAAATTCCTTCTATGGGTTGGATGAATTATTTAAATCGTAATTATACTTAATTACTACTCTGTTATTTATTTTAATTTTATTGTGATTGAAACCCTAATGTCTGACATTGTTAATTTAATTTAAATTACCTGGTCATGTATTTGCATATTTTTTTTCGCAACATTGTTATTACCTACTATGATTTTGTTAAACTTACACTTTGACCTGTAACTCGTCTGTTATCAATAAAATACTATGACTATGACTATGACTATGGCTTGTTTATTTATTTTTTATTAACTTATGGCCTTTGGATGTGGGATGCTTCCTTTGTAGGCGGTTTGTTATAGCCGGGGTCAAAGTCAAAGAACACCTTTCATTCATTAAAACTGCATCAGATGACTGCAATTGGGTATTTTGATTGGATTTTACCTATTACTAAACTGGGAATTATGTTTATAAATGTATTTTTAATTATCTTCAACGCAAAGGCCACGCTAACGTCTTATAACATTATTAATACAAAACTACACTTTGGAAATCTCTTTTTCTTCTATTTATATTTAACATCCTCGTTTTATTTCACGTTTTAACCTTTTTTTTTTCTGTTATTATGTTCTGTGTCAGAACTTATTTTTTTTACATAATTAAGTATAGTATATTTAATATAAGTATAATATAGCTATTGATTGGATACATTTACAGAAACTACAAAAGCTATGGCTATGGTTATGCTACCAAAAATACCATAACCACCCGGAATAAAATATTTCAGATCACACAAGCATTTACGCCGCAGCAAAAATTGAACCCTGCCTGATCTCCTAAGGTCGTGGTTTCGAAACAGGTCGTGCACCAGTAGATTTTTTTTCGAAAAACATGAGCTCAATAACATCGCTCTGAAAAAGAAAAAAAAATTGTGATAAAATCGCCATTTTCTAAGAATTCAAAACTCAAAAGAATTGTTAAATCCATCAATCCGTATTAAGTCTGCGATTTACAAACCAATCATTCTCGATAGAGAATAGGGCAGGAACATTATCTGACCATGTAGATGTTGTGTAAAATAAATTAAGCCCAACTAAACTGGTTATAAAAAACAAAAATAAAGCAATCCATCAATCCGCATTAAGTCTGCGATTTACAAACCAATCATTCTCGATAGAGAATAGGGCAGGAACATTATCTGACCATGTAGATGGTGTGTAAAATAAATTAAGCCCAACTAAACTGGTTATAAAAAACAAAAATAAAGCAATCCATAGCAACAGTGTTAAAACAGATTGTGCGACCGCAACTGGGAAAACCGAGCTCGAGAGGACCTTGAGTTGAGGACCGGTCCCCTTCACCGACCAACGCCTAAATACTAACATATTCAAGCTTTGTGCAAAAGCACAAATCCGCTTCTACATTTTTGATTCCTTGGCTATGCTTTTATAAGATTACTGTTCATTTTTGATATCCGGATAACTATTTTTAAATGTAAAGGCTTCAAGTCTAAAACAGGGTCGGTATTCCTTTGTCTGAGGTATTTTCCATGGTGTATTATTCGGTAGTCCATACTTTTTTTTACGATATTCCTGTCAAACATTACCTTGATATTAAAAAAGTTTTGCATTATTTTATACTCCTCAGGATTTAAATTAATAAAAAAGATAAAAGTAGGTAAAGAAATTGTTACATTTTGAATTTGGAATGCAAAATTATATTTTAGTGTTATATTTGAATTTAGAATGCGTAAAATCCATAACTTTTTATTAAATTATGACCTGGTTTCTTGAACAATTAATAGATAGGTAGCTCGTCGAGGTAAAAACTTCACGAGGTCTGATCTTCGAAATTTCGAGGTAACGACCCATCGACGAAACCTTCGTTCAAACTAGAGTTCGAAACCTCCTGTTGACGTATTGCTACACTGGCCTGCAAATAAATTTACCTAACCCAATTTGGTTGGGGTGGGTCGATTTTTCCCCCAAAGACTAAGGTGAGTCGACAACCCCAAAAATTGAGGTGGGTCGTTTTTTTTGCAGGCTTGTATATTTCGAGAATATGAGATAAAAGATTAAATGTTGATCAAATCCTCACCCTAAAGGTTCAATTTATTCTTTGTCGTTATAAAATCACGTTTTTTTTGCGGGCCATTTTATTTCAAGAAAATGAGACAGACAGTCAAACACTCGCCTTAAAGATTAAATATTTTCTGTCGTTATAAAATTACAAACGTTCATTGTTCTTGGCTTAATGCCACATGACTGTGACCTTTCCTACAAGTGGTAGAGTTGGCATTAAGCCTTAGTAGTACCTCTCTTTGTTACCTACATCGACAATACTGCAGCATTTGTATTATAATGAACCTAATGGTAAAGATAAGATTGGTTTACAAAGTGAAAACTTTATTTGAAAAAACTTCAAAGAAATAAATTACATAATACATCCAAATTAAGTATTTTTGGATTTTTATAAACCGCCTTACTTAAATGCTCTTTGTTTTATCTAGATTATGAAAGTTTTTATACAAATATAGGTAACTTATCATGTCATCATGCAAGCGTTATTCATTAAAATAATCGATAATTTTGCAAAATGTCTAATACTATAATGTCTTATTAGTTAAAATAAAATACTGAATAATAATCTGGACTAAGTATCAATGAAAATGTAATTACTTATGCCCTTATTTTAAAAGTTCATGTAAAGATAACAGTAATTTTAGCGGTTTGCTAAGTATTGTATTCTAGACTGGGGCGCGTAGAACTGGCGTAAATTCACCTAGCTTTAAGACGTTTCAAAATGATCCTTGTGATTTTATTGAAATAAATAATTTTTAACTTTGACTTTGACTTTGCCTTTCCGTGTCATTGAACAAGCACGATGATAGAATTAAAATAAACATTAGCTAAAACAGATTTAAAGTTTTAGCTTTTATGAATAAGGCTCTTAGCACAGAACAGAATAATAAAAGTAATAAGATGTTACGTTAATAATCATTCTTGATAATCGATTCAGATTTTTTTGCTCTAAAACATGACAAAAAGTTGAAAACGTTGAGTCATTTTTAAAATGCTATTTTATAGTATTGTTAATAAATGCCAGAATTAAATTTGACTGTCGCTACCAAAAATACAAAGTTACTTTTATGAGTCAGTGACCAATGATGACGGAATGAATAGGCCGCTCGAAGGCCTCCGTCATGGCTTTAAGCTATCAAGTAGGTAATCTATTATTATAAGAATTTTGTCCTGAATGTCTGACTTACAAACAACGCACAGCCCGAGATTGTAGAGACTTGAAATTTTAAATGTATATCCGTCTTAGTGCGTAGAAGAGATTTGCGCAAAGCCAGAGCTGTCAAGCGGTGAAGGAAAACATCGTGTAAAAACCGACATATTCCAGAACCACTAATAAAATAGGTAGATAATGGCTTTTACTCGAGAATAGGCCAGCCCAACACTGAAAACTAACCTTCATGATGGTGATAATCCATAAAGTAAGTAAGTTCTTATGAATGATGTCAGTGGCCAACTGTGGTGACAGAGTTTTTAGGCTGCCCGAAGGCCTCTGTCATGGCTTAACAACTTTGAAAAAGCCGGGACCGACTGGATAACGTGCCTTCCGAAACACGGGGAGCGCTCAGTTGAAAATGCCACTGACGGTCCATCCCATCCGAATGATGCCTACTAGCAAGCTACGTCACTGGAGCTACTAATCAATTATTTGTACTCGTATAGTACTGCCGACCGATCTGGGCCATCGTGTATCAATCGTGTATCATGATCGTGTACAATTTAATTCGAAAAATCTCCATCGCGCAACAAAACGGCTAACTTCACGCCGATATCCGCCGGCAGTACTAGATAATGCTTGTTACTGATCGTTACCATGGCTTTATCATTTTGATTTACAAACGACAATATCCTCCAACCCACAATTTGCATAAACTAGTCCAGACCACAATTACTTGTAATAATTACCACAAGGCCGTGTAAGCGTAACGCCTGTGACGTCATAGTTTCCCTTTCACCGCCGCGATTGGGCGAATGCAGATACAGTATATCGATACCCGACGCCCACCGGCTGCCGCTTCAAATATCGATACTAAACCTGTTTAATACCAGACTGAAACCTCTAGTCTTGGTTCGAAAAATCGTTTTGCAAGTTCCCTTATTGCACACCTTTATGCTGTACTATAAAGCTCTTATAAAAATAATTCCTTTCATTCATATGACCTAGAGAATATTTTAGACGTTTAAGAGAGAAACAAAAACTTCAAAATATTCGATATTTTGAAGGATAAAAGGTGTCCACAATTTATATAAACCTAAGTATATATATCTTCAGCTGTCTATAACATAATTATTATGAGTAGTAGAGTTGTATGTGATAAAGCTCGTTCGGGAAAAAACTACCACCATATTTATTTCTGCTGCCAAGCAGTAATAATTATGGTGTATTGCTGGCTTCCGGTTCGAAAGGTATGGTTTCCGATGAAATTACAGGCACATAAGACTTTAGATCTACGTCTCAGGGTGACAACGCGCAAGTTATATTTATATCTGATGTTGCAAGCGTTTAATATGGCTAAGGTAACTGCATAACATCAAGTGACCCGTACGCTTGGTTGCCACTTAAACGGGAAAAAATAACTAAGATACTTTTTGAAAATATCTCCTTATATTTTTCCCTATTAATGATTAAGAAATCCAGACGAAATAAATAACGCTTGGTCATGCGATCGCCTTAACATTTAAAGACCAACTAGCTTATGTAAGTCAAGCTGGATATCATCTTAGAACAGACAATAAAGAAGATTGCCATCTTAAAAAAATAGTGGAACTTGGAGTTATGTTGCTATTTTTATAATTCAAATCTGGTTACGACCATGTCAAACTGAGGTCGTAGAAGGTCGCCTATAAATCTTTATGATTCTAGTATAACAAGTTACCGCCATAAAGATTAAGCTATTTTTTATGGAGTATTTTATACTCAATTTAATCAACAGATTTTTTTAAATTTACAAATTACTCAAATACTTCTTTTTTGCTAGTTGGGATAAAAAAAATGGCAAACATTTTGTGATAACGTGTGTAAAGGTGCGTTGCCATGGTAACTTAATAAAAAACTTTTTAGTCGATAACTAAAACTTTATGAACCGTGGCAAGTGTGGCAACACTCCATGCAGAAGACACTCCAAATCATAATATCAAGTGTCGGATTAATGTACCTACGAGTAATTTTTTGCAACTGTCAGATAATTCCTTTTGAAAAACAAATAATTAGAGACAGAAAAATGCGACATATGAGCAAATCTGTATTTTTTCATTCAAGTTGTATTTTATTTAATATTCCAAAAACAAAAATATTAAAAATGACAAAATGCCTCGGGTTTGTAAGATCTACAAATATTTGTTCCGGGTGTTCTGAGTATTTTTTATATATAATAAAAAATAACTATCTATGTATTGTATTGTATTAAGTATATATCAGTCATCTAGTACCCATAACACAGCTCTGTTTAACAGCAGCTTACCTTGGGGCTAGTTGATGCTGTGTGGATTGTCCAGCATTATTTATTATTATTATTATTAGTTCATCGTTATATATAAGAAAAACTTAATTTGTTTTGTTTAGATCCAAAGTTATGTTTCACTTAGTGCTGTCTCATTTTCCCCGAAGTAACATCGATTCATAAAATTGCAACAAAAGACAAAATTATTATAACCTGACTCATAATTGCTCAATTCAAAGTCAAAAGAATAAGAATTGATCTCTTATTTTCCTGTTACGGCGCCATTCTTAAACTTTCGCAAGACTATGATTCAGAGTGGTCATGGAGAGAATACTTAACAACCAGAGGAGTTATGAACCTATGAATGTGGTAATTTTTTATGCGTCATATTCTGATCGCCTATCACAAGCTTATTGTATGATTAACATCGAGTCAGTAGCAAAGTCAGTGCTGACCCGCTACTGACCTAATTGAAACGCTGTCGGGTCAGTACTGGCTTCAAACTGTTGGGTATCCTTTGTAATCAGAGTGTCGGCTCTTAAATTCAGCACTGACTTAATTTGGAGTCAGTCACTGACCCAATGTAAATCGCACTTTACATAATTATAATATTAATAATTTCTTAAACAAAATGCTAACGAAACGCTATAAGAGCTAGCGGTAGGCACCCGGGCCTGTGGTCATATACAAATCAATTTATTATTAGTAAAAATTGCTTGCAATTGTTTTTCTTAATCATAAACCAATTTAGTATCATTTCCTACACTTTCATTGGAATTTAATGAAAATGCTCTTTTTGTTGATTGAACTTTTAAATGTTTTTTAAAAAAGGTACCTACTCCATATAGAGTTTTAATCAAATAAATAATGCTGGACAATCCACACAACATCATCTAGCCCCAAGCTAAGCAGAGCTTGCGTTATGGGTACTAGATGAATATTAAACTTATTGCAATACAATACATAGATATTTTTTATTATACCTACATACAAAATACCCAGAACACCCAGAATAAATATATCTTGTGTTTGACTAATATTATCTAGTACCGTATATATTTTACATTTACATCTTTTTAATTCAAGTATTTGTTATGAGAGAGGTTATTATTTATTAGCTGAACTGCACGATATCTTTGGCGGCCATCCATTCATGCATTCCATGCTGACTATATTAGTGTTCACTCATTTGGTGATTTTTTAAACTTATAATTCCAAAATGCCACATCAAACGATTCAGACATCTATACGAGAAGGCTCACGTAACTTAGAAGTCACATTTCGTCCTCGACCTCGATAGGCAAAAGTGAAAATTGTTTTGCCAAACAACGGCTATTTTGTCAGGTTTTCGCAGAAAAGTTACAAAATTTTCTTCACGCATTTAAGCAAAGCAATTTGTTTTAAACATTTAAAATTGTATAAACTCTATTTTATAACTAAAATGAACTAAGTTCCTACTCTTCAGATTTTTTGGATCGAAAATGTTTGTTTTTTATGCCATAATGTTTTCAGGACAAAGTCAAGCGATAAGTAAGTTCGTGTGAGTCAGTTGCCAACTCTGGTGAGGGAGTTATTTGGCCGCCTGAAGGCCTCCGTCGTGGCCTTCGACTACGTTAAGGCACATACGGTACGGCAAATACCGGACAGAATCTGAACAGACCTTAAATTAACCTCTATTTCAAATATAGAACATTAAGCTCAGTAACATAATGACCACTGGACCGTAAATTGCTGTGGCATTCAAACTACACCTCTTATTGAAGGGTTAATTGTGGAAATTGCATGGGAAAGCTCCTTAGGAATTGGTGTCTTTAAAATTTTCATACATAACCCACAACGCGGATTCAATGCGGATTGGTGAATGCTATGTTAGGTCTATTGCCAATTTAGTCTAAAACTGTCTCAATTTCTTATTCGAAATAACCTACACATGCGTTCATAAAATAAAACTGGTGATAAAACTTAATCAACCACGCAGGCATTGGTCCGGTTATTTATAAACTACACAAAAAGTGAGTAACCAAATAATAATTCAAGGCGGTCGTGTGCCGTGACAAATTGATCAGCATTTTCTGTGATTTGATATTCTCAATTTTGTATCCAGTGCTATAAATCTCTTTGGTGTTTGGTAAAAAAACGCGTATCGAATGCAATTAAGGTCTCTTCAGACCAATCAGGTAATTTGCAAACAAACGCGGTATTTTGTTCTAAAATATATGTACAGTCAACAAAAATGCAACCAGCCTTTCGGTCGTGAACGCTGTATTTGCGTAGATCTTGCAGTGCTATTAAGATCTTTAAAACATAAACTTTTGAGTGACACTTCAACTGTTATTGTTAGGCGTCACGCATAAAATCAGAGTGCTTAGCACGAAAAACAAACTCTTTTGTCAATCGTAAACGTACGTATCGTCCAGCTGTCAATTTATATGGAATTTTGGTAGTTCATTTAACGCACTAAAGAGGCGCTGTTAAAAATCCTATACAAATTGACAGCTAGACAATACGTTTACTTTACGTTTTGGAATATCCAACGAGTTTTTTGTGCTAAGCACTCAGGCAAACAACTCAAACGTCTTTCACTTGCTATCATAAACTGTATAAAGCTTACTTACTAAAGCTGATAATTAGTAACATTACATAATACATGAATTTAATAATATTGAATGTACAAAAACATATTTTTTTTTATACTACTGAAGTGGCAACCAAGCGTACGGCCCACAAGGTGGTAAGCGGTTACCGCAGCCTATTGACGCTTGCAATACCAAAGGTATCACTCGCGGGTTGCCACCTTGAGGCTAAGATCGAAAGCCTCATGTGCCAGTAATTTCACCGGAAACCATACCCTTCACACCAGAACACAGCAATGCGAGCATTACTGCTTAACGGCAGAAATAGGTATGGGTATGGTGGTAGTCCTTCCCCGGACGAGCTCCATCACAGAGAACTCTACTACTATTAAATAATAATAAATGTGTTTGTGCGGAATGCCGGTGCTCTCGTACGGTGAAGAAAAACTTCATGAAAAATGCAGCATATTCAAGATTAAGAAGTTTGAAAAACGTGTGTCGTCATAATATTGAATCTACGCTTTTTATATCAGGTATTTTAAAAAATAAGTTATAGTACACCAATTGAACTTTACGACTGAAGTATAAACATTTACCTACCAGTTTTATTTAAGCCTGTGTTTTCATTTAAACCTTATTTACAGAACAATAAGTATTTAAATTACACGTTTCAAGATTCAGAGCTGATACCAACAATTGCAAAAAATAACTTTCAACTGTATCTATTATAAGCTTTATGATCTCGGCTTTAGAGGTGAATTCAGCTTGGGATCGTTTATCGAGTGGCCTTCGTAAGGTTTGCTTCCGAGTTTTTGTAAGCTTTGAATAAAGTTTAACTCGAGTATTTTCGCGTTGTGAACTGTAATGTAACAATTAGGTACACTCCCCTTTATTCATAAAATAAACTATTTTAGTGGCTCGTTAAGTGTTGTCTTTCTTTGACAATGAGACAGAGGATGACAGATTTGAAAGACACGTTAGCTAGATAACAGAAGTTTAAATTATGATTGATGATTATTATAAACGAGCTAACCCGCGTTTTTGCAGTTTTTATGCTATCCCACAGGAACAGTTCATTTTTCCTGGATAAAAAATAACCTATGTTATTCCAGGACTTAAGCTATCTACATTCCAAATTTCGATGGAGATTTCGGAGATACGTGGTAACAAACATACACACACATCCACAGACAGACTTTCTTATTTATAATATTAGTAGTGTGAACCCTAAGATAATTATTGACATCGGTGACAGCTCTTCTCGATGTCACAGACAATGTACTGGCGGAACAGGATAAGGGCCACAGTACAGTGCTAACAATGCTTGACTACTCACGTGCATTTGACTGTCTTAACATTCCTCTTCTTCTTGCCAAGTTGTCATACTATGGTCTGAGTCAAAAATCTATTGAGTGGTTTGACAGCTACCTAAACAATCGATTTCAGTCAGTAAAGATGGTGAAAAATGACGGCTCTCTACTCATTTCACAACCAATGCCAATCAATCGTGGGGTTCCCCAAGGCTCCATACTTGGTCCCCTTCTTTTTATCGTTTACTCTGCAGACCTGACGAAAGTTATAAAACATAGTATGTTTCATTGTTACGCAGATGATGTCCAAATATACGTGTCAGAGGCACCAGACAAAATACCACAATCAATTATGCGTTTAAATGAAGATCTTGATGCGATAGCAGACTGGTCCTTGCGCAATGCCCTCGTATTAAACCCTACCAAGTCTAAATATATGGTTCTAGGCACTAAGACTCAAACTGAAAGGGTAGGTGGTACTCTAGATGTTAAGATCCACGGGGTGCTAGTTGATCAGGTAGATGAGGCAAGGAACTTGGGTGTTATCTTTGATAGCCAACTTAGATTCGAGAATCATGTTCTTGGTCTAGTGAAAAATTGCTTTTTTCGTCTTAAAGTCCTTTATAAAATACGCAATCAGCTTTCTGAAGAATCCCGTATAGCTCTATGTGAAGCTTTGATTTTATCAAAACTGAATTACGGAGATGTAGTTTATGGTCCTCGGTTGCTTGTCAGGACTCAGCGAGTCGTCCAGAGAGTGCAGAATGCGTGTTGTCGGTTCTGTTTTAATATTCCACCCCGAAGCCACATAACTCCTTATCTTAATAGCATGTCCATGTTAAATATGGCCTCGCGTAGAGAACTGCACCTTGGAGGACTGATTTTTGATGTTATAAAATTTAAAAAACCGGAATATTTGTATTCAAAACTTAAGTTTGCCAGTAGTAACAGTCGTACATCGTTGCGGTCCATCAGGTCGGCACTCCTGTACTATAAGCATAAAACTGCTGCATTCACCGGTAGTTTCCGTTATTTGGCAACGAAGTGTTGGAACAATATCCCCCCTCCAATACGCAATGTTAACACGAAATTCACTTTCAAAATACGTTATAAGCTATTTCTACTACAAAAACAAAAAGAGGGTGTTGCTAAACACTTCGTCTGCCAACTAAAAAACGTTAACTAATAGGGATATATTTTCTGAAGGAAGTCTTATAAAATTCTAATTTCACTTTTCGGTTTGTTCTCGTATTTTTATTGCACTTGCAGGTTAGTGGGTAGGTACACCTGTATATACACCAACTAATTATAATATCTAAAGTATTTATTGATATGGATATTGTACGTGCAGGTAAGTCAACAAGATACAAAATTATTTGTTGGTAGGCTAGAATACTCGTAACTATTTTACACACACATTACTGGTTCTGTGCATCTCGTTCAACTTGTTGTCTCGAAGGGTAAGCTGAAAATCAGTGTTTGCTCTTTGAGCATATTATCGCTGAGCTGTATCCTTTTTGTCATACTGCAACACACACATAGATCTTTTTTTTTTTTCTCTTTACTGTATTATTGTAGTTATAGCACTCTTTCAATGTATTAATTTTGTATGTGTGTGCTTGAAGTTGCAAATAAATGACTTATCTATCTATCTATCTATCTATCTATCTATTGTTGCCAAAATATATTTTAAAAGTTTTGAGTTTTCAGGTGTTAGGAAGGGTTTCTTCTTATAGGTTTTTAGTTGTTGCTTTGGCTTTCTTAGCAAATCTTTATAAAATGTACCTAAGTAAATTGTTAGATAGTGAGAGATTCGTGTCGCAGCTAATTGCTGCTACTACTACTCGTAGGCTACACTGAAAACCAGCGCTACACACACATTATGTCTGCAGCACATGCTGAGTGGCTGCCTTTTTTTCGTCACAATAGTTAAGTTTTAATTTGTATTGTTATTTTTATTTTTATGTTAATTGTGTGGCGTTAAATAAATATTTTTCTATTCTATTCTATAAAATTTTACTTACTAAATATATTTTTATATAATTCTATTTATAAGTTGGTAAATGACTCGAGCACTCGAGCTGAGTGCTTTACTTAGGAGGTTACTCGGAAAAGACGTGAGTTATTTTCATGTTTCTACTACATGTCATTGTTGGCATAATATATTTAAATTTCTACGTAGAGTGAATAGTTACTAACATAATGTTAAAGCGATCAGATCCAGCCTAGCTATGATTTCTGAATTTTATTATTAGAAGGATAAAAATTATGAATTTATCAATAAAAATCATACAGTATTTTTAGCAGAAAATCTCAACTTACTTATAGGGTTTTTAATATCCTGCTTTATGATTTAGCAGAAAAGCATGTACGGACCTGCTGCGACGCGGAGGTTGCGGGTTCGATTCCCGCCTCGGGTCAAATGTTTGTACGATCTACAAATATTTGTCCCGGGTGTTCTGGATATTTTCTATATACTGGCACATGAGGCTTTCGATCTTAGCCTCAAAGTGGCAACCCGCGTGTGATATCTCTGGTATTGCAAGCGTCTATAGGCTGCGGTTACCTATCATCGTTCACATATTCCATAGCAGAATATTTTGCAGAAACTATGACTTACTTAGAGGTTTTCTGCTAAATATCCTGCAAATTAAGAGATGAGGATACAAGATAAATAAATAAATAATGCTGGACAATTCACACAACATCATCTAGCCCAAGGTAAGCTGCTGTTAAACAGAGCTGTATTATGGGTAATAGATATATATTTAATAAAATACAATACATAGATAGATATTTTTATTATACATAGAAAACACCTAGAACACCTGGAAAAAATATTTGCAGATCCTACAAACATTTGTCCCAAGGCGGGAATCGAACCCGCAACCTCCGCGTCGCAGGCGGATCTTCGCCCACCGCGCCACATTGGTTGTCATGTCGTTTCATATATTAGCAGCTTACACTTATTGTTGTATTATAAATAATTCAAATAAGGCATAAGTATCTGATTTTTCCTTTACGTTTTTTTCTTAGTTATAAGAATGAGTAGGTATTAAAACAAGTGGTTAGCGAGTTAATTAATGTCAAAACGACTTAGACAAATTAATTACCGTTATGCTCGTAAAGTCCATTAGTAACATTACATAATAGAATTACACCTATTATTGTTTTAGTGACCTCGTTGTGTTTGCCTTGGTTTCGATCTGCCGGAAGTTTTGTGGATCGACGACGTTGAACGAGAAGTGAGCAGCGAGAACTGCTGACCAAATATCGCTTTCCACCAGAGATGTGCGAGGATGTGGCAACCAAGCGTATGGCCCACAAGATGGTAAGCGGCTACCGCAGCCTATGAACGCTTACAATACCAGAGGTATCACTCGCGGGTTGCCACCTTGAGGCTAAGATCGAAAGCCTCATGTGCCAGTAATTTCACCGGAAACCATACCCTTAACACCGGAACACAGCAATGCGAGCATAGCATTACTGCTTGGCGGCAGAAATAGGTATGGTGGTAGTCCTTCCCCGGACGAGCTCTATCACAGAGAACTCTACTACTCTAAACTCTACTAAAATGTTTTTAACCAATAGAATCACTTCATCAAAGCTGTCAGAGCGAGGTTAGGTAGATGAAATGATTCTATTGGTTCCTAACAAACACATCCCTCGCTACACATCCTCGCATGGTGGAAACGCAGCCTTATCTTTGACAATTACAAATTTGTAGCTGAGAGACATGAGCGATTTTTTTTCTCAAGTGGCACTTGATTTCAGAACATTCCGTTTAATACGCGGGCATACTCTAAATAGTCATGTCTTCTTTGCTCGAAATAATCTGAGGAAAGTAGTATACGGCTCGGAGCGCTGGTGTTTAGATTTTTAAGGTACCTTAGCATAGTAAGTAAGCAATATATAATTTATGTAACTCAAGGATAATGAAACATTTTAATGGTGAAAGAATTTTTGAATCGTAGTTTTTTGAGTTTATTCGTTACAAACGAAAAAAAAAAAACTTATCTTTCCTCTTAATTATAACATTTTTAAAGATTAAACTGTAAAGTACTTCGTATATAGGTACTTCGTTCGTTCGTTCGTATGAGTCAGTGGTCAACTCTGGTGACAGAGTTTCTAGGCCGCCCGAAGGTCTCTGTCATGGCTTAACATCTTTGAAAAAAAATTATAGTAGTACTTTCCCAGACGAGCTCTTTCACAAAGAACTACGGCTACAAACTCGAGCGGTCTAGAATAAAGGCGGCTGGTATTAACCATTAGGTTGTGATGAGTGTTCCTGTCTTCATTAGCTACGCTATAATTGTCGAGAAAGCATGATTATACCAACTGCTCTGGTGGTGCGTGGTTCCTTGTCTAACTGGGTTGTTAGTACTTAAATTCGCGACGTAGCTGGCTAAGTTGTTCTTAAGAGATCAACGAAGTTAAGCACTGTTCCGCGGGGTCATCATTTGGATGGGTGACCGCCAGTGGCAATTTCAACTGAGCGCTCCCGTGCTTCGGAGGGCACGTTAAGCAGTCGGTCCCGGCTTTTTCAAAGTTGGCCATGACAGAGGCCTTCGGGCGGCCTAGAAACTCTAACACCAGAGTTGGCACTGACTCATACGAACGGATGAACGAACGAACTTAAATTCGATTGAAAGAACATTCGTCTTCTTATAAAAATAAGACTGTCATAGCTAAAATAGTTTAAATAGTTAAACTTTGTCGCCCTACCTCTTTTTTATTGACGTTATTATAGTGGTCCCAATCTAGTGCGGTGCGACTACGGGGAAACTAAAATAACCGTGGACCCACCGGAGTTAAAGTAGTGGGACCACGGTTAAAACCATAAAAAGCCTATTATCGTTCGTTCGTTCGTATGAGTCAGTGGCCAACTCTGGTGACAGAGTTTCTAGGCCGCCTGAAGGCCTCTGTTATGGCTTAACAACTTTGAAAAAGCCGGGACCGACTGCTTAACGCGCCCTCCGAAGCACGGGAGCGCTCAGTTGAAATTGCCACTGGCGGTCACCCATCAAAATGATGACCCCGCAGAACAGTGCTTAACTTCGTTGATCTGTTAAGAACAACTTAGCCAGCTACGTCACGAGCGCTCCTATTATGAAAACCTAACATTTTTTATTTTAATAAACCCTCGTTGCATGCAATACACTATAGTCATTTTTTAAAAACTTCTTATCAAATGCAATATCTCAATGTACCTTTAAATAATTAAAGGTTGACTGGTAGAGTTTGCTTCTACAGTGATAAGAACGGGCGTTGTATTTGTTAATTTAATATTTGTTTGTAAATTGTTCAATTATTTACAATTATTCAACATTACAATATTCTATACGGAATATTATTTAAAAGGTTGACTGGTACAGTTTGCTTCTATAGTGATAAGAACGGGCGTTGTATTTGTTAATTTAATATTTGTTTGTAAATTGTTCAATTATTTACAATTATTCAACATTACAATATTCTATACGGAATATTATTTAAAAGGTTGACTGGTACAGTTTGCTTCTATAGTGATAAGAACGGGCATTGTATTTGTTGTTAATTGTTCAATTATTTATTTACAATTATTCAACATTACAATATTCTATACGGAATATTATTTATTGCTAAAGTTTTTTGGTGCTCAATCCTTTTAATCAAATCGAGTCAGCGCCATCTCTGAACGTACACGAAAAATAATTTGAGCCAAAACCTTAGTAGATAAAATAGCAGATTTGATAATAAAATAATGATTTATGGTAATAAATATACCTAATAGAGATAATATTATGATCAAGTAACTGATTGTATAGGCACACGTGATGTAAAAATACGTAACGCTTGCGTGAGTCTTGCGTGAAGCTCGCTGCATGTCAACTGCATGTACGCGTCATAAGCTTAGCGCAATCATGCCCCTGTGAAAAGTATTCTCAAGATTTCAAGGAAATCTTTTTTATACATACTTTCCACTAAAGGACAACCAAGCGTACGGTGGTACCCACTTGGTGGTAAGCGGTTACCGTAGCTTATGTACGCTTGCAACATAAAAAATATCACTTGCGCGTTGCCACCTGAGACGTCAATTAAAAGTTGCATGTAGGTAAAAAGGTTGCAGAGGATTTTAAAAAAAGTACTGGCACAAGCGTACATGTCTTCAAGGCCAGAGTGAACAGGTTCTTTCTAGGCAAGTGTACTCCATCATCGACCATACCATCACTTACCATCAGGTGAGGTGGTGGTCAAACGCTTGCCTTGTAATGACATTTAATTCAGATTTTGGTAATTGATTTATTCTTTATGCTTAATATTTATGTGTTCATTTCTTTAAAATGAATTAATAACTTCAATATAATGTGTACTTAATAATTATGATGTTCACGTGCCTGTACTCGGGCGAGATATGCAGCTCTATAATTTATATTTTCCACCTAATGTAAAATGTACCATGTCTTTTCTGAATAAACCTACTGAATACTGAATATAACCAATAAAAAAAAAAGGAACCGCGTGAGCAAAGACGTGGGCAAAAGCTAGTAATCAACAATATCAACACCTACGCTCTCTCATTATGAAAACACGCTCTTTGGACTTAAATGTAGTAAATTGATAAGTTTCATCAAGGTCATACGATAACCTTTTAGAAAATAGCCTTGTTGACATTTAAATAAGGGCGTCTACGGCGTAGCGGCTGCGTAGACAGCTACGAAACGACAAAGCGGGTTCTGCTCTAGTAAGTACCTGTGTTTTTAAAATAGCATGCGTAATAACATGTAGGTTTCAAAACCCTAACAAAAATAAACAGAAAACCTGATTAAGTGAGTGAGCAATGATTGCTGTGAAATGAGATTTTCATGCCTTTCGTTACATCACTTGTTATTTCTTGGTTACACATTAGGTCAGTGACCAAAAGATACCATTCCAAAAGTCTTAGCTTCATTAGCGACGTAATTTTTTCAACAAGTTGAAATCAAGTTTTCGGCTCTCACGACAACAGGTCGGAAACAGCCAATCACTGCGCGGCGCAGATTACATAAAAGTTACTGCGACGACGCTGCCCTCTGGCTCTGTTCTCATCGTATTTACCCATATGCCCATATAATGAAGCTATTCCTAATCTACTCACAGCGAGTAACGTGCACGATGAATATTTACACACTAAACTAAGCATTATGCGCTTCTATGCTGTTTGTATTATGAAAAACTGTTCACGTTCTATGTAAATACGTCGAGCGTCGAGCGAAAACTAGAAAGTTACCCACACACGCGTGCCTTGCGATGTAAGAGAGCTTGCGAACTGCGTTTCATAATTTAAATTCGCATTTATTACCAGTTTAGTTTCTGTTCTACGTAGTTTTTTTAATTAATTTTATAATTTTAACTCACCGTATCTGTTTCCTCTGCGAAACCGCTCTCCCAAAGCATTATGTAGTTTTCAAAGTCCAACAAGATCACTGATAATTAAAGTCAACAATAATACGCTTGTATTGTTTATTCAGAGTCCATAACGCGCGGGTTTTCGAAAAAAGCTCGCATTCCACGTTTATTTTCTTTAGTGGAAATTGCGTGCGCGTCAACGGCGAGAGACGGCTCGGCGTAGTGTGCGCGGGCGCAGGAACCGACACCGCTCCAAGCCGCTCGACCGACGAAGTTAGCCGACCTACTTTGTCCTACCAGGCCTACGTCACTGCGTACTTTGCTCAAACGAAATTCAACTCTATAACACTGTAACAAGGTTCAGCATCAAGAGTAGAGTAGGAGTACTAATTAGAGTCTAGTTTTACTACGGGCTCGTAGTCTGACATCCATATTCATAGTCCTGAGGTCTTAACATGAGATCTATTGCAGTGCTAGATAACATACAAACTGACGTTGTAATTAGAGCTCGAACTTATTGTCCACTGAAGCCTTTGTAAAATTTTACATTTGAAAATAAAAACTTAAAATAATTTCACAATCGTAACTATAAAATTTATCAATATTATTTTAGTTATTAATTATGTGCCATATTTATGTTAGTAGGTACAAAATGTAAGGTCTATGAGTTGGTAGATATACCTGCCACCAGTCGATTGCCCTTTAAGGCCACTTAGGACCCTAATGATTGACCTTTTATGGCCATAGCTCATTGACTGATAATATAAGTTACAATCGCACCAACCACGATAGCTTGAAGTAAACACCATCTACCAATCAATATACTGACCGCACTGTGCGTTGCTTAGTCAACTTAACCATTGATCTACAACGCTGGTTAACGTTAAGACGAAGTGAAACTTTGATATCGCACTACTGTCTCATCTGGCTCTACTTCGAAACGCTGCGGTCGCGCTAAGTTTTTTTTCGCATTTTCCGATGAATTTGTACCTGCGCGCGCATGCACAGACATATACACATAGTAGGTAAATGGTCACTTCAACAAAAACCCGTAGATATATGGCCGTAGTGGTTTAACTCGTGCCATTTGATTTTGACGACCGATGTGGCGCAGCGGGCACAGGTCCGCCTGTGACGCAGAGGTTTCGGGTTCGTTTCCCGCCTCGGAACAAATGTTTGTACGATCTACAAATATTTGTTCACCGGAACACTGGGTATTTTCTATATATATTAAAAAATATTTCTATGTATTGTATTGTATTAAGTATATATAAGTCATCTAGTACCCATAACACAGCTCTGTTTAACAGCAGCTTACCTTGGGACTAGATGATGCTGTGTGGATTGTCCAGCAATATATTTTTTTTTATTTTATTTTTTTTCTTCTCACTGCGATCTTAATTCTAAACAATTTTAATATTTTATTAATAGTATTTTAATATGTTTAATGTTGACAGTGATTACGTGCGATACGGTATTAATTAAGTCTACAAAGATTGTAAATAACAACATTATTATTAACTATATGCATTAACTATAAAATATTCGCTTGTATTTCATCATCAAAATTATGATAACCTTATAATGTAAGTGCTGGGACACTGGTCTACTCTCGAACGAGAGTGAATAGGTCTTAATCCGTCACGCAATCCCACGACCTTAGGATTGGAAGGCGGGGTCAGTACTACTAGACCACTAGGTACTGCTCTTCTCTCCGCTTGCATGGTAAATGGTAACATAATGCAACACATACACCTCGACCCCACACCAGAATCCCTTGTGTCGTGGGTAATACAAAATTTTATGAGTGTTAGATTATGATTAAATAAATTTAGTAAGCTGCTAAACTGACAGTTTTTTTATGAATAGGGGCAAAACACTGTAAAGTAGTGTAAGATATCGATCAAGTTTTTTATCGTACTTTCACTTCAAGTCATTTACCTTAGTTTCCAAACTTGATTCCTGGAAAAACCATAGCGTAACTAACGTAATGCAAGCATAGTAATCACTTGTCTTGTGTTGTTGATACTTGCATAATGCTTTTATTAAAGACTATAATAACCTACTTTTAGGAGTTTATACGAAGTACAATAAAAACAACGCAATACCACGCAATACTATGAACTGTCTCGTTTCATTTCATGCTTCGAGTCTCACCAACTTAGAGATGCCGTCGAAAGATTCAGGAAATAAGGCTTTACCATTTAAAATTGAGGGCTCAGAAGATTACATCAGTTTAAGAGGTCTACTAGTAAGTTTGTCGAGGAACTCTCTTGTCATAATTATGATCGATCGATCACCATAACTGCGGTTAATCTATGACGCTCCAATGAAAACCCATGTACCCAGGAACTTACTAAGAAAGATTTGTTTACCAAATAATTTCGTCATGAATGGCTCATCTGGTCCCAGTCTGGTTTTTAGACTCAAGGATTTCATCATTAATGATGCATGTAAATTGAGTTAATTAAACAAAAGTACTTGGTTTTTTATAAAACCAAAGCTATTCGTGGAAAAATCAGACGATCAAGTTTTTTTCCACGGTGGTATCTGATAAGCAACGAACAGCCAAAACAATAAGACCGGAGACCTGAAATTTCTAAAGTTTGGTTTTTAATGTGTGCAATAAGAAAGGAATTCCCAAAAATCTAAATCTTTACAGGACACAGCGGGACGAAGTATCCAGAGATAAATTCAACATTGTCGCAGTCACAGGGTTTTTATTTAGCTGCCTATAGTCTATTTCACAACGGAAAAGTGCTGCATTTTTGTTTTACCGTTTTTGCTTCATTTATGTTACGTTAAAGTTAAAAATACAAACCACAGTTTAAAAATTTACCAAATAATTATTTTTAATTTGCAAAATTAAAAATAATTTAGGTTAAAATCATAAAATATCTTCTCTCAAGCGGTTAATCGTTAAAACGGGTAATCGTTTTTGTATATTGACATAAAAATTACTTGCAAGACAAATTAGCTGACAGATGTTCATAGTTTGATTATGAATGAGGCTTTCAAGTTTTTTAATAACTTGCAACTGTTCTTATAACAAGACTCATAAAACAAAGAACATTTCATGCATGCATTTTCGTGCTTTCGGGCACGTAAGCAGTCGATATTGTAACAGCCGTTGGGCCATGACAAAGGCCTTCAAATGTCTTCCGCTCCGGGCTAGCCAGTAATTAATACTCTATATTAACACCACAGTCTAATATCTGGTGAGACTCATTTCATTTCATTTATTGCTTTCATGTACCTATAATTCGGTATTAGGTAATTGTCATAGATAGATACTATTATCAGGATCGACTTGACCTTCTAGTCAGTACAAGCCAACATAAACAAAGCTCCATAAAAAAGACTCCAACGCGCTTTCGTTCTTTGATACGATTCGATAGAAATCATTGAAGGCACAAGGCAGACTCTTGCTGAGTCTTATCACCACTTGTATGGTATGTATATAACCCTTCTAACCAAACATGGCTAAAACTTATTAAAAACTAGTTTTTATACAACAAGAAAACTACAAGACAACTGGCATTAAAGCTCTATAAAAAATCGTAGCACTGATTGTGAACAAGTTTTACAACTTTTTCAACAGATATTTTGTTTTTATTTTTTAAAATGAAAACGACAGACGAACTTTATTGTAAATGTTTGGTCACTATCACCGTAGGCATATTTATATTATAATGGTATTTATAGGCGACAGATGTGGCACGGCGGGCGAAGGTGCGCCTGCAACGCGGAAGTTGCGGGTTCGATTCCCACTTTGGGACAAATGTTTGTACTGTTTGCAAATATACTTTATGGGTGTTATGGGTATTCTCTATGTATAATAAAAATATCTAGCTATGTATTGTATTGTATTAAGTATATCAGTCATCTAGTACCCAACACAAGCTGTGTTTAGCTTGGGAATAGATGATGCTGTGTGGATTGTCCAGCGTTATTATGAAAACGTTTAAATATTTTCATTGTCTACTGTCGTTTTCTGTAACCCTCTGTTATTTTTGACAATAAACTCATTTGTATAATATTTAGATTACATTAAGCCAGTTATGTAATCCTTTTATTATAATTTATTTAAATTAGTTGAGAACTAATAAATGTTTAGGTACCTACTAAATTGAAAAGCATCTGATTAAAGTTAAAAAGCGTTACTAAATAAGACCCAATGCCTTCGCCATCCACTGACTTCATGCGACCGCTGTAATGTCATCGTTCCATCGATTGAGGGCCGTCCTACGCTAATGTTTATTGCACTTTTCGTTCGTTTCATCATAATTTATCACGTAGTTTGTAACGGGGCCAGGGAAATAATTTAACAATCTTATCTGGTACGTGCATAATTATTTGAATTACTTATAATTTCGTTATTTATTGCTAAACGTCAACTACAAAGTTAGAGATGTATGTGCTTGAGAGTAGCTGATGGGGAAATAATTACATGAACGCGTCTCATTAAGGGTAATCTCATACCATAGTAGTACCTATGAGATACGCGTATATATAAATATCTATCCTATCATCATGGTAAACCCTGCTCTGTTCCCACAAATTCAATTTCTATTTCAAAATAGTTTTATTCAACAAATAGTGATTCACAAGGATCACTTTGAAACGTCTTAAAGCTAGGTTAATTTACCTGCCAGTTCCATGCGCCCCAGCTTGGAAGAGTTAGGATACTGGCCTACTCTCGAGCGAGACTGATTGAATTATATCTACCACGCGGACCCAAATGCGGATTGGTGGATAATAATAATGCTGGACAATCCACACAGCATCAACTAGCCCCAAGGTAAGCTGCTGTTAAACAGAGCTGTATTATGGGTACTAGATGACTGATAATATACTTAATACAATACAATACATGAATAGAGATTTTTTTATTATATGTATATAGAAAATTTTGCGATGGAGCGTATTTTGGGTGTCAAGCGAACGGACAGAGTCCGCAACACCGATCTGCGCGCCAAAACCCAAATAGTTGATGTTGCTTCGAAGGCCGCTTCGCTGAAGTGGAATTAGGCTGGGCATGTCTGTCGTATGCCCAATGTGCTGTGGGCAAAGGTAGCCACCGAGTGGCGCCCTGACCCAGCGATAAGGCAACGCGGCAGACCAAAACGGAGATGGCGGGACGAACTAGATAAATTTTTGGTAGATTGGAGATTTTTGGCTCGGGATCGAGACGTCTGGAGGGAATGGGGGGAGGCCTTTGCCCAGCAGTGGGACACCAACGGCTGATATAATAATAATAATAATATAGAAAATAACCAGAACACCCGGAACAAATATTTGTAATTCGTACAAACTTATACCCGAAGCGGGAATCGAACCCGCATCCTCCGCGTCGCAGGCGGACCTGCGCCCGCTGTGCCACATCGGTCGTCGGATAGCACATTTCTTTCCAGTTTAGTTTATAGTTTTGCCAGCATCCCGATTTTCTCACTTTGATCTTTTTTCACCGTTTGAAACTATTAAAATTGTGCTCATTAACTTTTCGAATAAGTTTGGTACATGACCGGTTTTTTTTTTTTTTTTTTTTTTATACAACTGAAGTGGCAACCAAGCGTACGGCCCACAAGATGGTAAGCGGTTACCGCAGCCTATGGACGCTTGCAATACCAGAGGTATCACTCGCGGGTTGCCACCTTGAAGCTATGATCGAAAGCCTCATGTGCCAGTAATTTCACCGGAAACCATACCCTTCACACGGGAACACAGCAATGCGAGCACTACTGCTTGGCGGCAGAAATAGGTATGGTGGTAGTCCTTCCCCGGACGAGCTCTATCACAGAGAACTCTACTACTCTTTGGTTTCGAACCCATGACCGTTCGGACGGTGGTGTCGCTACCACTAAACTCAATGCTCCTGTAATAAATAGTTCTGTCAAAATATATTGTATATAAAAGTCTATTTTATTTCCCATGAGTAAAATGTATTTGATAAAAAAATGCTAAATCTAGAAACACAAAAAGTGTTCGTTTCGTTTTAACATTAAATTAACCAGACCAAGGTCTTAGCACAAAAAAACATTATTGAATCCCAAGTATTGGTAAGTAGATGCTTATAATATTTACTTACTGTACCTCCTCAAGCACAACAAGGTTTTATACCTCGTTCTGCTTGACACAATATTTTATTATTTTATTTGGATTGGATTTTGGATTGGATTAATATTCCTTCATCATCATCATCATATCAGCCGATAGACGTCCACTGCTGGACATAGGCCTCCCCCAAAGAGCGCCATGACGACCGATTTTGGGCCTTCACCATCCACCGACTTCCTGCGACCGCTTTAATGTCATCGGTCCATCGAGTGGGGATAATATTCCTTACTTAATTATTATTAAATCATGTACCTAAATATTCGCTAAGTTTTGTGTTTAGTTCGCGCTAAATTTAAATAAGTAGGTACACACCTTTTATTTATCAGCTTTCGTCATTTAATAGGATTTTTATGCTAATCAACCGAAACACCTGCTTTTTAGTAAGTAAATTTATTGTCAATTCAAATCAGGTTGTATAATTAATTTATTCTCAAAGTTAAGGCAAGCAAGTACGTAGATTGATTTAAATTTTTTCTACTGTATATTAATTAAAAAATGATTCTTTGTAAATGTGTTTTACTAGCTTCATAATAGTTTGGTTGCTACTTGTGAGTAATATACCTGGTGATAGGACTCTTGAGCTCAAGTCCGTCTTGGTCTACCACCGCAGTGCCAGATATTCTACCTCCAAGCAGTAGTGTGCAAGCTGCACTGTGTTTAGGTTTGAAGGGCACTGTAGCAAGTGAAATTACTGGACGAAAGAGACTTAACAAAAACGTCTCGGGGTGATAAGTGCAGTGTAGTGCCACGCAAAGCTTTGGGTGGCACTGCAACTGTTATGGTCTAGCAGGCAAAGTGACTTGACCATGTTATCACTTACTAAAAATATATAAAAACTTGCATAAAAAAGTGGTAGAGTTATTTAGACTAAAGCTCGTCTGAGGTACTACCACCATTGAGAGGCTGTGATTGCAAATTCAGTTGCAATCGATTTCAATCAAAAACTGACGTATTTGGTATGAATATGACAGCTACTTGACAGATTGCTAATTCAAATCGAAATGCAACTGAGCGACGTAATAACTCTGCTGGTATGAAAAGTATGGTTGCATCTAAAATTACTGGCATAATGAGAATTACGTTTTAGGATGGCAACGCGTTATTGATACTTCTGGTAAGTAAGTAAATAAGTTCATATACTTCTGGTAGCGGTTACAGGTTACGGTAACCACTTACCACGTTATGATTGATTGACTTGCTCTTAGAACTTTACTTTATTACTTCGTAGTTCAATCTAAATAAAGGTTAAATAAACTAAATAAAAACTGTATTTATTTTAAATAATTTATTATGCTGACAAATTATCTAATTAGCAATTAAGTAGTTATTTATATTTATACAAATCTTTGCATAGATAATAACAGTCAGTAAGTTAACCCAATTTTGGAAGAGTTGATAAGTCCAAAACCAAACAAATTATTATTTAGCACAGCAAAGAATAACAACATTTTATTAAATTATTATTAGAATAATTACTTATAGGTAAACATTCACCTACTTTACATGTAAATTATTATACTAGAGAGGCAGTAAAAAGTTAAGTGGTACCTACTTATATAATAGCCTGTTTTTAATTTAATAATAACATTCATATAAACAAAACACTGCACAAAGCTTTTGTTTTTATCATCTCATTTTCAACTAAGCGTTTTTTAATATCCTATATTTAGCTGATGCCCGCGATTTCATTCGCGTAGAACACGCGAACTGTATTTTTTACCGAGATAAAAAGCATATCTGCTATTTAAGACTATAATCTGTCTCTGTGCCAAATTTCATCCAGATCTGTTCAGCCGTTCTGGCGTGATTGAGTAACAAACATACATCCATACAAACATTCACATCATTAATAAGATGTACTACGACATGTCTACAAAACTAGAAGCAAAGAAGGAATTTATTTTACGGAAAATTATAAGGGCACGGTCTGACCAACCTGACCGACCGACCGACCAACCGACCGACAGACAGACTGGACAACTTTTTATGTCTTCTGATTATAAAGTAGCTAGGTTACTTTATATACTATTAGCCGACGGGTCGCTAGTAATAAATATAGCCTATGCTACTCAGGGATATGTAGCTTTCTAATGTTGAAAGATTTTTTGAAAATGGATAAGTAGTTTTTGAGTTTATTCGTAACAAACAAATCTTTTCTCTTTAAAATATTAGTATAGATAAGACAGCAACTTCAGCTTACTTTAGAATTTAATATAGCATAAAGTAAAAACGTTGAAAAAAGAAAAATATCAAGCTGCCAAGGGTTTTTGCACTATCATTTTTAGATTTGATTATAGAAAAATATCATCATATAGCTGCCAAGGGTTTTTGCACTATCGTTTTACATTTTATCGCTAATTAAATAGATCATATCAGTTGCCATGCCCTTTTATTGTCCACTTTTAAAGCAATGAGAGACGAATTTATTATCCTAAAATTAGTATTACAAAATTAGTATTAAAAGTATTTTAATAAATTAAGAACAAGCCCAAGACGGAGAAATAATTCGTCAAGTACCTACGTGCTTCATGGCACATGTATTTTAAGACCTAAAGATACAGACTGAAGTTAAATCTAGACTTGGATTTATATGTACAGATGATCCGTCATTATTCTGTGAATTTTCAGCCTTATAATGTCAAAACATTAATAATACCACTACGCTATACTTGACGAGTGCAATGTGCATACACTGGCATACATATTTTAACCCTTCATTTGTTACAGTATGTATCAAGACCAAAAATACCAATAATATATTGTAAAAAACTGGAATTTCTGCAGTGTAGTGGTTAAAGCAATTAATAAAAAATGAACAATAGTTTGCTTATTAAAACCATTTCATAAATATTTATATTACATCCTAGTAATCTTTGTTCATTCCGTTTGACTCTTTACATATTTTTATTCACATCCCCACATATTAGTGTACAATACATACATAGCAATATAAACTACCTATTAACATATCATTTGAGCACAACAATCGCTACACATAGTGCGTACAATAACACTTCCGGAAAAGTTTAGTCCTTCACTATTTACAAGTCCATAGTCAATCCGGAAATTTCTAGAACTTTCCTGAACTGTCCATTAGGAATAACACAGAACTGACACTTCCGGAACTCGTGACTATTCACTTTGTCTGACCAATCGGAGGTTTCCGTGACTCTGTATATTTTGTGAGCTGGTCGGAAGCTTTTGAGTCCAACTGGATGTGTCTAGGACTAGCCTGATCCCCCGGAACCGTTTGTGTAGACGTCGTTAGCTGCGCGCTGGCCTGCTCGTATCACACTCTGAACTGTCTGTGCTGCGCCCTGGAAACAGAGAAAATAATTATCAATTTAAATTTTCCTCGCGTGACATTTTCCCGTAAATAAACTGTCAGTGAAATAACGCTACATCTTGCAAGATTCTACAACATTCATTGAACTTTAAGTTAGGTGACTGCGTTAAAAAAACTCTAAAAGAAGTGTAGAATATATTTGTACTGCGTGTTGTGTTTAAATAAAAAAAGTTGTTGATTTAAACAAAACTGATAAGTATGAATCAACTGGTGGATTAAAACTTATTAAACAATATCATACCTAACCCCAAAACAATATAAAGGAAATAAATAAAATTAGAGAGAGTACAAACGATAGTGAGTGGTCATTGTAAAGGTCATATTAAAAGTTAGGGTTGATCAGATGCAAGGTGTTAAGAGTTGCTGAAAGATTTAGAAAATGTGTTAGTCCAAATATTTTGACTTACAAAAACATAACGCCAATTGTCTCATCTGAAACCTTCAAATTCAAAACAAAATAAAATAAAAACCATCAACGACTTTGATAAATACATTAAAATAGTTAAAATTAATAGCAATAGTAGGTATGAGCACGATGAATAAACGGCTATTCGAGTTTTCCTGAAGTTTTAATGATACCGGCTAAAACTTTATTAACGAGAGACAAAGCTGCGGAAATAGCGTATCTATGCAGACGTGTTTTTGGTTTGAAGTGGTGTTTTTATTCATTTAAAAACGAGCGTTTTCAAGTACTGGTATATCTGTGAAGTGTCGGTACCTCTTCACCGATATAAGTGAAAATGTTCAAGATAGATCCTCCAATTATCGCTGCACGTCCAGGGTGACTGGTAGAGAACGCTTTTAGCATTAAGTTCTCCGAGCATTAAAATTTATGTGAAAATGTTAAATAAATAAATAAATAGATTAGTAAAGTTGAGTTTTGTGTAGTCTGCTCAAATAAATTTCTGTGGCAGGTTCCTCGCTAGTAAAAATGAGCTGGATTGCTGGCAATATTATAAATGCTCATAACAAATCACTTTAATATAAATGAAAAAAAATAGCAGGCAACGCTTCTGTAACACCTAATAGGCGACGATGACCGCTTTCCATCAGGCGGCTCGTCTGCTTGTTTGTCAGCATAATACACAGAAAAATTTAGAAAACAATGAGGAATATAGCCGTTTATACATTACTACAGATTTTAAACAAAAACTATAATACATAATACAATACACCCAACACATGATTTGTATACAAATCTCGGTAACAACCGGACCTGGACCAAATATTTGCAGATCATGTAAATATCCAGGATAATGCTGCAATAATCAAATCTGCAACTTTTAGCTTCTCAACCAACCACGTAATCGTAATGTGATTCAGCTCTTTATTAAATATTTTTTAAAAAAGCTTTTCAACCAGGTACCTACTCGCTCACCGAGCTACCGAACTATTCATTGTAAGTAGTGATTATTCACCTGTATAGCAGCGCCAAGGAACTGCGAGAACGCTCTCGTAACGTTAATGGCTGCGGAGACCAGCTGTCCCCGGCCAGGAGTCTGGTCTGACGTCGCAGCTCGTGGAGGCTCCAAGGGGATCTGCTCAAACCACTACAGTTAGCTTGTACAATGAGGTTTAGTCACTGGTTAGGTGCGAATGCTTAAGCGTGATGGTTATAACATTGTCAAAACCATGATATTTCTAAAAGGACACTAGTAAAATGAGTTGTGTAGCTATACAGTATTATTTGTTGAAAATGTAAGTGTGAAAACCCATTGTAACATGAATATTAAAAGTGTGCCTAACTTTTGCTTTAATATTCTATATTATAATGAAAACTTTTCTGACAATAATATTTATTCTTTTGTTAGTATTTTTGGTACACCATAGACCTCTTTTAAAGGCCTCTTTCATAGTTGTCCAGCAGTGAACATATTATTAGCTGATATAATGATTCTTTGTTAATTATAGTAAGTAATTTACTTATTTATATACAATTTAGAGACACGTAGTGACCAATAATACCGCTAGCAAGAGTTGCAGAGTCGTGATGTAGTTTTTTTTCTATCTTTTGAGGTGACTCTGATAAGGTAGTTTTTCACCGAATAAAATTTTAAGTACTTTACCTTAGTAATAATCTTTATCTAATAATTAAATGACATTTGAGTTGAGAATAATTTGAAAAACTTCTACCTCACGACCAACGCTGTTATTCAAGCGACCATTATGTGTTAATTAATTATTCATTAATGTTCAAAATACTTTGTACAAACATTTAAAAGCATTTGTTAGTTTAATTTGTTATAATGAAAACATTTTAGAGATATCCAAAGAATGTCGTCGTTTTAAATAATCAATATTTACAAATTTTATTAACAAGTTTTAGTGTTAGCGACAGTTTAGTAAGGAAAACTAAAATCGAGGGATATATAGAGGAATTGATGAAGTTAGGCCTAAGTTATTAATGTCAAAAGCTTAAAAAAAAAATTTGGTTGTTACCAACATCTCTATACTCACCGACTTGAGGTTGGGGACATGCATGTACACAACACTAAGACTACGTTTAAATACTTTTTACACTAAGTTTAATTCAAAAATACCTTTATTACACTTTATATACAACACTTATTGTTTAAATATATATGTTACACTACACTGTAAAACCATAAACAGTTTAAAATACAGGATACGTCAACAATATATGTTGCAAGAATAGAACAGATATAAAACCACTCAAAGTTGTGGCATGATGGAGATTTCTAAGTCACCAGATTCACTGACATACGAGCTTACTTACTTTCAAACCACATCAATCTTCTCGTCGGTCCTTGCCCGTGGTCCACCTTGTTAGTTCACCTAGGTGTACAACGGGCAAATTTATTTTCTTGTGGTTCACCAAGGTGGACCACGGGCAAATTATTGTTGGTCCTTAGCAGTGGTCCACCTAAGTTTGTAAGTGTAAAGCTTTTGTAGATGTTTATTATGTTACCAGTATATTTACTCCTAGGTGTATGTAATGTACCTCACATTGGTGAACAAAGTAAGAATGTTTGTAGATAACTACGTTGTTCCATTCCATAATTATAGTCCTTGGGGTTATTTACAAAAAACATTAAACCAAAGTGCATAAAATCCACAGGTGCAAAACACAAAAAGTATTATCTACAATTATTCATTTATTTTACAAAAGTTGCTATGCGTTTTACTGCACAATATTTATGTACAAGCCAATGAAGCCAATCTTATAATAAATAATTTTTAACTAAAACACTGTAAAAAAATACAAAATTAACATAACATTTCTCACTATTTACAACCCATCCTCATCACCCGTTTCTGTACATGCAGACTTAGATTAAATAGGAACAAGTTCTATAAGTACACTAAAAGTTATCGTTCCAGGGGTATTTATTTAATCTAAGGTCTGTCCCTTCACCTAGCCCCAATCACACAGTTTCAGTAAAAGTGATGAGAAACCCACTCTGTTGGAGCTCGTTGGTCGATCATCTGCGTTGCCGGTGAAAGGTCCAGACCCGAACCAATTGACTCTGTTGGAAGTTGCTTCAGATGGCCTGACTGCCGGCGCTGGCCCCGGCTGACTAGGCCTCGAGGTTGCTGGTCCTGTTTCTCTCCACTGCTGCCACAACCACGCCAGCCCATCTAAAATAGGCCTTCTGGGAGCCGGCGGCGGCGGTGGCGGCGTGGTCGTCCGCCTTGCTTTCGGCGTCACTACCACTTGGTTGAGTAAAGCCTAGAGGTTATAGTTAGACAGGTCAATGAGAAGAATGAGTGGAAGAAGATTAATATTTTTGTGCGATATTATAGTGATGTTACAAGCGAAATTATAATTGTTGGGTGTTGTTGCAGTGGAAGTCAAGTTACTTTGAAACGTTCAAGAATAAGACAACATGGCAATTTTGATACCAAACCGTATGAAATACAGGATATTTTTCTGGCATTGCACATCACTTTTCTTAAAAAACGGTTGCAGAAATATTATAGAAGATGCAGTTGAAGGAATAAGTATTATAAGTAGAGCAATGAAAGAGTCATGAGTAAGTAAATAAACACTTACAGCGAGTCTGAGTTGCTCATCGATCGAACTAGCCGTGGTGGGTCCAAAACCCTGCTCCTTCAGTAAAGCTGCGAGCAAAGCGTCGTTGCTCTTGCCGTACTCTGTGCTCAGGGACATAGGAGACTTGGTGGCTTCGGACACCATGCCGGTGGCTTTCTGCTGCTGAATGAGCTTTTTGAGAGCCTCGTCCGATGTTTGGCCTGAAATTAAGGGAAGCATTGTATCAGACACTACTATTGTTTTTTTCTTTATACTTTTTTGCATGCTTATAATGGTAGAAATATGTGGTACTTTTCTTAATTTTAAGAACCTTGTAACCCTATTTGAAGCAAATAATAAATGATTGATTGATTGATTGATTGATTGACTGAAACATTATTTTGTTTAATCTGCAGGTTTATAAAGTTGTATCGTGTAGGCATGGAACTAATATGTACTACCGTTTTAAGTAACTTTTTTACTCAATAAATCTTATTTAATTTTACAAAAAAATGTTTTTAATTTTATCATTAGGTACCTACGTCAACTTTTTTATAATATAATAAACTTTTTAAAATGTTATTACAATAGATACTTTACAATAGATAAGTGTATGAAACTTTTTAAAAGAGTATGTACATAATTAATTTGTTGGATTTCTTTAAACACAATATGTAGCTTCTATTCGTCGCAAAAACGCGAGCAATAAACCTTACCTAAATAATTGCGTTATTTGGTTATAGTATTAAAGATGCTTTTAAATTTAGTTCTTTAAGTTTAGTTCTATTATGAAAGAAAACGATGCTACTAACCTGTAAAAGCTAGTTTACTTCTAAACGTTGTAGTCTCCTGAGCGTCCTGTAATTTGATCAAAGTTTTTAACAATTTCCTGTCATCCTGTAAAGTCCTCAAGTCATCCTTAACAGCTATTTTAGCACCGAAAGGCAATGTCTTGTCTGTCATAACAGTCGACATCATAGAAGATTTCGGTGTAGCATCATTGTGTTGTGAAGGTGAAGCGAGAAGAGTTGAAAGTTTTAGACCATCGTGTAGTGAACTTGGACTCACAGTTGGTGTTATGTTCGGTAGTGTTGGTATGTTGAATTGCGAGGGGTCTTGCCCAGTAGCTTTAATAAGCGCTTGTAAAAGCTTTGTGTCTTCTTGGAACTGTTTTATATCGTTCTCGATTGACTGTTCTCCGGGGGCATTTGTTGTTGTGAATACTCGTTGTGTTGTTGCTCGTGTTGTTGTGGCTTGTGTCGTTGTTGTTCTAGGCGTTGTTGTTGTGGTGGGTATAAGGTTGCTGCCACTGTTAGAAATAGCTTTTCCATTACGAACACCGCTATCTGATTTGCCTGACTGTATTTCAGTCAGACTCTTGTCGACTGCTAGGGATATGATTCGGTTGGCAAGCGCTGTCTCGGCGTCATCAGTGCCGCTGTTAGTGTTCAGTACATTTTTCTGAAAACAAGTATAAAAATATGCTGTAAAATTGTAATCAAGATTTTTTTATGTCAATATTATGTATGTAAAAAAACACCATAAATTATATAACAAATCAAACCATAAAAAGAGGTGAGTATTTCAAACAAATATATACATCATATTTATTTATTTTTTTATACAACTGAAGTGGCAACCAAGCGTACGGCCCACAAGATAGGTAAGCAGTTACCGCAGCCTATGGACGCTTGCAATACCAAAGGTATCACTCGCGGGTTGCCACCTTGAGGCTAAGATCGAAAGCCTCATGTGCCAGTAATTTTACCAGAAACCACACCCTTCACACCGGAACACAGCAATGCAAGCATTACTGCTTGGCGGCGGAAATAAGTATGGTGGTAGTCCTTCCCCGGGCGAGCTCTATCACAGAGAACTCTACTACTCTTATTTTTACTTATAATTATTTATGTTACATTTTCTTAACTCACCAAGTTTTGTAAGAAAGCCAAGTCTTCTGCAACGGAGAAAGTTGAGCTGCTTGGTGTCTCTGTAGTGACGGTGAACCTCGAGGGAGCCTGCCGTCCAGAGAGAGTTCCCGATTCAACACCCCGGGCAGTGGTGGGTCGTCTCTGGGTAAAAGGCGTAAAAGTTGTAGAGATCCTGACATCTTCAGTAGTCGGAGCTTCAGTTGTAGTAGACACTGTTCTAGGAGCAAAGGTTCTGAACACAGGCCCGACTGTTGATGGCAAAACTGGTCGTTCATTCAACGGAGTAGTCGGTTTCGAGCCTATTTGAGTTGTCTGAACTCTTACATTTGACGTTAGTTGAGATATATCAGGTATATTTAAGTTCCCTGTGTTTTGACCGGTTGCCTGTAACAAAGCCTGTAGAAGCTTAGAATCTTCTTGAAATTGCTTTAGATCGTCTTGTAGTGATGGTGTTGATGCTTGTGTTGTTGTCGGCCTAGTAGTTGTTGTTAGCCTTGTTGTTGTAGTTGGCGTAGTTGTTGTGGGTGGCCTAGTTGTTGTTGGCGTAGCTGTTGTTGTTGTTGGCCTAGTTGTTGTTGTAGGCCTAGTTGTTGTTGTAGGTGATTGTGTTGTGGGAACTCGAGTAGTAGTTAAAATAGCGTCTATTAAAGGTATATTAAGACTAGCCGGGTTTTGTCCAGTAGCTGCTAATAAAGCTTTTAGTAGTTTTGTGTCTTCTTCAAATTGTCGAATATCATCTTCGATAGAACGCGATGTTGTTGTTTGCACCCCGCTTGCAATTCTTATATTTCCACTAAGGTTAGATGTTGATAATGTGCCAGTATTTTTGTTTCCAGTTCCTGATAGCAAAGCTTGCAATAAAGCGGTGGGGTCGTTCTGTTGTGTTGTTGTCTGTGCTATTCTTGTTGTTGTTGCTGATTCTGAATCAGTCAGTAGGTTGTTAAAACTTTGGACGTTCAAGTATTTAGGATCTCGGGCTGAATTTTGAGCGTTTTGTGTTTCTTGATATTTTCTTATTTCGTTATCGAAGCTCGTTGTTTGAATTGTTGTTCTAGCCGCTTGCATTGTAGTTGTTGAAGGCAGTTGAGTAGTAGTAGGCAGTTGAGTTGTTGTAGTTGGCGGTTGAGTTGTAGTTGTAGGTGCTTGCGTTGTTGTTGTTGTCGTTGTTGATGTTGTCATTGTTGTAGGCACTTGGGTTGTTGTTGGTGCTTGTGTTGTTGTCGTTTGTGCCAAAGTAGTTGTAGGCTCTTGAGTTGTAGTCAAAGCCAAAGTAGTAGCTTCCGATGTCTGTGTATTTGTACTGCTCTCTGTAGAGGATCTTGGCGTATTTGTCAACATAGTAGTTTCCGGAGCATTAGTACTTGCGCTATCAGTAGCTTGTGTTTGTGATGTTTGGATATTTATTTCCGTCACCATTGTAGCTGTCTCAATTTGGACTTCGGTTTTGTCTGTGTTTGTTGTTGATGGTGATTTTGTTGCTAGTTTCAACACGTTTGAGTTTTGCTGTTTCACCATAACTTCATCTATTGGTATAAACTTAAACACAGTATTTCCATCGCCATCACCAGGTCTTTCTGTGCGTATTTGTTTGGTCTGCAATTCGTTATAAACACATTTTATATCTTGTATTTTTTTAGTTTCTTATTCAACACAAAATGCTTTCCTTTGCATGCTGGTAGGTATGCCTTCACCACTTACCTTACCCGAAAATTGCGTTTAATATTATGAAATTCCTTTTCAAAAGTCCCATTGTTATAATTTCAAATTGCAGATGTTTAGATGAAAAATTGGAAAATTTAAACGTGATCTATAATAATATTGAAGTGTGTAGTTAGTCAACGAAGAGTAGATGTAGAAAATAAATATATAAATAGTGATTAAAAATGTACTATTATACCTCCGGATCAATATCCAGTGTTAATATTGTCGGTTCACGAGTTGAGCTCGTCATAGATGCTATGACCATTTCCTGTTTAGCGGCCGAAGAAATACTATTAAGCAGAATCTCATCAATAGAAGGTAGCATTGTAGTTGTGCGTAAACTCAATACATGCGAGGCAGTGCTTATTTCAGCAGGCGGCTTTTTTGTGGCGGGAGTTATACCCAATGAACTGCTTTTAATATTAAGTGCCGATGTGGGTATCTGCAATTATGAAATAAAATGTTACGCCTGGCGATGTTAATCCAAGAAGCAGTTAGGTGTAGAGCATGCAGATAGAGTTTACTAAAGTATAGACAGATTAATAGGTACCACAAACTCTTCCCGACATGCACCTTTCTTGCGCCAGATTGCTGCTGCAAGTGGAAAGAAGCCCCAAGCACAGCGTTTAAGCTAAACAACTTAAAGTCAATACCATTGTTTCTTGGTTATATACAGTGTCAGTTCCGTTATTGGTGATGTCTGTGGGTGTCACAGTATTAGTGGATACTCGGATGGGGTTAGACTGCGGTCTGACAATGGCCGGAATGTTATGGATGGGGCTGTATGGATTTCTCAAACTCCATGGACTGATTGGTAGTATGTCAATTTTTTGCATGATTCGTGGCACTCTAGTTCCATTTGGGAATTTACGGATTACTGTGTTATTGGGTAGCAAACCGTACACGATATAGGGGCTTGCTTCTGTTAATGATTCCAGGGCATCTTCGTTAGGATCTTTACGTACCACTGTATTATTTGGTAGTATTCCAAAAATAACGTAATCTTTTTTGGGTATTGTTGGAATGACTCTTAACGTGACAGCAGGAGTAGCACTTTGGTTTATACCAACATTATTATTGGTTGTTGTTTCTGTACCGGTTTGTGTGGTTGTTTCTGTTCCTACTTGAGTTGTAGTCTCTATGACTAGTTGTGTGGTAGTTTCTGTGCTAATAGAAGCAGTAGTGGTTTCAGTTTTTTCTTGTGCTGTTGTAATTGCAATGCTATCTGTTGTGGTAGATGCACCATCTGTAGTATCTTGAATGTTTATTTGTTCTGTAACGGCTACAGGAGTGTTTCTAAAGTTGCCTTCAGTGGTAGTTGTTGAATCAGTTTTTTCATTTCCAGTATCAAACCCAAACCGAGCTGAAAGGTCTGAGGACGTCTCAGTGGTTGTTTGTAACCCATTTGAAGATGTTGGGAGGCCAGTACTAATCGTCGTTGCTAACCCATCATCAACTTTGCCGCTTGTAATATTATCAGGTTGTGACGTTTGTACAGTAGTTGAAAGGGGAACAGAATTCAGGATAGAGGTTGTGGTAGAAGTTTCGTCATTATTTGTCACTGCAATAGTCGATGTAACAGTCGAAAATGTCATAGTATTCATGATATTAGTCAGACGTTCTGATAAATTGATATTATTTTTAGACGGAGTTAAAATTTCAGTAAATGTTGGAGCTGTTGCAAGTTCCGTATTGTGCTGTCTTATCAGATCTTCAATCATCTTTAAAACGCTAGCTTTCTTAGATAGTACCCATAACTGTAAAGGTGATACCTGACTTGGATCTTGCCCATTTATATCAATGTTATCTGGTGAGGGTTCTACGATTTTTTCATTTGATGAAGATGATCTAGTAAGATTATTAATTTCAACATCACTAGGAGTAAAATCATTCACTTGGAAGTTCGTCAGGAAGGGAAGGGGAACTACGTTATTAGTAGTAGTCAAACTCATCCGGTTGTTATTAACATTGTCTGTTTTAGAATTGGGCAAGGCAGAGGACGTTACTGCTTCAGTACTTGATGAAATAGAAGAAGTAATAGTACTTGATGTAGCACTAGGTAATGCGTCTAACGTTGCACTCAAGTTAGTTTTAGTAGTACTTGTTAAGTCAGTTGACGTCGTCTGGCTACTGGACCCAGAAACTGAACCTTGTGTAACCCCTTGTGTAACATCAGTATTATTTACAAATTGTGCAGGGTTGTCGGTAACGGTAACCGGACTAGTGAAAGGGTTACTAATTTCTACGGGACTATTAACACTGTTATCTGTAGTAACAGTTTGAAGGATATCAAATGACTCTAAATTCATATTTACATCAATTTTTCCAGTATCCTCAATATCCTCCAAACTGTAAGGTGTAGTGATAGGAGTGGAGTCAGCATTGTCAAGTACAGTCGCCAATCCACCTATAGCTCTAGGTATTAGAGATTTTAATATATTTGCCATATCTACTGAAATTCTAGACCTACTATCTTCATCCATATTTTGGATAATACTTCTAATGTTATTAGACAACATGCTAGTTAGTTCCGAAGATACTAAGTTTTTACTAGATAACAAAAGATCAGAGACAGTATTATATACCATTGTTGGATTGTCAGTCGTCGGCTGATTTGATGAGAAATCAGGTGCAGTCGATGGTTTGTCGGTTGGCGATTCTGTATCTGAATATAATACTTTAATAGCAAATGGTCTCCTTGCGGAGATGGGAGTGGAAGGAGCAGGGATGAGAGTTCGAGGTGTATTCACAGGAGTTACAACTTCAGCGTTTAGTGACGGTGTAACACTTCCCCCAGCCAACATATTGTTAATCACATTTGGTGTCGTCTGAATGGTGTTTTGTACAGATTGCGTGGTGGTGCTACTGGCGTTGGCCGGAACGAACGCATCCGGACTAGTTATGCCTCCAGTACTATTTACATTAACTATGTTACTCACGCCATTGAGTATTTGTGTAACATCAGTGTTAAGATTTGGTTTTGTTGTTACTTCAGTTGTAGAAGAAAGACGAGTTTTAGGTGTAGACGTGAGAATGTCCGATAGTGCATCAAAAATAGACACAGTAACTGAAGGCGAGTGGTTCGATGCCTCAACGTTCATGACCTGTGACGACTTTAGAAGACTCTCTGAGAGTCTCAAGTCAGCCGAGGATAATGTCCTCCGTGTCTGAGTTATGGAAATAGCGTTGTCAGGCCCTAATTGAATTTCTTCTCCCTCTACCTGAAATAAGAAGTATGCACACCCATGTAAACAGAAAAAAAGATGGTGTAAAGTTTTGAGTTGTGTAGTTCGTAGGATGAAAAGAAAACTAACGTATAAAAATTTAGATTCGTGCAAAGACCAAAGCCTCTTTATAATAAAATTGGTATCAAGGTGACAGGGAATATTTAGTAAGATGAAGTGGATAGTTATAGAACTAATTAAAAAATGCATATTGAAACAAGTTTGTATTTAAATTGTATACAGTTTAATGAACTAGTTTATGTTAGTGATATTATTTCTACATTTGAAAGTAAGTACATTACTTTGATAAGCTAACTCAACTATGCATTCGATGATAGAAGTATGCAAGCAATTTGTATGTTCTCAATGAAATCTGAGTTTTTGTAAACAAAGTTTCGTTTCAAAGAGATGCTTGCATAATTAATATTTAAAATTTAAAAGCAGTCTTTTACCTACACATTATTAAATGCTAAAAACGACATCTCTTTAAAACTAAACCACAACCCTTAATTACAATAGACTTGTGTGAGATGCATGATGTGATGTTACGACTATATGATTCCATTAACCAGTTCGTTGGATGACGGATGAATGTATGGCGGAGTGGCGTTTGCGAAGGCCTCCGTGGTCTCATCCACGCGCTCCTCGAACCAGTTAGGCTCTTCTACAGACTGTGTCAACAGGTGGTCAGTCACGAAGAATTTCAGCCATGCCTTTAGCAATGAGAAATGACTGTTTATTATGATAGCTTGTCGACCATTTAAAGTAAACCAAGTACAGCAATTAATACAAAATGACTTATTACAAACTTGATCAATAACATTTTCTTTGGTAGATATAACGTAAATTTTCATAAATATCTTGACTTATCAACGTTAACGTTTATGTTTACTGTAGTTCAGTTATTTACGTTTACGAAAAACTATTGATTTACAACTAAGTAATTTAAATGATAACAAGTTACTTTCAATGAGTCTTTTTATTATAATTTGTAATAGTAAATGAACAAGCTTTCATCAAAAATAACTTTTATATGATAATGTTAACATGAGGTGCAACGATTTTATGTATCTTAATGCCAATTTTATTAAGGGGCTTTGTATATTTGATTTTATTAAAGAAGGATGAGGGATATTTAAAATTTTGTAAAGTTGCACTGCACAGTAATAATTTGAGTTGCATCGTGTTCGGTGAATGTAATGTTACTTACAGTCGAGGATGTTATTGTGGGTACTGTAGGTTTGTAAAACGGTTTATTGAGATATGAAGCTCGGTATTTAGAGCTGAATCTACTTTTAGATTTTTCAGTTTCTGCATTTATCTGTAAAATTTTAATCATAACTTTCTAAACACGATCTAAAATTTGACAGAACTCTTGTTTTTTTTTTTTGTTATAATACTTACGCCATTATTGGACGCCTCAGTGGTTTTGGAAAACGCTTCACTAAATTTTCGAACATTCTTTTCTCGGGACCTCGCTGTAGTGGTTTCAGGAGATGTATCAATCTTCTCCTTTTGCCTCGTTCTCTGTCTTCTTTTTGGTAAATTCCTCACTGGTGGTACAGTGGATGACGCACGTATATTATCTTCTAACACATCACGATTTGTATTCTTGATTTGAAAGTTTGCATGATATTTCTGCCTGTCTGTAGCAACTGTTGGTGCTGGTGATACTACTGGCGTATCTTCTGATTTCCCGGCTATATTTAAAGTCACTTCGTTTGAAAGCATATTTTCTTGTGATTCTGTGCTGCTGATCGAAATTAAGAATGGTTCATTGGTATTTTTATATTCTTCTTTTTTCAAAGAATCACTAGAAAGTTCTTTGTTTTCCGATTTATTAAACAAAGTGAAAATAAGTGGCTCATCTGCACTGCCTTCTATTTTTTTCTGAGCTGCCTCAGAAATATCTTCTTTAGCAGCCTCTGGGGTTGTTGTTGTTTCTGTTTTATTCCTCAACCGGGAGTAATATGAAGTTCTTGGAAGTGACACTTTATTCCTCACAATCGTTTTTTCTTTTTTTTCACTAACTGTCACAGAGACCTCGGTACTTGTAATAAGTTTTTTTTCTGCTTTCCTCGAATAAAAAGATGGCCTTATTGCGGGTTTATTTAGACCACTAGTCGTTTCAATTTGTGTGCTCTTGTCATCATTTTCTGTTTTGGGAGCTTGAGTAGTAGTAGTGAATTTGAATTTCCTACTGTATTTGGATCCTGGTTTTTCCGTATTTGAGCTTACACTTCTAGCTGTAGTAGCAGCTGGACTAAATGTTGTTGACTTTTTATTTCTTATTGAGTATTTGCCTCTGAGCTTGTAATCTGGACTTTGTGACGTCACCTCCGGTACCGCTGTAGTTTCAACTGATTTAACTTCATTACTTGGATGGTTTGATTCCTCTGCCTTTTGTTGGTTTCGTAACTGAAATTGTTAAGTAATCTAAATTAATAAAAAACCATCAATTACAATTAATTCAATATACTAGCTTATAAATACTATCTTTTGTATTTAATGAAATTATTATTATCTTATAATTATTAATATATTATATAGTGTTAGTTATATATGAAGTCCAGCTTTATTACCCTCGAGTATTTTTTTTCTGCTGGACCAGTCTGAGTGGATTGTGATGATGTTGAGTAAGTTTTGAAAACTTTTTGAGATTGTTTCACTGACAAACTCTCTCTGGTTGGAGAGCTCGTGTGTGTCTGAAATGTTTTAATTAAATAAATAGGAAGTGAAATGTATTATGCCATGTATTTGAGACAGATAATGCTTGACTGCAACTTATTGTAAATTCAGAGCAAATACACCAGAGCAAAACTAGCTGTTTTACTGTATTGTATTATGTGCTTTAAACTTTTATATATCTCTCTCTGCTTTTAGCAAAAAGTACGAAACTTACGGCATTTTTTGCTTGTATCAAAGCTTTAAAACTTTCTGGATAGTTATCATCCTCATTGATGTCATCAGGTTTATTCTTCGGTGCTACCACAAATGGTGTATGCGTCGCTTTTCCCCTATTCAACGGACGTCTTACAACACGAGTTACTTTCAGCGTAGTGCTTTTCAGCTTGTTTGCCTCTGTACTTTGCTGTACGATTCTTTCAACAAAAACTGGGGCAGTTGTTTGGATTTCAGGTTGACTAGTTATATTTTCTACTTGACTAGATTTTACTTCGTTCAAAGCTATGATTCCTTCTCCAGTCAGATTTGATTCAGTTTCGGAAGGTCGTGTCTTATATCTTAGTTTTCTTGAGTTTCGCAAATCAGCTGATGTGCTTGCTGTCGTTGGGGCTTTGTCTACTACTAGTATTGAGTTCGTTGATCCAGAGCTATCTAGATCGAGGGCTCTGGCGCTAGGCCTTGCGTTGATTCTTCCACGCCCTCTTCTTGGGGCAACACTTTCTGTAGTCTGTATTATTGAGCTTCTCCGTCTGAATTGAGTAGCTGTATTATCAGCGTTGGTTGGTTTAGTAACGATTTTAGATATATCATCTACGTTAGTATTATTAGGTTCAATTTTGGACTCGTCTACAGTCGGGGATGAAACTTCAGGAGCTGGAGTAGGTCTTCGGGCTGTCGGTCGCGTTCTGCTTCTTATTGCCGTATTTTTGAAGGTTTCTCCGGTAGTTTCTGCTCGTGGAGTTTCTATCGGCCTACTGCGCGTTCGAGTTCTTCTGGAATCGAATCGTTCGTTGTTTCCGCTGGGTCGCTCCGTTTCTGCCCGTTCTGTTGTCTCTGGCCTGCTTCTCGTTCTTGTACGGACGACATCTCGAGGAGGTTCCTCTCGTCGTCTGCTATTTCTAGAACGGTATGTCGGTGAAACATCAGGCGTTTCGGTACTAGAGCTATTGTTGTCTACAGTGGATAGCGCTGGGAGTCTTCTGCTGGTCCGTGATACACCTTCCACCTGAAAATTAAGAAAAGAGACATTAAGAAAATTATCTAAAAGTAGACAAAGGGTCACGTTCTAATCCCTCGTTCGTGTGCAAATTTTCATTCTTGCAGGTTCAGTAAGTTTAACTGAAGCCACTAGTGAAATGCAAAACATTAAATACGAAACAGTGTGTATCGCATTAGCCGCTGCACTCTCACATAATTTAACGGCAACCACAAAAAACCAGCGCTATGGCATGAGTTGTTCTGTCATAGCACATGTAGAGTGGTGGCCATTTTTGTTACTCTATATTTTTAGTAATAGCTGATGTAATGTTTTTAGTTGGTAACAAAATAAACGTTTTTTATTATTATTATTATATAAACAAACTCTATCTCTCTCGTACCCTTATTTGTTTTGAAGTTGTTGGTGATTGATGGTTTCTCTACGATGTTTCTCAATAAGATTACGGAAATGTTAGTAATATTTGCGTCTTCACCCTCGTAGTTTACTCAGATAGACAATCAACAATGCTATTACACAATGTAGGTATGCTTCGGATACAAAGAAAGTGAAGCTAATGTTCAAATACTAAACAGTGCTCAGCCATTGGAACCATTTTCATTGTTGTTCAGGGTGACATTCAAAACTGAACCTGCAACATAATTTGTTGCCTCTTTTTTTCTACTGAATACTCTTTTACTTGATATTATGCCAGGTTTTTTTGTCAATGAAACGAAACCAAGTGTTCCTAAGGTCCCTAAATAATATGTTATATTAATAAATAATGTGAATATGAATATGAATATGAATATGAATGGTCAACTAGGTAACCTTTTATCAAAATAGATTTGTAGCCTGTGGAATCAAGATTACTATTCCGAATGAAATGGAAATTTAATAGCTGTCGGATGAACGCGTCGAATGAAACAGAACACCACCCTTATAAAAGTTGCATTTCGATTATATTTTAGTAACACCAAGTACACATTAATAAGAACACAACACAATTGGTCTCTGACTTACAGTTACTCGATAAATAACTGACAATAAACGCACTACACTATTTATCGAGTCAGTTATGCAACGATTTACCCATTAGGTAGATAACTTTTAGTATTTGATAAGTGCGACAAAGACAAAATCCAAAGTGAGAGGTCTAACCTTTATTGGACCCCACGTAACACCGACCCTATGTCACAGTATAAACATTACTCCTATGTCCGTATGTCCTAATTTGGAGTCATGTGAACACAATCCACACGTGCAGTACCCTACATTTACAGATAACACTTGATAATAAAGTACATAATGAACTGTTGCTACCTTAACATGATTATAGTCTGTTGTTTATAAACCTTGCCTCGCCTTAATTTACTACAATCATTTATCTACTTTATAAATGTATGGATGAGAGTTCGGATATAAGTATTATGTGCACTTCACGCAGTGTTTTACCAATATAAAATTGAAATACAACAATGGTTTCGCCACTCCAATGATCCTCCGGAAACATTGAGTCGCTTCTCCACCTGACTCAAAAGTTAGAAATAAAGAAGTTCTTTTTTCTAAAGAATAACTAAAGAGTGGTTTTTAAAACGCTAATAGTTGCATACTACTGCTTGTAGCTGGTGCGGCGGCAATACCCATAATCCACTAAGACAGACAGGTAAACCACTGCTGCCGTTATATTACGGCCGTGATAAAGCAATTGATAATGCGGAAGTAACGTAGGTAAGCATTGATTGAACCGGAGCTGTAATACGATATTTTAAAACGATGTAAGTAAATAAGGACGCAAACCTTGGAAGTTAGTTTAACAAAAATTGACTTAAGAATCAAAACATTTTTTTTAAATAGTACTCACAAGCTTTTATCTGACTATTTTTTGCTGGATTGGCAATAGAACAATTAAGCTAATTGAATACGGTTAATTTTCAGTTATGTATTTGCTATGAAGTTCCTTATAACAAGTTCTTGATTCCAACATCAGATCAGTTTTAACTCAATCATTAAATAGCTCAAATGGTAAATTTCTACTCAATCGGAGTCTTTGCTGAGGAGCAAAGAACAGCTCCGTTGAACAGCTCTTGACTCCATCATCAGATCCACTTTCAACGTATTCACTTTGTCATTGCAAAATTTCTGCACGTTGGGGGAATTAAATAAAATAAATAAATAATGCTGGACAATCCACACAGCATCATCTATCCCCAAAGTAAGCTGCTGTTAAACAGAGCTGTATTATGGGTACTAGATGACTGATATATATTTAATACAATACAATACATAGATAGATATTTTTTATTATATATAGAAAATACCCAGAACACCCGGAACAAATATTTGTAGATCGTACAAACATTTGTTCCGAGGCGGGAATCGAACCCGCAACCTCTGCGTCGCAGGCGGACCTGCGCCCGCTGCGCCACATCGGTCGTCGTGGCGAATTATTATTCAATTGCAAAATTTTACCTAAACAAACATAGCACTAACAAATGAAGTTAAATAAAGGCTACAATAAATAGCTGTTAGTATTTGCGCAAATTATAAATAATAAATAAATAAATAATGCTGGACAATCCACACAACATCATCTAGCCCCAGGTAAGCTGCTGTTAAACAGAGCTGTGTTATGGGTACTAGATGACTGATATATACTTAATACAATAAATAGATAGGTATTTTTTATTATATATAAAAAATACCCAGAACACCCGGAACAAAAAGTTGTAGATCGTACAAACATTTGACCCGAGGCGGGAAACGAACCCGCAAGATCCGCGTCGTAGGCGGACCTGCGCCCGTTGCGCCACATCGGCCGTTGCACTGACACGAATCATGTGTACTGCACGAACCAAACAATGAGGTCTTTGACAGTCAATTTCATGCATTGTAGATTTGTAGGCAATTTTAGTAGAGTCATGTAGAGCAAGAAGTTCGTGGTTACTGCGCCTCGATATCCAAATGGTTTTTTTTTAAACAACTAAACTGGCAACCAAGGCCCACATGATGGTAAGCGGTTACCGCTGCTTATGGGCGCTTGCAATACCAGAGGATACTCACCATCCTGAGACGTAGATCGAAAGTCTCATGTACCTGTGATTTCACTGGAAACCATACCATTCGGACCGGAACACAGCAATGCAAACATTACTGCTTGACGGCATAAATAACTGAAATTACTGGCACATGAGGCTTTCGATCTTAGCCTCAAGGTGGCAACCCGCGAGTGATACTTCTGGTATTGCAAGCGTCCATAGGCTGCGGTAACCGCTTACCATCTTGTGGGCCGTACGCTAGGTTGCCACTTCAGTTGTATAAAAAAAAAAAAAAAAAAATAGGTATGGTGGTAGTCCTCTCCCGGACGAGCTCTATCACAAAGAACTCTACTACTCTTGAAATGTGATGGTAATGTGTGGATGATGTGTGATGGTGATGGTGATGTACAGTACGCTCAACAAATTCTCTCAGCAGTCGTAAAGTTAGCCATTTCGATGTAAAATCGAGCTTTTTCGAACTTTGTCCTGAATCTCGGCAGTCGTGAAGTTAGCCATTTCGATGTGAAATCGAGCTTTTTAGAACTTTGTCCTTGGGTATCACAAACGGCTAACTTCACGACGGCGAGTATCGTTGACAGTATCTGCACAGAGCTTGAAAAGTTTTGTGATTACTGATTCTGATCCCACTGCTGGAACACTAACCTACTCTCAAGCGGGAGCAATCAGGTCTTAACAGTTGGTCACGACGTGTGGATTAAATATAATGTAATATAGTTTTAAAGTATTTTATTTACATGGGCCATAGAATAAGTTTTTTACATATAAGTAACTTTTCAAATGTTGCCTGAAATAAAGTTTTTTAAATCTACCACGCGGTTTAGTGGTTTTGTGGATGGTGGAGATCTAATATGTGAATTGGTGGAAAACATTAACATTAACTTAACGGGAAAAAACATTAATCGTCATTGTGTGAATGAGTTGTAACATTGCGAGTGAGAACCAGTTTACATAGGTAATCGCTTATTCAATAAATAATTTTTCTTTCTTCTTCTTTTTTCTTCTTTCTTTTCTTCACAAACCACACCAAGCTCTTTTTGTAATTAGCAATGTCTCATGTTACTCTTTATTTCGTCGCTCAATCGAGCATTTGGCTAAATAATATGTAAACGTCGAAATAGGAAACGTAAATTAAAAGTTCAGGCAACTTACGGATTGAAAAAATGATTTTGTAAAAAAGTTGTCTAGGAAATTTTGAATTCAATTTAAATTCAAAAATTTAAGAGTAGTAGAGTTCTTTGTGATAGAGCTCGTCCGGGGAAGGACTACCACCATACCTATTTCTGCCGCCAAGCAGTAATGCTCGCATTGCTGTGTTCCGGTTCGAAGGGTATGGTTTCCGGTGAAATTACAGGCACATGAGACTTACCATCTAAGGTCTTAGGGTAGTAACACGCAAGTGATATCTATGATGTTGCATGCGTACATAGGCTACGGTAACCGCTGACCATCAAGTGGGCCGTACGCTTGGTTACCACTTTAGTAGTATAAAAAAAAAAAAAAAAAAAACAAACAATAAAAGTCGGGTTCGACACGGTTCCCTCCCGTTCTAAGAAGTGCTACAAAACTTTTTTTTTTTGCAATTCAGAGCTGTCAAAGCTTTCTTGTTTCTTGAGAAAGGTACCACCATGGCCATACAGTAGGTTGTATGCAATAAATCCACAATCAATGAACAAGTATCTATCTGGGTCAGATAGTGCAAAGCTTTTCGAGTTACTGCAAACATTCATGCAAGTTACGTGCGTGTGTGAACAGAAAGGTATTCAGGGCTAAATATCATACAATTGGCAAATTGAGCCCAAGCCTAAGCTAGGCAATTTGGATTAAACGAGCTATAAATCGACTAACCATTATTCATCATCATCATGACAGCCTTCTAATGTTCCCACTGCTGGGACACTGGCCTACTCTCAGGCGAGAGTGATTGGGTCTTAATCCACCGCGCGGACCCAATGCGGATTGGTGGATGGCACATGTTTTTCGAATTTTTAGTTCTTAGACATGCCGGTTTCCTCACGATGTTTTCCTTCACCGTATGAGAGCACTGGCATTGCGCACATACATTTTTCGAACAGAAAAATCCATTGGTGCACGACCGGATTCGAACCCACGACCTTAGGATCGGAAGGAATCAGTGCTCTCAGTAACCATTATTAATTTATAATAAAATCGTTTGTTTTTTTGATTGATCCGACAAGCTAATTCTTTCGAATACAGCTTTTTATTCTACAGAAACAGTATTTCTTCCGATATATATATGTGTTATTTTGAAACCAACTACAATCAAAATTTTATCACAATCGGTTACGTCGTTTCTGAGATACGTGGTAACAAACATTCACACTCACACCCACACAGACTTTCACATTTATAATATTAGTAGGATAGGATTAGCAGGATTAGACATAAAACTCAGGATTACTTTGGTTTTCTGTGGTTGAGTATTCGATGACCGTCAGCGGTTTGCGAAGCGGGAGCGGTGTTGCCATACTAAGTTATGGTATTAATTTGTGGGGCATTGTATAACGCCTGCTCCGCTGGCACCTTGCCACAGTCATTGAGAACGCACCCTAATAGATATCAATATTGCAATACCTACAGCTGACTCACTGCACCTTGGGTAAAACCAAAGACCTAGATTAGTGCTTTAAATAAGTTCAAGTCAGTTAATAAGTGTCAATAAATCGCAAGTTAGTCAGACAGAGCAACTTGAACCGGATTCAGAATTGAGACATTTTTACCTTCAAAAAGGAGTTTTTTCCAAAATATTTTAGGAATCATTTAATTAGCAGTTTTACCAAAATGTTTGGCTTTGCAATTTACTTAAAAAAACTTTGCTTAATATTATTATGGAGTAGGCTTCATGATTTTATTTCGTTTTTATTACTTTAGTGACTCATTTGATAAGTTTTATATTTATTTCACCTTTACTTTCACCCCTTGGGCGGGGTCATAGTGACAGCAAAATGGTAGCGCTGGCCAGATTGATCAATTGTATCGATTCTTATCTTAATAGGCTACTAATAATGAACTGACTTTATCATCATGACTCGTGACTTCGCTGGCTAAGTTGTTCCTAACAGATCAACGAAGTCAAGCACTGCTCCGCGAAGTAACCATTTGGATAGGTGACCGCCAGCGGCAATTTCAAATGAGCTCTCCCGTGCTTCGGAGGGTACGTTAAACAGTCGGTCCCGGCTTTTTCAAAGTTGTTAAGCCATGATAGAGGCTTTCAATTTGGAAAATTCCAACACCGCATTTGTATGAAGTTGAGCTACTGAGTTCACTGTGCGGAAAGTGTAAGTTACCTACTGTACATTGCGGGGTCAAGGTTGAAGCAGACAGAACAGGGTGAAGGGGAAACCGGAATGGCAACTAAACCTACTTGCCGCTTCTAAAAACACATTTTCATATTTTTCATTATTACAGGTGTTTGACAAAATAGGCTAGGTACAGAATATGCTTTTTTTTTTCTTTCGTTTTATGGCATCTATAATTTTATTTATTGTAGCGTCTGTCAATTTAGACAAATTTGTCAGTGTCAACGATTGTGGGATAAACGCACATATGGAAGAGTAATGTTGGTTTGTAATTTAGTCAAACGCTTAGTCCTAGGGAATTTTGAAAAAAAAACGCCGCCATTTTTTTCCAAAATTTGTTTGTTTACGTTGCCATGCGACAAACAAACTCATCTACTTGACACTGGCGAAATTGTGGCAAATATGCCACAGAGTCCATATACGAAGAAGAAGAAGAAGCTATACAAAGTTCGAGCTGGACAATATGTTTACGTTTACGATAGGCAGACGAGTTTTTAATGATAATCCCTCAGACTATAGACCATAAGATCGTTAAAAAATAACATGAGTATGTGGAAAGACAGAGATTAGTATACCGCAGCTATTTAGTAGCTGCCACCAGCGACTTCACTCGCGTGGTACATACAATAAAAGTAACCTATCTAAGTAGTACTCATATTTTTTCAAAAGGTTTTGGTTATCATCAAACCAAATTTCATAAAAATCAGTGCAGCGGTTTAGCCATAAAAATTTAACAACCAGACAAAATTATTTTCACATGTTACAATAATATAATATAAGATTTTCTGGTTGCAATTTGATGAGTTCGTGTTCTTTGGATGTATTTATGATTTCGTTTTTTTAATAACATACAAACTACTTAGATAGAGTTCAAAGTAGCTACTTATGTACCTACTAAATCATCTTTAAAAAGCTTTAAATTTCGGTGTCAAGGTCTAATCGTGCACTGAAAACATAAACCTTCAAATTATATTGCTCTTTTAATATTAGGACTTAAGACTGGTCTCATTGCTCGGTAGTAGCTCTACTTCTTCGATTGTATATTGTGAGTTCGATTCTCATCTAGGACAAACATTATTATATTAATTGGAAATAAATCTTTATCTTATCATTATTTATTGTGTACTTAACCACTACTTAGTTGTTAGAGGAATTGAAAAATGGAATAAAACTATCATGTTCTGGCACCCAAGAAATGAGAAAAGGAATCGTGGAAGACAATTCAGAAGATGGGAAGATGAAATTAAGAAAACTGCAGGAAATACATGGACTAGAAAAGCTTACGATAGAGAAGAATGGAAAAAAATGGAGGAGGCCTTTGCCAAAGCTGGGCAAACAGACAAGGCTGTCGAGTAGAATTAATTAGCATTAGGTAATATGTAACGTTTTGTCTGAATAAAGGCTATTATTATTATTAATCACTGCTTAGTATAAAACAAAAGGCTAAGTTGTTCTTAACAGATCAATAAAATTAAGCACGGTTCCGCGTCATCATTTGGATGGGTGACCGCCAGTGGCAATTTCAACTGAGCGCTCCCGTGCTTCGGAGGGCACGTTAAGCAGTCGGTGTCGGCTTTTTCAAAGTTGTTACGCCATGATAGAGGCTTTCAGACTGCCTGGAAACTCTGTCACCAGAGTTGGCCACTGACTCATGCGAACTTACTTACTATACTAGTAGAATCACTTGTTCTCACTTGTAGATTAGTAGGTACAGACCAGAAAAACAAGCTGGGCAACAAAGTAAATAAATGACGACCGATGTGGCGCAGCGCAGGTCCACCTGCGACGTGGATGTTGCGGGTTCGATTCCCGCCTTGGGTCAAATGTTTGTACAATCTACAAATATTTGTTCCGGGTGTTCTGGGTATTTTCTATATATAAAAAAAAATATCTATCTATCTATCTATGTATTGTGTATTGTATTAAGTATATATCAGTCATCTAGTACACATAACACAGCTCTGTTTAACAGCAGCTTACCTTAGGGCTAGATGATGCTGTGTGGATTGTCCAGCCTTATTTATTTGTTTATTTATTCAAATATCGCTTTAACATGCATTCCTTACATTTTCTATATTACAGCAGTGGTATTTTTACATCACATTGACCATTACTTTAGTTCACGAATTTAAGCGAAAGTTAACCAGTTCCAGATCGCTTTCGTGCGAAACCTGTTGGCTTTCTTCAGTGGATAATGTAATATTGCAGATATAGTGCACGTCACAAGCCATAAGCCATTGAGAACAAAAACAGCTAATCATTAGGGCTGCTTCTGTAGTGTAAAATCACATTTTGTAGGGAAGTTTAGGATGTATTTCATTAATGAAAAACTTCAAAATTTGAAAAATTTCATGGATGAAAAACTTCTAAATAATTGATAGATTCAGGTGTTACTTTGCAGAAATACAAGATAATGTTTCATCCCTCCACGGGACATCCTCAGGACCATCGACTTTTCGAGCCAAAGTTTCAAACTTTGGCTATAGCGCTCGACGGAGCAACACGTTTGCTGGAGAACAAGTCAATGGTCCTGAGGATGTCCCGTGGAGGGATGAAACACGTGTCGATATTTTTCTTTTGAGGTTAACTGTGGTAACTGTGTGACCTCATCAGTTAAAAGGTTAAGCGGAATAGTACTAGAGATTTTGCGTCTGTTTTTTAAACTTCTAAATTTCAAAAGTCGTGAAACAAACATTGTTCGCCAAGTCCTGTAAAATACCCCATCTTCGAGATTGTATAGACATTATGTAACACGATGTATAGTATTTTTATTCATACAAAGGTTGTGATAACTAGTGTTATCACCCCACAACGCATCAGTAGACTGTTTGACATCGTACGTCTAAAGTAAACATATCTGTTTGTCTCATCGAGAATAAATTAAAATAAAAAAATGTTAGACCACAAAAATCCGTATAACTAAAAGGAGTATCTAATTAAAATCCAAAATAAACGAGCTTGTAATACAAACATAGTACTAGCTTATAATTTATATTTAATTAATACATGAATCATGCACAAGCATATATTTTGTTTCTTAAGGAGTATCGTTATTTTTATCTTGAATTGATACATTCATAGTTTTTTCTTAAAAGCATGCTGTGCTTGTCCAGCGTGTCTATTTGTCTTTACTGTTTTACAAGTGTTTATGTGTGCGTGCAAAGCTTCTTATTACTCATAATAGTCTTACCCTTTCCCCTTGATTTTAGGCAAGATAGCATACATATTAAGAGTCGGGGACTAACATAATACTTACGATGAGAAAACAGTGAGAGAGCTTTCATCTTATGAATTGAACCATCACGTAATAAGGCAACTATAGACGTATTCAAGGTTGCGCGCGCGCCGAAAGCGACAAAGCCTTCACGCAGCCTTTCCGGACAATGAGTAAGTTCGTACGAGTCTGTGGCTAACTCTGGTGACGAAGTTAATAGGCTGCTCGAAGGCCTATTGAATGCCATAATATTAAAAACTGATTCAGTTTATTCTATTACTATTTGGTGCGCCCCGATTCTATCCGCATTGATTTTTTCATGGGAATTTCTCCTGTGTCCTCTGGGAATTTATTTATTTTATTTCGATGACGTCATTAAAGCGGCAGGAAGTCTGTGGATGGTGAAGGCTCATCGGTCCTCATGGTTCTCTTTAGGAGGCCTAGGTCCAGCATGGATGTCTATCAGCTGATAATATGATGATGATATTAATTTATTAGAGCAATTTTGACTTCTTGAAACATACTATCTATGAGTAGGTATAGAACTTAATTATACAATTTCAGGTTTAGGATTTATGGTTTTATGCTGCTATTGTCAGTCGTAACGCAACGATTTATAACTGATAATAAAATTATATTAGAATAATATACAAATCAACTAGTTTTATGGCCAATTATTTTGCATTTACAGTATCCACGCAGAACTTTAAAACTTAGAGGTTTGCGTGAAACTGCAACTGTTCCGGGCCCCTAGAGGCCTTACTTTTGAACTTTTGACAGCAAAACTAGCGCCAAATTCAACCTTGTTTTCTAAATTACAAAAAAATTACAGCAGTAAATAGAAATTAGGATTGGAGCGCTCGTGACGTAACGTAGTTAAGCACTGTTCCGCGTAGTCATCATTTGGATGGGTGACCGCCAGTGGCAATTTTAAATGAGCGCTCCCGTGCTTCGGAGGGCACGTTAAGCAGTCGGTCTCGGCTTTTTCAAAGTTGTTAAGTTGGCCTGGAAAGAGGCCTTCGGGCGGCCTAGAAACTCTGTCACCAAAGTTTGCCACTGACTCATACGAACTTACTTAGGATTGGATCGGAATTGTTATTGGATTCAAGAGTGAGCACCTGGTCAGGCTAGGCCTGGCGCTTAACGATTTGATCGTCTATGACTTATGCAATGTACCCTCTAAATTTTATGTTTCTGGTTTAGACTGTGCGTTAAACTGTCAGTCAATCAAGATTGAGCCCTACACCCCTAGAAGAATATGGGTGTTAGACTCAACAGCTCAGCGGGTAGATCACATATAGCTCTGTTAGTGACCAATCTTTATTGATCTTCATTTCAAACTGCCTTTATGACAGTTTGACCATAGCCCTACTGTCTTATTAGACAGTTTGAGATGGAGATCAATGGAGATTGGTGGCTAACAGAGTTACGATCAACCTGCAGGTCGTTATCTCATTAAGATCTCAGCTAAACATCTGTGTCTTCAATCGAAAGGGGCATTAGCATTGCGTGCACCTAATGACATAATAGATGATGTAGTATGGAGATCTCGGCACATATTTGCACGATACGTGTGCCAATCTGGAATTATTAAGAGAAGATATTTTATCATTATAACCATTCACTATAACATGAGTACAGAAAATATATAAACTAAACGAGCTGACCCGCAATTCAACCGCGTTTTTATCCTATACCACCGGAACAGACATTTTTCCGGAAAAAGTAGCCTATGTGTTATTCCAAGTCTTAAGCCATCTACATTCCAAATTTCATCACAATCGGTTATGTCGTCACGGACATACGTGGTAACAAACATACACACACAGACTTATATATGAAAACAAGAAAAAAATCTGATCTATATAAACATGAATCAAGAACAAGAATAGAACATCAGATCTAGATAACAATCTAGTCAGAATATTAGCAGAATGTCGTAAAAAGGATACCTACAACTGCTAATAACATCAAGGTCTTACAAAAGAACCTTGTTCGATTCTAGGTACTTATTATAATAAATACTTAATACCTTGTCGATTGCATCGAGCATACAATCTTAGGGAGGATTTTTTGCTAGTTTACCACGAAAACCCTGTCACCCCACGTCTCGTGCCCATTTTTATTTACATGGAGGCGAATGGAAAGCTTAAGAGTAGTAGAGTTCTCTGTGATAGAGCTCGTCCAGGGAAGGACTACCATCATACCTATTTCTGCCGCCAAGCAGTAATGCTCGCATCACTGTGTGAAGGGTATGGTTTCCGGTGAAATTACTGGCACATGAGGCTTTAGATCTTAGCCTCAAGGTGGCTACCCGCGAGTAATACCTCTGGTATTGCAAGCGTGCATAGGCTGCGGTAACCGCTTACCATCTTGTGGGCCGCACGCTTGGTTGCCACTTCAGTTGTATAAAAAAAAAGCTGTTCACGCTCGTCTCGGCTTCATTTTTTTAAATTTTTATTTTAAAAGGAAAATTCCCGCTTGTCCTCACCAAAGTGACATGACTTATCTTCCTGTATTTTGCAGAGAGAACCTCAATTATGCGACAACCTACTTCAGCTCATACTTCTGTGGAAAACTTAAGCAAGAGATAGTTGGATAATCCACCAAACGGACCAAATTCGTCCCTTTTCAAAGTGATATTATTATTATTATCTATTATTATAAGCCTCCTACAACCAATTTGTGACAATGTTTTCTTAAACTATATTATAATTAATATTATACATACTTAATACATACTTAATCTTTACATTTACAATCTTTATTAATACTAAAATATTCTTAATAATGAGTAACTTATACATTTATTTATGTAATTACATTACCAAAGGTTTTTTTTTTCAAAGTGATAGTGATTTTTATTGAATAAAACTTATTTGAATTTGAATGCGGATTGGTGGATGGCACATGTTTTTTGGTTTTTTAGTTATTGAACGTGCTGATTTAAGAGCTGAGAGTAAGTAATTTGTCTAAGAATTGAGTAAACTTAAACTTGATGATTCACGTTAGTTGTTTAAGATTAAAATAACATCACGAGTTATTTTACGCAGAAACTTGCAAATCTTAACAAAAATCTATTGTTTACCTCGCCCCGTGACTAAAAGTAAAATACTCGTACAATACAGTAACTTCAGACTTTCATACAAGATAATTAGTCTTGCTTTGCTTACATAACGTCTAGCTTACCGAAATCAAATGTGGGTCGAACCTAAAAACACGGCATATGCATTGTAACTAATTAAGCACTTATCATCAACATGATATTGTTCTTGTTTTATGTAAGATAGTATATTGCAGAATGCAATGATGTCTTCTATGCGGCTAATAATAGATTTGGATGGGTACTATTGTTTCAGCTTTTGCAAAATAAGCTTGTATTGGCGTAATACAAAGCTTAGTAGGATAAGATAACTTTTATTTGCCCAGAAGTTATATAGATGGTGGTAGGACTCTTCAGCAAGAGTCCGTCTTGGTGGGTACCACCGCAGTGTCAGATATTCTACCTCCAAGCAGTAGTGTGCAAGCATTACTGTGTTTAGGTTTGAAGGGCACTGTAGCAAGTAAAATTACTGGGCAAAAGAGACTTAACAACAATGTCTCGGGATGATAAGCGCAGTGCAGTGCCACGCAACCACTTAAAAACTTTGCACTGCATCTGAAATAGTCAGGCGTGGTGCTTAACATCAGGCGGGCGCCTTGATTATCTTGTCACTTGCTGACATAAAAAAATAAAATTAAAAAAAGTTACAGGAATAGAGCAGAATGTTGATGAATAAGTGTCTGAAATAACAGCTTAGGTAACGGTGTCGATATCGTAAATTATAATTATACCTACTCGTATGTGTAATTTTTATCTAAAATAAAGACATAAAATGAAATTAAATAGATGTAGATCCAATAATGAGAGCACCGGTAGTCTAGTGGTAGTGACCCCGCCTTCCAATCCTAAGGTCGTGGGTTCAAACCCGGTCGTGCACCAATGGATTTTTCTGCTCGAAAAATTTATGTGCGCAATGCCAGTGCTCTCATACGGTGAAGGAAAACATCGTGAGGAAACCGGCATGTCCAAGAACTACAAATTCGAAAAGACATGTGTCATCCACCAATCCGCATTGGGTCCGCGTGGTGGATTTAGACCCAATCACTCTCGCCTGAGAGTAGGCCAGTGTCCCAGCAGTGGGAACATTAGAAGGCTGTCATGATGAGATCCAATAAGGTCTTAGTGATATAAGGTGAGTGCATTGCTCTACCGCAATGGACATGCAAATATTATTTTTAGATCATGTCATACTAATTAGTGGAAGATTATAAAATTGTGTAAGGGAATAGATTACAATCAGGTAGCTATCTGCTGGTTTTGTTTGCGTAGTCGCAGAACTCGTGAAATTACAAGTTATTTAAATGTACTTTTCACGCTTAAAAACCTCTTTTACTACAGTCGTTGCAAATAAAAGCTTGCATACTGCACAACGAAAATTTGTGTCCCAATCTAGGCTAATTATATGCGTAGGAACAAATGATATACAAGAAATCCATACAAAGTGGAACATTTTGTGTAACGGAGAGCTTAGATGGCTCACTCCTACACAATAACTCAGGTGTTTTGTCTGTTGATTGACTGAAATTAGTGCCGAGTTAAAGTGGGTATTGTTAAAATACATTTGAAACTGAATACATTAGCAAATGAAAGTATAATGTAATCAATCCATCTACAGGATATACCAATTAAATAATAAGGTTTCTAATTTTCATTTTAATCGTGACTTAAAAGATTATTTTTTTGTGTTTTAGATATAAATGTTCAAAACACAATGTAAACTTGATAGATATTTTATTGGGCGTGGGTTCTCAAGGGATGGTGTCATCTGTTACGTTACGTGACTGAGAAACTAATCAGTATATTATTGTGCCATGGTATGGTAATCAGTGTGACATGACTAAACTTTGTTATGGTCCTGTTTTTACCCTTTGACCAAGAAATTTTCTTTTTTTTTTTCAATGTAAATAATTCTGCTGTAGCAATTATAAACTTAAATAACCCAATAATCGTAATATAAGATGCGAACTTTATGGCCTGCTCATTGTCACATTCTGAAAGCTATATCAGTGCCCTTGGTTTTTCTACAGATTTCATCATTCGGATTTCAACAAATAGACACTAAAACTTCTAGTAATAGATCTCTCCATAGCCCGTTGCGCGACTTTGAGCTTGTGAATGAGACCAATTAGTTAGCGAGCACGTCTCAGTTCCGTATGTCATCACTAGCAATACGCACTGATTGTAGACTTCTGTCTTGAGGCTCTGAGGTATCTATGTGTGTAGAAAATATCCCGTGACTTGTTTAAGTTAAATACTTATTGTAAGGTATATGCAAACGCCCGAATTAAAAATAAAATCAATAACATCTATAAATATTACTAAAATATTAATTACACTGTCGTTACATTAATCTTTACTTTACTGCCTTGACATTTAAAAACAATTGACAGGCACTTTTGAATCATTTGAATGTACATTTAGCATTTATTTAGTCCTTACATCACACTTAGGTATCACAGTTCTTAGGTAATAAGTTTATGGCTGTGGCTATTAGAGTACTAAATAAATCTACATTTCTATGCTCAATATAATAAAATAATAAATTAGAATTTTTGTATTTTTGTTTGTTACGAATAAACTTAAAAACTAATGCTTCGATTTCAAAAAATCATTCACCATTAGAATGCTACATTATCCCTGAGTAACATATAAGCTATATTTTATGTCCACCCGTGCAAAGCCGGGACAAGCCGCTAGTAACGTAAATACCGAAATGTTAATTCGCAATTTCCAACGGTTCCAGAATACTTAAAGAAAGAGGACCTTTATAATCTTGGCTCCGCATAATTGTGCGTTCAAAGGCGTTTGAAATAAGGCTGCTTTAGGAATCACGCGGTGCATAAACATTTAGCATTCATTCAGTGAATTGAGCATTAATTTATTAAACTTCATTCATCAAAATTTCAACTAACTTACAGAATGTTCAATTTGTAGAAACATTTTCATAAAGACCTGCTGTATACCTTACCTACCTACAATAAATGTAGATGTAAGGATCAAGATGTAGAATGAAAGAGTTCGTCGATTTGTATGGAAACCGAGCGTGTAACATTTTGCGTAATTGTATTTAACACACAAATGTAATTTAGTGATGGGAAACATAAGCCGCGCGAAAATTAGTGATTTAAAAGCATTTCTGCTGTGTGTTTTTATTACTTTTCAGGAAAGCGAAAAAAAATTTAAATAAATTGGGTCTTATTAAACCGAGATATTGTTGTATTTATTTTGTTTTTGTTATATCTTGCAGTTAAATATAAAAATAAAATGCTGTTCGTTTATCTCGCTAAAACTTAGGGAAGGTTAAAACAGTGAGAAAAATAACGCGATTGAAACCGCACGGGTCAGCTAGTAGTATAAAAATAATAGCCTCTGCCAACCTAATGTTTAGAAATGACCTTACAACTATGAGCGCCATTTTGGTTAACATGTTCCCCCACGGTTGTCCATAGTTATCATCTTCTCATATAAATATCATTTTTTATGGCATAAAGACATTTTGTGATTCACACAACCTACGCGATATCGAAGGTTCGTCCTAATTATAATACAATTATGGAAACTTAACTGCTCAGGTTATTGGTGAAAATGTCAAATATTATTTAGAGTTAACGATGGACTATTTTTTTTTTTTATTTATATATTTGATAATTAGAACGGCACAAAAACACCAATTACACTAATTATTAAAAACATCATATAAAGTCAAATTATCAATACTACAATTAATAACAACAATAATAAAAAACATAAAATGTCAATAAAATTAAAGTTAAACATAAAATAATAGATAATAAATTAGAAAATTTTAAAATTTGATTCGGTCCATACTAATTGGTTTTTTGTTGTATTTGTACTGACGTCAAGGATTTTTTTTTTTATACTACTAAAGTGGTAACCAAGCTGGTCAGCGGTTACCGTAGCCTATGTACGCATGCAACATCATAGATATCACTTGCGTGTTACCACCCTGAGACGTTAGATGGTAAGTCTCATGTGCCTGTAATTTCACCGGAAACCATACCCTTCGAACCGGAACACAGCAATGCGAGCATTACTGCTTGGCGGTAGAAATAGGTATGGTGGTAGTCCTTCCCCGGACGAACTCTTATCACAAAGAACTCTACTACTCTTAAAACATGACAAAGGATGACAACAAACTGAACGCGGGCGCGGGTCGGGTGAAGCGCGGCAGCCGCTCCCGCGTTCAGTGTGATGTCATCCTTGCAGTCCATACTAATTATAACAAAAAACTCCCGCGGCGGATCAGACCCGACCCGCGCCCGCCCGCTGTGAGTGTTACGCGTTAAGCTTCCTCGATCCGTAGACTCAATGATACTCCTCCGATCGTGCAGTTATTGCAAAAGCTATCAATTAATAAGCTAGCATCGATTAAAAGTACATTCACTTCTTAAATCTAGAACAAATTGAGGTCACAAAATGTTAGGTCACTCACGTACGCGTCCTGCTGACTCTGTCATAACTGAAGGATTTATAGAGCCTTTTCACATGCATTTGCCAAGCCAGTTGATATTCAGATAAAGCTTTTAACTTTTATTATTTACTCAATGGAGCACCGGTGGTCTAGTGGTAGTGACCCCGCCTTCCGATCCTAAGGTCGTGGGTTCATATCCGGTCGTGCACCAATGGATTTTTCGCTACGAAAAATTTATGTGCGCAATGCCAGTGCTCTCATACGGTGAAGGAAAACATCGTGAGGAAACCGGCATGTCCAAGAACAAAAAATTCGAAAGACATGTGCCATCCACCAATCCGCATTGGGTCCGCGTGGTGGATTAAGACCCAATCACTCTCGCCTGAGAGTAGGCCAGTGTCCCAGCAGTGGGAACATAAGAAGGCTGTCATGATTTACTCAATCTAAACTTTCGCATTTATAATAATGTTATTCACCAAAAAACATTCTCACACAAATTTATAATGATACAATTTGGATGTTTGTAATTGTTTCTTATATCTTGAGCCTCATTATTATGATGCAATTAATACTGAATCACGTCGTAACAGGGACGGCAGAGTATGTACTCTATTATTTTAAAAACTGGATTTATTTTGTAGTATCCAGGTCTTAAAATGCTTTTATCGGAGGGAAGAAAGGGTGCTTAGAGGATGAAGGAAGGATGAGAAGGAAAGAATGAGGTAGGCGACTTTGACGACCAATGTGGCGCGGTGGGCGAAGGTCCGCCTGCGACGCAGAGGTTGCGGGTTCGATTCCCGCCTTGGAACAAATGTTTGTAGGATCTGCAAATATTTGTTCCGGGTGTTCTGGGTGTTTTCTATGTATAATCAAAAAAATATCTATCTATGTATTGTATTGTATTTAGTATATATCAGTTATCTAGTATCCATAATACAGCACTGTTTAACAGCAGCTTACCTTGGGCTAGATGGATTGTCCAGCATTACTTAATGAGGAAGGAAGTGAAGTAACACTAGCAGTATTTAACATGATGAATGCTTAATTTTCATATAAATGAATTTATTAATATAGCTAAAAGATAAGTATGTATAATCACTGATGTAACAAAGAGCTCAATGATAAGCGAAAGTTCAAACCAATTGATTTTAACCTTGATAAGTTAATAAAGTTCACTGAAGCTTTGAGGGTCTAATACGAGATACCGACTTATTACTACATATTAACTTTATAATCAGAGTTGGCCACTGATGGTTCAATACGAACCTATTTCATCTATAGCCGACAAACATAATCAAGCGAAAGTTGCGGGTTCAATTTCCTTCTAAAAAAACTTTTGAAACATTTAAATACCAATTAATATTACCCGAATATACACCAGGTGGTAGGTTTCTTCAGCAAGAGTCCGTCTTGGTGGGTACCACCGCAGTGCCAGATATTCTACCTCCAAGCAGTAGTGTGCAAGCATTACTGTGTTTATGTTTGAAGGGCACTGTAGCAAGTGATATTACTGGGCGAAAGAGACTTAACAGCAATGTCTCAGGGTAATGACATATAACATAGAATTATATCACTTCATTAAAAAATGTTTATTATATAAAAGTTATTATAAAATTGACGAAACCTTGGCTGATAAATACATGTTTCGTGAAAACAATAGTGATGGATGACCAAGCGACATTGTGTGCGAAACCAGTGATCTCTCCGTTAATGCGGAAAAAACAGTGATCGTTCCTTTTACCAACAAGCGCAGGCTAGACAAACTTGTCAAGCCCAAGCTCAATGGTAAAATGATCTCCTTTTCCACGGAAGTTAAATATCTTGGAGTCACAATTGACCGTAAACTAACGTGGAACTCACACCTAGACAATGTCTTGAAAAAGGCTAAGATGGCTCTAGGTGCGAGTGGACGACTTATGGGCAGCAATTGGGGTGTAAAACCCAAGATTGCTCTATGGCTGTACACATCCGTTGTGAGGCCGATAGTAACATACGCCTCCATGGTATGGTATGACAAAGCCTCTCAGTCGACCACTATCACCAAGATGAGTAGTTTACAGAGAATTGCTTGTCTTATCGCCACAGGCGCGATGTCCTCATCCCCTGGGCAAGCTCTCAATGCTCTGCTTGGAATACCACCCCTTCATGTGTACATACACAAAGAGGCGAAAGCAGGCATGTATAGGGCTACCATTCAGGGCAGGAAAACCTGGCTGTCCCGAAAACTGAAATCTTTACAAGACTCAACCATAGAATCTTCTATACTGTGCATGACTTCCGATGTCATGCTTCCACGTCATGTGTTCGAGAAGCACTACACTGTGGAAATGCCTTCTAGGGAAGACTGGCAGAATGACCAGCTACCTTATAAGGCAGGGTGCCTTAAGTGGTACACTGATGGGTCCAAAATGGGACTGGCTGTAGGCTGTGGAATTTACGGAGAGCGACCTAAGTTTAGAGAAAGTCTTAACTTGGGAAACTACGCCTCCATCTTCCAGGCAGAGATCTTTGCCATCCTTGAATGCGCGGAAGTCAATCTGCAGAGGCACTACACCAACCATAACATCTACATCAACTCTGACAGCCAGGCGGCACTACTGGCTCTGGACTCGAAGGTCATCACGTCCAGGCTGGTGGAGGACTGCCTGTCGCGTCTAAATACGCTCGGTTCAAAAAATAGAGTTGTTCTAAGATGGGTTCCAGGGCACGCGGGAATCGAAGGTAACGAGTGTGCCGACGAGCTGGCTCGCGCTGGGGCTGCTGGTACTCAAATAGGCCCAGAGCCTTTCTGCGGTATACCAAAAAGCCTGGCACAAAGAACCCTCACAAACTCATGCTTCGAAGAATCAACCAGACTCTGGAACAATTCTTCTGGCATGAATCACTCAAAATCCCTAATAAAAGCCTTCGATAAACGGTATACCAACCAAATCCTAGCGCTAAATAGGAATAACCTACGCATTGTGGTCAGGGCCTTAACTGGACATTGTCGCCTTAATAAGCACATGTTTAAGCTGAGGCTGAGTGACACTCAAACCTGCAGACTGTGCAATGAGGCGGACGAAACGCCTGCGCATCTGCTAGGAGAGTGTGGACCACTAATGCAAAAACGTAGCATACATCTGGGTAGGCACATCCTCAGCCCAGATGAGCTAAGAGACATCACCCCCAAGCAAATCCTCCAGTTCTTAGTATCGGCAGGGCTTGGAGGTGAACTGTAAACGCCCCCAAAGGGCGACAAAACAAGTGGCGAACACAATAGGCCTGCATGGCCGCAGTGTTATAGTAGCCGCACCAATATAATAAAAAAAAAAAAAAAAAAAACGACATTGTGACTATATTATTATTATTAGGTATATGACGTTTTGTTACTGTTTGAACTTATATTTTATTATTAGATTACTATTTCTATTTTTATTCATCGGTTTGTTGTCACAAAGCATTTTATTTTATTTTAGTGTAGAAGGTACCTAGCAATAGGTATAGTTAACCTATAAATTTTTATTACTTACCTACTAAAAGTATGTTTATTTATAAGACGAATCTAAGTACATGTAACATGTCTAAAGAGAAATAAATATTATAATTATCATTATCATTATCATTATCAATGAGCGCAGTGCAGTGCCACGCTGAACTTAAAAACGTTAAACTTTGGGTGTCATTGTATCTGTTATCATCAGGCAGGTGACTTGACCGTCTTGTCGCTTGCTGACATAAAAAAAAAACTAGTTTTTCATTAGCTAATATCTGTAGTTAGGCAAAACTGGCGGTCGTCGTGTGATGTTCGCCGTTTTTGGCATTCACAGCTTTATGAAATGCTTTAACAATACAAACTAAAAATTATGTCCAAATCCATGCAATTCCACTGTTCGAAACAAATTGCAGTAATGTCGCAATAATTGTAATGAATGTTATCTATAGACTGTATCGTCTGAGGCGTCATGTAATGCCATTATGAACTATCAATAATTTTAATATTTATATTTAATAAATAGTGCTGGACAATTCACACAGCATCATCTAGCCCCAAGGTAAGCAGAGCTGTGTTATGGGTACTAGATGATAAATATACCTTAATACTATACAATACATACATACATATTTTTTATTATTACATAGAAAATACCCAGAACACACGGAACAAATATTTGTAGATCGTACAAACATTTGATCCGAGGCGGGAATCGAACCCGCATCCTCCGCGTCGTAGGCGGACCTTCGCCCGCTGCGCCACGTCGGTCATCAATTATCATAATTTATAATGTTAAATTATGTTGATTCAGTCCTCCTGTGGTGCAGTGATGTTCAATTTGATGAAGCGCTAGCCAAAACAGTATCTAAGTCAAATTCAAATTCAAATAATATTTATTCAATAAAATATCAAGGATCACTTTGAAACGTCCTAAGGCTTAAATCTATAAGTGCTATGGAAGATCTATACATAAAAACAACGTTGCGTTACTGACTGCCTGACTGACAGTCAACGAACAGGCAAAATCAATGGAGATTCGTCGCTAACAGAGTTTGATCCTCTGAACGTTAAAGAACCGCGCCTCACAACAACCTTTTTAAAAGATATTGTACTTCATGATGCAGAGGAAAGAACTCAAAAACTTGTGGTCCAATTTCAAAAGTTCCTTCACCATTAGAATGCTACATTATCCCTGAGTAACATAGGCTATATACACAGGTGCTTAAGTTATCATTGCACCCGTGCGAAGCCAGGGCAAGTCGCTAGTCTATCATAAAACCGCCTACGGCAATAGTTCACATAACATCTTTAGCTGATACTTTAACATCTCAGACATCCATTTACTAGTTTGACCGCGATGCTATGTAACCTCGTTCGACTAGAAAGGAGACGGTCATCTTACCAATTTAATTGGACAAGAACAAGGACTCGAAGTAAACACTTCTCGACATAATTATTAAGAGTATTCGACTTATGCCCTCTAAACTGCAGAGACAGGTTTTGAAGCGCTCGTGATGTAGCTGGCTAATATAACAGTTCCGCTCTGTCACCATTTGGATGGGTGACCGCCAGTGGTAATTTCACTGAGCGCTTCCGTTGCTTCGTTCGCTTCCGTTCTTCGAAGGGCACTGCAGTCGGTCCCGTATTCAAAGTTGTCAGGTCATAACTGTAGCCTTTAGATTGATAAATTTTTCATAATTTGTTATGTTTGTCTAATGTAAATGTCGAATAAAACAGGACTACACCTGTTTAGCGCGTGTTCAAAAGTTTTTTTCCACACAAACAACTTAAAGCTGTAGGTAAAATAGCTTTAAAATTCGGTGTCAATAATTTACCTTTATTAACAGTATTAAAATTTGTTAAGAGATATTAATTATGTTCATTTATTTACACAACCCACCTTATAGGTCAGGTGGATCATTTTATAAGCGGTATTGCATTATTTCCTTCTATAATAGCTAGAGCGCTTTTGTGCTTCGGAGTACACGTTACACCTTGTTTCAAAAAGATGGGCCATGAGCCATGACGGCTTTTGGTCATGATTAAAAAGTTATGAACATATAAGCCATTTATTGGGCTCTCAATCAAAACGCTTGCAAACCTATCTTATATCTCAGAAAGTAATGTATTAATAGATTTTATTTAAGAATTATGTTTAGAGCTTGGTGTACTTAAAAAATCGTAACTTTTAAAACCGAAACCGGTTATAAACGTAGCAGGAAGTAACAGGATGGTTGACGCAGGTCGACGCAATGGCTGTTCATTGTGAAGCAATCTGGCTTACTTGTACACTGATATCGTAAACGTCAAAGTATACAGTAATTAGCGTAATAAATTATTTATTTTTGACGACCGATGTGGCGCAGCGGGCGCAGGTCCGCCTGCGACGCGGAGGTTGCGGGTTCGATCCCGCCTCGGGCCAAATGTTTGTACGATCTACAAATATTTATTCCGGGTGTTATGGGTATTTTCTACATATAATCAAAAATATATATTTATGTATTGTATTGTATTAAGTATAGATCAGTCATCTAGTACTCATAATACAGCTCTATTTAACAGCAGCTTACCTTGGGGCTAGATGATGCTGTGTGGATTGTCCAGCATTATTTATTTATTTATTTTTCTTTAAACACACTGAGGGTTTGGAATGCATCCCTACATATTAAAAGGAACACACTCCAAAATCAGGTTTCTATTATGGCTTATAATTGATTGTCATTCATTAAGTCAGTAAGTTTTTTTTTTTTTTTTTATACAACTGAAGTGGCAACCAAGCGTACGGCCCACAAGATGGTAAGCGGTTACCGCAGCCTATGGACGCTTGCAATACCAGAGGTATCTCTCGCGGTGAGGGCGCCTGAGGCTAAGATCGAAAGCCTCATGTGAAAACCATACCCTTCACACCGGAACACAGCAATGCGAACATTACTGCTTGGCGGCAGAAATAGGTATGGTGGTAGTCCTTCCTCGGACGAGCTCTATCACAAAAAACTCGACTACTCTTACTAATAATATTTATGTGTGTAAAAAGAGACTAGAACCTACCCCTTTTGGGGAGTCCTAAGCTATACGGGAAGCCGGTCATGGCAGGGGGCCGGTTTAAGCCCCTGTCATCTAAAATTATTCTGTATAGAAACATGAATGAATATTATAAAATGAAATGAAAATGAAACATAAAACTGCAAACTTTTGCAAAGTACGACACAAGTGATGAAACTTAGAACACAAAGTAGAACCGATTCAAACATTTTTTTCAGCACCATAAGACAAACTGAGTGAGTAAAATTGGGTTATTCCCGCATAAGGTGAGTAAGGTAGAACCAGTGAGCTGACAAACAAACCAACAGGCCTTGATACCACAATGTACACATAAACCGTCAATGAAAAATGTTTTATGAAGAATTTCGTGTTGTAATTTTAAATATCATCTGTAATTGTCTTTTTGGAATCTTTGAACTTTCAAGAGATCTTCATAAAAGGAAACTGGACAAAAAACATGGTAATTACTTGCTTCGATATCTTTCTTTAAAGAGCAAAATGCTTCTTTTCTCAATATTTATAATCAGCACTTTAAGTGAATAAGGTTTATCAATAAGTTCAGAACCATAATAAATGTTAAAGTTTTTGAGAATTCTCAACTTTCTTAAGTATTCTTCTTCGCGGCTTATTTAAACATATCTATATAAACTTTGTCTTGATTAGAAGTTTTTAGCCCAGTTTTTTATATAATACAGTTACACTATGTAATACACTTAACTAGCTAGTAGATAACCATTTGTCAGCTTCAAAGCAAGTAAAGCGTTGTTTTGTTATGAAGACAGAAAATTGAGCGCTTGACAGCTATAGTTATTATTCTGAGACTAGTTAAGTCGTTAAAATTGAAAGCGAGCGTTAGCGTTAGTTTAGTTTTTACAATCTGTAAATCAATAATATTTTCTCAGACTATTAAAATGTAATTCAAAACTAAATCTACAAAAGTAATTACCAAAAAGGTCGACTAGTCAGTAAATACTGCTTAAATTAAATTCTCTCGACTGAATTCGTAAAAAATTAGGTTAGATCTGATCGGTAATTATATCTAAGTGATATATCAATGAGGAAATGTCAAATATTATATTGCCGTGTTAAAAGCTTTTTAGATGAACTTGTGCTAGAACCTGAAAACCTCGATACTAACCTCATTCTAATACGTACATAACCGCCTGGGGGTTTTTTGGCTTCTAATCCGCTTCGATAAATAATTGACTCCTACTATATTAATAATTATCTTTCGATTTTTTTTTTTTTTATACAACTGAAGTGGCAATCAAGCGTACGGCCCACAAGATGGTAAGCGGTTACCGCAGCCTATGGACGCTTGCAATACCAGAAGTATCACTCGCGGGTTGCCACCTTGAGGCTAAGATCGAAAGCCGCATGTGCCAGTAATTTCACCGGAAACCATACCCTTCACACCGGAACACAGCAATGCGAGAATTACTGCTTGGCGGCAGAAATAGGTATGGTGGTAGTCCTTCCCCGGACGAGCTCTATCACAGAGAACTCTACTACTCTTATCCACAAAAGATACCGATCATTCTACTACATATTTGAACCAGGAAGAACTTTACTGAAAGCAGAAAGTAGTTTCTAGTCGAGTAGGTTCCATACCGACGTTCGCTTAATTACAAGGAAAATCCTTTAACATTTGCATGGTATTCAATTACATGTACATCAATAAAACTGGCCGTTAACGAATTGCCCCACTTCACCCCGGGAAGTCCAAGGTAGAGTCCGAACTAGTGATCTTTATGCGAGGACAACCAGTCGTCTTTTTGTCCGTCCGCATGTACTAAGTAGATTACGGACATGTACCAGTACCCTATGTATATATTATGTGCAGTAAATAACGTACAATTGGTGACAAAGTTCCAGATTGTATGAGTTTATGGATTATTCTACTGTGTGGTCGATAAGTAAATAACATAGCATATTTAACCCAGGGATAATGTAGCACTATAAAGGTGAAATAATTTTTGAAATCGGACCAGTAGTTTTTGAGTATATCTTTCCTATAATATTAGTATAGATTTGTAGGGAGTTATAGATTAGACATGAAAGAGATGAAGAGACAATCTGTGATAGTTTTGGAATCTGTGAAATTAAAGAGGTCAAAAATCATTCAATGAAAAAAAAAAACTTTTAATAATGTGTGGTTTTTTTTTAACTTGTTTAATTTTAATTTCAACTATTCATAAATATAATTAATATAATTATATTATTAAAATTCATAATTTGTAGCTATGGAATAAAAATAATATTTTGCATGCAAAGCTAAACAAGCTTATAATTCTTAAAATAGTTGTTTTGTAATAAACCGTAGGAAATAAAGGTTAGTTTATTGAATGTTCTAAATCAATCCGAATTTGATAAATTATCTCATCAGTAACTAATATACTTAAATTAAATTTTATTACACAGAAGCATTTAAAATGAATTACAAGCAACTACCCTATAAAAGTCAAGTGAATCGAGTTCATTTGAATAGAAATCATAAATCAAACCAAACACTTGTGACAAAATAAATGTAACAGACGACAAGTTACATTAAAATTTAAAAGCCATGACATTTGAATCAAAAGGTGTAAAATGAAGAGATATATCATTCGTTATAGAACTGCTATGCTCATTGATTCGACAATAAAATATTTGATTTAAAAAAACGACAGAGAAGTTAGAAAGAAGTTAAAGTGTGCCCCAAAAGTAGGGTAAAAACCACCAACTTGTAACTAGATGCTGCTTTATAAATCAGGGTTATTCCCAACGACCCCCATGACTCGCCCCCACTGGGGACCGGTGTCGGTGGAAAGTTTTTTTCATCACACTAATATTATAGATAAGCAAAAGTTTGATTTGATGTTGAAACTATGTAGAGTGCTACAAAAAGTACTTTCTCCGAATGAAGTGGTACTTACAGTTAGTTTTTGCAAGCTTCCTACCTTCCAGTTATGTATAATTGCATGTGTTTATCGACAGCGGAATTGCCGAGACATATAGACCGAAGCGTTACACGATGGTCACTTTACTGGCCACAACTTTGATGATCTTATAAGTGTTTACCTGAAACAAAAAAAAAAACAAATATTACGTTTCTCAAAAAAGATAATTTTATAAAATTCTAACATTAGTAGGTTCTGTAGTGGTTTTAAACCACGGTGGGGTAAAGTGACGAAATATCATCCTTACTAATATTTTAAATGCGAAAGTAACTTTGTCTGTCGACGTTTTCAGCATACACGCCGCTGAACTAGTTTTGATGAATAAAATTTGGGAGAAGTAAGTAGGCTACATATGTAAACTAGCATGCGGGTAAAGCCGCATTTTTTCACTGAAGAAAATAAGCCACCTAAAGAAGTGCGATCGGTCAACTTATTGCAAAAAGGGCGTAACAAAAAAGTGCGATCATTGGTCACCCATCCAACGTGACTACGCAGAACAGTCCTTAACTTCGTTGATCTGATAAGCAGCTACGTCACAAGCGTCCCTTCCTTTTGGCATAAAGGTAACTGATCCTAAAATGATCCTTTATACTAAATAAAGTAGTAAAAGCAAAGTAATAAATGTCGAGCAATGATTCCGCTCATAAGGACAAGGCCAGCGGGTGGCACTTGTCTAATAAACACACCTACAGCTACTTTGAAGTGCTCTAGTTATCAAGTTTTACAAGATAATGTTAAACTACAATCTTGCCAACACATCTATGTAGTTTACCTATGGACGTAATTATCATGAGTTTACAGAGGATAAAATTTTCATGTTTTCAATTTGTCGGTAAAGATTCAAATTTGGAATAGTAGTAGTTAATAGTAATAGTATTAACTATTATCTGTGTGTGTTTTGTAGCACATTTAAATTAGTTTCTAAACATAAAATATATTATAAGTAAATATACCTGTAATGTGTATTTTCTCAGTTATCGGGTTCCCATTGTATATACGCTTTGCAAAAGTCGGCACCTGCTTTTTGCAACCCAAAGGCTTCTTACAAAGTACTATATTTTCATCACCAAAACGTGACACCTACAATATCCAAATTGAAATTCACAGCAATCTAAAAACCACCGTGGAATCAATGCGAAACCATGAACGAAATTATAGTTTTACGCAACGCAATCAGTTGATAGTGCTAATATTTCGGGGCTGTTACGCGTCACTGGCGCGGGCGCTGACTGAGAAAGCGCAGCGTTTCAACTACTTACTTCTAAATCATTTAAATTATCTGGTAGTAGAACTCTTCAGCCAGATATTTTACCTTGAAGCAGTAGTGTGCGTATGTTAAAGTTGCAAAGACACGTTAAGGGCCCCACAGTCTTTATCCTGTATTACCACGTAGGCTACTTTTATCTCAGAAAATTTAAATTCTCGTAGGATAGCAAAAAAACTGTCTTACATCGTGGAGCGAATAAATAAATCTATTTTATGGCCACTAATCACAAAAGTGAAGACATATAGTATTTAAGTAACTATTAAAAACTGTCTTAATTTTTTTTACTGTCCACAGAACTATCATACCAGCTGGTCTGCTGGTAATATTTCTTCACGCATAACTCGTCTCACGCCGCTGCGTCCAATAGCACTACAGACACTGTTAGCGGCGCAAGCGAAACTTAATGCACAAATTATAGTTTATTAGGCTAAGGATAGACCGACTGCTTGGATATTGAGCTTTGAAACTCATTCCAGCAGTGTATATCGAAGTCAAATAAATTGAGTCTATCGTTCGAATTATTGTAGCTCTCTTTAGCTGCAATAAAAAATGCATATCCAGAGATATCATTATTAGTCAGTAGACGGCCTGGTAAAGATAGAACTCCTAAATGAACGTTATTGAATTGCTCTCGTATTATCCACCGACTTTTTGCGACTGCTATTATGTCGTAGGTCCATCGAGGGCATCCTATGTTTCGCTTTTCAGTTTGGACCGCTCTTTGAGAGCCTTTATTCTTTATTATATTCAATTTGCAAGCTTTAGGGTCTGTTTTTTGCCATTTTAACTTGCTAACTTTGTGAGCTGTATCAATATAAGAATATAAAGGATAAGAAATAGTAATTTAATCAGTCACTATTACAATTTGCAATCGCTCATCTAACAGCAATTGCAAGTATAATCATTTAATTTAAATTAAATTTGAATGACATTGTAATAATTTCTTGTATTTGGATTAAAAGGCTTTATTTATTTTATTTATTATTGCATTAGCAGTCAGTGTGTTCTCGGCCTAATGCATTATCGTTGGTTAGATACAATGACGGGCATTAATGAACATTTAGAAAGGGAAATTAAACGTGATTCGTGTTAATATTGCAACTAGCAAGTGTAGTCACTCATTTACAAGAGTTCAAAATCTTTATAAGTGTTCATTTCTGAAACAAACACGCAAATGTGTTTGACACTGTAATTAGTCAATACATTTCTAGTAGAGTACGTGAAAATTGCGTTTTTGTGCTACTACATTGTAAGGAATAGAAAATGGTTCAAACGAGCCGTATCCTGAGTAGACCAATAATAAATTAGTTTGTTATTGCTGCTTTAATTTGTTGGTTTTGCAGGCGCAGTGTTGCCATAAAGTCTTAAGCCTGTAAAAACTTAAAATGTTACCTTTATACACTACAACAAAAATAAAAAAAACGACAGCTGTCATGCAACAAGTATAGTTCGCACAGCGGATCTAGGCTTCCGTGAAGTTAGTCGTTTGTGATGCGCAAAGACAATTTAGTTTGAAAAAGTTCCATTGCGCATCGAAACGGCTAATTTCACGACGGCCGAGATCCGTTGTGAGAACTTTAATGCTTGTATAGCTTGGAGATACCAGCTTCTAGATAGATATAGCTTCTAGATAGGCTTCGAATTACAACTGTTCTGTTTTTGTATATCAATATATTAGGAGTTATGACATCGAGAATAAGATGTCGCTTGCTTGTCGATCTCGATAAAACAGATTATATCGAAAAAAAAGCTACTTAGAAGTTTCCTAATATGTAATGTCAAAATGTTTTTATCGAACTATTATCGACTGTCTATGGGCCGGTCTAGCCTGATGAGGTCTAACAATTCATTATGATTATATGTTTCGTAAACTTGAGACAATCTCTGTTGCTTTTTGTAATGTTTCCTTTCACTAAAGAATATAGGTAATCTCGGTTTCGGCAACAGGATAATGTTAGGTTTGGAGTAAAGCTAATGAAAGGATTATAGAGCATTTATTAGCTCGCCTTTTTTTTTATAATATCGTGTTAATGTAGTTAACCTTTTCAGACTCCACCTATTATGGGCAAATATTATAGTGCGGAACGAAAAAAAACAAAAATAAAAGTTTGTTAGCGGAATCGCCGCTAACAATGTTTGTACGATCTGCAAATATTTGTTCCGGGTATTCTAGGTTTTTTTTTTTTATGTCATCAAGTGACAAGACAATGGGTTTATGTATAATAAAAAAAATCTATCTATGTATTGTATTGTATGAATTATATCAGTCATCTAGTACCCATAACACAAGCTCTGCTTAGCTTAGGGATAGATGAAGCTCTGTGCATTGACAAGCATTATTTATTTTTATTTATTTATTTATTTGTTTGCTTGCTATGTTACCTTTAGATAATAAACACCTACCATAACATACCATCCAATTACGTAATACAATTACAATGGCTCTATTGTTAAAATTTGGATAGTCTCGAGATTTTTGATAGAATGCGCATTTCTTTAGTACCTACTCATTGTTGAGTGCTCCCACAGAGCATACTTAAATACTTTCTCCGTATCCTCTTTATTTTAATACGCTTACGGCAGTTCTGAAAATATAGGCATTGTGTTTTAGGGGTGTTATGTAATTTGAAATACCTGACCCTGGGTGAGTGGCGAAAAAGTTTGAAGATGTGGCTTGTATATAAAAGTGACTGGTGGTTCCTTAGCTTATGATGCCAGAAAGAAGATGATTCAGGTACCTTTCCTACACAACTTTAAAGTGCATATTGTTGCGTAAAAAAATGTTTTGTTTTTATTTATCAATTTTTTTTTTATTGTAGGTACACTAATACAAATATGGGTCTTGTCGCTGAACAGCGATCTCTTTAAGACAACTTCAAAACAGAAAGAAACTTAACTTAACTAAGCTTTTAATCGACTTAACGTATGTTTTTTTCTAAATTCTGTTTCTTTCAGCTTTCACCTTTTAACCGTCGAAAAAAATACTTTTAAGTAAAATAACCGATGTGGCGCAGCAGGCGCAGTTCCGCCTGCGACGCGGAGGTTGCAGGTTTGATTCCCGCCTCGGGTCAAATGTTTATACGATCTACAAATACTTGTTCCGGGTGTTCTGGGTATTTTCTATATATAATAAAAAATATCTATCTATATAAAAATATGTATTGTATTGCATTAAGTATATATAAGTCATCTAGTACCCATAACACAGCTCTGTTTAACAGCAGCTTACCTTGGGGCTAGATGATGCTGTGTGGATTGTCAAGCATTATTTATTTATTTACCGTCCTACGCCAAGCTCGAGCAGGAGTTCTTCAAGTTAAGTTCCTCATAGTATTGTAATTAACATAATGAATCAATTCATGGGCGGCATAGCAATCTCACTTCCCTGACATAAAAGGAGCAGTGGCTCCTGTCACTTTCTCTGCTTTCTTTGGCACCATACAATGCCATAAATCAAGCCAAGCAAATTATATTAAACACAATTATATTATAAAGCAAGCGACGCGTGATCCAAAGGCTTTTTTTTTATATACAACTGAAGTGGCAACCAAGCGTACGGCCCACAAGATGGTAAGCGGTATCACTCGCGGGTTGACACCTTGAGGCTAAGATCGAAAGCCTCATGTGCCAGTAATTTCACCGGAAACCATACCTTTCACACTGGAACACAGCAATGCGAGCATTACTGCTTGGCGGCAGAAATAGGTATGGTGGTAGTCCTTCCCCGGACGAGCTCTATCACAAAGAACTCTACTACTCTTAAATAGGCTGGTTCATATCTGGCTCAACATCAGCATTGACATTCAACGTGGCAATGCAGCCAGCATGTTGGGAACGCTTCCGATTGGTAGTGATTTGGATCAGTTGAGCTATCTATAGATCGTTTGTAACGGTCTTTAGATGGTTCAACTGTTTCTTATTTATTTTGTATATTTTGTAATGTAATGTAATTATGTACATATTTTATTTTGTTTAATAAAGATCTAAATATTACTCTTAAAGCAAGTTAAAGTAGTATAGTTCTTTGTTTTAGAGTCCAGGAAGAGAAGAACTACCACATTACCTATTCCTGCCGGCAAGCAGTAATGCTCGCAATGCTGTGTTTCGAAGGGTGGTTTCCAGTGAAATTTCAGGCACATGATCTATGTCTTAGGGTGGCAACGCGCATCTGTGATATCTCTGATGTTGCAAGCGTACATAGGCTACGGTAACCGCTTAACATCAAGTGGGTCGTACGCATGGTGGACACTCTTGCCGTATAAAAAAAAAAGTTAAACCAATTGAAAGTTGAAACCCATATAGTAGGATTAAAAATTGTAAGTAAAAAAACATTACTTACCTGAATACACGCAGATAGTTCTAAATGCCCTTGAAACTAATAAAAATAAACGTCTGCTACTTCGATTTAATTTGGACTCAAAAAAGCTATCAATCAAAATAATCTAGGTCATTTCATGAAGACAGGTAATTAAAATTGATAAACTGTTGGGCAATGTTACACATGATTTAGTAAACTTACCAGGGCCCTTATCACCGTTATCGAACGCATCATCCAAAGTTCGTACCTTATAGCACTTGGTTTTCTTTGAAAATAGCAAAGTTGAGTTATAGTTTGTTATTATAAGGCGTTTTGCTGTAGCACAATGAGAGCTCTACGCAGCAGTTTACGAAGTCGGAGAAACTTATATCAAAACATTTCTGTTACGTTAGTTAAAGTTCGATATTCGAAGGCGTTTCGCTGTAAAACTTATAACAGCTGGCGCTTATAGTAGTCTACGAAGTAAGTGATACCAAAACGTTTATGTTTCGTTAACGTCTAGCGCAATTGGGGGCCAGGGGACTTACCTTTGGATCGATCTGGGGGCCTTACTCTTGAACGCGATCGGTATTGGACAATTATTGGAATATGACATTTTGTACTTTTGACAGCAAACCAAGCGCCAAATTCAACCTTGTTTTCAAGAGTACAAAAATTTGACAGCAGAAAATAGAAATTGGGATTGGATCGGAATTGTCATTGGATTCAAGAGTAAGGCACCTGATTGGACAAGAATATGACATTTCATGACAACCTAGCGCCAAATTCAACCTTGTTTCCAAGAGAACAAAAATTTGACAGCAGTAAGATAGAATTGGATTGAAATTGGGATTGTGATTGCGTTGAAGAGTTAGGCCCCAGGTCAGAAGTGGACCATGATCGGATCTCTGCAAATGGTATTTTTTACTGACTTATTACCTTGTCTGAAGTAGAGCGAAGGTTAGATGTCAAACGAGTGTTAGTTTCTAATGTCTTGATAATCTTCCTTAATGAAGGTCCATGTTAACCAACATGTAATTAAACTGAAGGGAAAATACTAATTAGTATAAATAATATTAAAATTCGACATCATACGACCAATTATACTCACTTTTATGACTCGTCACAGTCACTACCTTTTGGTAGTTCCGATCCTAAGGTCGTGGTTTCGAGCAAACCCAGGCGTGCATTAACGAATTTTCTTGTGCTAATAATGTATGCGTGCAATGCTCTTAAACGGTAAAGAAAAGCATCCCGAGGAAACTGACATGTCCACCAACTAAAACTGTGAGATATGCCATGCACCAAATCCATGAATCTCACTACTACTTAATATGTTAGTACTACCTAAGTAGTACCGTATTAAGAATGGTTTTAGTAGTTAGTAGTAAAAACCATTCACACCAAGGTACTACCTAAGTAGTAGTAAAAACCATTCACATTGAACCAAAGTTAAAAGCAATTGTTTCCCAAATCACTAAGTGCTGAACTAAAACTAAAAAGCATTGCAGTGACCTATTATATCACCTTCATTGCATAAATGCACTTCCTTTTATTACTCTAGATTTTACATCGGTTAGGACTAGATTGTTACAATGTATATAGCACTGCAGACACGTTTGAACACCTTTATTAAGTTTATGAGTATAGGTGTCCAGGTAAACGATTAAAATTAAAAAAAAACTCGATGGAAACAATCAGAAAATACTAGTTTTTTTAACTAGCTGCGAGCTCACGTAAAAATCATGAGTCAAGGCTTTATCCTACGTTAAGGCTTTAGAAAGAAAACTAACGACGTATTGCGTAAAATACCACAATCAATTTCGCATTTCTATGCGTCTGTGGTTTAGTCTCTCCGCCAGTGTTGCCAGTCTGCGGCAGAGTGGACAGTTATGGTTAGACCTGTGAACTATGTGGGTGTTGTATAATCTGTATACGTTCACGAGTTGAATAATAAAATGGTTTTTAGTTTTGTGTTAAATTTTGAAGACCTTCATTATGGAATTGAAACTTTCAGATATATTTTTAAAATTATATAAACGACTGTGCATCACTTGTTTTTGTCATATGACGAGTTTGAAAACATTCGTCATAGAGTTAAAGCTATAATATTCTATTCAGACAACTTGTTTGTGTTATATTTGATGACGTTTCGAAGTTGTGAAGCTCTTCTTCATGACTGCATTCTACGGTGAATATTTTTTTAGGATATCTTGAAGACCTCAGTATTATTCTCATAAAAACAAATACTACAAAAGGTAAGCTTCGTTTCTGGCAGACAAGTGTCTGCGCTGGAAACATGCTTATCATGTAATTGAGGCTAAACGATCACTTTCACACTTGCCTGCGAGATCAGATAATTTGCACATCGCTGCAAAATTATACTTGCAAACAATTATTGTAAGTTTAAACAAACGTTGGGGATTACCTAACTACATGCATTGTTTTATTATGTGGTTTTATTTTGACGAGGTTTTTTGGTTACCTTTATTTTACTCAGCAGTAGGTGTATCGGCAGATTAGATATCTGTGAAATGTATATGTAAAAAGTTTTTTTGTTGGCGTTTGGAACTTCGTAGGCCGGATTCAATTCCTGCTTTCGATATATGTTCGTATGCATGGGTTCTATATTTATTACGGCTAGGTACCATTTTAGTACTTTTGCTACAAGCGGTCAAAAGTTTTGGGTATAAACTCGTAAATTTATTATCATTCCGCCTCAATTCTACTGCATCAAGAACAATAACAAGACTCATGCCAAAAAAACGAAACCCGACATTGTTTTGTCTTGAAACTGGTGCTTTCTGGTTACTTTTAAGTTCATTGACCACCATGATAAAGCTTTCGATATTTTCACTTTCACAGCTTTTCCAGGAGACATAAAATCAATCATAAGCTGTATCATTTGCGATGCTGAGTGAGATAAATGTCAAACTTTCATATCTTGGAACGACCTTCGTGCAAGCTGCATACAAACGCATTGAACTCTTAGCACAAGTTTTTGCTACTGTAGATTAAAAAAATATACCTGATTACTAAAAGTAGTAGTAGGTAGAGCTACTTATGTAACAATCTAAAAGTTATTTGGACTCATGCGGTGCTAATCGATACGTCGATACCCTACTACCTACTGTATTAATAGAGTAGTAGGTATGATTTCTAACATTAATTAAATAGCTAAAACATACCCGTATTGTTTATATTAGTATTGTAATTAATTTTAATAATTAGTGTAATTGGTTATGCACCGTTCTAGTTAAATAAATAAATAAAAATTATAGAATTACATGGGATTGAACTTACCGCAAACGTAAAAAGTAATAGTATAGTACAGGTTTAGTAAAGGTTTTGGTACTCGATATAAATCTTAATATACTTTTATCTTTAAAAAAAAATAAGTTCTTGAGAGTCAGTGGCCAACTAGGCCACCCAAAGGCCTCTGTCATGGCCTAACAACTTAGCTCTAGATACTGTTTATAAAATGATGGCGGCAGTAGTTTTTAATAGTTAGAGGTAATGACGACCTGTCAGTGAAAAGTGTTCATTATTAGAAAAAAAAGTACCGACAATCGATTTAAAGTGCATATTCCTTTGTCGAGTCACTTCATATGTTGCTTCTTAGACGGGCAAACCACCTAAAGTTAAACTCATGCGCATCTAACTTCACCGGTTTGTACACCGGTACACGATCTGAAATTCTCTTGCATTTGGCGGCAAAAATAGGTACCTTTTTTTTTTTTTTTTCTTGTTAACGGGGAGGAATCTGCATCCAGACATCCCGTCGCATAAGGGTACGACGGGGGTGTGTGAGGTTGTCGGACTCGACGACTCACTAAACCATCCCCGGTGGCCAGCCTCGATGCATGCCAAGGGGCTCCACGGTCCCCTAGGGTTATCAGTGGTGCCCCTCTCGCATCGCGCTCAAAGCACTTCCCGGGGCTAACAAAAGTCAGCCCCAGCACCTCGCAGTGCTGCGGCAGCACAGGGCCACCCCTGTGCTACCGCCCTTCCCGGGTTAAAAAATAGGTACCTAAGCTGCACTTTTTCCAACTCGTTAGTAAGTCGTTAAGACCTTATTACTTTAGAAATGCTTCTGTATAGAAAATGACAGCGAATACAAAGAACTCGATTAGAATAACTTTCGAACCTGCGTCGTCTTTCACATTCAATTCAGTTCACTTTAATTTACTACACTTACATAAATTACAGAAATATTCAAATGTGCTAAAACTAGAACAATAAAACCAAATAATTAGAAATTGTTGTTAGTTAGTCTCGATAAAACCAATTTGGCTAATTTTGGTCTTGAAATATTAATTGTGGGAGCCCAGGCTCTGTGATCCAGGGAAGGTTTAAACGATGAGAAAAATATCACAAGTAGTGGCCAACTCTGGTGACAGAGTTTTTTAGGCGGCCCGAAGGCCTCTGTCATGGTCTAACAACTTTGAAAAAGCCGGGACCGACTGCCATGCGTGCCATCCGCAGCAATCCAAGCGCTCAGTTAAAATTACCGCTAGCGGTCACCCATCCAAAACCGCACGGGTCAGATAGTTTTAAAATAAAAACTTATTATTCAGACGATTTGATAACGTTAAAAATTATTGCTAGCGTTACTGGTCAGGTCTTAAACGTTAGTAGCGTAATTACTTACTCGCTTAAACCTGATTGATACAATGTTATTAAGTTAACATTGATGTAAGATATGGAGCACTGAATAGTAGGGTTAAAAGTAAGTTTGTATGAGTCAGTGGCCAACCCGGGTCATAAAGGGGATTTTGACACTAAAATTCCCAAAATTCCTCTTTAGGGGGATTTTCGAAAGAGATTTTGACGCTAACCCAATAAGCCTTCTACCAATGCTTTTTTTATATGTTTACTCTTTTAACATTTCCATTACCCATATAAAATACTTGCTTCTGAACCTAAATATAAAGTAGTCTATGCTATTCCAAGTTCAGAACTTTACTATTGTAAGTTACATCCAAGTCGGTTCAACCGTTATGGCCTGATTGAAAGTACAAGAGTAGTAGAGTTCTCTGTGATAGAGCTCGTCCAGGGAAGGACTACCACCATACCTATCTCTGCCGCCAAGCAGTAATGCTCGCATTGCTGTGTTCCGGTGTGAAGGGTATGGTTTCCGGTGAAATTACTGGCACATGAGGCTTTCGATCTTAGCCTCAAGGTGGCAACCCGCGAGTGATACCTCTGGTATTGCAAGCGTCCATAGGCTGCGGTAACCGCTTACCATCTTGTGGGCTTGGTTGCCACTTCAGTTGTATATAAAAAAAAATAAAAAATAAAACTATCGGTTTTATAATACTAGTAAAAAAAGATTCAATGCGCACTGGATAACTAATAAATAAAAATAAAATTAAATAAAAAAATAAAAAGAGCTTTATTTTTTCCAATGCACTATAAACAACATCACTACACAAAGAAACATATACTTACAAGTTAACAAGGATATGTATCTATCTTAAAAAAATAAAATATTAAAAGGTACTCAATAAAAAAAAAAAAATTAAAATCATTCCTCAAATTTTTCCGTGCATGGAAAACTAATAGAACACTGAAATTGTGCACAAAAACTTTTCAAATATAAAAATGCATTGGTGCACGACCGAGTGGCCGTGTCTCGAACCCACGACCTGAGAACCACTAACACTAGACCTGCTCTAGTGATTATTTAAATTGCTTAATTATGCGTTTGCAAGTCAACGACACCTCGGTCCATAAGCCTACCTCACTCAATGACATAAGATTCACACAATGAAATTACCTACGTAACTTTTCTAACAATACATTATTAATTTAACTAAAAGCTACAACTTCGTTTATCGTTTGCCAGCGTACTGTAAACCTTAGCTGCAGTAAATTAAGGGCGTTAATTTATACTGCATCTACGTATTAATTAATTAAGTAAATTATTCATAGTAGCTATTTTAATCTATTCACTTTCACTGTATCAAATACAGACATCTACCTCATCTAAATATATAAATTCGTTGCGCTATTGACTGACTGACTGACTGAATGACTGACTAAATGACTGACAATCGGATAGTCCAGAGACCTGAAATTTGGAAGATGTGTTCTTTTTAATGTGTTTCGGGAATATCATTCATATTACTTACGTACTAAGAAAGATATTCCCAAAATTTAACTCCCAGGAGACAGAGCGGAAAGAAGATGAAGTTTGTATAAAATAATTCCGAAAAAAAACAGATCGCAAACAAGTTCACTGGTGTTCTACTTGTTTGTTTATATATATAATATGCATTTTAGAATGTCAACACAAAAATATTTGAATAATATCTTCATCTAGGTCAAGTTTTAAAACCAACTCAGGTAATCAGATTATCTAGTAGGTTATCTAACAGACTATCTAAATGCTTCTAGTTTTTAAATGTCATTGCTTGTGCATTTTTTTCGAAATATTAGGTATATACCTACCTTCTCTAGCCTTCCCTTTATCGCGGCGACTTTTACCCTTTAGACCATCATATGCAGGCTTACAATAAAAGAATCACTCGCACTTTGCCATGCTGAGATCGAGCGAACGAAGATCAAAAGTTTAAAAAAACATCAAGTTGATCATCATACTGTCTTGTCCGAACTAATAGTATATGTACTTTAGTCTTTTTTAAACTTTCGCGATCAGAACTCATAGTTTTTTAGAATATTTGCGGGATTTTATCGCGTTATTATTTTTTATTTCTACCGGTTACAATTACAATTCGGTTGTGTTGCAACAACCGTGGTCGCGGGCAGAAAGGTATAATCCCGCAAATATTATAAAAAATTATGCTTACTTTTTAGAGGCCGGTCATTTCACTGGCAACATTACCATTAGATAGTACTAATATCTGTTCTGTGCCATCAGCACACGAATACTAAAAATAAAATAGCACAGCAATGTAAGCATTAGGTACCTAAGTACAAAAAAATCTTTACTTTTTCTTACTTTTGTTGTATGTTTACTTACAACGACTACGTAATAAAACTATTAGAAACTGTGGCACAGAAGTAATGTAGACCTACTACGTCAATAAACGTGGCAGCTGCAGTTCATAATAAAACCAACACCTCAAAAAAAATATTCTCGATTAATGACCACGAATTGGTAAACCAAATAAGAAGGCTCGATGATGGCTCAACATCGTTAATCGTGGCATTCATTGGGGGAGGCCTATGTCCCGCAGTGGGCGAGTATAGGTCTCACGGCGGATCTAAGCTTCCGTGAAGTTAGCCGTTTGTTTAATAAAAACAATTTAGTTTGAGAAAGCTCTATTGCGCATCGAAACGGCTAACTTCACGACGGCCGAGATCCGCCGTGAGACCTATACTAGCACAGAACTATTTATGAGTTCGTCGATTTGTATGGAAACCGAGCGTGTAACATTTTGCGTATTTGTATTCTACACACAAATGTATTTTAGTGATGAGAAACATAAGCCGCGCGAAAATAAATGATTTAAAAGCATAGATAAGCACGCGGCAAACCGATTCTAGGCACTAGCACACCGCCACACCGCCCCCGGTTGGGAGCAGACTGAGTTTCGCGGCGAGTAAAGAGGTTCTCAGCCCTTACTTTGCCCGTTTTTTCGGCACGCGAGGTACATACACTCACTCATTCTACTCAAATATAGTTCTGTGTATACTAGCTAATAATGATAACGATAATAAAATAAAAGCTACAAACTGACCTCTGTCCATAAAAACACTGCAACATAATAATTGGAGCAAAATATGAGACCTTGAGACTTACTTTATCTAATCATAACAAATCGTATGATTATATTGAAGTAGGTAATTATTTCAAGTTTTAGCTTCCGTCTTACTGTTCCGCCTTTTCATTTAGTAACACTAAAGTTACCTGCTTTTTAAGTTCTCGTTTTATGAATAGCGGTATTAGAAAAACTCCGATGTTTACGTTAGGTAAGTCAAACCCTTATTCAATGTGAATCCTCACCGTCAACAAACAAAAAAGGTAAAAGGTCAAACTTGTACATTAACTGGCTTACTGGAACTGGCGTCAATTCGAGAAACAGCAGGCGTTTGGGACCACAAAAATGGGCCGTGGTACTCAATTGGTCCCTGGCAGATCGAAAAATGCAATCAGGCGATTGGGACTGCGGTTCCTTTTTGTCGCGGGCCCAAACGCCTGCCTTCTCGAAAAAATTGTGATTTTATTGAATAAAAATATTATGAAAACTCACATTCACATTGCTGTGTTCCGGTACGAAGGGTATGGTTTCCGGAGAACTTACAGGCTCATGAGTAACTTTCAATTCGTCTTAGGGTGGCAGCGCGAGTGATATCTTTTGATATTGTAAGCGTCCATAGGCTACGGTAACCGCTTACTTAGGCGGGCCGTACGACGGTAGACAAACGGTACAATGTCAAATAACGGCTACTGCATTTTGACAAATTAGATTGTAGAACATTAGGGCGATTAAGATCTAAGTTGCAAATATTTCGTTGCTTACCAAAAGTTAGGATCCGAATTTGGTGCGAACAAATTGTAATAGTTGACTTTGAAGTGTCATAATATCAATCAAGTGATTTCCGTTAGGTGGTTTACCCATCTAAGAAACGCCAAGTGGAGTGACTCAATAACTAGTAAGGTCTGAAACCATCACTGACAACTCTGACAAGTCGTCACTCTATAGACGCTCGCAAAGGGGAAAGTGAAAATATAAACCTGATATCGATTTAAAGTTAGATATTCCTTTGTCGGTTGTAAAGTCACGTTCACCAGAGTTTTTCATAAATGGGCGAACCGCCTTAGTTTAATAATCACTAAATAAAAATAATAATTACCTACGTTTAAAGGCTTAATTTTTTTAACCGTTATTAAACTATTTAGACATCGCTTTTTCAAGGGAATAAGACAGAAAATGATAAACATTTATAAGCCGGGACAGACAACTTAACGTACTCTCCAAAGCACGTGTGGCGTATCAAAACGTCACTTGTCATTTTTATGTTGGCAACAATGTAGCCACTTCCTTTTCGCTCGACGGAGATTGTTACCGTCGGCCATTACCTTACTTATTATACAATGACAAGAGGTCAATAAGATTCGCACTGTACCTACCTATTAATATTGTGTGTAACACTGTTAAACTGTTATCTACGAATAAACCAGTGGAAGAAGATAATTCATAGTTTAATTCAAGTGAGGGACCTCCAACGACGAGCCCTCAAAACACGGATTAGTTAAAATTGTCACTACATTGTTAGTTGAAGCTAATAAAAGCGAGTTATAAAACGACCCACCAAAAACTTATGAAGACTTTTTGTTCCAAGATAATGTACTTTAATATTGCTCAATGAAACGAAAGCAAATTGCGTGTAAAGCCAAGTATTTTGACACTGCAGCGCAGCGTGATGAGAATCCAAATGTTTTGTTGCTCGTATTACCTTCTAATTCAGATAGCTTGCAAGTTAGTAAACAGATATAAAGGGGTAGGTAGCTCGTAGTAGGGTCTAGTGGTAGTGACCCCGCCTTCCGATCCTAAGGTCGTGGGTTCAAACCCGGCCGTGTACCAATGGATTTATCTGTTCGAAAAATTTATGTGCGCAATGCCAGTGTTCTCATACGGTGAAGGAAAACATCGTGAGGAAACCGGCATGTTCAAGAACTAAAAATTCGAAAAACATGTGCCATCCACCAATCCGCATTTGGTCCGCGTGGTGGATTAAGACCCAATCACTCTCGCCTGAGAGTAGACCAGTGTCCCAGCAGTGGAAACATTAGAAGACTGTCACGATGAGGTAGCTCGCAAGTTGGTTAACAGATTTAAAGAGGTAGGTAAGTCGTTTAGTAGGTAATCACATTGATGTCGATTCTGTTGTAACATTTTCTAAACTAAACTAACTAAAATTGTTGCCGTCCTTTTCTAATTAATCAAAATACAAAGGACCGCGATAGTTTAGTTAGTTAAGTTTAGAAAATGCTACAACAGAATTGACACCATTATCACACTTACAGATCACACTATATTAATAACGAGCTGACCCGCGCGGCTTCACCCGCGTTTTTGCAGTTTTTATGCTATCCCACAGGAACAGTAATTTTTTCCGGGATAACAAGTAGCCTATGTGTTATTTCAGAACTTACGGACATTCCAAATATCATCACAATCGGTTAAGTCGTCATGGAGATACGTGGTAACAAACATACACACACCCACCCACACACACACACTCACACACATACCCTCACACATACCATCTTTACTCATGCTGTGGATTTCCCGCTGCGGTTACCATACTCTTAAGAGACTGGGAGGAACAAGGAAATCCACATGCACACACTCATATACACACTAATTACACTATTTACTACACTACACTATTCACATCAACATACCCTTTGCACAAACATACACACACAGACTTTCGCATTTATAATATTAGTAGGATAAGTAGGATGAGATGGATGGATGTTAGTCACGAACGAACGGCTGCATCTGAAGGAAAGGCACAGAGATAATATTTATACATTATACATATACACACATACACTCACACTGTGGATTTCCCGCTGTGATAACCAGACTCTTAAGAGACTGGGAGGAACAAGGAAATCCACATGCACACACTCTCTTACACACCCACACATAACCTTGCTTTCACACATTCACACACTATACACACTTACACTATACATATTGTTTTTGGAATTCGTTACTTTTTTTTTTCATTCTTTTGATCAATAATTTTTTTCCAAAAAATTACATCTGACTGTCGTCGTTAAATAAATATATATCTTGTTAGTATAATGTAAATCCGTTATTGGCTATCTGTTTTGTATTTAAATTGTTATTTAGTTTATTCCTAAGAGCTGTGGATTTTGTAATAAATAAAATAAATAAATAAATTATAGTGTGACGTAGCACAACGACAAATTTTTATCCTGAAAAAATGTAGTTTCCGTGTTCACACGAACGAAATCGCGGCCAACAGCAATCTAAATTATCGTTTAAAAATATCTACTTACTTCAACAAAGGGCAAACTATTTTTAGTAAGCTAATATATCAAATTTAGAACCAGTTTACTTTACGATGCATTGGTCATTCATGTTATATAACCTTAGCCGTGTCTGAATCGATACTGTGCAGAGCGTGGCAGAGCTTATTCGAGTACTCTAAGCACTCGACCTAGTTATTGAAGCAAAACTGTTGGGTATAAAATCGACCAACTTCTGGCATAACTATTCCGTGGAATAAGAAATGTCAAATACAAGTAAACTGTCAGTTTACTCTGGAATAACTACGATTTATTCGGAGAATAGCGTGCCTATTCGAATTTGGTCGAATCCAACCTAAATGTAAAGGTAAATAAACCTGGTTCAGCACTACGAACTTAGGATAGACTTATAGAATGTTAGAGAAATAAAGAAAGATTTATACATCTTTCTTTATTTTTGACGACCGATGTGGCGCAGCGGGCGCAGGTCCGCCTGCGACGCAGAGGTTGCGGGTTCGATTCCCGCCTCGGGACAAATGTTTGTACGATCTACAAATATTTGTTCCGGGTGTTCTGGGTATTTACTATATATAATAAAAACATATCTATCTATGTATTGTATAGTATTAAATATATATCAGTAATCTAGTACCCATAATACAGCTCTGTGTAACAGCATCTTACCTTGGGGCTAGATGATGCAGCATTATCTATTTATCTGTGACCCACAAAGGGAATAGGCAAGTACACGTAAAAAGTAGATAGATAGGCAGGCTATTTACCATTCTTACAATAGATTACTAACAAGAAAAAAAACTTTAAAATAAAAAAACTTACAATTTAACCTAGCCAATAAAATATCACCTAGCCTATTCTTATTACACCTAACACAGTGATGTCTCAGCAAATAATTTCAAAGTATTCAGGCTCGAAATACGGGATCACTCTAGACTATTAATGTGTGGAATATTTTTTCAAAAACCTCAAACCTTCCCGCAAGCGCCAACAACTTGTTTTTTTTATGCAACTGCCTGAATCTATCGAGCAACTGAATTGGCAACCAAGCGTACGGCCCACAAGATGGTAAGCGGTTACCGCAGCCTATGGACCAGAGGCATCACTCGCGGGTTGTCACCTTGAGGCTAAGATCGAAAGCCTCATGTGCCAGTAATTTCTGTAACTGCTGTAAAAGTTTAACACAATCCGACAAACGATGCGCAAACGCAGAAGGCAAACGACCACAATGTTGCACGAACAATAAGCACTAAATATATTGATGTTCAATTATACTTTTTACACGAATAATTATTATTAATAGCTCGTAAACGTATAGCTATTTGAATTTCCTCGTGTTTGTCATTTCCCACGCTTCTTCAAGGCTGTGCGCAGTCATTATGCACCCTCAGTGTAATAGATAACGCCTATTGTGCCGTGCGACTGTCGTTACAGTCACCGTGACCTTATGATTGTAATGATCGGGATGGCACCAGCTGACCTACTGTACAATTAATAATAAAAATACTTATATTATTAGAACAACATACATCTTAACAGTACATAAAAGTAAATAACTGTGTGTTATATGTTAGAGGGGGTTTAAAGACAGACAATCAGTCCGCTCAACCTTATAACCAATGAGATTCACACAGTTAACCTAAAAAAAATATCAAGACGTGTTTTTTTTTACGTCAGCAAGTGACAAGACAATCAAGGCGCCCACCTGATGTTAAGCACGCCTGATTATTACAGATGCAGTGCAACCCAAAGCTTAAAGTTAAGTATTTGCGTGACACTGCACTGCGTTTATCACCCCGAGACGTTGTTGTTAAGTCTCTTTTGGCCAGTAATTTCACTTGCTACAGTGCCCTTCAAACCTAAACACAGTAATGCTTGCACACTACTGCTTGGAGGTAGAATATCTGACACTGCGGTGGTACCCAGTACCCACCAAGACGGACTCTTGATAAAGAATCCTACCACCAGGTAAAAATCCCTCCACGGGACATCATCAGGATCATTGACTCGTTCTCCGGCAGACGTGGTGCTCCGTCGAGAGTTGGAGCCAAAGTCTACATATACTACTATTAAAGATTAAAATATGCCAAAAACCATTTCACCTCATCCGGGATTTGAACCCGCAACCTTTCGCTTGATACGCGGGTGCTCTACCAATTGACCTAGAGAATTGAGATAATCGTTTTTGGGATATTGTAATCTTTTTACAAAAAAAATATACATGTGTAATTCGTTTAGTTTTCTGATTCCTACAGTAAAATGGTACAAGTAGGAAAATGGAACCAGTGGGAAACGGTCAAAGTGGAAAAATGGTACCGCGAGTGAAACCGCGCGGTTCAGCTAGTACATTATAAAATTCTTGAGATTAGAAACCCGAAGTATTACGATACATATTCTTTTTATAGTTTATAGCCCACAGATTTATGACGATAGTACTTAGAGAAAGCCCCGCGACTTGGTTTGCGTTGAGTTCCTGCATCCCGGAAAGTGTAAGTAAGTTTTTTTTTTTTTTTATACAACTGAAGTGGCAACCAAGCGTACGGCCCATAAGATGGTAAGCGGTTACCGCAGCCTATGGACGCTTGCAATACCAGAGGTATCACTCGCGGGTTGCCACCTTGAGGCTAAGATCGAAAGCCTCATGTGCCAGTAATTTCACCGGAAACCATACTTCGCACCGGAACACAGCAATGCGAGCATTACTGCTTGGCGGCAGAAATAGGTAAATAAAGTAAGTAAGAAAGTACTTACTTAGTTACTGGAAAGATTTTTATCTAAGAAAGTAATTTAAGATTTTTTTTTTAGATTTTAGATTTTAGAGATAAATTTTCAAGGTGTCATCTTTTTTAGGGGTAGGTTTTTCTGAAAATTGCAGGTCTCTAGAACTCTGTTCATTGGTTATAATATCAGTCAGTCAATTAGTCAATAACGCAACTATTTTGTTTATTTAAATTATGACACTATTTATAACTAATGTGAGCCCAATACGTTAATCTAATACTGCGGAAATATCCATTGGAAGTACCTACTTACTGGTTACATAATGGCAAAAGCAATTTTCCACCTTATGTCAAACTAAACAGGTATTATAATCCTATTAAATAATATTCTAAGTGGGTTTTAGAACCTACGAAAGAACAGTGACTCTACAACATCCGGATACATGCATTTCTGACTTTATTACACGACCTTTGAATTTGATTGAAGTTTGAACACTAATTTTATTAAAAATTAAATTTTATTTTTATACAACTGAAGTGGCAACCATGCTTACGGCCCACAAGAGAAGAGGTAAGCGGTTACCGGAGCCTATGGACGCTTGCAATACCAGAGGTATCACTCGCGGGTTGCCACCTTGAGGCTGAGATCGAAAGCCTCATGTGCCAGTAATTTCACCGGAAACCATACCCTTCACACCCGAACACAGCAATGCGAGCATTACTGCTTTGCGGCAGAAATAGGTATGGTGGTAGTCCTTCCCCGGACGAGCTTTATCACAGAGAACTCTACTACTCATTTTTTTTCGTAAGTTTTTTTAAGAGAGAGTTTTTATGCCACTCGAAGGCCTCTGTCATGACCTACAACCTTGAAAAAGCCAGGACCGACTGCTCACAGAAGTACGGGAGCGCTTAGTTAAAATTACCCCTGGCGTCACCCATCCAAATTGTGACTACGCGGAACAGTGCTTACATTCGTTGATGTTATGAACAAACTAGCTAGCTACTCGTAAGTCACGAGCGCTCTCATTTTATTGTCATATTGTTATGATATAATTCGATAAAAACATGAGTCAGTCGGGCTGGCATGAGCACCGCAGACAACAGATTTCTTTAAAAAGTTTTTTTTTCACTTACGTAGAGAAATAGCCTATGGTATTGTAAGCGTCCATAGGCTATGGTAACCACTTAACATCGTGGGGCGTATGTATGCCGCCTTGGTGGTTTAAAATATAATATTATATAAAATATAAGGAGTAAGTCTACTAAGCTCATGGCTAGCCCAGCTATTCGATGCATGATCGATGGTCAGTTCACTTTATACCCACAATTATGTTATCTGTGCTCGCAATAATGTCTCATGATCGATTTAAACTAAGAAAGTACTTAATCAAATTTATTGACTGTACAAAGGTGCTCTACAACAGTACTTTTTTTTTGTCCATGAGATAAAACATAATTTACGACAAAAGCTCCGTTAATAGACACTTTTGAAATTAAAAAAAACCTCTAAAAAAAAGAGAACTTTACTGCTTCGGTGGGCATATTAAGCAGTCAGACTAAGATTTTTCGAAAATTGTTAGGACATGCATGATGGTGTAATTTGGATGCCCTATTAGCACCGTCACTAAAGTCTTATTTATTTTAAATCATAAATCATTTATTGTTTGTGAATCCAGGTATGGTAATAGTTATATTAAGGTGTTGTGAAAAGTATGTATCTCTAGATTCTGCTATTTAGCATACAAACATTATTTTTACCACTAAAGTGGCAACCAAGCGTACGCCCCACTTCATGTTCAGCGGTTACCGTAGCCTATGTACGCATGCAACATCATAGATATCACTTGCTTACCTACCCTGAGACGTTAGATGAAAATATTATGAACTAAAAGTTACTTAATCAATGAAGTGATGACTTATTTGACATTATCTCAATACGATTTGTAATACTAACGACTAATGACAAATCAATCAGCAAATTCCATCTCAAATATTTAAATGGCAATCCAGTGTTTGAGCATAAGTGGATATATAATACTTCCATTAGGTATGTATTTCAAAATATGGTTCATAATTACCTTATTAGCCTGGTTCTCACACAAAAGTCCAAAAAGCTCTTTAAACCTATCGATCTTGCAGAATTGCGAATCTTTAGCCGAGGACGACTGATGAAATAAATGATCGTTTGCAAAATGATATAACATCAGAGTAGAGAAAATTACATATTGTCTGAATTGTAGACGCTAATGCCAAATTGCTGTGCCATGGCTTCTTGAAGGCAGATGAACGGTGTAAAGCTGTGATCTCTCTGTATAGGTCTCACAACGGATCTCGGCCGTAGTGAAATTAGCCGTTTCGATGCGCAATGGAGCTTTTTCAAACTAAATTGTCTTTGCGCATCACAAACGGCTAACTTCACGGAAGCCTAGATCCGCTGTGCGAACTATACACACTTAAATTTATGAGAAATCCTGTTTATTGTTGGTTTTTTATGTCAATGGCGAGTCGAAAGTTTAAGATAAATTTTGTTCGTGAAGTTCAAATTTCGAACTTGCTTCGTATATTTTTTGCTTACGTCGACATTAGATACCTATAGTTCGTACGGCGGATCTAGGCTTCCGTGAAGTTAGCCGTTTGTGATGCGCAAAGACAATTTAGTTTGAAAAAGCTCCATTGCGCATCGAAACGGCTAACTTCACGACGGCCGAGATCCGCCGTGAGAACTATACTTGAAAGGCACTGGCAATATTGTCTAAGCAAACGAACTAAAAAAAATATAAAAATATAAAAAGACATAGCTTCTAAATGATCTGCGTGGTACTGCACTGCGCTCGTCACTTCAAGACATAGAACTATGTTAAATCTCCAGTAATTTCACAACGCATAATTTAAAAAAATTGGAGGCAGAATATCATAATCCACGGTGATATCCAAAACTAACTCAGCTAAAGCTTTTATTAAATAAACAGTGTGAATACGTCCTTATGTTTAATGTCACGAAATAAGAATCAAATCGCTTGCTATTATCGAAAGTGTAGAACGTGCATAATCTATTATTTTAGCCGTTCGTAAATAGGTAATACGATGTATGTGTATAGGTAGCTATGCTCTACGGGTTGATCACATAAGCTCTGTTAGCGACCAATTTCCATTGATCTCTATCTCAAACTGTCTAATACGACAGTAGAGCTATAGTCAAACTGTTTTATTACAGCAGTTTGAGATGTAGATCAATAGAGATTGGTCGCTAACAGAGTTATGTGATCAACCCGCTAAAGTGAGTACCTGGACGCAGCAGATGATGAAGTTAGTATAAAAACGCGGCCAAAGTCGCGGGACGTTACACTAGTCAATGATCTAACTAATTAATTGATTAGCACCGGAATCTTAACATAAATGCATCAGTAAGTCTAAAGATGTTGCAACAGTAGCTCTACTTTGAACATTAACATGATTATTTATCATTTATGATTATTCATGTCAAAGATGTCACGCAGTGTCATCATAGAATAAAGATGAGCTATTAGTCCAGAAACCTACATTAAAACTTTCACATAGATTATAATCTTTTCACAGTTCCTTACGCGCTTCGTGGTGGTACAATCTAACAAGAATGAGGTGTAGTGTTACGATTGAGGTACTTTGGCCCATAATACACCCTAAAAAATATTCAATGTCTCATGTGCTGCTTCACCAAAAATCATACCTTTCGAGCCGGGACACAGCAATGCGTGCATCTGTTTGGGGGCAGAAATAAGTACGGTATTGTTTCCCTGGACGTGCTCTATCACAAAGAACACTACTACTCATAAGTTTCACCCACAGACATTGAGAATATACTAAATAAATAAAATAAATAATAATAAAAAATCGTTTATTTCAGGCATTTGAACATACTAAAGTACCCATATTACATAAAAAACATAGAACCAAGCTAAGCTTTGATTATATACATGTCTGACATATAGAAATCTTTAACTCTAAGGTTTTTTTAACTTTATTACTTACTTACTTACTACTCTTAGTTAAACTTAGGTGTAACTAAGAGTTAAGAGTACCTAGTTGGTATTTAGCATGTTTGCGTGTCAACATTAATGGCTCGCTGCACTGGCCACGCTCGCTACATAATGCGGTAAGTTACGCGACATTACTGACATTAGAGATGAGTGGCCGAGAAAGCGGGGTGGCTGATCTGCGCTAATTCATCTGTGCTTGAGTTGCCATCTGATGGTTCAAACAAACGTTGCACCCGAGGTAATTGTAGCAATTTTGTTAACCGCTATGTTAATTGTCATAGATCCAGGGGACAATAGAGAGATAAAATAATGATAGTGTTTTCCTTAGCACGACTAATGTCCAATTATAAAAAATGGCAAATAGTTTAAAAATATCCATTCATATTTTTTTAATGTCAGCAAATTACTAAATGGTCACATCGTTCAGCGTTTACTTTAAACAGTTACAGTGTCACTTCAAGTTCTGCGTAGATATAGAAATTTTCTTTGTATTTATCATAGAAGGAATCCAGGGTACAATAATAATTATGATGTGATTACTGGCAAGCATTACTGTGTTTAGGTTTGAAGGGCACTGTAGCAAGTGAAATTACTGGGCGAAAGAGACTTAACAATGTCTAAGTCAAGTGTAAAACTTTAAGCTTTGGGTGGCACTGCATCTGTTATAGTACATCAGGCGGGCGTCTTGATTGTCTTATCACTTACTGACACAAAAAAATAATGATATATAATGATAATGTTCATAAAGGCAACGCCATTCACCCTTATCAGTTACCTAAAGCTTTTAAGTTTTAAAGTTCTGCGTGGCATGCGCTCGTCATAACGAAACGTGGTAATTAATATAATAATTAAGTCTCTTTACCGTTACCAATATATCAATAAATAAATAATGCTGGACAATCCACACAGCATCATCCAGCTCCAATATAAGCTGCTGTTAAACAGAGCTGTATTATGGGAATTAGATGACTGATATATACTTAATACAATACAATACATTATATATAGATATTTTTTTATTATATATAGAAAATACCCAGAACACCCGGAACAAATATTTGTAGATCGTACAAACACTTGACCCGAGGCGGGAATCGAACCCGCAACCTCTGCGTCGCAGGCGGACCTGCGCCCGCTGCGCCACATCGCTCGTCAAGTCACTAACTTATTTAGTCATAAAACCTTATGTTACTTATTATAGTTCTTATGCATAAAAAAACTGTAATTTGAGCGGCTTGCTAAGTATTGTCTTTTCTTGTCATCATTGGGCCTTACCTATAAAAAAAGTCAGTGGATTAGCAATTGCTAAACTTATGATTAGTGAAATTCTTACGTTGTTTTTGTTGAAAATAGACAAAATACCTGATATACGATCTACTTTAGAGACTAATAGCGCCATCTGTACTGGCAGTGTTGTTTATAAATAAATCAGTTGTTTCAGTCAGTTCATGAAAAACAGTCGTTTTATTTTAGTTTTGGTGGTTATCGCTGTCAAAGTCCATCCAGGGTTGGATTTAGATCCATTGAAAACGATAGCACAAAAAATAAAAAGATGGTATTTGTAACAAAGCTATAGTATTCTTTATTATTAAGACGATGATAGATTTGGAAGACTCATTAGCTAACAGAAGTTATTGAATAAAGCCTTAATTATTTTTTCTTTGATTCCTTAAAAAAATAACTTGATGAGTTACAACTTTAATTCAACAAAGTTACTTTTGAAATAATAAAATTCAAGCAAAGTTGTGCCTATCTACGCATTCTATCGTTATGATTTCTGAATTATTAGGAAGAATTGTAGTCTGACAAAGGCACAGGGGATGACATGGTCCTTGCATTTGGAGGGCGATTCTCGTTCATAGATAAATGGTTACATGTGATATATATATTCAGGGTCATTCATTATCAACCTGACAAACTTAAGGGATAGGTTCCACACATTAAAAAAAAATATATGTACCTTTAATTTTGTTTATGTATATTTTGTCTTAAAAATCCCAAGTAAGCAAAAAAAATCGATTACGTTTTTCCGCCCAATTATTATTTATCATTTTAGGGAATCGAGTTAAGCGACTTAATAATGAAATATTCGAGTGTGCGCGCCCCGTAGCGGGTCAAGGACACGCGCAGGTCAAGGACGCGCTATGACCCGCGGTTCATTGACGCGCGGGTCACTGACAAGCGCTGAGCGCTGCCTTTTCGATTTCTAACAAGGATAACTAATTATTAAGCAGAATTACGTATTTTTTTCTTTTATATAAAATAAACGTTTAGAAAAAAAAAAGAAAGTACAAGTATTTATTTTTTTATGTGTGGAACCTACCCCTTAAGTTTGTCAGGTTGATAATGAATGACCTTATATATATATCGTCAAAACTGTTAAAAAATGTACAGAAATTTTGACAGTTTTGACGATACATATCACACGGTAACCATTTCTCTATGCACGAGAATCGCCCTCTTGGTTTGAAAAGGGGGCAGTGGCCTACAAATTGAATCTGTTGGGTGTTTTTATTTATTACGCGACGATTATTGTAAGTTATTATGTTATGTTATTATGTTATACAATCTCTCACCTACATCTAGGTTACGGTAATGGCCAGTAAATGTGTTGAAGAACACGAAGGAGGGTTATTCTCGTGCATTGATAAATGGTTACATGTGATATATATCGTCAAAACTGTCAAAATTTCTATACTTTTTGACAGTTTACGATATTTTTTTTATTTATCGTAATAAAACAACATAACAAAGTAACTTATAACTAACACTAAAAAAAACCACTGAGGTTTAAGCAAATGTTAGGGGAGTTTACATCTAGTTTAGGTAAATGTTTAATTAAATTAATAAATTACTTAATTATATTTATCATTTATCTATGGCACGAGAATCGCCCTCCTGATTATTTAGTTTCTGACAACAGTAAGAAACGGAATGTAGGTGATCGTAACAGCTGGCGCTTGTTTTAACCCAGTAATGCCTAGCATCCATTCGCTTCGCATTCAATTTGGTGGGTTTGTACATCACGGAACCCTAAATTTAAAGCTATTGATTATTATAATTTGTTTGTTGTTCGTGAAACATTGAACTCATATTAAATCTGAAACGAATATGTTTAAATGCTTATTAAATGTAGGTAATACGCCAATCAGTCACATTTTTACTTACTTTTAAACATTTTTGTAATGAAAAATCCAAGAAATAAACAAATCTCAATGTCTTTGTAATTTAACTTTGTGATAGATATCTTCCGGGATAGTAGGAACTACGAACCTACTAAAAATGTTTTTTTTTTACTTATTTTTTAAAGCGAGAGTGATCTTTCCGAGAGTGTTTTTATTGACTGTAAAGGTTACATCGAATGGGCCGTATGCCATACCGTACTTTTTCCCCGTGTAGTTTATTTTTAAACAAATAAATAGTTTATTTTGCTCTGAATATATTTTGAAACCAAGCCTGCCCTAATATAAACCACAGCTGGCAAGCGAGACCTGGTCGATGATCAGGTATCTACAATGCAACCTGCAAGTTTAGCCCTACACTTTACTCAGTTGACATAAGAGTGATAATGGCATACCTGCTCAGCACCTGCCAACATTGTCACAAGTACAACCTTGATTGTGACCGAGCTGAGACTAAGTAGGCGTTTCACAATAAACCGTTTTACGAATTTACGGCATTAACTATCTCATTGTGCAGTTAATAAAGTGCTTATAGAAATTAAGGTGACGGTACTAACTTACAATGTACTCTTTAATTTACTTTAATTTTTATTTATTTTTTGTAATTATGTCACTTGACAGCACTTGACGTAACTAAAGGAACTCAAGTGATCCAATAGTTTTAATAAATATATCAATATAAATACGATTGTAATTTAAATAGAACAGTCTCTTCACACTAATATTATTAAGTTTGGATTCGACCAACTTCTACTATAATTCTGGGAATAAGAAAATGTCAAACACAAGTAAAATGTCAAATTACTCATAGATAATTACGATTTATTCTAAGGATAGTGTTTAAACGTGTATGATGGAATCAAATGTAAAACGCGTTGTCTCAGTGGGATGGGCCCCGACTTCCGATCCGGATGTCGCAGGTTCTATTTTCGGCCGTGCACCAATGAACTATTCGAAAAATTTATGTGCGCATTAATACGAGTGCCGAACATACTATGACGGTCTTCAAAGTGCGCATAAATCTAACGAAGCTTGCAGTAGTAGAGTTCTTTGTGATAGAGCTCGTCTTGGGAAGGACTACCACCATACCTATTTCTGCCGCCAAGCAGTAATGCTCGCATTGCTGTGTTCCGGTTCGAAGGGTATGGTTTCCGGTGAAAACAGGCACATGAGTTTTTCCATCTAACGTCTCAAGGTGGTAACACGCAAGTGATATCTATGATGTTGCATGCGTACATAGGCTACGGTAACCGCTGACCATCAAGTAGGCCGTACGCTTGGTTACCACTTTAGTATTATAAAAAAAAACGAAGTACTTGCTTAAAACAGTGAAGGAAAACATCGTGTCGAGTAGCATAGTAGCGTATAGTCTATTAAAATAATAGTCTTACCTACCTACAGAGTAGTAGAGTTCTCTGTGATAGAGCTCGTTCGGAGAAGGACTACCACCATACCTATTTCTGCCGCCAAGCAGTAATGCTCGCATTGCTGTGTTCCGGTGTGAAGGGTATGGTTTCCGGTGAAATTACTGGCACATGAGGCTTTCGATCTAAGCTCAAGGTGGCAACCCGCGAGTGATACCTTGGTATTACAAGCGTCCATAGGCTGCGGTAACCGCTTACCATCTTGTGGGCCGTACGTTTGGTTGCCACTTCAGTAGTATAAAAAAAAAAAACCTACCTGCTTGAGTTTAATGACAACATCCTCGAGACAAATCCAAAAGTCGATAAAAAACATTTCGAATCAGTGAATCAATAACCTTTTGAAAGGTTATGAAATGTTATGCAAATGTGAAAGTGCCTAGACTTAGTGCAATTTGGTAGGTATTCAGTATATTCTCTGGGTATATTTGAGGCATGACGACCTCGCTAGCACGTTAGGCAAGTTGAGAAAGCTATAGGTTGCGGGTTTTATTCCCGTAGCGGGACAAATGTTTGAATCATCATCATGAGAGCATTCTTATGTTCCCACTGCTGAGACTCTGGCGTACTTTAAACAAGAGTGGTCATGGCACGCGGACCGCGTAATATTTGCATGATCTGTAAACATTTGTCCCGGGATGGGTATTTCTTTATTCTAAGTATGCGGGGTCCGAACGCCTTTGAGCCGACGACATCTCAGAGAATTTCGTGCAGGCATTACTAGAAGAAAATGTGTCCGTTCTCACTTGATTTGGTTTAGGTACGATATTTTATTCGCGTGGTAGAAAAACTCAATCACTCTCGCTCGGGAGTAGGCCAGTATCCCAGCAGTGGGAACACTAAAAGGCTGTCACTATAGATTTTTAGAAAATATAACTTACCTGTGGGGTACGCAGTGCGCTGGAAACTGCGAGAAGCGTCAGCGCCGCCACGCTCCATACCACGCCGACTCGCATCCTCATGCACTGAAACAAACATTGTGGGTACATTATTATTTAAATTCATTTATTGATTGCTAACATGTACATACATAGTTACGGAATATTTTCTCGTCACAGATACCGCAGAGTATTCAGAAGAAGTGCTTTGGTATTTTGATTTCTGGTCTAAACAATTATTAGATTAGGTTGACAGCAAAAACTCAATTTTCAGTCTTATTCCCTTGAAGAAATATTTTGATGCCTAACCTTTTGATGCACACTAAAGTCACATCATCCCAACTAAATCATAACAGCCCTGATTGTGTTTCATCTTAGATTCGACTATAGAAATCTCATCTTAGTAAATCGGATAAGAATCGATACTCAAGCCTCGAAGACTTCAATGTTAATGAAATAACAAGACAATTTACCATATTTTCAACACAAAGCTTCATAATATTGGATCATATCAATAAATCTGTCAATACATCAAATCAACGACAGCGCTTTCTCCAATAAAAACCACAGAATAGATGAGAAATAGTACGAAAACTAAATGACAACTTTCATATAGCTGATCATAAATTTAGGAATTAACTCGTCGTAAACTAATACTGCTACTTTGTTTTGTAAATAATGTCCGCAGAAACATAATACGCAGCGGAGACAAATTTACTATCACTTACAGTCAAAGCATCTGCCCCTACCTCAGTTTCAGTGCAAAGTAAGGCCATGAGAAATTTTGTATCGTTATTACTGATCGTAAAAAAGAGCTGTCTCTCCTAGAAAATGTTGAGTTTTCAAAATTTCCTTCGTAATTTTGTTTGTTGCAACGATTTTGTCGGAGGCAGAACTAACAGAAGCCATTAAACAAAAGAAAAAAAACAAAGAAATACAAAAGAATCTAGTATAACGCGATCTATGAAATAACAATTATACATGCATTTCCCGATAGCCATTGACCGGGAACCTGAGACTGTCGCAACGCTTTCGTCCTGCCTACTTGCTTTGTAGAGCGTCCGGTGAAGTAATATTGTGTGCGCTAATTGTGACGCGTCAAACATAATGTACGGTGCGTTACTTGCACATTTTACTGTCTTTATCTGGGTCTCCTTTAACCGCAATTGCGTTGCACGTGGCATTTTACATTTTACTGTCTATTCTATATCTGTACTAGCTGTGCCTCGCGGTTTTAATAGTTAGTTATTTTTACTATTCGGGGCAAATCTAACAAATCAAAAATCATGTAACTAGGTCCAGCCGTTCTTGAGTTATAAATGGTGTAACTGACATGAGACAAGATGATAAAGAAAATAAAAGTTCATATTTTAGCGTAAGTCCGCATCGGTTCCATCAAAACCAAAAACCAGTCTAAATAAAGTAGAACGGACACATCAGCCACACCTAAAAGTTTATTCACCTCACAACCAGTGTTCATAGACAAGTGACTAGCGAAATTAGCTTGCTGCGATTCCGGTAGAATTTTTACCTAAAATGCATGCAAATAGTAATCTGTCAATAGCTTTGAGGACTACCAACATTACCATAATTATATTTAATTTAATATAATGTTATTATAAGCACTAGTAATATGTTATCTGTGTTTAAAAAGTTAAAAGTTAGTTAAATTTCAAACTGAAGCTGAAGGTACGTCTACGTATCAATAGTTTCAGCACCTGTGCGAAGCCGGGGCGGGTCGCTAGTAATAAAGAATAATGAGATGTTGCGACATTTGATCAACATATAATAGTCAAACGCAATTAATCAAGAGTTTTATAGTTTTTTTACTTGAACGATACGATTTTAAAGACTAACTACATTTTATACATGCGATATCTCAATTAATTGTTTATCATGTTGCCAATACGCTTATGTGTGATATCTCTTTTATTGCATGTGTTTAAAGATGCTATGGCGTTATGGTAACAGTTTACTAAATGGGATTTTTATCAAATGGAATGTAGCCATAAAATAAAAAGTCATCTTCTAATTTTTACGGACATTTGTCTACGCTACCAGTTTAAACCAAGTCAGCGACAGAGTTCCAATAAAATGTAATGTGGACATAATTGGTGTTTACTTTCACTCCTTTAGATATTTACTTTCGTTCTCGTCGAGCTGTGAGTTAATACGATTATGAGCAATCGAGAGCTTTTCCAATCGTTGTTTCGGTTCACATCATCATAGCCAGCTTTGTAATGTTTACATTGGGACACTGGCCTACTGGGCCATGACAGAGGCCTTCGGACGGCTTAGAAACTCTGTCACCAGAGTTGGCCACTGACTCATACGAACGAACGAACTGGCCTACTCTCGAGCGTGGGTGTTACGCAGACTGAAATGCAGATTGGCTGATATATCTTGCCAATTTTTAAACTTGATTAAGTTGGTTTTCTCAAGATGTTTTCTTTCACCAAGACTCAATGCTTATTTAGTGAATGACATTTTTAGTTCTTGAACATGCCGGTTTCTTTATAATAATATGGTTTGGAATCTCTCTTCGGGTAGGTATATCCCTCTTCCAGTTTATGCTATTTTTCTCTACTTTGCAGTATATTTTTCTCCAACTACGCCATCGTATTTTTCTACAACTATGTCATCAGTCCTCCGTGTTCTAGGCCGTCCTGCTTTTTTTTACCGTTCCCGTCCACTGTTACTTCTATAGTTCACCTTTTATCCTTGTTTATTTCATTTCATTTGTAGCGAGTTTAATGTCCTAAGCTAAAATATGTCCTAACCATTGCTACTTTAGATTAAGAGCTTGATGAGCGCTGGCCGGTCACCTCTGTTTTTTTTGTAAGTTCGCGCTTCTTGTGTAGTGAATTCTACAGACTTTCAAGACATTGAAAGCAGTTTAATCACTGGTTTTGACTGATTCTGATTCACTGATGACTGATTCTAGTATCTCATGAGATAAACAGCCGTTTCCAGCTTCCGTATACCAGACCGCACGTGCATAGAGTATTACAATTAATCGTTTGCGCAACATATTGTGCAAAATTCGGAACGTTATAATGCGTTATGTCCCAGAAAAATCGTTTCGGTCGGTACACTTCAGAAGCTGATATTATACAGAAACCTGGTTTTGTGGATTTGACTTGGAAGCAGTGCTTCCTGGTATTTAGGGATGCTATCATCATCACGATAAGCTTTCTTATGTTTTGCTGACACTGGCTTACTCGCGAGAGATATTACGATAACAGGATCCAGTAGGTTTTTCTTAATTTTGTATACCACTAAAGTGGAAACCAAGCATACGGCCCGCTTGATGGTAAGCGGTAACCTATCCTATACGCTTGCAACATTAGAATAATTATCACCTGCGCGTTGCCACTCTGACCAGACCCAGATGCAGATCTAAAGTTTCATGAGCCTGAAATTCACTGGAAACCCTTCGAACCGGAACACAGTAATACATTCTGCAGAATAGATATGTTGGTAATTCTTCCCTGGACGAGCTCTATCAGAATGCTCTTTAGTGCGCCGCACTGGCACTGGCAGCCTGCTTTCTATGTCATTGCGGTATCCCAGAAACGTAAATGGCGTCGCGGTCGGTACAACTCTTTTTGTTTCAGCCTACATTTGCACGACAGCACCTGGTTACCTACTGGTAGGTACTGAAAGACAATAAAGTACCTACTACTTTCATTTCAGAAGTAAGGTAAGCTTGTTTACGTTTTCAGAAAAGATTGAGATTATGATAAGAAATAAATAAAGGTCTGAACACACAGACAGACGGACAGCGGATAAACGGTTATCCGACAGTACTTTATAGGGTGGAAAATATCTTTGTTATTAAAACTAAATTCAAGATATGCTAAAGTTTGCTTACCAAACTGGGTATCGAGAAAACTAAAAATAAAAAATAAACTCACGTCATTTTATTCCACAAGTCGAGTCGAGAATCTATGTTAAAAATAAAATTTCTCCAAGACACATGAGGCCTTACACTTAACTATCGTATTTGATTGTAATTTATAATAGATACTACATATGTCATCTAAATATCGAGGTTCTAATGCCATCTATAGATCAAATTTTATTATAGTTATTAGCAGATGCCTGTCTAAACTAAAGATATACGCATACATAGCTGCAATAATTGGACAATTGACATTTCATTGTTGAACACAAGCCAACATGGGAACAAAAGCCGGTAGTAAGAATGTCATGGACGAAAAAACTATAATTGATAGAATGTCGTATGCTAATTCTAGACTCTAGTAAGTTATTGGGCTGTCGATTGTCAGAACCTATCGTGATGGAGTCGGCACGCAATGCAGGTTTAAGATGATTTTATATTGAACTAAGTAGTATCTAGACAGGCTTCTTTAATGCAAAATTAATGATAATTAAGAGTAAATGAATTCATTTATAGATAAAAAGACATTTGCTAAAAACACATAATGAAATAGTTGAGCCAACTATTTCATTCTGTTTTTTGTCTTATTCATTATCTATTAGAGATGAAATTGAAATTGCGATATGATACGCATCGACTTGAGAACCTCTTTATTTTGTTAAAAATAAAAAAGATCTTGACCGACAGACAAAATGTTCCTAAAAGAGTTCTGTTTTTCTTCTGGAGGTATTAAACACCAAAAACCGAAATTGGTTACTTTGAATCGAATTAATTTCTTGGTGGTAAGATTTTTCGGCAAGAATAAGTCTTGGTGGGTAGCGCATGCTAAAATTATGCAATATTGTGAAAGTACTGCGGGGTTTGAAAGAAACTGTAGCAAATAAAATTCAATGAATTAAACTTTATAAATGTTTAAAATAATAAGCTCAGTGCGGTGCCACGCCGAAATATTAAAACTTAGACTGAAACAGCCAACAAACAAGAAAATCCTTTTACTTTTGCAGTGAAAATGTTGCTTTAAATTAAGTATGCAACTGCTAGTATCCGGTCCTCGTGTTACTAATTACATCATTATAAACTGTACGACGATGACTGTAATTACTACTTTTTCAACTGGCTCTGCGTTGTGTCAACTAATATCAGGAGAGCGATTCTCGTGCATAGATAAATGGTTACATGTGATATATATCGTCAAAACTGTCAAAATTTCTATACATTTTTGACAGTTTTGACGATATAAAATATATCATATGTGACCATTTATCTATGGCACGAGAATCGCCCTTCTGTTTTGTATCTATGTAACTGCTAGTAGAAAAAAATCATTATAATCACTTGAGAATACCTTATAGTAGACGTTTGAGTGGTAAGTATTTCTGATTAAAAGTTATTCCGTAAGATGGCGTTGATCGCCTATATAAATAAATTTACAAATATCTACTCTACAGGGTGTTTGATTATTAGCGCATAACATTCAAATAATAAGTTCCACACATAAAAAGAATATACATCTTCCTTTTTTTATACAATCCCGAGTTTATCGAGAAAGTTTATTCGGTCAATTATTAGTATGCATCCAAGATTTTCATAGAGTCCAGGTACGCGGATAATGGCGTAGTGATCAATGCATGTTATTGAAAGCACAATACCCCTTACTATTATATATCTGAAAGTTAGGATATTCGAATTTCGGTACTTGTGTTTTTGCACTGTAATGATAAGATAAAGATAAGATAAATGTTTATTTCAAAATGGTCATCATAGTACACGATTAATACATATTAACAATGATAGGTAACGTGCAGTTAAGTTATTATACAAGTAGTGTATTACTGTGTGTAAGGATAGTAAGGAATTAACCGCTACCGGAGAATACGATGAGCTCCTCGTTCTAACAAAGTATAAACTTGTATGTAGAAATGGCTAACCTGGCTTATAATAATGGCTGAACCGTTTTAGATAAAACTTGAAATATGTATAGTTTTGGCCCTAAGAACACATAAGCTAGGTACTTTTATTTGATCGTGAGTGATACCGCAGGCAGAAGCTAGTATAACATATAAATTTAGATTAAAAACTATTTGTTTATCTATTAGAGTTTAAAGCGTTACGTAACGGTTCATGAATAAACAAAAATGATCTTACTTCCGAAATAAACCGTGTGTTAAAGTTATAAAATTTTCATAATATACGGTTATTTTAATTCAAATGAGAACTCATCACGGAAGTAAAAAATCTAGTTAATTAAAGGGTATTTTATACTACTTTAGTAAATAATACAGTGTTGTAATTTTAGAACAACCCTGTATTGTAGGATAGGATGCTAAAGAGAACAGACTACAGAAATACAATAAGAAAATTCGTATGAGTCAGTGACCAACTTTGGTAATGGAGTTACGTAAGTGTAGGCCACCCAAAGGCCACTTACTGTGTCTTCCGAAGCACGGAAGCGTTCAAATTAAATTGGCACTAGCAGTTACCCATCCAATATGATAATCTCGCGGGAATAGTTGATCTTTGATCTGTTAAGAGCAGTTATACAAGGATGCTGAATATATATTTAAAGAATAATTGATAGATTCAGGCGATTCCAGATTTCCGCTGGAGTCGACGTTCGATGGAGCAACATGTCTGCTGGGGAACAAATCGATGGTCCTGATGATGTCCCGTGGAGGGATGAAACACGTGTCGGTATTTTTCTTTTGAGGCTAACTGTATTAACTGTGTGACCTCATTGGTTAAAAGGTTAAGCGGAATAGTACTAGAGATTTTTCGTCTGTTTTTTATCTTTAAAGTGGTAATAATCTGTCTATACCTTGGCCGAATTTCAGCTAGATATTTGCTCCTAACCGCCCACTTCCATAGATAAGAGTAGGTACAATGTAACTCATACCTATTACCGTAATGGAGTATTATCAACATCCTGCCCACTACCTTGGCGCTTATCTCGATCGGACACAATAGATTAACACTCTAATTGACCTCTCACTTGTAGAGGTTTTAATCAATAATTTATTTAAAAAGAACCGGAATTATATTTAAAATATAAATATTTTATTTGTTATTTATTAGTCTAAGTTATAAGCCCAGCTATGCATAGCAGTGTAGACAAGTTTAGGCTTGTACGAGTATCTTGAGATTTCGATCAAATAGTGTAAGCTGATGATATGGATAAAGACAATTCGTAAATTATTGAAAAAGCTTTGCTAATTTTGAGATTAAATGGAGTTAATTTTCACTAAAAACGGAATATTTACCATGATGAGTGAGTTTTACTGATTCTCGATATTTCGGCGCAGTTACATACGGGAGAACAATAAATAAAACTCAAAAATCATGGTAAATATCCCGTTTTTAGTTAAAATTAGTTTAATGGAGTTGCCAAAATTTATGATTACTTATTATCAGTTTCGTGATTCCGACCTCTAACGCTCTGCTCACTGGCTCTGTATCACTGGTGCACGCAGCTTAATTAAAAAAATCATACCGTACTCTACTTATTACCAAATAACAATAAAAAACATAATTATTTTATCAATGAATCAAAACTAAACAATAGTTTAAAATAAATGACCTCGATACCACTTTAAAACAATTAAAATAACATTGTATTGTGTACAAGGAACAGTTTTGGCAGGTGGGAGAAGTAGATCCTCATTGATAAGACTTTGACACCTCAATACAAGGATGCATGCTAATGGTACCGCGGTGTAAAATAAAGGTGATGAACCGACTATGTTAGGAAGTTGTCGTCGAGTTGGAGTAGATATGACCTTTGTGCAATATTCATTGTATTTCTAAAATAAGCAATAATGTAATCATCATTATCATCATCATGACAGCCTTATATTAAAGAAAAAAGATAAGTTTATTTATTCCATAGAAACATTTGGCGGTGCAAATAGTATTGCCTAATATTGCTTAAATAATAAGATTTTACAAAACCCGTTCTTAATAAATTGCACCTGAGATATAGTTCGCACAGCGGATCTAGGCTTCCGTGAAGTTAGCCGTTTGTGATGTGCAAAGACAATTTAGTTTGAAAAAGCTCCATTGCGCATCGAAACGGCTAATATCACGACGGCCGAGATCCGTTGTGAGAACTATAACTCTGTTCCCAGCACTAGGACTCTAGTGAGCCTGTTTAGCGAGGTCACAGCGACTCTCCTCTTCGGACACTATCAATAATGTACCCACTAATCCTTCCAAAAGCCAAAGCTTTCTAATGCCAGTGCTCTCATAGGTAAGGTGAAGGAAAACATCGTGAGGAAACCAGCATGTCAAAGAACCAAAAATTCGATCTACTAATCCACATTGTGGATTATGACCCATTCACTGTCGCTTGCGAGTAGGCCAGTGTCCCAGCTGTGGGAACATTGAAAGCTGTCATGATTGCGAGCATTACTTCTCCTACATTCTTGTTTGTTTTTGTTTTGTTTTTAATTTCGTATTTAAATAAGTAGGTATTATGTAACTCTTACTGTATGGACTTCTTAATTGTCTGAAATAAACATTTATTTAATATAATTTAATTTAATTACTGCTTTGCGGCAGAAATAGTATGGTGGTAGTTATCGTTTATCTATACTAATATTATAAAGAGAGAAGATCTGTATGTTTTTATGTTTGTATTTTTGTATATTTATTACTAACGACCCGCCCCGGCTTTGTACGGGTGCGGTTTCATTGCACCGTGCGAAGCTGGGACGGACACAAATAACTTCACTAAACTTTTAATAGGTTTTGTGGTCACTTCCGCCCGGATGCCAACCAGCAGCACCGCCTTAGGTAATGTTACAGGAACCTTATGAAGTAAAGTACACAAGCTACTCGTTTCAAGTTTGTGGTCTCAATGTTTATTGAGGCTGTTGATTGCCAGTCAACAGTCAGATAACAAGGTCACTATCATTTGATCCCACAAGTTTGATCCTACTTAATATTTTTTATCATTTGAACACAAAAATATTCAACACGTTCTGACCCGCGCGGCTTCACCCGCGTTTTTGCAGTTTTTATGCTATCCCACAGGAACAGTACAATTTTTGGAGATAAAAATTGTTATGTGTTATTCCAGGACTTAAGCCATCTACATTCTAAATTTCATCACAATCAGTGAAGTCGTCACAAAGATACGTGGTAACAAACATACACACACACAGACTTTCGAATTTATAATATTAGTAGGACTAGTGGCACCCGGCGAATTTTTCCCGTTGTTGTACAGTTTTAATGTTATCCCACGGGAACCGTAAATTTTCCTTGCAAAAAAATATCATAATGTCAGTGACTATGCATTTGCAGTTTCATCTAAATTCATTCACCCGTTACGGAGTTGAATGGGAACAAACAGATAAAGTGTGATGTGCTAATTCTAAGATATTTTTTCGTTCGTTTTAATATTCTTTAGAAAGGATAGGTATAAAAAATAATTTCGAAATGAAAAAACGCAAGTCTTGTAACAGTAATATTAAAAATCTTCACACATAATTCAAATGTAATTCGGCAAATATTTTAAAGCCTGATATTAATCTGAGCGTAACCGTAGGAAACTAGTAAGGGGTTAACTTTCTAAACCAGAGCGCATGCGCGTCGGTTGCAGAGTAAAAATATGCTTTAGATTCGTTTTATTGGCTACTAGCTCATAACATCTTTAAATCACGTTTAAAAAATGTATGAACGTTTTTACAATTTTTAATTAAATCTTAGTAATAATAATAACATAAACGTTTATTCTGTTACATAAAATTTTTTGACAAAAGTAGTTAATAATATTACAGTTGGTAACAAAAATGGCCACCACTCAGCATATGCTACGGCAGAACAGCTCATGCCGCAGCGCTGGTTTTCTGTGGCCGCCTTAAAAGTATGTTAGCGTATAGCGGTACTGCAATACACGCTTATTTATACTTAACAATTTTAGTAGAGTAGACAAGTAGAGTGCTATCATGAGTTTAAAATTATGCAGATGACAAACTATTATAATCTAAAAAACTTAATTTGCATACACCTACATATACACACCCCACCTTTACACAACCTCATAATACTACACACATACCCACATTAACCACACACACCCACACACACACTGTTTAACAACATTGTAAAAATTTTTTGAGAAAATTATGAGTTTTGTTTGGTTTATTTGGTTTTTTGTTGTTGATTAATTATTTTTAATTTGATAGATACTTATTATTATTATTATTATTATTATTATTTTATATAATTTTTGCTCTCCCTGTTACTGTGTCATCTCTCCAGTTATACGGTTATCTCTAATTGTAATCCGGCTTCCCACGATTCAGGCTCAGCCTTGTGCGGGAACCAATGGTAACCTAATTCCATGTTATTGCGTCAGTTAATAAATATTTTTGTATTTTTTTGTATTTTGTATTTTGTAATTCATACAAAATTATAAGTACTTAAGTATACAATATGAGCAATATTAGTTATGTTTACATGCAATATAATATATTATGTCAACTAACTTCTTCAATAAGTTTGAATTGTTTTGCACAAACTTTAAAATTGGGTCCTAAATCCTGACGCACATTGCGACTGCCTGCGACTTCATTGCGTGGAAAACAGGAACCGTAGGTAATTTTTTCCGGGATAAAAAGGACTATTATAGGATATAATCTACCTTTGTCTGGGCGTGATTCTACCACAAACATTTTTTTTTTTATACAACTAAATGAAGCTTATTCCTTTAGAATTTATTATTATTATTATTTTTTTATACAACTGAAGTGGCAACCAAGCGTACGGCCCACAAGATGGTAAGCGGTTACCGTAGCCTATGGACGCTTGCAATACAAGAAATATCACTCGCGGGTTGCTACCTTGAGGCTAAGATCAAAAGCCTCATGGGCCAGTAATTTCACCGGAAACCATACCCTTCACACCGGAACACAGCAATGCGAGCATTACTGCTTGGCGGCAGAAGTAGGTATGGTAGTAGTCCTTCCCCGGACGAGCTCTATCACAGAGAACTCTACTACTCTTATACAAACATCTAAACATACAAACATCTAAACTTTCCTCTTTATAATCAAGTAAGATAGAGTAGGTAGTACAAAGTATACATAATATTGCTAACTCACTCTGGTGAATTCGAGTGAATAGAAAATCTTAATCACGAAATTGAGCTGTAGATACCAAAGTTAGAGCGCCCCTGTGAAATTTCTCTTTCTTTGGAATGAAGTAGGTACACTAAATATTTTAATTGACTTATCATCACTCTAAAAATTAATGAGATATTTTTGCATAAATAAATTATTGACGCAATAACTTTTATTGCGTCAAAGCGTTTTGCGTTTAAGGCTGTCATGATGATAAACTTTTTAACTTTATAGTACAGCAGAATGAAAAAAAGCCTAGATTTTATTAAATCGGCGCAGAACCATTTTGTCTTTGAAACATACATATAAATATTTTGGGGTAAGGTTCGTATGGTCTGAAGGTCTGGATTGTTAAAAGTCTGTGTGAGCAAAATGTCTGGAAAGAAAAAAGTCTATATATGGTATGACACATCTAGTTTTCGGTATTAGGTTATAGTGAGGCTCTAACTCTTATAAAAAGCTAAGCTACAAACGATTGTCGTGGCAAACAACGTAGTTCAACTTATGTCGGTGACAATTAAGTTCAGACCATTCACGAATATAAACTGAACCACGACAAATTACACGATATATCGCTTTAGTCCGCAAAAGTAGATTGCACCATATTTTTTGTTCGCACACGCACCTCAAGTCTTGCCCTATACAAAAAATGCGTTCACCAAACGCTTTTTATTTTATTACTCTGCGGTTTCTGTTATTACGGTTTTAACATATCAATGACACTTTCGCTATTCGTAACGTAACGTAATCGTGTTACGATGATGACAGCTAGATGATTCGATTCTCACGGTCGTTTAACCAAAGTTAATAATAATTCATCATCATAATAAGAATAAGAATTTGTTTATTTGACACACACAATTAGAAGAATGCAAAAAAAAAACAAAAAAAGTTAAAAGCTGGAACAGATAAATTTACGTGTTGGACATGTATACTTGCTGCCCCGTTGTTCAACCGGTTGGACCACGGATAATTTTACTTACCCGTGGTACAAACTGTTGGACAAAGCTGTTGGACCACGGGTCGATAGCGAAAAAAAGACCTACTGACTTTACAGTCACATAGTCTCTCCCTGTGAGTGCGGTCAAACAGTTCCAGTCTCTTTATACCACTACCAAGCATAGTAAGGAAGTGACACTGGTTTTCAGACTGATATAATCATCATCATCATCATATAAGCCAATAGATGTCCACAGCTGGACATAGGCTTACCTCAAAGAGTGCCATGACGATCTTGAGCCTTTACTATCCCGACTTCCTACGACCGCTTTAATGTCATTGGTTCATCGAGTGAAAGGCCGTCCTATCTTCGTTTTCAAGTTCGCGGTCGCTATTCGAGAACCTTTAAGGATCGTTCAAACCAACGCGGCGACGCGAAAGCGGAGCGAAAGCGGACTCGCCGCGTCGCGGTCGCGTTTGGTGTGCAAGGCGCCACTGCTAAGCCATTGCAGCGTCCGCCGCGCAGCTGACGCTTCCGCTCCGCTTTCGCTCCGCTTTCACGCCGCCGTGTTGGTTTGAACGATCCATTATTCCTTGCGATTTTCGGTTCTGTGATGCACTTATATTAAAAGATCCTACATGGTCTGTCTATTTCCTATTTCAAACTAATAAAATTGGGCTATTCCCAGTAGTCTTACCGAGTCGTCTTACCAGTCGGACTACTAGGATTTTATTTTGCCAACAGGTTTACCAGTAAGACTACTGGGAAATTTGTTCCCAGTTGACTTACCAGTAAAACAAAACTCCCGATAGTCTTAGTCTTTAGATCTAGGTAATTGATAGATAATCTACATATTTTTTAGACAATCATCATCATCATCATATCAGCCATTCCACTGATACCTGGTGGTAGAACTGGTAGAATTCGCAAGAGCCTGTGTTGGAGGTACCACCGCAGTGTAATAGCATGGTGGGTTAAAGCCCAATCACTCTCGTTCGAGAGTAGGCCAGGGTCCCAGCAGTGGGAACATTAGAAGGCTGATCATAATGAATAGGAAGTTAACAAACGATTTCTAAGGTGTGGCTTTGATTACAGAATTAATATGAAGGAAGGATGCGAATATAATTTACCTTTTTACGGAACAAACAGTGCAATACACAAGTAAACTTTCAAAAAAGTATATCGTAGAGCTGCTATTCTATCTAATGATTTACACTTGTATCTATAGTCGTAAAACTACTTTTGTTAGGTTATGTATTCGAAATTCAAACTTTATTACTAGAAAAAAACTATTTGGCACAAAAGTCATTTCACGATCACGACTATGAAAAATTGGACACCAAGGTTCATCGTGACAGATTCTTAATGTTCTTACTATTAGGACACTGGCCTACTCGCTAGCGAGAGTAACCAAAGTTAGTTATTTAAAATGATTGCAACTGATACAATATACGGGTAACTCCCATTATTTCTATAGGACAATGACGTCATAGAACGGTCAAAACTTTTTTTGTCCCAGTAGTTCGATGGTAGAACTGTTGATACGAAAACTGCCCTAATTGTTCCATAGAACTAATAATATGTTGTGATGCACAAAGATTTGTTAATGCCGAGAATAAGCGTGTGGGCACTTAGGACGCGCAGGCAAGCCATGGTGCCTGTGATGTCCGCATGGGCGGTGCAAGAAGTCTGCAAGCTTCTTACTTTGTGTTGAAGTATACTTACGTGCCGTTCTGTGAAATAAACTATATCTTGTCAATAGAACTGTTAAAACTTTTTTTATCCTTGTAGTTCTATGATAAAACTGTTAGAACAAAAACTGTTCCATTTGTTCTATAGAACTAAGATACTATTATGGAAGCATTCCTAAAAGTCTAGTGACATCACGAAATAAATTATCATCTAATAAAACCTAATAGATAATTCAAAACCTAGTATTTCATTGGTAATTTTAATATCCGTATCTGTCAATGTTAATTCAGTTTCATTTGTGGGTCAAGTTGAAACGCGAATGCAACATAGAAAGTGGATTGTATTTAACTCGTAACTAGTTTTAGCACTTCAATGAACACGCCATTTTGAAGCTACTACTGTGCCATAGAAGTCCTTGAAATTACAAAACTTTTGTTAGGAGTAAAAAGCGTTAATATTACATAGACATTATATTATACATACATATTACATAGTTTTTTTGGCTTTGCGACACGGGACAAAATGCATGGTAGATCGATTGTTCTATAGCACTGTATGGGAAATGCTTTTATTTTTTATTTTTTTATTTATTTAGTGTACTTAAATAACATGATCAAAAATTTTGAACTCTGGAAAATACAATTAGTATAAACTGTGTCGCAGTTTCCAGCGCCCAACCTTAGAACTAGAGACGCCCAAGACGTTCATCATTCCAGGTAGTATAATAATACATTGTACATACACTAATACTCGTAGCTAGGTATTCTAATTACAGACAGAATAAATCAATTTACAGCACTTATTAGCACTAAAAGGAAGCAAAAAAAAAATGACAGAAAATAAAAAAAATAGGATTTGTATCAAAGTTCTTAGAGGTATGATATCCTTATACAAACAGGACTACACGCTAGACTTGTTAAAATTTGTGTGTGTGTGTGTGTGTGTGTACTGAGTAGGACTGTATGAGGGATTGATTGGGTTGGGTGCAAACTCAAGAGTGAGTATGTGTGAGTGTAGGGTGAGTGTTTGGTGAGTAAGTGTAGGGTGAGTGTGTAGGTTCTATGTCAGTGGCGGCGGAAGTCTATTGGCTGATACGATACCGTGGTTACGTTTGCACCATTGATTGCCCCATCAATGGGGCAGACGTAACTGGTTACTTACGTTTGCATTATTTAAATTGACACAACTACTGACCGATGATGATGATTCCAAAACCAAAGACTAAATTCTAACTACTGAGTTGATTTTATAAAACTGTTTAAATAAAGAATAGAAAGATGCCTAGATGTTGTTTCAAAAGATTCAATTTTAATTATGCACTAAGCATCATAAATTATGCAGTGCATTTGTGAAACCACTTTACTTCTGAAACTCAAATGTTGTAGAAAGAAAACTTGCTCAACTGTTTATAACGTCCTTGGTTTAACATAATGTTTGCAAGTAAGCTATGAGTCAGTAAACAACTTTGGTGACGGTACGTCTCTGTCATGTCTTTACAATTTAGAAAAAGCTGGGACCAACTGCTTTACGTGCCCTCCGAAGCATGGATGCGCTCAGTTGAAATTGCCACTGGCAGTCACCATCTGGCAATCACCAAATGGTGACTGACTGACTGGTGACTGGATGACCTAGTGCAAGCGAGTCTGGTTCAGGTCTGGCGAAATTTCTTGCTTTTAAAATCAAGTCTTACAAACATTTACTATTGGGCTTTTTTACCCACAGAATCAAAAATACTGTAGAAAACTTTTTTGAATCTCAGCTTTTTTATTTATACTAGAATTCACTAAACGGGTTTTTTAAATTATTTTATTAGAATCGAAAATACTTCGATCTTGACTGGCTCACTACGGACTATCTCTATACTTAGAAACATAGTATAACTCATTGAAATTATTCGTATTGTTTTACTTTTAACTGCCACATGTGAGTATCATGTCAGGAAAACAATAAGCTGAGAAATGTGCGCACGCGTCGATGTCTTTTGTATGGAGATCTAGTTGTTCGTAGCAGCGTAGCACGCGCTGCCCGCGTATAATAGGTAAGGCTCGCATGCGTAATACTAATAGCTGACAGTTACTGTAATTATCATAATATATATATAATGCCTTTCTTCTCACTCTTAGGACACTGGCTCACTCTCGAGCGAGAGTGTCTGAAACATACACTTTTAGTGACCCAGCAATGGGAACATTAATAGGCTGACATGGACATGAGGAAAAAGTAAAGTATTTATTCAAAAGTTAATTTAAATGTTTTCGAGAAAAAAGAGAAATACTCAATACTCAATGTATTTGTTGCTCTCATATGGTTGGTACATTTACAGTCGTTAGTTAATTAGGTGGTAGTATCATATGAACCCTGCCAAAGGGTATGACAACATGGAGAAAGGCCGAAGTTTAAATAAGTAGGAAGAAGGTAGATAGATTAACATTGTTAGCATTAATTCTCAGTAGGTTTCTTTTATTATTGAATTTATTTTTATATGATGTTATATTTATATTATATGTATTTTAAAAGTAGGTTAGCAATAATTTGTGTCGAAGAAGGTAAGTAATAAAATATTGATTTTTAGATTGTAGAATCTAAAAATCAATATAAAAAAATTAAGTAAGTAGGTAAGTAAATGTTTTTGGTATGTAACTTGGATGTTTTTGGTGAAGCCCAATAAAAAAGGACATTACCAATGTATAACGCGGACCGCCCGTAGAACCAGAGACAAAATTCTCAATAAAAACCATAAGTGTCATTATCAAGTGAAATTGTGTGACGTCATTACCAATTCGGTCTTAACCCGCTACCTTGCTGTTTAAAGAGCAGTTTGACTGAATACGGATGTTGCGAACTTTCGCTAAGATTCATACCTACTCGCGACAAATCCAAGTCATCTAATTACAACCGGCCATGTTTATATTACCGTGCTCTCAAACAGTGAAGGAAAACATCGTGAGAAAACCGGCATGTCCAAGAACTAAAAATTGGTATTGTCCCTAACACTGATTCGCATTGGGTCCGCGTGGTGGAATATGTTATGACTCAATCATTCGATTTCAATTGACACCGTGTTACCGACATAAGGCTTGTAAAATGAATGTGATTAAGAGGGTGTGTCTTTTAGTATGGGATGTTAGGTCGCAGGTAATTACAGTGAAAGGTTATTCACCCACAAAGTGTGTTAACTACATATTTATTATCTTTGACATTTTAAAGTCCAATAAATCTGTAAAGTTCTTTCCTAATGCAATCCATAAATTTATTATACGTACGCAATACTAGCTAAGTAGGTAGGTCATTATCACATCCAATAGCTATCACAAAATGTATAATGCTTTGAATATATAATAAGTATTATGATGGCTGATAAATGTAAGTCTATAAAGGCGATTTCAAATTCTTAAATAATAACATTCGGCTATTGTTACGTTTAAGCCATCTTTTACAGAAATGACGACAAACAAGCTGGCCCGAACCAAAAAACACTATTTAACGGTTTACGCTAGCGGCAAAATGTTAGCGCGCGGACTTTAAAGTTTTTTTTTTTTGTATTGCCAGTTCTTTTCCGGCATGAATGCTTTGGAACAGGCGTAAAATCATTGTATGACGTGAACTCTTTTGACTTGACTTGTTGGACACATTATATAAATTTTACTGTAAATATCGACCGTGAGACGGTTTAAAATTTGTAAAAAATTACGACAGCGTCTTCTGGTACGACAAGCACTGTTTTTGTGTTGCGTAATTATTGCGTTCCGTTTTTAGATAATACCTAACCGTTTACCGTCAACGTAGCTCTTTGATCATCGAGATAACGGCGACTGTCTTAGTGGTTTGTATCATTGTTATTTTTAGGCAAAGACATTAAGAATAATTTGTTTTTAGTTTTTAGGCTAAGAATCGTAATCTAAAATAATCATAAATCGTAAATCAGTAATATAAATGACACGCTTATGGCCTATTTCACCATTTTCGAGTAATTTGCAGTAGACTAATTACCGGTTAGTTGGAAATTGTAGCCCTGTCTGTTCACCGTTCGGTACGACGATAAGTTATATTGGCTAATCTTAGCGTAATTTGCTCGAAGTTGGTGAAAGAAGCCCTTACTCTAATGACTGTCCGTTCGAATAGGTTAAGGTAACAGTAATTATATTAAAGTGCTAAGTTTAAATTATATAGTTGCAGTTAGCGAAATAAAATAATATAATTATTTATCTATTAAGTATTTCTATTGGTAACATTTTTTTTTTTTTTTTTTTTATACAACTGAAGTGGCAACCAAGCGTACGGCCCACAAGATGGTAAGCGGTTACCGCAGCCTATGGACGCTTGCAATACCAGAGGTATCACTCGCGGGTTGCCACCTTGAGGCTAAGATCGAAAGCCTCATGTGCCAGTAATTTCACCGGAAACCATACCCTTCACACCGGAACACAGCAATGCGAGCATTACTGCTTGGCGGCAGAAATAGGTATGGTGGTAGTCCTTCCCCAGACGAGCTCTATCACAGAGAACTCTACTACTCTTAACATCAATATCATGTCGACTTAATGGGTAATATTGCTTAGCAGTGCGACAGTTAAATATAAAAATGAATTGCTGTTCGTTAGTCTCGCTAAAACGGCTTGACCGATTTGGCTAAATTTGTTCTTGAAATATTTGTCGGAAGGTTTAATGGATAAGAATTTTATAGAAAAATAACGGAAGTAAAACAACGCGGGTCAGCTAGTAAAAAAATAAATTAATCATTAATTAAGTAATGTTAATTTAATATAAAAACTAAACTGCCAACAGACCTCAATCATCACCAATAACTCTAATAATCAATACTTGCCGTTTCGTAAAATTAGTTAATAATTTATTTATTATGTAAAGTGGCAACATTCCTCGCCGTCAATACAGATAGCGTAGAAAGCGAATGCGTGCTCGATATGCACGTATTGCACATTCACCACGCGACTGCTGGTTTTACTTTTATTTGCTTTGCATGTCATCGCCACTGATCATTAAAATTTACCATTTGTTACAATGTTACAGATGCAATGTCTTTGATGAACAAATAAAAAACAATAACTATAGAATACAATCGTTTAAACTAAAACAAACGAAAAATATACGAAAAATACCTACATAAATGTTTATGCAAGTATTTTTCGTATATTTTTGTATGTATGGTGGTATGGTCAAAGACTAAGACAAACCAGCCAAAAAAAAAAAACGTCACAACATAGAGTTCTAAAATCAAATTAAGTATACCTACTAATTATAAATCTCTAAGTTTAGACACTGTATACGTCATGTTTGTGTTTCATTAACGTTCATCATGACAGCCTTCTAATGTTCCCATTGCTGGGACACTGGCCTACTCTCAAGCAACAGTGATTGGGTCTTGATCCACCACGCTTACCCAATGGGGATTGGTGGATGTCTTTTGAATTTTTAGTTCTTTGACATGTTGGTTTCCTCACGATGTTTTACATTAACGTTAATAATGGTTAATTTGGATGAAACTTGAATAGCAAGTTTTATTCAAGTTTTACGCGTGTAAAGCCTCGGCCTGCACAGTACCTAGTAGGTCATGAAAGAGGGGTTATAAAATGTATTATGTTTAAGGCCTAGTTTGTAAAGATATGTATTTTTCTATAAAAAAACTTTTAAATTGTGTTCTCTTGATCATTATTGATTTTATTTTGTACTTAATCAATAGTAGGTATTATTATAAATATGGACTCTGTAATTATTCTATAATTATAAAAATGTACCTACTTACTTACTTACCTACCTACTTTCATCTAAAATAAATTAATTAAAATGAAAAATAAAGCTAAAGCTTACATTCTCTTGGAATAAAGCCATTCGAATTCGTACTCTTTGTTATTATTTTCCAGTTTCTTACAATTCTACAAAGTGTTAGGGTATCAATATCCTATATTTTATATTCAAAAAGTGTCTGTTCGTTTTCAGAAAAAATATCAAGGTGCCGCCCTTTTCCTTTCTTCCTCTTTTTTATCATTTTATTTTTGTCATCGATCATAAATTCATGAGTTTGTATTCTACCCATAGAAATCGAACAACTTGCTCCAGTCGAAGCAAGGAGGTGATAACTTGATACACTTCTGCCGTAAATAATAAGAAAGATACCATTTAGTTGGGTTTTAGCTACACTTTTACGAAATTATGTATAATATACTTACATAAAAAATATAACAGCGTGACTTGAAACTTCGTATATGAATATTTTTTTTTCGTGATCGTTTTGAACTGCATTTAATTTTCAAGGTCTCTACAAGGTACATTACGCTACTGTTACAACAAAGGACCGCGATTTAATCTTACTTTGAACGAGTTGACCAATCACGATTTTACTGAACTCAAGCCGAGAACTAACGGGTTATGACATTTTTTCGCCATTTGGAGACATTGAAAATAAATAAGTACCTCAACATCATGGCAGCAGACAGATAATATTCCCACTGCTCTGGGACCCTGGCCTACTCTGCAGCGAGAGTGATTGGATTATGATTATATATATTACGGATGGTGATGCCACCGGTCTTATACGATGTTTTCCTTCACCTTTTGAGAGAATTTTCACACAGACACAGGTAGGTGACTGACCTAAATTGATTTCCTGTTACACCGATAATACTTTATTATTCCTTGTTATATATCATAATCAGCTAATAGACCTCCAAAGTTGAAGATAGACCTTTGCCATACCGCGCTAAAGTCGGTGAATGATTATTATTATTATATATTATTTATTCATTTAATTAGAACGATTACACACCAATTACTTTTTTTTTTTTCCTTTTTTAAATGGCAGTCTGTCTGTTTAGACAATATTGCCAGTGTCTAGTAGTGTCGACGTATACATCAAAGACGAACAAGTTCGAATTTTGAATTTGACGAACAACATTTTGAAAGAAATGATGGCGTCCTTTCAAAATTTTCTAGGAGAATCTTCGACCAAATTACAAACCAACATCACCCTTCCATTTCAATCACTTACACTTGTGCCAAGACTATGAGTCGTATTGGTTAAACTGCCACCAAATTTACACAATAAAACTCAAAATAACTCGAGAAAAACAATTAAAATGGGAGGAACATGTCGTACCGGCAAAATGACCGAAGAAACTCCACACCAATTACACTAATTAATATAAACATGTCAAAGTAATGTCTTATTTATAGATTATAAATTAAATCACAATTATTAGACAAAAAAAAATAGAAAAATACATAAAAAGTCACCACAGATGATGAAGGCTGAAGAATGATCGGTCGTTCTAACACTATTTCTTAATAGAATAAAAATGACGATAGTCGCAGTATTACTCTGTGGTCTTAATTTTATTGTGAGTTTCGAGTGCAATTTTATCCAACTGTTTTTTTCTGAGATTTTGAAATACCAGTTGGTTGATTTGTAACTTATACATAACATACGGTATAACTGCATACGTAACGAAATGTATGGCCTTGCGAAATTATTACTGTAACTTCCTAGAGTAATACCAATTTTGTGTAACCTTAACCTGGAGTTATAATTCTTAACCTTCTAAGAGCAAGTTAGTCTTAACGCGAGCTTTTGTAGACTTCTAGACGATGGATCTAAAGATCTATCTAAATATAAAAGCATTGCGTTGCGGACTAAATAAACGGTCAGTTTTAGAAACGTGTGCGTTGATCACATAGCGTTTGCGACCAATGACAGCTTAAGATGGAGATCAATGTAGATTGGTCGCTAACAGAGTTAAGTGAGTAACCAGCTTAAGTTTACCGGTTATTTTTTTACTAAAGGGTTCGATTGGCACCACACTAAAGCTTGATGAAGAGAGATCATAAAATAAAAGCTAGGAACCCAGCCGAGTTTGTTGCCAGATTCGTCTAGGCTGGGTCGCGTGGCTACTGGCGTAAATTCACCTAGCTTTAAGACATTTCAAAATGTTCCTTGTGATATGATTGATTAAAGATATTTTTTACTTTTACTTTTGATGGGATAAATTGTTCTTCACCTCTACCTATTAAACCAACCCATTAAGGTAAAGAACAATTTTAGAGGACCAAAGCGGGAAGAATTTTGCATGCAAATGTCAGCGTGGACAAATTTGCGGTGCGTTCCGCTATCAAATAAATGTTACTACCTACTTTCACATAATTACAACTGTAGTACTACTGCTTTTAACGAAAGATAGTCTATTACACATAATTGACCAGTGAGGTAATGACGTAAGTGCTCGCGTTAAACGCATTCCTCTCAAGTGCATAGTATACGAAAGGCAGGTGTACCGAATGAAAAGCTGACAATTCAATCGAGAAATGCGTTTCGTGCGAGTGACTCACGTATTACTCCTGCAGCAGGTATTAAATAATTTAACGTTGATTAAATAAAAATGGTTGAATTTTCTCTGTAGAGCGAAATGTCGCAAGGCTGGTGTTGCGGGGTAGCGACTGCTTTACTTTCATAAAACCTGTTTACAAGCCGCTCGACTTAACAAAGTGCAACTCACAGATATAATTAACAGACATTTTCTGGCGTTATTGGATCAGTACGCGGACGTGACTGCCTTAACACTCATGGCCGCCGATTTAGAAAGCCTAGTTATAACAAAACAAATCAAAACTCACCTTTTGTAGTAACTATCGGTTATCAAAACGAAATTCATATAAATTCACCAATATCCGTTATGTAGAGTTCACCATCGTTTCACTTAGCGGAATCACAAAAACACGTTCACTGTTGGAAAATGTCCGTTCGTAACACGCACTACCCACAAATTCTGCAATCTACATGCATATTATTGAAAATACTGAATCTACAGTTCCGCGTCGATGTCAACGTCCTCGACGCAACCCGGCATCACTGAGCGTTGTCGTCGATTCGGACTCTTCACGCGTCACTGCGCGCGCGATGAAGAAAACTTTTGTATTTTTTAGGTGTAGATTAAATTTGGCGGGTAGCGTGTGTTACCTGTTCAGCGTGTGTCGGGTGCGCGGACGCCGGTCGGTGCGCGCGGTGCGACTGCGGTCACTGCAACTCACGCGACAATCTCTGCCCACCGCTGCTGCCCGCATGTGTAAGTTACCCCGAAGTTCACCTCGACCAGCGCCGACAGACCCTTCACTCGCACACTCCGCATTCCCCACTCAAACTTCCAAAAGCTCCGGAAACACTGGTCGCTTGCCACAGAAAACCAACACGGCTAGGCGGCTAGTCACGTTCACGTATGCTCTACAATAGACTCTTTCAGAGCTAATTTTTCAGTCTGATTTCAATAGCGATGTTGATGTAGTTTTAGAAGTGACACGATAGTGCAAATATAACGTCGACCCCTGTGGCGTGGTGGGCGAGTGCCCGGTTGAGATGCGAGAGGTCGCGAGTTCAATTCCCGCTGCGGGATAAATATTCCGAGTCTGAGTGTTTTGTTACTATTTACAGCACTCGTAGATTCTAGTGTTTTAGTTATGCAGAGTATGTAAATTTTATTTAAATTAATATTTTGACAATCTTGTAGTAAAGATGCTATACAAACAATGGCATTGAATATTTTAAACTGAATGCTAAACTAGAATAAGAGCTAGAAGCTAGAATACTATACTTGTAAAACGTAATGTAAATTATTACTTGAATCAACTATTTAAACATATTACGCACAGTAATCTTTCTTAAACATAATAATGTAGATAGTTCAGTTTGCAGCACCCACTTAGTACGCACAGCTGTATCCGCTAGAACCGTTCAATTAAGAAAAGTATCTATCTGTAGGTTACTCGTTACACGTTTAGATACACCCAGGTTTAGATAATAAACACAGAATTACAACTCGAAATAAAACGGAGCATGTTTTGATATTCTATTCGAAAAGTTTACGTGCGCAATGCCAGCGCTCTCATACGGTGAAGGAAAACATCGTGACGAAACCGGCATGTCCAAGAACTAAAAAATCGAAAGACATGTGCCATCCTCCAATCCGCATTGGGTCCGCGTGGTGGACAAGACCCGATCACTCGCTCGAGAGAGACTAGTGTCAGTAATGGGAACATTAAAAAAGGCTGTGTGTGTTTTGGTAGTACTAACTAACATGGTACCTACTGGTAATTTTTGAGGGTCATGGCCATTCTGACCCTACTTGGGTAACACTACGCACTACGCCCAGATCTGACGAAAATATTTGCAGATTACGGAAACTCATTACCTACCACAGAGAACCCGCACGCCTCAGTCGAGCACTGCACCGCTACGCCCGCGCCTGTCACATAGACGAGACATCAAAAATTATCTATGTCATGTTCAAACGACTGTCAATAGATGAATAGATAAATGAAACTGAATACGTCACACTCCAGTAGAGCCTAAGGTGGTTTGCCAATCTAAGTCGGATCTATAGTGATGTGACTTCATCATCATCATGACAGCCTTCTAATGTTCCCACTGCTGGGACACTGGCCTACTCTCAGGCGAGAGTGATTGGGTCTTAATCCACCACGCGGACCCAATGCGGATTGGTGGATGGCACATGTCTTTCGAATTTTTAGTTCTTGGATATGCCGGTTTCCTCACGATGTTTTCCTTCACCGTATGAGAGCACTGGCATTGCGCACATAAATTTTTCGAACAGAAAAATCCATTGGTGCATGACCGGGTTTGAACCCACGACCTTAAGATCGGAAGGCGGGGTCACTACCACTAGACCACCGGTGCTCTTTAATGACTGATCTGGTGGATGTGACTTGACAACCGACAAATACTATTTACTTTATGCCACAGATAATATACTTTTAAACCGATCGCCGTGTTTTCTATTTTAAAGAAAGGCGACTTGTCAGTGCAAAGTATTCGATAAATAAAATAGAAGCTAATGATTGAGATAAGTTTTTCCTGCGTAAATTTTCGAGTCACGTCACCTGAAGCGTGCGCGGGTCCGCGCGGCGGTGGCGAGTGTAGGTATTGTCTAATTAGTATGGACGACAAGGATGACAACACACTGAACACGTGGTGTGCGGGTCGGGTGAAGCGCGGCAGCCGCTCCCGCGTTCAGTGTGATGTCAGTGTGTCAGTGTGTCATCCTTGTCCGTTCATACAGATTAAACAAAATACACCCGCGTCGGGCCCGCGACGGACACGACCCGCGTCGGCTCTCTGTGTGTTGCGCTTTAGATGGGTAAACCACCTCAGTATTAGATACTTAGCCTAATCAAATTGTAATGCAAGTGCCTTTAGCAAATCTTATGGCAATGAGCAACGTGCTAAACATTATTTTATCGTAGGCGCATCACTCAAGCAAGACACTCAAGGATTCAACTTTTCTAAAGTTTTTACGAATGTGAGTCAGTTTTTTCTGTTCGAAATTCAAATAATTTAATAGGAAAAAATCTAAAAACGAACACAAACTTAGAAATATCACGTGTGCGCTTGAAAACTCACATTGGGTGCACGACTGTGGATTCTATTACAAAATTTTGTTTCTATTATTGACCGAGCAAGCGAAGCGAGCGAATGTTGTGTTGTTATTAGATGTTCGTGATAAAGTAGGCTAAACTTTTATCAGTGATGTCCTGTTTTATCGACTTTGTGTGACGGTGGCGGGTGCACTGCATTGGCACATAGACTTTGCTCAAAGAGCACGTATGTAGGTCACACGAGCCTTTTACCAATTACATTATCCAGTAAAAAGCTCGCTTTGTCGATGAAAATTCTCGGAAAAACCGACAAAACACTTTAAAAAAGCAATTTCGTGTGCATCAGTGGATAGTTCTGGCTCTGTGGTTCTGGTGACTGTGTATTATAGGCCGCCTGAAAGCCTCCGTCATGGCCTAAGCACCGACAACTAAACGTGTTTCTCGAAGCACTGAAGCGCTCAGTTGAAACCACGCTAAAACATAAAACTCACACTAAGCCTTAAAGCCAAAAAGGTTTTTAGGAGTCCTTTCCGAATAAAACCTTCATGAGCATGAGCGTAATCTTTTAGGTGTTCTGTAATAATGTCAGGCTCATAACCGTTAAGTACCTAGTACGTATTTACGTAAATGTCCATGAAAAGTACTACTTTTGTGCAAGTATATCTATACTCTTGTGCATAATCTGTCGAAAATATTATACAAACGATAGTCTTTTACACAAAGACTCGGAACATCCACTTTGCAGATCAAAACAAACAATACACTAATACTTATAGCTATGTACCTGTACAATAAAGTATGTAAACACTCTCGAATATGCCTAATGGCTTCGTAAGTAGACGCTGCTTTTTAATAGCTATGTTATAGGCGAGTAGGCAACTGATGACTAAACACAAATGTCCCGCAGTGGGAATCGAACCCAACCTTGCATCTCAGCCGCGCGTCCACCGTGCCACCTCTCAAAACAGCAGATATTGAATAACCTACCATTACCCACCCACATACTGTAAATTCAATGTATTGTTTACAATTAAGTATAATTATAATACACACACAAAAAAACTACATTTTCTTTCTTTTTTTTTACTTTTGATTGTGTTATACGGGTATAGTTCGCACAGCGGATCTAGGCTTCCGTGAAGTAAGCCGTTTGTGATGCGCAAAGACAATTTAGTTAGAAAAAGCTCCATTACGCATCGAAACGGCTAAATTCACGACGGCCGAGATCCGCTGTGAGAACTATAATAACACTTTCAGGGAAATTAAACGTCTGAACGACGTAGAAGTGCCCATTACTGCCCATGTAAAACTCGCAGGGAAATGAAACGTCTAAATGACAATGATGATGATGATAAAGGTTATATTTATGAATGTTGGGTGTTTATTTATTCATAAGCCGGCCTGAAAAGCTCTTGAACGCTTTGTTATTGAATGGTTAACGATAACATCGTGGGACGGCGCCACATGACAATGTTTTCCACTAACCTTAGTTACAGGCTTGCTAGCACTAGTTTTTACGTTAAAACATTTATATTCACAAACTCACTTTCACAGAAACTGTAAATAAACGTTTACTTTTTTTAATGCAGAACTTATTTTTTTAAATCGCATATTTCCTAACCAAAGACATTGCGAATAATCGTTTATATATCGTTTATACAATTTTTTTTATATCCTTGAAGCTCCTAACATGACTTTTCGATATCACGGTTTCAGATTTCCCCTCGCTGAGGGGAAACCTTGAAAAAAAACTCAGCCTGTGTATATTTTTTTATTTTTCTAGAAGCGTAGACTTCTATGCTTTTCTATGAATTGATACTAATCATTTTCCCGTTGGACTCATCAGCAAGAGGCCGTCTTGGTACCACCACAGTGCCAGTTATTTTGCCTCCAAGCATAGTGTGCGAGCATTTCTTTGTATAGGGTAGCAGGTACTATACTGTTTTGTGTTTAGTATGTATAGCAAGTGATATTACTTGGTGAGAGATACTTATTTCAAGTCTGAGGGTGACGCGCGCAGTGTAATGCCACGTGGAACTTTAATACTAATAGCCTTATACTAACAAACGTGGTATAAAGTTATAAACGTGGTATACCTTGGAATCTTTATGCTTAAACTTAGTTTAATCCAAGGTATAACTTTATACCACGTTTATTAGAATAAACTATAGCTACTGTTCCCTTTAACACGAATAAATCTTTCGCCTTTTACTTAAGATTTCCGTGGAGGGGAACAATCAAATGAGTCATGAAACAAATAAATCTTCTATATTAATAAGGCTGTTCATAAAGTTTCTGAACTGTTATTGTAAGGCATAGCGACATTCAACATTTGGCGACTTGACATAACCTATATCTACATAACATAAATGTTGTCATTTGACTCTCTAGCGATTCCAAAATGTTAAAACTCGTGCTAGCTAGCCTTAGTACCTAAAAGTAGAGTACCTAGAGTAATAGCTTTTGTACTTGACAAAATGTGAAAATACACAGTTCACTTGAAATGTCGTGTCGTGTTACGCCTTCATATTGTACCTAGACGTTTTCGTTTCCATTCTACTAGATAAACTTTAGTGACACCGTCTGAGGAATATTCCAATACATTAAACTGAAGTAGGGCAAGAGTAGGATCGTTTTGTACCAGTTCGCAAATGACAAGTACTGACAGTAACCGCTCAAAAATCCCAATTTCTTGGATTTTATTTCCAAATTCTAGATCCTAATTTCATATAGGGGAACTGGGCTACTCTTATGCGAGAGTGATATGTTTCTAAGCTTAATATCTTTTCAGCTGTGTTCCGCTAATGCTTAGTAAAAAATTTTCCGGTGATATATTGGTTATTGGTTACTCAAATATAACAGTCAATAATCTGATTGACACTATGTGATGAAAGAGTCAAATAGGTACACATCTAAAAAAAAACTAATCACATCGTAAGGCGATCGTTATACACGTCAGTTAAACAAACTTTTATCATATTTTAAGTAGATAAGTACTTCAAAGTTGTTGAAAGTTCCAAACCTCAGTTTTAGTTTCAAGTTTTAGTTTCAAAGTCGATATAATTCAACCACTACTATTCAAACTATTGCACCTAACAATACTTTGATACAATTTAGTACTGGTAACACAGAATAATTATTTAAAGTCCGGACTATACTCAATACTGTTTGGTCTAATTTGTCTCGTAAAACATCATTCGTTCGTCAGTGGGTATAAAAAATATTAGCTCAACACTTGTAAATAAAAAATTAAAAGCAAAACCCAGTCGAACTAAATTCCTACCCATCCGTAAGGAATCAAGGACTTTGAATATAATACCTATGCTTGTTTGTTGTGTTGTGGTTTGCGCTGCCGACTGGGGGATGCCAGCTTACTGTTTTTGGCTAAATCTGACCGTTTTTTTTGAGAAAATGGCCACTTAAAAAGCCTATGTGTTCATCTATGTGAAATGTTATATCTATTTATCTATTCCAAATTTTATCTAATCCCATACAGCCGTTACGTAGTTGACAAACAAATTCACAAGCATTCGCATTGATAACATAATTGTTTTTTTTTGACAAATTTATAAGATAAAGAAAAAAAAATACTTATAAAATATCTTCTTTACAAAATAGGTTAGAGTCACTAACATAGGTCATAATAATAGCTTTGTTTAAGGTACTTAGAATTTACACACAAATTCAATATGTACCTATTAAATTGATTTACTTTTGTTTGTATTTTTGATCACTGGATTATCGCTTGTATGGTTTTCATCAGGTGTATCAACTTTTGGCAGAATAAAGTTACATTTTAAATCAATTCAGCCACAAAAGCTAGCTTCGGCTGGCAAGAGAATCACTCGCGCTCGGTCTGCGCGTCGAGCGCACGTTTGCGCGGCATTCGGTAATACCTTACTGAAATATTATTTATTATAGTTACACGGTCAAGTGCCGCGTACCTCATTCTCGTATATCGGTCGGTACACAAATAATACAAGTTGTATTACTTCCGTTAGCGCCGCATATAAGTTTCGCTGAACCGCAGAGGTATATTGCAGCAAGGTAATAATGTTTTTTGTTTATTATTCTTGTTGATAGTCTTTATGAATAATAGATAAAAATATTAAGATGTATTATTAGAACACGCAAGAGATCCTATCTACACTACAAGTGGTATTACTATTATTATGTATAACGATTTGTAATCGCAAATAACAGTAACTATTTATCTACTTGCAAAGAAAAATGAAAAAGTACAATACTACCTCCACAGGGGCCTTATTCTACAACGCAATCTCAATCCCAATTTCAATCCAATTATGATTTACCGTCATATTTTTGTATTGACCTACTCTTAGAAACAAGATAGATTTGTGGTCCTAGGTTGTCATGAAATGTCATATTCCAATACTTGTCCAATACCGATCCGTTCAAAAGTAAGGACTCTGGTAGGCTTATTCTAAGCAACTTGTTATATAAAAATTGATTTGGAGGCCCTGCCCCTACAATTACTTTTTTAAATGAATTATAGCAAAACGTCATCGCGCTAAATCTATGGCAAAAAACAGTAATGACATAGACGTGCTGAATAGATTTTAGTGTAAAAAGGTTATTTATTTTGTTGGTATTGATTTTACCATTGGATTAGACGGCATTTAGCAGGTTGCCAGAGCAATTCGATATTTGAATGACATAGTTCGAAGTTTAAACTACAACCAACACTTTTTTATGTTCCTAGTCGACGATCGACATTGTGCCAAAAACAACTCTACATAGTGTAGGTATAGATAAAAAAAGTTAGTAAGTTAAATAGTAGCAATTTGTACCTAAATTACTAATATCTGTTCTGTGCCTAAATACTAGTTTAAGCGAAGCGCTCCTGATAGAAGCATTAAGCTTAATTTAACAGTAGCCTCTTAAATTGTTCAATACAGATCAGCGGTTCCGCGTAGGACTCACCATTTGGATGGGGACAGCCAGTAGCAATTTCAACTGAGCGCTTTCGTGCTTCGGATGGCACATAAAGCTGTCGGTCCCGGCTTTTTAAAGTTATTAGGCAATGACGGAGGCCTTCGGGCGGCCTACGATACTGATGCATACGAACTTACTTTAATATTATACAAGATTTAGAAAACTGTTTATATTGTGGTTTTAGTATCGCCACATAAAAACATAGTCGTATTTTATTCTAAATTGGGAGTCAATAAAACATTTTTATGTAGAGATGAATAGCTGTGGCGCTGCTCGTGGCGTGGCGTTCTTATCAGATCGATTAAGTTTAGCAATGTTCGCGAGTTTACCATTTGGATGGGTGACTGTCAGTAGCTAACTTTTTCTTATTCAATCTAAGCGCTTTCGTGCTTCGATGCTATTCTCGGCTTTAACAGCTGTTAGGCAATGATTAAAAAGCCCTTGGCCCTAGAGCCCTTCGAGCGGACTATACTGTGATCAAAGTAGGCCCCTTACTTACACTTAGGTACGTACCCTACTCTTGTTGGATTCGACAAAACTTGTCAACTGTTCTGGGGAAATAACTACGGTTTGCCTGTTTGAGTTTGGTCTCGTAGGTCTATTAAAATAGTACCTATGTTTAATGGTCTTTAAACAAAGGGATCATTTATTTTATCCATTTTTTTTATGGTTTAATTTATTTGGAAATTTACGTCAATTATTAATAATTTGGTTTTATTTTTTTTATTTTGATCGTGTAACGTGGTTATGCGCAGCACAGAATAATTAAATGTTCACATGTCAGTCGTCAATGTACAATTTACAATTTTTAACAAAATTTACAGCACTGGAAAACTAGTAGCAACGAAACGTCCCACATCAATAATGCTAGTGCCTACTCTGCATGATGAATTTTTCAACGCAATTCACTCGAGTTTTTTATTCGTAGGTAGGTACCATGGGGTCTACCCTTAAAGCGACAAACGATAATCGTGGCCAATATTGTAGCTCAATTATATCGGTGACAACTTAGTTCAGATCATTTACGGATATAAGTTGGTTGAACCACAAAAACTGTCACGATAAATCGCTTTTGTGCCCTCAGTAGGTTAGGTACTCACCGCTAGTCGTAAATATTCGAAATTGTAGAGCACACCTCAAGTGCATACTTATTATTATTATTTTCAATGTTTTTTTACTCTCCAAATATAAATATTTCGGTATAATGAGACTCACGGGCCTAAGCCAAGTGCGAATCATGTTGAGTGAGACAGGACGTCTTCTTGTAAGAACTTACGGACAATCCTACAGGTGTTAAGAATCGCAGCTTTCTGCATTGTGTTTTCCGGGATATCAATTATATTAAGGTAATGATGCAGACTTTTCGGTATCACACCTGTGCTGGAGACCACCAATGGTACAATATATACTTTGTTTAGCTTCCAGATTCGTATAATTTCTTCTTTAAGTTCAGTGTATTTATGTATTTTCTCTGTAATAGTTTTTTGTAAATTATGTGTATTTGGTACAGCAATGTCTATTATGTAAGCAATTTTATTAGTTTTATCGATTAGGGTTATATCCGGTCTATTGTTGTGTATTGTTTTATCTGTAAGTATAGCTCTGTCAAAGTACATTCTATGGTTGCTACTCTCCAGGACAGGTTTTGGGGAGTATTGGTAATATGGTGCTAGTTTACCTTGGATTAGTTTGTGTTTGAGGGATAGTTTTTGGTGAACAATATGTGCTACTTGGTTATGTCTATGTGTGTAGTCTGTTTGGGCGAGGCTGGGACAGGCACTTGTGATGTGTTGAATAGTTTCAGGTAGGCGGTGGCATTTTCTACAATTGTTATTATTATTATGAGCCTGTAGTGTCCCACTGCAGGGCAAAGGTCTCCCTTCCTTCTCTCCAATCATCACGGTTTTGGGCATACTTATTTACAGCGGTACTTTGACGATTTTGTAGTATAGTATAAAGTAAGTAATAAATTTCCGCAAAGTGACGCCTCAATCAACTATTTATTTTTTGATAGGCGTGCACTTTTCTCAGTACCTACTACGTTTAGCTTCAAACTTAATTCTAAATTTCAGTTTTTACAATTTACGCTATGGGTGCAACTGTGGATTACCACACCCAGTACAGAACTACAGTAACTATAATTTAGTTTTAGTTTTAGACTTTCCAGGGGAATTTTGAAAGAAAAGTCCAAATTTCGTTTATTTACGTTGCTAAGCGACAATCAAACTAATACACTTGACACTGGCAAAATTGTGGCAAATATGCCGCAGAGTCCATAAAAAAAGAAGAATAGAATAAAAAAATATTTATTTAACGCCACACAATTAACATAAAAAGAAGAAGACAGTACTACTCTACTAAACGTTCAGTGTTTCTGATTGAGGCTGTTTCCGTAAAATGGCACTGTTGGGGTCTCCAATAAGTAGTTTAGGGCATCCAAGCTTTTCACACGAGCGGGTATTAGATTCAAAGGCCTAAAGGTCATGGCGTTGCCTGCTCAAGGCAAAGACGAACGTTAGAATCTCATCTGTTTCGAAAATTATGGATCAAATGGCAAAATATCTCACAAAACTTTCTGTGAGAAATTTTTTACAAGTAAATAAATAATGCTGGACAATCCACACAGCATCAACTTGTGTAATAGGTACTATATGATATAAGTCATCTAGTACCTATTATACTTAATACAATAGCTAAATAGATAGATATTTTTTATTATATAGAAATACCCAGAACACCCGAAACCAATATTTGCAGATCGTACAAACATTTGTCCCAAGACGGGAATCGAACCCGCAACCTCCGCGTCGCACCTTCACCCGCCGCGCCACATTGGTGGTCATCTCTTTATATTTGTTTACCTTTATATCCCTTCCTCGGTATTGACACAATATCTTAATATTTGATGATTTAGTTCGTAGACTGGGCTAATAGATGAACAGAGTCGCAGTTTGATCATTAAACACCCCCGAGAGCTGTAAATCTCAGTTAGTATGTCCACAAAGAGATTTATAAAGATTTAGAACCAGGAAAAACATTTTAGTGACTGTACTTTCTTGTACTAATCTCGGCACAATAAAACTCTTTCTACCTAATTAAGACTTTTCGGTGGGTTACAATTACAACAGGCACTTTTTAGTTTCATGAGAAAAATATTTTTTTTTTAATAATAAATTATTCGAATACTTTGACTCCTCGCTCTAACTAAGATTATTCAAATACTTTGACTCCTCGCTCTAACTAAGATTATTCAAATACTTTGACTCCTCGCTCTAACTAAGATTATTCAAATACTTTGACTCCTCGCTCTAACTAAGATTATTCAAATACTTTGACTCCTCGCTCTAACTAAGATTATTCAAATACTTTGACTCCTCGCTCTAACTAAGATTATTCAAATACTTTGACTCCTCGCTCTAACTAAGATTATTCAAATACTTTGACTCCTCGCTCTAACTAAGATTATTCAAATACAAATACAAATTCAAAATATATTTTCAAAATCTAATATAATAGATATACATATTCAGCAAAATCTCAAGAATCATTTTGAAACGTTGCGTGTTCAAATCCCGCTTGAGGCAAAATAATTTTTGGGATAATATAATCTTTACTATTCTTAGTGTGATGGTTAACACTATAAAAACATAAGTAATAATTTTGAACCATCTTAAATCTGGTGAATTTACGTCAGTTCCACGCGACCCAGCCATTGTATACTGATATCCCTGAATATGAATGTGACTAAAACTAAGTTCTTGGTTGCATCCGGTAACAGAGACCTAAGCCCCAGAATTAAAGTGGCAGGTTTAGATCTTGAGCGAGTGCGGCAATACAAGTATCTCGGTGCTTGGGTGAATGAAGAATGGGACAGTAACCAAGAAATTCGCACCCGGATTGAAATCGCCCGAGCAACATTTAAGAAAATGGAGAACGTTTTGTGCAGCCGCAAACTTTGTACGAGGCTCAGAGTGAGGATGCTACATTGTTATGTCTGGCCAGTAGTGTTATACGGTAGCGAGGCTTGGACTCTTAAAGCTGATACCCAGAAGCGTCTCGAAGCGTTCGAGATGTGGTGTTACCGTAGAATGTTACGCATTAGCTGGACGCAGAAAGTTTCCAATGTGAAAGTTCTCCAACGCGTCGGGAAACCTCGTGAGTTATTGCAGACCATCAAACGCAGGAAAGTTGGGTATCTTGGTCACGTGTTGAGACACGAAAGATACCAACTGCTGCAATTGATTATGATGGGCAAAATAAAGGGTAAACGACGCGTTGGAAGAAGAAAAAAGTCATGGTTGAGGAACATCCGGGAGTGGACGAATATCGCCAGCGTCGAACACCTTTTTCGCTTGGCGCAAGATAGGAATAAATTCGCTGAACTGACGGCTAACCTCCAGTAGTGGAGAGCCACTAGAAGAAGAAGATCCACGAAACAGGGAATCCTCTAGTGTAGTGTTAGGAGTTAGGACTATTTATGTGACTGTTGGGTTATTGTGTAAATAAAGTAAAGTAAGTTCGTATGAGTCAGTGGTCAACTCTGGTAACAGAGTTTCTAGGCCGCCCGAAGGCTTCTCTCATGGCTTGACGTGCCCTCCGAAGCACGGGAGCGCTCAGTTGAAATTGCCACTGGCGGTCACCCATCCAAATGATGACTGCGCGGAACAGTGCTGTGATAAGTCATGTTTTTTTTCCAGAGGGCCATCTCTGCATAAGGACTGAAATAAACCTCAACATTCCACAATGACTACAACATCCCCAAAAACCTCGATAGCGAAGCTGGTGTTGTATCCTAAGCCTAAGCCGTTCAAAGTTATGGTCCTCGGCCAATCAGGAGTTGGGAAATCCGGTAAGAACCTTGTGTAAAATAATCAAAACTTTTCCGCCTGATTTAGGTGTTTCGTGATTTCCGCTAAGCTTTCGACAAAAACGCGTATCAAAACGTTAACATTAGCAGTACCTACAGTTCACACTATATGCCCCTCAATTTCAATTTCAATAAATGTAACAATCATAATTATATGCGCTCATGACCAAATGATCTGTGTGAATTAAACCTACTAAAGTGTAGGTATTCAGTGCACATGGGTGAATCACACCAGGTGAATAAAGTATAACCCTTGGACGGATATTTGCTCGCAAGTACTTCAGATCTATGCAGTCTATTTCTGGGTTTGTAATATTGATCTTTAGCTATGTATTAGGTACCGAATAGAAAAATCTAATATTTTATGATAAAGAACAAATTTTTATAAAATAATTAGAATAAATTAAATAAATAAATCATAAATACTAAAAATGTATGTGCCATTAACGCGTTCGGTTTAAAAAACTTTATTAGAAAAAACAACGCGTTCTACTCTACATGACGAAGGCAAACAAACAAAAAAATTACATTAATAACATTTATATTCTCTTTGCGGTGTTTAGCAATATGTCAAGCTCTACCGGAAGCCATGAAAATCAATGAACCCGGATAATGCATAACAATAAAAAATAATACAACCTCATTTCATGCTGCAATAGAAAAGTATTTTTTTTTATGTCATAGCAAATGACGAGAATTTCAAACAAATCAAGATTTTAAGGACCACGCCTGACAATAACCAGTTGCCGTGTCTTTCTGTTAAGGTTTTCTACAAAATAGTCATTTTACATTTTAGGCATTTTACTTCCTAGGCATTTTGGAAATTAGACTTTCTGATCGAGAAGTAGGTACTAAAAGCTCTTAAGTTGGCGACACAAGGCATACTGTGCTGGGCAACCCGAGACGTAGTTATCAAATCTTTTTCGTCTAGTATTTTCACTTGTTACAGTTCCCTTCAAACCTGTAAACATCGCTTGTAAACAGAATATCTGACACTGTGGCAAAACTGCGGTGATACCCACCAAGATAAGTATAGTACCGAAGCAAAAGGTTTTGTTTTTAAAATTAAAAAAAAAAAACATTTTAAGACTTAAACAGGTGTACCATTATAAAAATCTGTGTCGGTAATCAAAACCTTTAAAACGAAACTCAGATTATCCATCGTTAAAAGTTTAACTTCGTTAATAACTAAGTACAAATCATCCAGTCTAAAATTACACGTCCTTTACCGCGTTTTTCAAGGATTTGAGTGTGACAAAACATTTTTACTATAGCTATCATTGGGGTGAATTTACAGAATAAATAAATAAATAAATAAATAAATAATGCGGGACAATCCACACAGCATCATCTAGCCCCAAGGTAAGCTGCTGTTAAACAGAGCTGTGTTATGGGTATTAGATGACTGATATATATTTAATACAATACAATACATAGATAGATATTTTTTATTACGAGTATATATATGTATAGAGCACCAGTGGTCTAGTGGTAGTGACCCCGCCTTCCGATCTTAAGGTCGTGGGTTCAAATCAGGTCGTGCACCAATGGATTTTTCGCTACGAAAAATTTATGTGCGCAATGCCAGTGGTCTCATACGGTGAAGGAAAACATCGTGAGGAAACCGGCATGTCCAAGAACTAAAAATTCGAAAGACATGTGCCATCCACCAATCCGCATTGGGTCCGCGTGGTGGATTAAGACCCAATCACTCTCTCTGGAGAGTAGGCCAGTGTCCCAGCAGTCCAGCAGTGGGAACATTAGAAGTCATGATGATGATATATAGAAAATACCCAGAACACCCGGAACAAATATTTGTAGATCGTACAAACATTTTGTCCCGAGGCGGGAATCCTCTGCGTCGCAGGCGGACCAGCGCCCGCTGCGCCACATCGGTCGTCAAATAAATAGTTATCAGTTTTACCTTGTGGTAGAACTATTCAGCAAGAGATCATCTTGGTAAGTACTAGATACCGCAGTGCCAAGCAGAGAGTGCCATTATTGTGTTTAGGTTTAGAAGGCACTCTAACATGTGAAATTACTATCGTATCTATACTTCGGCTAAAAATGGCCAAAAGCAATTCTGCTAGGCTTTAGAGGATAGTGTATTATCAGGCGAAAAACTTGACCGAACAATTTTTAAAGGGTCGGCAACGCGCGAGTGATACCTCTAGTATTGCAAGCGCCCATAGGCTACGGTAACTACTTAACATCAGGTGGGCCGTATGCTTATTTGCCACCTTGGTGGTATAAAAAAAAAACCGTCCCGTCATTTGCGAACATAAAATAACTGACTACAGTCCTTCTTTTTTAAGTGGGAGACATGAGGAAGCTCAGATAACATTTTTAAGAGTAGTAGAGTTCTTTGTGATAGAGCTCGTCCGGGGAAGGACTACCACCATACCTATTTCTGCCGCCAAGCAGTAATGCTCGCATTGCTGTGTTCCGGTTCGAAGGGTATGGTTTCCGGTGAAATTACAGGCACATGAGACTTACCATCTAACGTCTCAGGTTGGTAACACGCAAGTGATATCTATGATGTTGCATGCGTACATAGGCTACGGTAACCGCTGACCATCAAGTGGGCCGTACGCTTGGTTACCACTTTAGAAGTATTAAAAAAAAAAAAACTGAAGCTCAGACTTTTTAATGAGATAAAAGTGTCTACGTTGAAGCAGCGCCGACAAGCTCACTGGCATAGGAACTAAGGATAACTTCATTAAAAGTTCCGCTAGAAATTGAAGCCGCAAAACTATCTTTGTGTGCGTAAGCAGCATGTTATTACGGTCGCTTACACGCAAAATAAGTGCACATGCATTTTTTTTAAATGACGTATTCTCTAAAATATAGGTACTCGTAGAGTCCCAAAAGCAGCTATTTGCACTTCGCAATTCACAATCATTTTTAGTGGCTACGCTCCAACTCGGTTGCGACTAGTTGCATTTTGGTTGCGACTGGCTCATTTTTAGTGGAATTTATTGAGCAAAAACCAAACCGCGATCGAAATTAAACTACAGTAGGAAATAAGTAGTACGTTAACCGTTGCAGGTACATTAGTGGAATTGAGGCCCTGAGCCGTATCCGACCCCCAAAACAGTTACATTGTAATTAGGCCATGACAGAGGCCTTATCATACAAACTTACTTACATAACGGTTACATTTTTCTCGCGAGTAGCAACGCTGGGTCTATCCGTTCTACGTCTACGTTTTCCGGATATTCCGTCATTTTCCAGTTTTTAGTCTGTTTTATCTTTTATCTTTCCACAGCTTTGGTCGTCCGCTTCATAACCCGGAGATTTATTGGCGAATACGATCCCAAATTAGAAAAGACATACCAGTTCCAGACCGTCATAGATAACGAGATGGTTTACTTCGAAATATTAGACTCAGCGGGCGAATCGCATGTAAGTGACACCAAGGACCTATTTCCGCTAGATAATCGTTTCAAAATGACGAAAAAAAAAGAAAAAAGAAGCGAAGGTGAAAAATCCCATAGAATAAAGTGATAATGATTAATATGTCAAGTAAACGCTCTTAATTAATTATATTAAAGGCTTTTGCAGTGCCGCTGGCTGAGATAAGAGACGTAATTATGAACCTTACGACCCTCCCATATTTATTCTGTACCCTAGCACGGGTTTCTGAAGGGCAATTCTACTACCTAGTAGGTACAATAAAAGCAAATTGCAGTTTTTTCATGATCGGATAATATGCTTTGGCAAAGATGTCAAAAACTAAAATGCAATTATATTATTGTCCTGAGACTAATTTATTAAGAAAAGATGACTTGTGCTTTCATCTCAGTCTGTGTTAGTGAATATAACCCCTTTCCGCACCTTTTTCGACTGATGAAATCTTGCTACATAAAATATATACTTCACCTCCAGAATGAATACGGTTTTATGAAAGCCACACCGTGAGGTCGCTAATTACCAAGCATTCCTATAAATTGATTTGAAGAGTTGATTAATCTAACTTAGGTGTTTCCTTACAAACCAATATAAATGTTTGAATATGTTTTAATAATTTATGACGTTCATCTAATGAAAAAATGAAAACATTTCGAACGTATTGCTCATACCCTCTCGATTTAAGTTCGGCTCATTTTTTGCATAATTAAACGTCACCCTTATATTCAGGAAAGCGAATATGCAAATCTGGAGCACAACATCCGATGGGCGGAGGCATTCATTCTAATGTACTCAGTCACGGACAAGTGCTCCTTCGACGAATGCCATCGGCTCAAGTTCCTCATCAACTACAACAAGCGGAGGCGGCGGCTTACAACCTCAGCAAAGGTCAGCAACTTATAGTTAGTGAAGTTTACTTAAGCAAATGGATCCACCATTTGCTCAAGTAAGCAAGTAAACATTTGGTGAAGGCTCAAAATCGGTCGTAGTGACGCTCTCTAAGGGAGGCCTATGTCCAACAGTGAACATCTATTGGCTGATATGATGACTTAAGTAAACTGATAAGATCTTTGCTTTTACTTAAACTAAAGTAAAGTATAGTTTGGTTTTGAAATTTCCATCGGTTCTAGCGCCTTATCAACTACAACAAGCGGAGACGGCGCGGCTTATAACCTCAGCAAAGGTGAGAATCTTATAGTTAGTGAAGTTTATAACAATGCTTTGGTTGTAATTTTGCCATCGGCTTAAGTTCCTCATCAACTACAACAAGCGGAGACGGCGGCTCACAACCTCAGCAAAGCTTTCTTTACTTTTAAGTATTGTTTAATTAAAGCAATTTAATTATAGCTGTGTGAATAAAAAATTACATTATTACCTATAACCTCAAGCAACTTACCTATATAATCATCAAATCAGCCAATAGACGTCCACTGCTGGACAATTATAGGCCTCCCCAAAGAGCGAGATGACCGACCAACAAATCTGTTACCATGATCATCATGCTTTTTATAGATCCCACTGGTCGACTCTGGGGTGAGATCATGACAGCCTTCTAATGTTCCCACTGCTGGGACACTGGCCTACTCTCAGGCGAGAGTGATTGGGTCTTAATCCACCACGCGGACCCAATGCGGATTGGCGGATGGCACATGTCTTTCGAATTTTTAGTTCTTGGACATGCCGGTTTCCTCACGATGTTTTCCTTCACCGTATGAGAGCACTGGCATTGCGCACATAAATTTTTCGAACAGAAAAATCTATTGGTGCACGACCGGGTTTGAACCCACGACCTTCGGATCGGAAGGCGGGGTCACTACCACTAGACCACCGGTGCTCTTGTTGGGGTGAGATAAAGCTTACAAAGGAATAAAATAGTTTTATCTTTACAAAAACCTGTGTTCTGTATCGGTTTCCAATAATCGTAGGTTTGTCGTCCTTAGAGACTATTTCTGTTCAGCCGTTATGCGTATTTCAATACCCTCCGTTTGACCTTTTGCCTAAGTACTGAGGTACATAAGGACAGGTTTCAATAGGCCATTATTTTTGAAACAAAATATCTGCATAAAAGTACTTTTTTTGTACTACTAAATCAACCGGGTTAGTTTCGTTCTCTCCTAGTCCCGTTTTCACCCAGCCCGTTCTCACCCGAATTGGTTTAGCCTACCCACCTACTCTTACACACTTGATGGTAAGCGGGTGCCTAGCATGTGTACGCTGGCAACATCAGATCATCAGATATATTACTTGCGCGTTACCACCCTGTGACGTAGATCTAAAGTCTCATGTGCCAGAAATAGATACTAAATACTTTAATTCAAGAGTAGTAGAGTTCTTTGTGATAGAGCTCGTCCGGGGAAGGACACCACCTATTTCTGCCGCTAAGCAGTAATGTTTGCATTGTTGTGTTAGGTTTGAAGGGTATGGTCTCCGGTGAAATTACAGGCACATGAGACTTTCCATCTAACGTCTCAGGGTGGTAACACGCAAGTGATATCTCAGATATTGCAAGCGTACATAGGCTACGGTAACCGCTTACCACCAAGTGGGCCGTACGCTTGGTTGCCACTTTAGTGGTATAATAAAAATATTTTTTTTACTTATACAACTGAAGTGGCAACCAAGCGTTCGGCCCACAAGATGGTAAGCGGTTACCGCAGCCTATAGACGCTTGCAATACCAGAGGTATCACTCGCGGGTTGCCACCTTGAGGCTAAGATCGAAAGCCTCATGTGCCAGTAATTTCACCAGAAACCATACCCTTCACACCGGAACACAGCAATGCGAGCATTACTGCTTGGCGGCCGAAATAGGTATGGTGGTAGTCCTTCCCCGGACAAGCTCTATCACAGAGAACTCTACTACTCTAAAATACTTTACTTTAAATAGATAATTTTTATTTACCAATTTCAGGATAGCGCACTGGATACGCCAGTGGTGATGGTGGGGAACAAGATGGACCAGCTCGGAGACCGGATGGTGAGCACGGATGAAGGCCAGCGGAGGAGCAAGGAGATCGGCTGCGTCTGCTTCCACGAGATCTCAGTGAGGGAGAGCATCGAACAGGTGATCTTAACAAACCCTTTTTTCCAGTTCAGTTCTTCTGCGCCGTAACGGAGGGCATGGTTCCTTTAAGACGTTGAGAACAATCCTAGTATAATATATTATTTCGGCTTTGGTAAGAGCAACTCGTGTCATTACCAATTAAAGTTTGGAGTTGTATGTTTGCGAGATTGTTGGTAGCTTACACAAAGCATACCGAACCAATTAACTTAAACAAAATTAACAAAACATAATAAATAAAATAAAATAAATAATGCTGGACAATCCAAATCAAATCAAATCAAATACATTTATTGCTGTCATATAGTACATTATGTAGTTGTTACAGAATAAGTAGTATCACACATGAACCCTGTTATTAGGGTATTGCAACATGGAGAAAGGCCGAGGTTTATGCATTCGGTATTTGTAAAAAAGTAGATAGATAGGTAAGTATGTAAGATTTGATTAATGTTAATATGTATCTAAATAATAATAATTGTCATGTCATGTCAGAAAATATGAACAATAATAGTCATTGGTCAATAAAATCAATTAATAATAGTAGCTAATGTCATTAAGCATCTGCTAGGAGAGTGTGGACCACTAATGCAAAAACGTAGCATACATCTGGGTAGGCACATCCTCAGCCCAGATGAGCTAAGAGACATCACCCCCAAGCAAATCCTCCAGTTCTTAGTATCGGCAGGGCTTGGAGGTGAACTGTAAACGCCCCCCTTAGGGCGACAAAATAAGTGGCGAACACAATAGGCCTGCATGGCCGCAGTGTTATATTAGCCGCACCAATTCAATAAAAAAAAAAAAAAAAATGTCATTAAAATAATTATGTTGGTATACTATTGAATTCAGTAGGTAATTAGTCTAGGTATTCTCTAAGGTCATAGTAGCATTTGTCAATTAGATAAGTTTTTAAAGTTTTTACAAATCCACACAGCATCATCTAGCCCCAAGGTAAGCTGCTGTTAAACAGAGCTGTGTTTATGGGTACTAGATGACTGATATATAAGGTCATTCATTATCAACCTAACAAACTTAAGGGGTAGGTTCCACACATAAAAAAAATACTTGTACTTTTTTTTCTAAACTTTGTTTTTATATAAAAAAAAAATACGTAATTCTGCCTTATAATTAGTTATCCTTGATAGAAATCGAAAAGGCAGCGCTCGGCACGAGTCAGTGACCCGCGCGTCCTTGACCTGCGCGTGTCCTTGACGCGCTACGGGGCGCGCACACTCGAATATTTCATTATAACGTCGCTTAACTCGATTCCCAACACTGATAAATAATAATTGAGCGGAAAAACATAATCGATATTTTTGTTTACTTGGGATTTTTAAGACAAAATATACATATTTACAAAAAAATATTATAGGTACATATATTTTTTTTATGTGTGGAACCTATCCCTTAAGTTTGTTAGGTTGATAATGAATGACCCTGTATACATAATACAATACAATACAATACATAGATAGATATTTTTTATTATATATAGAAAATACCCAGAACACCCGGAACAAATATTTGTTGATCGTACAAACATTTGTCCCGAGGCGGGAATCGAACCCGCAACCTCCGCGTCGCGGACCTGCGCCCGCTGCGCCACATCGCTCGTCAAATACACACTAACACAAATAACCATGATACCAATTTTATAATTAGGTATGAATAACACATAATAATTATTATAACAGTCTCAGATCTCGAAATGAAGCTTATTCTTTTAGAATTTATTATTTTTATTATTTTTTTATACAACTGAAGTGGCAACCAAGCGTACGGCCCACAAGATGGTAAGCGGTTACCGCAGCCTATGGACGCTTGCAATACCAGAAGTATCACTCGCGGGTTTCCACCTTGAGGCTAAGATCGAAAGCCTCATTTGTCAGTAATTTCACCGGAAACCATACCCTTCACACCGAAACACAGCAATGCGAGCATTACTGCTTGCGAGCAATGCGAGTAGTCCTTCCCCGGTCGAGATCTATCACAGAGAATTCTACTACTCTTATTATATGCAATCACTACGTTTTATGACTCGGATTTTCAACCTTATATGAATAAAATAATACAGTTTTGCGTTCTGTTATATAACGGCCGTTGAATGAAGTTTTCCGCTTGCTAAAAAGCCGTAAACACTCACAAATCTGATCAAGCAGAAAAGCGGGAAAAATCCGAAATTTAATAAAAGGGCTACGAGTGAGTAATTCGTAAAAGGAAATCCAAATTCCGTGTAATATAATCGGCGACTCCCGGGTCCCGACTCTCAGAAGGACAAACATAACTTTAGTAAGAACCTATGTGCTTACACTGTATAGTATAAGTACTTACCAAGTACCTACCCCACTATCTATGCGGTTTCTGAGACGCAATTTAACTTCACAATCGCGACCAATTTACTTGAACCCTTCCTTCCAACGAGAGCATTAGCGAGAACATTTACCAAGACATAGCGAGATGATCATTAAAGTAGCCTAAATGTTATCCTGATCTATGTATGTTTCAAGTTTCATTCAAATCCGTTCAGCCGAGATTAGTAGAGTTTTTTGTGATAGAGCTCGTCCGGGGAAGGACTACCACCATACCTATTTCTGCCGCCAAGCAGTAATGCTCGCATTGCTGTGTTCCGGTTCGAAGGGTATGGTTTCCGGTGAAATTACAGGCACATGAGGCTATCGATCTTAGCCTCAAGATGGCAACCCGCGAGGGATACCTCTGGTATTGCAAGCGTCCATAGGCTGCGGTAACCGCTTACCATTTTGTGGGCCGTACGCTTGGTTGCCACTTCAGTTGTATATTAAAAAAAAAACCCGTTACGCAGTTGACGGGAAACAAGCATACGAGTACACAAACACACCGTAAAACAAATTTTCGCAATTACAATATTAGTAGTAGTACTAGAGCACCGGTGGTCTAATGGTAGTGACCCCGCCTTCCGATCCTAAGGTCGTGGGTTCGAATCCAGTCGGTGCACCAATGGATTTTTCGCTACGAAAAATTTATGTGCGCAATGCCAGTGCTCTCATACGGTGAAGGAAAACATCGTGAGGAAACCGGCATGTCCAAGAACTAAAAATTCGAAAGACATGTGCCATCCACCAATCCGCATTGGGTCCGCGTGGTGGATTAAGACCCAACCACTCTCGCTTGAGAGTAGGCCAGTGTCCCAGCAGTGGGAACATTAGAAGGCTGTCATGATGATGATGATGATGATGAGTAGTACTAATATCTGTTACGTAATATTAGTTTGTCTGAAATGACGGAAGTAATCTAGAACTTGGACACGCTTGGAGGTTTTTCACAAACACATTCTTAATTCAATATACAAAGAACTTAACAGAACAGAGAAATACAAAAAATAAACACGACAACATGAACATATGAATACTTACATTTTCGCTCTCGTAATATTTTTCTTTTTATTACTGATAGTACAAATCGCAATTTTTGTAAAAATTAGATTGCGATCAGTCACCTTATTGCAAAAAGGGTGACAGAAACTAGGTGACAGATGGGAATAATCCGTAATAATTGGCAATATTATTCTATATGGTCTCGTGTTTTTAAAAGTTATTTCATCATCATCATCATGACAGCCTTCTAATGTTCCCACTGCTGGGACACTGGCCTACTCTCGGGCGAGAGTGATTGGGTCTTAAACCACCACGCGGACCCAATGCAATGATTGGTGGTTGGCACATGTCTTTCGAATTTTTAGTTCTTGGACATGCCGGTTTCCTCACGATGTTTTCCTTCACCGTATGAGAACACTGGTATTGCGCACATAAATTTTTCAAACAGAAAAATCCATTGGTGCGCGACCGGGTTTGAACCCACGACCTTAGGATCGGAAGGCCGGCGAAAAGATCTCTAATTGTTGAACACAGTTTAGTATAACACAACAGCTAATATAAAATATAACTTTGCAACCTGCAGCGCCTATATAAGCTTTTTAATAATAGTATATTTTATTACAAGTGCGGAAAGACTGTCATTGCAAAGAGTTCCGACAAATGTCTACCCGAGCCGAGGCGCAGGCGAAGGCGAGGGTTGACAGTCGGAACAAGTTGCAATGACGGTTCCGCACGTGTAATGAACGACTATTTTTAATACAGTTGCGAAAAAATGAAGCAATTTAATAAAATAATAAAAACACAATAAACTCAACTAACTAAAGGGTCGAAATTACTCATTTTGTGCAACAAACAACTAAACTCGCAAAGAAAATTTCTGAAAAATGGCGCCAACCGTAGATTATAAGCACAGTTTTTTTTTCTTCACCCATTCTGGTAGTCAAAGGGAATATGAATGCCCATACAGCCAAGTCTTCAGTAGATTTTTTTTATTGATATGAAGTGAAAATTAAATTTAATGAGATGAAATGAAATGAAACCTAACCTAACTCATTCAATCAAATCATTAAATCTGATATTGAAACAAATTAGTAGCTTCTTTTTAGAAATATACGTATTTGCATGAATCATAAAAACTTCTATGAATTTTTTTAGTAAAAACTTCATGGTTGGTTTTTCTTTTTAATAGACATTATTTTGACAGTTGGGTAAGAGAACGCACGAGTTCGGGAAAGTTAAAAAAAAAGCACGAGTATGTAGTAGATAGCCCACATCCCGAACGCTATACGTCCCTGCAATACGCCACTTTTTGAGCAACTGTATTAAAAAAATATTATGTATGTTTCGGTCTCGTGTATTAGTTTTGCCGAAAATGTGAAACTCGCGTTGACATTTCCATCGCGCCGCCCCGCCGGGGTTTTGGATCAGTTGCGAGTTTTAAATTATATTACAGTAGTAAGGCATGACTTCATAACTAAATAGAGCTTTATGCTGAATTATTCATAGCCTTCATGAAGAGATACTTGTAGCTCTCTATGTATAGTATGTAATCGAGTTAAAATGTGTTTCGGAACTTTTATGATTGAACTTTTTGTTACGAGCAAGTGCAAACTAAATAATTGGATATTGTTGTCACGTCTTAAATACCTACTTTATAAGACCTACTTTGTAATGTAACACTTATTTAAGTATGCAAATAAATAATCTTGGAATCTCCCACCATAGTGATTTATGAAAATGAAAAAATAATGCTGGACAATCCCACACAGCATCATCTAGTCCCAAGCTAAGCAGAGCTTGTGTTATGGTTACTAGATGACTGATATACTTAATACAATACAATTACATAGATAGATATTTTTTATTATACATAGGAAATAACCAGAACACCCGAAACAAATATTTGCAGATCGTACAAACGGGAGCGGGAATCGAACCCGCAAACTCCTGCGTCGCAGGCGGACCTTCGCCCGCTGAGCCACATCCGTCGTCAACAAACGCTGATTACCTAAATTAATTCTGTATTTTGCATAACTATAGGCAGATCTAGGCTTCCGTGAAGTTAGCCGTTTCGATGCGCAATTGAGCTTTTTCTAACTAAATTGTTTTTGTGCATCACAAACGGCTAACTTCACGGAAGCCTAGATCTGCCGAGAGAACTATACCTTCTGTAAAATCGATAGCTCTTGTTTCTATTTTAAACCGGACACTAAACTGACTAGCGCTTACCTGATGGTAGGACTTTCCAACAATTTTGTCTCCAATCTCCCTAAGCATCAGGGGTGACACTTAACATTAGATTAGGCGAACGTTTCGACGCGACTGTCTCGATAAATTGCTGACATAAAAAACCAAATTATCTACCGTGTTCGGTGATTGAAAATCAAACAAATGGCTATCGAAATAAAGTAGATTTTCCTGCGTCGGTTCTCGAATCTCATCACGACAAAAACATGACGCTTCCTATAAGGCGAGCTTCGTAAGTCTTTAATTAGGTTATGTTGACATTTAACAAACATTTTCAAGGTGTGGGGGGTGTTCCGGGACACGCGTCGCTTCTGGCGCGTCAGCAAATGGCGCGGCGGGAGAGCAAGCGAGGCACACTCCGTGCTAAGCAGACCTCTGTGTAGAGCAGGCTCCGACAACACAGACACAACGACTACTCCTGCGAACTTATGTATGTGAATAACCAATTAGTGATTTCTAACACGTCAGCAAGGTGCTGGCGTGCCAGAAATCAAGCACGCTAAGCAGACCGCTGACAATTGGGAGGACCTAACAACAAAGGCATTACAGCCAGTTTAGTCAACTTTTATACATATGAGTAGTGTATTTGTTTGAACACCTGAGAGTAGTTTCTGGCGCGTCAGCAAGTAGCGGGGGGATTATTGGCACGTTTCGTTCTTAGCAGACTGTGGCCGTGGTGTCTAGAGCAAGTTCTGACTTCTGGTTAGGCAGAAACCATGGCTCCGATTTTTCATCTGGATAATATTTTACTTATGATTATAGTAGAACTATACTAGATCTATCCATCTATCAGCACAGATTAACCACGGTTTAGCCTAGATGTTAGATAAATGTAGATGTGCCCAATCGTGTGTCTACCAACCTGTACCTAGGTTTATGTTCAAGGTGACTCCCGCGTTATTAGGTTTTGACGGACAATATTGTATTTGTGACTTATTAACTACTAACTTATCAGCGACTCGATAAAAGGAAAGATACGGGACGATTATCATGCAAAATCAACTTATTACATTTTCGGAATATCGAACATCTATCTGTAGGTCTATCGTTAGGTTATTATTATAAAATCGAAGATTTTGTTGAAAAGAATAAAGTAGTCAAGTGCGAGATGTCTCTCACGCACGAATGATTTAAGTTAAAATATTCATTATAATCTCAAGGATCATTTTATAACGTCTAAATGTCTAAACGTCTATCTAAAAATTTACGGCATTAAAGCCCCAGCCTAGAAGAATCTGGCAACAAACTCAGCTGAGTTCCTAGCTTATTTTCGAAGATCCCTTTTCATTGTTCATTGAGTGTTTTGTAGTTGCCTCTGAAGGCAAACGGAATAAAAATGATCGTTATATCAACTTTATCAACTTTATAACTATAAAAATTTCCAAGAAACTGCTGCAATGCTACCTTACCAGCGCCTATATCTAACTAAAGTTAAAAAGATTTACATCACCAACCGTGCTTCGGAGGGCACATTAAGCAGTTGGTCCCGGATTTTCAAAGTTGTTAGGCCATGACAGAGGCTTTCGGGTGGCCTAAAAACTCTGTCACCAGAGTTGGCCACTGACGCATACGAACTTACTTACTTACCGTTGTAATTTTGCTCCAGGTCGATGGACTGCGATGGACTTGGAGGAAGAAGACGAGGTGTGCATGGTGCGGAGCGACTCGACGTCTTCATCCGCCTCCGGCCGGTCCGAGTGCTCGGAGGAGTTCCGCGCCCGCGCCAGCACCGACTCCCGCCTGCCGCCGCGACCCGCCCGCGCGCGCCACCCGCTACCCGCCCGGCCCTTTCCGTCACCCATCAGGCGGATGAGCGTCGCTATGAGAGGCAACGATGCTAATACATATTAGCTTTTATGCATCTACGGCACCATATTGAACGAAAGACAACGTGAAGTCTGAAGGAGCTGAGGAAGCCGTAGAAGTTAATTAATACAAGTCCAGTCTAAGCTACTTGCTGCCCGTCAGGCAGATGGCGTCGTAATAGAAGCAACGATGTTTCTAACTGATCTACCAGACTATTTTCTAGGTGGGTATTTTGATTATGAACCAGACTAGAAAAAGAAAAAGTAAAATCGTGTAGAAAATCAGAATAAAACTCACCTGTGGTAGTCGTAGAATCGCTAGAAGCCGACCAAACTAGAAGTTTTGTAATGCAAGGATCTTACAGTTTGTTAGATGGATGAGCGTAGCGTCAAAGAAGACAACGACGCTGATATTTATTGCTATAGAGGGGTGTTGTTTTTGACTGATTAACAACGGATTGACAGACTTTCAAATATTTTGCTAGTCAGTCTACTTTATACAAAGAATAGCATATAATAAATAACGTATTAATAATTAAATATCAGTGCTGAAAATTAAACAAATAGTTCAGCTCAAATGTGTAATAATAATAAATTATAACCCCAACCACACCAAATGTTAACGATTAGCAGTTTAGCTTGCACTTGGCTAATTCAGTTTTGTTAAGTTAGTGCGTTTGACGTCACTCATGCCTGCCCAACCAGGCACATGCACGTTCATATATTCCTTATCAAAGAATCAAAGAGCATTGAGTAAATTTGAGATATTTTTCTAACTATTTTTTTAATTCATTATACTCATTGAAACCCCACCGCAACATAAATAAATAAGTTAGAAACTATTGTAATATATTGAACTTGAATAAAACCAAATAAATGTTGTATGTAAAATTAAAATATTTCATTTATATTATGTCTGCATGTTTGAGTTAGCCGCCTGACTTGCATGAATCATGCCTTGCCTGTAAATAAATAAATAAAGAAATGTGACGTCATCTCACTCAATAGCCACTCAGGCTATTTCTGTCTTTTCTCATTTCTACGATGATCAATACGCTAGATTGTGAATTGTGGTGCCTGCCATGTTAGGTCTCTAGAAAATAATAAACGAAACATACCAGGGCACGTTACGGTGCTGTTACGTGGCACGGTACGTCGTCAGGGTCGTAACGTAATAATGTGCAGGAGTACAAAACAGTGTTTTCACTTACACACGCATTATTGTGTGACCATACAGGCATTTCTTTCATGCACAACCTATTATGCAAATAGTCACGTGCAGTTTCGTGATAAATGATTAACAGTTAACCTATCTCAGGAAAATCACTGAAACAAATTAAATAGGTACTTGGGTCAACGAGATACCACCGCGTGCTTTGATTAACATGTTCTTACCTTGTACTAAAATATGCAATTTGCTGACGTTTGAGAAGTGCATAATTAATGCAATTAATATAACTTATTTATGGTATTAGACAGAGTTTGACCCTTGGCACTCGAGACCAGCTTATCGTTTTATTGAATTCATGATATTATGTTATCAGTTCATGATTTTTACTTGTTACTACCCGTTTGTTGCATGATTTTTATACATCTTTTTTACACATCTGAGTAGATCTTAGGCCTGCACCGGTTTCGAGCCCACGACCTTAGGATCGGAAGGAGAGTCCCTACTACTCAATCAATCAATCAATCAATCAAATGTTTATTTCATTACCAAGAACTTAACATTATATTTTAGTCAAGGTTGGAATCTTCTTTTAAGTAAACAATATCTTTATTAGAAGACCCCGCTCTTCAATATCCATAGTACTACTAACTCAATTCTCTTCGCCTACACATTAACTAGAACGTGCACGGTACTAATTAATATAAATAAATAATGTTGGACAATCCACACAGCATCATCTAACCCCAAGCTAAGCAGAGCTTGTGTTATGGGTACTAGAATCAAACCCACAACCTCCTGCGTCGCAGGTGGACCCTCACCTGCCGCGCCACATCGGTCGTCATTATAATATTGAAATAATGTCATTTTTTCTTCAAGTATAGGCCTAGGTATAATAACAATTTATGATCACGACTGGGAGATGTGGAGCGATGGGCTACGAAAAGCGACAGGCAGAAAGTGGATGAGAAGAGCCCAAGTACTAGAGCTCAGTGGCATGTATTGGAGGAAGCCTATCCCAGCGAACGTGGGCTGATGATGATGAGGTATTCCCGCCTTATCTCACCAAGTTAGTAAGAATGATAGAACGAGTGAAGGTCGGTCCGTCCTAGGACATAAATACCAGACAGACAATAACGACATCATGTACGCTACCAAATTGCAATGCCTCATTGCCGCACATCGATGTGTGGGCGTAGAGTACAATAAAATATTAATTTACCTACTGGCCTCTGTTGTGCACTAATAACAGAGACCTAAGGCCTTTTTTGTATCCACTCTGCATTTTGCTAATTTTCTGTAAATGTTCTGCTTAAGGAGTGCAGTCTTGTAGAATAGTTGCAAGTATTGAAGCTTTTTTGAAAGTTAGTTTAGGAGCAAAGTCTAAGATCATATTATTCACTTTCGTCGGTTGATTTGAGTATTGAAGCTTTTTTGAAAGTTAACAAGTTACATTACTTTAGGACCAAGTTTAAAATTAAGATCATATTATTCACTTGTCTTTTTCGTCAGTTAATTTGTTAAAACGATGTTTTATCTGTACCTAAGTGTAAAAATCTGAGCACTAGGTAGGGACACAAGTTACGTCGTCATTACTTTAGGAGCAAAGTTTAAAATTAAGATCATAATATTCACTTTTCATTGTCTTTTTGTCGGTTAATTTGTTAAAACGATTTCATTATCTGTAGGTGTAAAAAGCTGAGCACTAGGACACAATACGCGTCGCAGGATTGGCAGGGCCAATGCCAGTCCACTAGGGTACATAACTACCTAGTGTACATACAGGATCATTGAAACCGGGTCAAGACGCGCCGAGTTTATTTATAGCCAGCACGCAGACGGTCGCTTTTCGGACAGGACAACCCATGAGCGCAATACGACCTGTCTGGATATCGACGAGATCTGCAGCTGAAGAGTCAGAACACTCGCTTCTCGCTCGATTGATTCATACAATAATAATTGTAGTTGTTGATTTATAACTATAATACATAATTAAATACACGAGTAAATTAAACTTTCTGGAGTAAGTATAACGATGTTGATGTAGCTTGAAAGATTTTTTCTGTGAGATGCGAGTAATATATATATATATATATTTAATTATTTAAAGCGCTACACGGAAAAAAAAAAATATATACATTTACTTAACCCAAAAATACCAATATTCTCAAAAATATTCTTTAAATGTGAGACAATATTGTCTGAAATTAAAACATTATTATAAATCAAAGAAACTGTGAATTCTTAATGTAAGAATAATTTATTCTCATAATATTTACTAAGATTAAGACATAAATGCTTGATTCAATACTTTAAGGTCTTAGTTCAAGAAATGGCCGAAGTATTCATCCAAGAAACGTATTAGTTTCTTAGGGAGAATATATTGTTTTCTTTTAAAAAATTTTTTTTCTTGATATAAATTGAATACCTTTTCATTGATCGGAGACAATATTATTCTTATTAATAAAGTTATTTATAAGGATATACTTACTTTAAGAATAATATTCTTGAAGTAAACTATGATCCAAACAATTATCCAATGAAGTAAATGTTTTTGCGTTGAAGAATACACATATACTCACTTTAAGAATAACATTCTTGAAATGTGTATATGTGTATACTTTTTAAGAATAATACTATTTTACACTAAGAATTTATGATTTTTTACATAAATTGGATAACTATTTATTAGTCGAAAACAATATTTATCTTACTGATACAGCAATTGATGAGAAAATACTTGCTTTAAGAATAATATTGTAAAAAGTGGGTGAGAATAACTCGTAGATTAGTCGAAGACAATATTATTCTTATTAATATAATAAAAACTGATAAGGAAATTCTTACTCTAAGAATAATATTCTTACAGTGGATTATGATGCATTTTATTCTTTTATCAAACATATGTTTCTTCGTTAAAGAATGTACAGATACTCACCTTAAGCATATCATTCTTGAAATAAAAGTATGGGTATACTCTCCTTAAAAATATATATCTTTCCACTAAGAGTTTTGGATTTTTGACATACATTGTATAACTTGTTTATTGATCGAAGACAATATTATTCTTATTAATATAATAAAAACTGATAAGGAAATTCTTACTCTAAGAATAATATTCTTACAGTGGCTTATGATGCATTTAATTCTTCTATCAAGCATATGTTTCTTCGTTAAAGAATGTACGGATACTCACCTTAAGCATGTCATTCTTGAAATAAAAGTATGGGTATGCTCTCCTTAAAAATATATATCTTTCCACTAAGAGTTTTGGATTTTTTACATACATTGTATAACTTGTTTATTGATCGAAGACAATATTATTCTTATTAATATAATAAAAACTGATAAGGAAATTCTTGCTCTAAGAATAATATTCTTACAGTGGATTATGATGTTTTTTATTCTTCTATCAAGCATATGTTTCTTCGTTAAAGAATGTACAGATACTCACCTTAAGCATAATATTCTTGAAATAAAAGTATGGGTATACTCTCCTTAAAAATATATATCTTTCCACTAAGAGTTTTGGATTTTTGACATACATTGTATATTTGGTTTATTGATCGAAGACAATATTATTCTTATTAATATAATAAAAACTGATAAGGAAATTCTTGCTCTAAGAATAATATTCTTACAGTGGATTATGATGCATTTTATTCTTCTATCAAGCATATGTTTCTTCGTTAAAGAATGTATAGATACTCACCTCAAGCGTATCATTCTTGAAATAAAAGTATGGGTATACTCTCCTTAAAAATATATATCTTTTCACCAAGAGTTTTGGATTTTTGACATACAATGTATAACTTGTTTATTGGTCGAAGACAATATTATTCTTATTAATATAATAAAAGCTGATAAGGAAATTCTTACTCTAAGAATAATATTCTTACAGTGGATTATGATGCATTTTATTCTTCTATCAAGCATATGTTTCTTCGTTAAAGAATGTACAGATACTCACCTCAAGCATTACATTCTTGAAATAAAAGTATGGGTATACTCTCCTTAAAAATATATATCTTTTCACTAAGAGTTTTGGATTTTTGACATACAATGTATAACTTGTTTATTGGTCGAAGACAATATTATTCTTATTAATATAATAAAAGCTGATAAGGAAATTCTTACTCTAAGAATAATATTCTTACAGTATATTATGATGCATTTTATTCTTCTATCAAGCATATGTTTCTTCGTTAAAGAATGTACAGATACTCACCTTAAGCATATCATTCTTGAAATAAAAGTATGGGTATACTCTCCTTAAAAGTATATATCTTTTCACCAAGAGTTTTGGATTTTTGACATACAATGTATAACTTGTTTATTGGTCGAAGACAATATTATTCTTATTAATATAATAAAAGCTGATAAGGAAATTCTTACTCTAAGAATAATATTCTTACAGTGGATTATGATGCATTTTATTCTTCTATCAAGCATATGTTTCTTCGTTAAAGAATGTATAGATACTCACCTCAAGCGTATCATTCTTGAAATAAAAGTATGGGTATACTCTCCTTAAAAGTATATATCTTTCCACTAAGAGTTTTGGGTTTTTGACATAATATGTATAACTTGTTTATAGGTCGAAGACAATATTATTCTTATTAATATAATAAAAGCTGATAAGGAAATTCTTACTCTAAGAATAATATTCTTACAGTGGATTATGATGCATTTTATTCTTCTATCAAGCATATGTTTCTTCGGTAAAGAATGTACAGATACTCACCTCAAGCATAACATTCTTGAAATAAAAGTATGGGTATACTCTCCTTAAAAATATATATCTTTTCACTAAGAGTTTTGGATTTTAGACATACAATGTATAACTTGTTTATTGGTCGAAGACAATATTATTCTTATTAATAAAATAAAAACTAATAAGGAAATTCTTACTCTAAGAATAATATTCTTACAGTGGATTATGATGCATTTTATTCTTCTATCAAGCATATGTTTTTTCGTTAAAGAATGTACAGATACTCACCTTAAGCATATCATTCTTGAAATAAAAGTATGGGTATACTCTCCTTAAAAATATATATCTTTCCACTAAGAGTTTTGGATTTTTGACACAATGTATAACTTGCTTATTGATCGAAGACAATATTATTCTTATTAATATAATAAAAACTGATAAGGAAATTCTTGCTCTTAGAATAATATTCTTACAGTGGATTATGATGCTTTTTATTCTTCTATCAAGCATATGTTTCTTCGTTAAAGAATGTACAGATACTCACCTTAAGCATAATATTCTTGAAATAAAAGTATGGGTATACTCTCCTTAAAAATATATATCTTTCCACTGAGAGTTTTGGATTTTTGACATAAATTGTATATTTTGTGTATAAATCAAGATAAAACTAAAATATTTTAAAATTTTGGTCTAGTTTTCTAGATACACCAACTGCATAAATAACTTTGTAATCCTTTTTAAATATATAAGGTCATTCATTATCAACCTGACAAACTTAAGGGGTAGGTTCCACACATAAAAAAAAAAATACTTGTACTTTTTTTTTTTTTTTCTAAACGTTTTTTTTTTATAAAATTTTAAAAAAATAATTACTTAATTCTGCTTCATAATTAGTTGTCCTTGTTAGAAATTGAAAAGGCAGCGCTCGGCACGTGTTAGTGACCCGCGCGTCAATGAACTGCGGGTCACTAACCCGCGCGTCCTTGACCTGCGCGTGTCCTTGACCCGCTACGGGGCGCGCACACTCGAATATTTGATTATTACGTCGCTTAACTCGATTCCCAACAATGATAAATAATAATTGAGCGGAAAAACGTAATCGATTTTTTTTTGTTTACTTGTGATTTCTAAGACAAAACATACATAAAAAAAAAAAAAATTATAGGTACATATATTTTTTTTTTTAGGTGTGGAACCTATCCCTTAAGTTTGTCAGGTTGATAATGAATGACCCTGTATAGGATTACAAAGTTTCATTTGCGAGAGAGATTTTAGATTGATTTGGCAATAGCATTAAACAATCTAATTTAATATTATAATGTATTACTTGTGAGATAGGTATATTGTGTTTGGATGAATCATCATGCGATGAATTAGATAGAATATCGGCAATCTATTTATTTAACACATAAAAGACTTTTAATAAGTAAGTACCTATTGATATACTGACTTGGTATTTACATAGATCTCATAACTTTTTACTGTAGTAGAACTGTGTTGCAAGACTTGTTTTTTTTTACAAGCTATGCTTTTGATGTTATAGAAAGTAGGTACAGATACCTACTCACTTTAAGCATAACATCCTTGAAATAAAAGTATGGGTCGGTAGGTATAGGTACCTACTCTTTATGAAAATGTATTTATTTATATTATGAGTTTTGGATTTGTCAAAAATTGTATTAACTTGTTTATTGGTCGAAGACAATATTTTTCGTATAAATATAAAATTAACTGTTAAGGAAATTCATACTATAAGAATATTATTCTTAGACTGGAATAAGATGCAATTGATTCTTCTATCAAGCAAATGTTTCTTCATTAGAGAAAGCACAGATACTCACCTTAATCATACCATTCTTGATTTTTTTATCTATACTAATATCATAAAAAGAGAGAATATTGGTATGTTTGTATTTTTGTTTGTTACGAATAAACTCAAAAACTACTGGTTCGATTTCAAAAAATATTTCACCATTAGAATGCTACATTATCCTTGAGTAACATAGGCTATATTTTATTTTAGAAAATAATAGGAATCCCTAATAAAACTTCAATAATGTAACCCAAGGTGTAAAAAAAGTGCCATAAAATGTCTTTAATTGCATGCGCTGCGGAAACTATTGATGATAGAACAAAAAAATGTTCTACAATATTAAAGAACATATTAATATCTACAAAAAAGTCAGTAATACTATATGTCTAACTATTGTAGTTATGTAACTATAACTACTTTTTTACAATTTCAATGTTGATAGAAATGCCGATCAAAATCAGACCACGTATTCCATACTTTTATATTAATCCTTATTCAAATAAATCATTTCATATTCAAAACTGTTTCAATACCTGTAGATGACTGTTTGAATTATTGAAATCAGACATTCCATTCAAAAGTTATGACAAATTATAAAATGTCAGTCTAAAAAAAATACTATGCAAGCCCGCGCGCGCGCCGTGGCCAGAGAGGGGCGTGCACGTGAACTATGAAATAGGTAGCCGCGCGGCTAAAACGTGCGGTCGGCTCCTACCTTATGAATGACTAGCGACCCGCCCCGGCATAGCACGGGTGCTTTAGTTAGTTTTTATTGCACCCGTGCTAAGCCGGGATGAGCCGCTAGTATTGTATATTTTGTTTATTGGTCGAAGACAATATTTTTCTACAACAACAAACCAAACAAAACAGCCAAACCAAAGTCAAGATGCGTCACGTGATCATTGCTAATAACTGTCATGGCGGATCTTTAGTGTTCCCGTTTTCCCGAAATTGGTCATATGAGGAGATATTATTTGTCAATGAAATAATGAATCCAAAAAATATTTTTTTGACGATTACGTTTTGGGCAAAGATGTTTTCTCGTAGATACGCTACGCTACGCTAATGCGGCAGCCTATTTTACGCCGAGGCAACATCGTGTACTTGATTGATCGAGGGAAAAACAGGCGAAATTAATAATAAGTTCTTGAATTTCTACAATTTAATGTTTTCTTTAATTTAGGTCATTATTTTGTTAACCTAAAATATATCTTATAAACATAATTTAATGTTCTCACAGATTTTATTTAGATTTTTTGATTTTTCGATTCAGATTTATCGTATTGTTTTTTGTGTTGAATTGAATTGAATGTGGCAACACTGTTTCTAGCGCTAAACTTGTGCAGAAATAAAATTCAGAAACGAGACTAATTCATTTTGTTTGGTGGTTTTAAACCTTAATTATTTATACAAGGGCTTCGAAAAGTTCATTTAAACCAGAGCTAGGAACTCGATAATTATGCTCCTTGTAATTTTTTTAAAAAAAATTACTAATCTGCCGTGTTTTGCTATGGCCAATAACTGTAACCAAACATGCCAGTAACTAGTTCTGGGGTGCCAGTAATGAATATAAAAACTTTATAAACAATGTTAATTATTTTTCTTGTTATCAAAGTGATAAGTATTTGAACTTTTCCCGTCTCCATTAGCACCATAAAAACATCATTTGAATGACACATAAAGAAACTATAGCTATATAAATTGGCCAAGGTGCTTAATAACTGGTGCTTTTACCCTTTAAATTAACAAAACCTTGTCTTGGGTTAGGACTTTTTCCAGTGACTGCCGGCAACACTGAAGGCAGTTCTTTCAACGTAGTGCTTAGATTCTCTGTGGTTCTTTCTTTCTGTGAAGTGCGACGTCGAGAGTGGTCAGATAATTTTGTAAAAATGTAGTTTTGAACCTCAGCATTTTATCAATTAGGTAGGATTATTATCAACTTAGGTTATTAATACATAGTTACGTACAACAAAAGTAATTGGTACATAATGAACATGGATTTACTAGAATTACTAGTCAGTTGGGAGATGCCTGCAGACGTTTTAAAGAATTTAAAAGGTATGTGTGTAAATTATTTCGTGTTCCTATCATTAATCCTTTTTAAACATACTTCTTCGACAATAAACTTGCTACGTATACCATTTTCGGGGTAAATTAAAAGCAGTAGAGGTTGAAGGTGTACCTACGCAAGTACCTACCGTACCTACTTGCAAGCGAAGACCCATATTCTTGGTTCAAAAATATCATAGTCTTTACATAAGATATGATTTCTCTGTTTCAGAAAACGCTATAACACCAGATATTCTTCGAGATATTATCGAAGATGTTCTAAAAGAGCTATGCCTCGTAATAGGCTATAAAATAAAACTTCAATAGTTAGTTGGGAGATGCCTGCAGACGTTCTAGAGAATTTTAAAGGTATGTGTGTAAATTATTTCGTGTTCCTATCATTAATTTTCTTTAAACATACTTCTTTGACAATAAACTCGCTAAGTATACCATTTTCGGGGTTAATTAAATGCAGTAGAGGTTGAGGATGTACCTACGCAAGTACCTACCGTACCTACTTGCAAGCGAAGACTCATATTCTTGGTTCAAAAATATCATAGTCTTTACATAAGATATGATTTCCCTGTTTCAGAAAACGCTATAACACCAGCTATTTTTCGAGATATTATCAAAGGAGATGTTCTAAAAGAGCTATGCCCCGTAATAGGCACACGAATAAAACTTCAAAAAAACATACAAGAGTACCTCACTTCGACGGTATGTACCTATACATTTTTTACTATTTACCATGACGGAGGCCTTCGGGTGGCCTGTTAACTCCGTAACCAGAGTTGGCCACTGACTCACACGAACTTTGTCTGGTGAGATTCAAATACATATTCATCCCAAGAATACCCAAATATACTTATTAGACTGTAAACAGCAAAAACCGAACACCAATCAGAACTGAATTATCAGTTGGAAGTGTGTGAGTAGGTACCTAGTATGTTTACTGTTGTGCGAGTACATTTAGTAGAATCGAGGCTCTGGTCTTTGCGAGCCACTCGATAGTGCATTAATGCAGGGTGTTTTTAAGAAATGTAAGATTCACCCTTTATATTTATTAAATTACGTTTTAAATTTCAGATCAATATTGATTACGATAAAAAGTTCCCTACATTTACATACACACATTTTTTTTTAAAGTGGAACGACTTTTTTAACAAAGTTGCAAATATAAAACTGTCTCTTGTAAAGACGAATGCATAATTAAAGAATTAGAGGAAATAAAACACGAAGATGAAGGTATGGCTATACTTTACTTTAAGAGATCCACAATAATCTATAAGCTACAATAATTGCAGTGCAGTGCCACGTAAAACATTAAACATTAAAATTTTGGGTGACACTTTGCTTTGCAAGAAATTGTATGTAATTGTGCCATTTTGTCATTTTGCTTCCCGGTATTGATTGATACTGAGCAGGATTAGCACATCTGAATGACAATATAATTTAATGTTTCAGACAAAAAGGCGATCAAACAAGTAATGCTGCTTTGCCAGTTGATACCGCCGAAGGGAAGATTAAATAGAGGAGTAAAATTTGCAACTGTTGAATGCATTGAGGGCATTGTCGTGAACGTTCAAGTAAGTTTTAAATTGTTATATAAACTTAATTTTATTAAAATTACTACTTGCACGATTTTTTTTTATAAAACAAGGGTAAAATCCTGACGATGAGATGAGATGACGACCTCGGTAGCGCGTTGGGCGGGTTGAGAAGCGATAGGTTGCAGGTTTGATCCCCGCAGCAGGGCAAATGTTTGCACGGTCTACAAATATTTCTTCTAGATCTGAATGTTTCTGTGAATTATAAGTCCAACCTATGTATCTTTTTTAAAAAAAACTTATGTAGTTATTCTATCTGTTATCTGATGCCCCCTTAGTACAAGATTTGTTTAGTTTGGAGCTAGACGGCACGGAGTAAAAATGTCTGCCATTATTTATTTATTTAGTATTAAACATTATGATTTTTTTTTTCAGAATCTGGAGATATACATCAAACTATAGATAAAATTATCAAGCTAGCCAAAGTTAATAAAACTACAGTCCAGCCTTACATCGTGGCATGTGAAACAGAAACAGCTGCAGCATATTATCTGGTGATTGACACGATAAAATATAATTTCGCGTCCGCAACCAAAGCACTTGATACACTATTTAAGTGTTATCACACTCTGAATGCCTCTTATCCCAAGGCTTCTGATCACATTTATTTAGTGATTCAAAGATGTGTGTATGGTATAAAAACCAAATATGATAATGTGGTACCATATATCACAGATGTATTAGCACTTAACTGAATTTCTATTGTACAGTAAATCCATGCTTGCTGGCCAGTATGTACTAATTTTGTAGGTAAGCAGGTATTTCTTATCTTTAGTTTTAAAATGCGGTTGTTCAAAACTATATTAAGGCGTTGGAACTCTGTTCCGAAATAACATTTAAATTTTGTATGCCAATATTTTGACTGAATATTAATATTTAATTAGATAAGCCTTATTGTAACAAGAACTCTTATATAGCGATTCAAATGAAGACCTAAACCAAATTGTCAAAAAAATTTATTGTCAATTTAGTATTAATTATTAATTGTCTAATTGATATCATGGTATCTAATATTTGTTCCGGGTGTTCTGGGTATTTTCTATATATAATAAAAAAATATCTATCTATGTATTGTATTGTATTAAATATATATCAGTCATCTAGTACCCATAATACAGCTCTGTTTAACAGCAGCTTACTTTGGGGCTAGATGATGCTGTGTGGATTGTCCAGCATTATTATTATTATTATTATGGTAATTTTTTTTTTAACAATTTAGTTTAGGTCTTCATTTGAATCGCTATAAGAGTTCATGGCTGGTACCGCAATAGGTTAAAATTAAGGCGTTGGAACTCGGTTCCAAAATAACCGATTCTGACAAGCTAAAAACCTGTTTTTTTATTATTTCGATTCCTTAAGCGTTTTAAAAATAAATACTAATAAAATTGATCTAATGTTTTTATCTCTTTGGTTCCCACACATAACCTGTCAAATGAGATTGTAATTTCTTATAAAATTTTATTGTTGTTATTTGTTATGTTTGAAAAAGTATGAATTTAGTAGGTAATTGTATAATTTTGGGAATTCTAATTAAACTATTTTTAATTTAAGATATTGTGCGTATTATGAAACGTGTACTATTAGGTTAAATTACTTCGAGGTTGTGCATTATCAGCTTGAGAATATAATTTAATGTGTGAAGCACGTAGTGTCTTCGTCTTGCAAATTTGCTGTCATATTTGAATAGTATTAAATGCTTGATCTAAAATTAACTATTCTTAATTTAAGATATTGTGCGTTTTACTTTAAAACATGTATTAGGTTAAATTTGAAAATATAGTTTCTTGAATTTAAAACAAATGTAGGTATTTTTTTTTTGATTGAGCAATAAGTATTTCTAGTGTAGAAGTTAGACTGAAATTTAGTCTACATTTCTAGCTTAGGGGACTAGAAATGAAGCCAAAACAAAATAATCAAATGCTCAATTGAAAAAATACATACTTATTTATTGTTTTCAACTGTAACTGTAACTTAAGTTCTTAAGTTGAAAATAATAAGTAAGTATGTATTTTTTCAATTGAGCATTTGTTTATTTTGTTTTGGCTTCATTTCTAGTCCCCTAAACTAGAAATGTAGACTAGATTTCAGTCTAACTTCTACACTAGAAATACTAAATGGTCAATCAAAAAAAAATCTACATTTGTTTTCAATTCAAGAAATTATATTTTCAATTTAACCTAATACATGTTTTATAGTAAAACGCACAATATCTTACATTAAGAATAGTTAATTTTAGATCAAGCATTTAATGCTATTCAAATAAGACAGTCATTTTGTTAGACGAAGACAATACGTGCTTCACACAAGAAAATATATTCTCAAAGCTAATTATGCACAATCTCGAAATAAGACGCACAATATCTTACATTGAGAATAATTTATTTTAGATCAAGCATTTCATGCTCTTCAAATAAAACAGCAATTTTATTAGACGAAGACATTATGTACTTCACACAAGAAATTATATTCTCAAAGCTAATAATACACAATCTCGAAATAAGACGCACAATATCTTACATTAAGAATAGTTCATTTTAGATCAAGCATTTAATGCTATTCAAATAAGACAGTAATTTTGTTAGACGAAGACACTACGTGCTTCATACAAGAAATTATATTCTCAAAGCTAATAATGCACAATCTCGAAGTAAGACACACAATATCTTACATTGATAATAATTTATATTAGATCAAGCATTTCTTGCTCTTTAAATAAAACAACAATTTTATTAGACGAAGACACTACGTGCTTCACACAAGAAATTATATTCTCAAAGCTAATAATACACAATCTAGAAGTAAGACGCACAATATCTTACATTAAGAATAGTTCATTTTAGATCAAGCATTTAATGCTATTCAAATAAGACAGTCATATTGTTAGATGAAAACACTACGTGCTTCACACAAGAAATTATATTCTCAAAGCTAATAATGCACAATCTCGAAGTAAGACGCACAATATCTTACATTGATAATAATTTATATTACATCAAACATTTCATGCTCTTCAAATAAAACAGCAATTTTATTACACGAAGACACTACGTGCTTCACACAAGAAATTATATTCTTAAAGCTAATAATGCACAATCGCAAAGCAGGTAGTTCTTTTATTTCTTCCAAGAATATAATATACTTAAAATAAAACTAAGGTTTCTTCAATGAAAACACAGTAATTCTTTGGATAAGAAATTTATTTCTCAAGTAAATTTAAACAAAACGTTTTTATTCTTAGGTTGAAAATATATATTTTTTAATGAAAACTACAATTTCTTTGGACAAGAAATTTTATCATCACTTGGAAATAAAACATTACATGAAGACAAAACTATCATTCAAATGAATACACAATTATCTTATTTCAAGAATATCATATGCTTAATTGATTGAGAATGAAGATACCATGTTTCTTGTATACGGAGAATATAGATATTCTTGGGAGGAGACACAAAATATGTTTAAAGCTAGTTTTTATTTTTATTCTTGACCAAGAGGATTATTCTTGCTTTAAGAATAGTTTTTTTTCTGTGTAGTCTATTAGTACCTAAGTATGTAGGTACTATTTAATATGTGGTCAGGAAATCTGATAATTTTATTTTAAGTAACACTACACTACAATACATAGCTCTACCATCTCACCAATTGGAGATGATAATTATTATCAGATTGTTAAGGCTTGTAGTTGTACACAGAAAAAAAACTATTCTTAAAGCAAGAATAATCCTCTTGGTCAAGAATAATAATGATTTATATATGGCTAACAATAAGTATACTTCACTTTAGAATAATATTGTTTCAAATTTACTGTTTTAACTAGAGAATATTATTCTTCGTTCCAGAATAATATTTTCTTATCATAAAAACTAGCTTTAAACATATTTTGTGTCTTCTCCCAAGAATATCTATATTCTCCGTATACAAGAAACATGGTATCTTCATTCTCAATCAATTAAGCATATGATATTCTTGAAATAAGATAATTGTGTATTCATTTGAATGATAGTTTTGTCTTCATGTAATGTTTAATTTCCAAGTGATGATAAAATTTCTTGTCCAAAGAAATTGTAGTTTTCATTAAAAAATATATATTTTCAACCTAAGAATAATAACGTTTTGTTTAAATTTACTTGAGAAATAAATTTCTTATCCAAAGAATTACTGTGTTTTCATTGAAGAAACCTTAAAACTAAGGTTTCTTCAATGTGAAAAATTCAAAATGAAAAAATACATACTTACTTATTATTTTCAACTTAAGAACTTAAGACAGTTACAGTTGAAAACAATAAATAAGTATGTAATTTTTCAATTGAGCATTTGATTATTTTGTTTTGGCTTCATTTCTAGTCCCCTAAGCTAGAAATGTAGACTAAATTTCAGTCTAACTTCTACACTAGAAATACTTATTGCTCAATCAAAAAAAAAATACCTACATTTGTTTTAAATTCAAGAAACTATATTTTCAAATTTAACCTAATACATGTTTTAAAGTAAAACGCACAATATCTTAAATTAAGAATAGTTAATTTTAGATCAAGCATTTAATACTATTCAAATATGACAGCGAATTTGCAAGACGAAGACACTACGTGCTTCACACATTAAATTATATTCTCAAGCTGATAATGCACAACCTCGAAGTAATTTAACCTAATAGTACACGTTTCATAATACGCACAATATCTTAAATTAAAAATAGTTTAATTAGAATTCCCAAAATTATACAATTACCTACTAAATTCATACTTTTTCAAACATAACAAATAACAACAATAAAATTATATAAGAAATTACAATCTCATTTGACAGGTTATGTGTGGGAACCAAAGAGATAAAAACATTAGATCAATTTTATTAGTATTTATTTTTAAAACGCTTAAGGAATCGAAATAATAAAAAAACAGGTTTTTAGCTTGTCAGAATCGGTTATTTTGGAACCGAGTTCCAACGCCTTAATTTTAACCTATTGCGGTACCAGCCATGAACTCTTATAGCGATTCAAATGAAGACCTAAACTAAATTGTTAAAAAAAAATTTACCATGATATCAATTAGACAATTAATAATTAATACTAAATTGACAATAAAATTTTTTGACAATTTAGTTTAGGTCTTCATTTGAATCGCTATATAAGAGTTCTTGTTACAATAAGGCTTATCTAATTAAATATTAATATTCAGTCAAAATATTGGCATACAAAATTTAAATGTTATTTCGGAACAGAGTTCCAACGCCTTAATAAAGTTTTGAACACCGCATTTTAAAACTAAAGATAAGAAATACCTGCTTACCTACAAAATTAGTACATACTGGCCAGCAAGCATGGATTTACTGTACAATAGAAATTCAGTTAAGTGCTAATACATCTGTGATATATGGTACCACATTATCATATTTGGTTTTTATACCATACACACATCTTTGAATCACTAAATAAATGTGATCAGAAGCCTTGGGATAAGAGGCATTCAGAGTGTGATAACACTTAAATAGTGTATCAAGTGCTTTGGTTGCGGACGCGAAATTATATTTTATCGTGTCAATCACCAGATAATATGCTGCAGCTGTTTCTGTTTCACATGCCACGATGTAAGGCTGGACTGTAGTTTTATTAACTTTGGCTAGCTTGATAATTTTATCTATAGTTTGATGTATATCTCCAGATTCTGAAAAAAAAAATCATAATGTTTAATACTAAATAAATAAATAATGGCAGACATTTTTACTCCGCGCTGTCTAGCTCCAAACTAAACAAATCTTGTACTAAGGGGGCATCAGATAACAGATAGAATAACTACATAAGTTTTTTTTTTAAAAGATACATAGGTAGGACTTATAATTCACAGAAACATTCAGATCCAGAAGAAATATTTGTAGACCGTGCAAACATTTGCCCCGCTGCGGGGATCAAACCTGCAACCTATCGCTTCTCAACCCGCCCAACGCGCTACCGAGGTCGTCATCTCATCTCATCGTCAGGATTTTACCCTTGTTTTATAAAAAAAATCGTGCAAGTAGTAATTTGAATAAAATTAAGTTTATATAACAATTTAAAACTTACTTGAACGTTCACGACAATGCCCTCAATGCATTCAACAGTTGCAAATTTTACTCCTCTATTTAATCTTCCCTTCGGCGGTATCAACTGGCAAAGCAGCATTACTTGTTTGATCGCCTTTGCCTTTTTGTCTGAAACATTAAATTATATTGTCATTCAGATGTGCTAATCCTGCTCAGTATCAATCAATACCGGGAAGCAAAATGACAAAATGGCACAATTACATACAATTTCTTGCAAAGCAAAGTGTCACCCAAAATTTTAATGTTTAATGTTTTACGTGGCACTGCACTGCAATTATTGTAGCTTATAGATTATTGTGGATCTCTTAAAGTAAAGTATAGCCATACCTTCATCTTCGTGTTTTATTTCCTCTAATTCTTTAATTATGCATTCGTCTTTTCAAGAGACAGTTTTATATTTGCAACTTTGTTAAAAAAGTCGTTCCACTTTAAAAAAAAATGTGTGTATGTAAATGTAGGGAACTTTTTATCGTAATCAATATTGATCTGAAATTTAAAACGTAATTTAATAAATATAAAGGGTGAATCTTACATTTCTTAAAAACTAGCATTAATGCACTATCGAGTGGCTCGCAAAGACCTGAGCCTCGATTCTACTAAATGTACTCGCACAACAGTAAACATACTAGGTACCTACTCACACACTTCCAACTGATAATTCAGTTCTGATTGGTGTTCGGTTTTTGCTGTTTACAGTTTAATAAGTATATTTGGGTATTCTTGGGATGAATATGTATTTGAATCTCACCAGACAAAGTTCGTGTGAGTCAGTGGCCAACTCTGGTTACGGAGTTAACAGGCCACCCGAAGGCTCCGTCATGGTAAATAGTAAAAAATGTATAGGTACATACCGTCGAAGTGAGGTACTCTTTTATGTTTTTTTGAAGTTTTATTCGTGTGCCTATTACGGGGCATAGCTCTTTTAGAACATCTCCTTCGATAATATCTCGAAAAATAGCTGGTGTTATAGCGTTTTCTGAAACAGGGAAATCATATCTTATGTAAAGACTATGATATTTTTGAACCAAGAATATGAGTCTTCGCTTGCAAGTAGGTACGGTAGGTACTTGCGTAGGTACATCCTCAACCTCTACTGCATTTAATTAACCCCAAAAATGGTATACTTAGCGAGTTTATTGTCAAAGAAGTATGTTTAAAGAGGATTAATGATAGGAACACGAAATAATTTACACACATACCTTTAAAATTCTCTAGAACGTCTGCAGGCATCTCCCAACTAACTATTGAAGTTTTACTCGTGTGCCTATTACGAGGCATAGCTCTTTTAGAACATCTTCGACAATATCTCGAAGAATATCTGGTGTTATAGCGTTTTCTGAAACAGGGAAATCATATCTTATGTAAAGACTATGATATTTTTGAACCAAGAATATGGGTCTTCGCTTGCAAGTAGGTACGGTAGGTACTTGTGTAGGTACACCTTCAACCTCTACTGCTTTTATTTACCCCGAAAATGGTATACTTAGCAAGTTTATTGTCGAAGAAGTATGTTTAAAAAGGATTAATGATAGGAACACGAAATAATTTACACACATACCTTTTAAATTCTTTAAAACGTCTGCAGGCATCTCCCACCTGACTAGTAATTCTAGTAAATCCATGTTCATTATGTACCAATTACTTTTGTTGCACGTAACTATGTATTAATAACCTAAGTTGATAATAAATAGCTTCAAAACTACATTTTTACAAAATTATCTGACCACTCTCGACGTCGCACTTCACAGAAAGAAAGAACCACAGAGAATCTAAGCACTACGTTGAAAGAACTGCCTTCAGTGTTGCCGGCAGTCACTGGAAAAAGTCCTAACCCAAGACAAGGTTTTGTTAATTTAAAGGGTAAAAGCACCAGTTATTAAGCACCTTGGCCAATTTATATAGCTATAGTTTCTTTATGTGTCATTCAAATGATGTTTTTATGGTGCTAATGGAGACGGGAAAAGTTCAAATACTTATCACTTTGATAACAAGAAAAATAATTAACATTGTTTATAAAGTTTTTATATTCATTACTGGCACCCCAGAACTAGTTACTGGCATGTTTGGTTACAGTTATTGGCCATAGCAAAACACGGCAGATTAGTAATTTAAAAAAAAAAAATTACAAGGAGCATAATTATCGAGTTCCTAGCTCTGGTTTAAACGAACTTTTCGATGCCCTTGTATAAATAATTAAGGTTTAAAACCACCAAACAAAATGAATTAGTCTCGTTTCTGAATTTTATTTCTGCACAAGTTTAGCGCTAGAAACAGTGTTGCCACATTCAATTCAATTCAACACAAAAAACAATACGATAAATCTGAATCGAAAAATCAAAAAATCTAAATAAAATCTGTGAGAACATTAAATTATGTTTATAAGATATATTTTAGGTTAACAAAATAATGACCTAAATTAAAGAAAACATTAAATTGTAGAAATTCAAGAACTTATTATTAATTTCGCCTGTTTTTCCCTCGATCAATCAAGTAGTTATACACGATGTTGCCTCGGCGTAAAATAGGCTGCCGCATTAGCGTAGCGTAGCGTAGCGTAGCGTAGCGTAGCGTATCTACGCGAAACATCTTTGCCCAAAACGTAATCGTCAAAAAAATATTTTTTCGATTCATTATTTCATTGACAAATAACATCTCCTCATATGACCAATTTCGGGAAAACGGGAACACTAAAGATCCGCCATGACAGTTATTAGCAATGATCACGTGACGCATCTTGACTTTGGTTTGGCTGTTTTGTTTGGTTTGTTGTTGTAGAAAAATATTGTCTTCGACCAATAAACAAAATATACAATACTAGCGGCTCGTCCCGGCTTAGCACGGGTGCAATAAAAACTAACTAAAGCACCCGTGCTATGCCGGGGCGGGTCGCTAGTCATTCATAAGGTAGGAGCCGACCGCACGTTTTAGCCGCGCGGCTACCTATTTCATAGTTCACGTGCACGCCCCTCTCTGGCCACGGCGCGCGCGCGGGCTTGCATAATATTTTGTTTAGACTGACATTTTTATAATTTGTCATAACTTTTGAATGGAATGTCTGATTTCAATAATTCAAACAGTCATCTACAGGTATTGAAACAGTTTTGAATATGAAATGATTTATTTGAAAAAGGATTAATATAAAAGTATGGAATACGTGGTCTGATTTTGATCGGCATTTCTATCAACTTTTAAATTGTAAAAAAGTAGTTATAGTTACATAAGTACAATAGTTGGACATATAGTATTACTGACTTTTTTGTAGATATCAATATGTTCTTTAATATTGTGAAACATTTTTTTGTTCTATCATCAATAGTTTCCGCAGCGCATGCGATGAAAGACATTTTATGGCACTTTTTTACATTATTGAAGTTTTATTAGGGATTCCTATTATTTTCTAAAATAAAATATAGCCTATGTTACTCAAGGATAATGTAGCATTCTAATGGTGAAATATTTTTTGAAATCGAACCAGTAGTTTTTGAGTTTATTCGTAACAAACAAAAATACAAACATACCAATATTCTCTCTTTTTATGATATTAGTATAGATAAAAAAATCAAGAATGGTATGATTAAGGTGAGTATCTGTGCTTTCTCTAATGAAGAAACATTTGCTTGATAGAAGAATCAATTGCATCTTATTCCAGTCTAAGAATAATATTCTTATAGTATGAATTTCCTTAACAGTTAATTTTATATTTATACGAAAAATATTGTCTTCGACCAATAAACAAGTTAATACAATTTTTGACAAATCCAAAACTCATAATATAAATAAATATATTTTCATAAAGAGTAGGTACCGACCCATACTTTTATTTCAAGGATGTTATGCTTAAAGTGAGTAGGTATCTGTACCTACTTTCTATAACATCAAAAGCATAGCTTGTAAAAAAAACCAAGTCTCGCAACACATTCTACTACAGTAAAAAGTTATGAGAATTTCCTTATCAGTTTTTATTATATTAATAAGAATAATATTGTTTTCGACCAATAAACAAAATATACAATTTATGTCAAAAATCCAAAACTCTCAGTGGAAAGATATATATTTTTAAGGAGAGTATACCCATACTTTTATTTCAAGAATATTATGCTCAAGGTGAGTATCTGTACATTCTTTAACGAAGAAACATATGCTTGATAGAAGAATAAAAAGCATCATAATCCACTGTAAGAATATTATTCTTAGAGCAAGAATTTCCTTATCAGTTTTTATTATATTAATAAAAATAATATTGTCTTCGATCAATAAACAAGTTATACATTGTATGTCAAAAATCCAAAACTCTTAGTGGAAAGATATATATTTTTAAGGAGAGTATACCCATACTTTTATTTCAAGAATGATATGCTTAAGGTGAGTATCTGTACATTCTTTAACGAAAAAACATATGCTTGATAAAAGAATAAAATGCATCATAATCCACTGTAAGAATATTATTCTTAGAGTAAGAATTTCCTTATCAGTTTTTATTATATTAATAAGAATAATATTGTCTTCGACTAATCTACGAGTTATTCTCACCCACTTTTTACAATATTATTCTTAAAGCAAGTATTTTCTCATCAATTGCTGTATCAGTAAGATAAATATTGTTTTCGACTAATAAATAGTTATCCAATTTATGTAAAAAATCATAAATTCATAGTGTAAAATAGTATTATTCTTAAAAAGTATACACATATACACATTTCAAGAATGTTATTCTTAAAGTGAGTATATGTGTATTCTTCAACGCAAAAACATTTACTTCATTGAATAATTGTTTGGATCATAGTTTACTTCAAGAATATTATTCTTAAAGTAAGTATATCCTTATAAATAACTTTATTAATAAGAATAATATTGTCTCCGATCAATGAAAAGGTATTCAATTTATATCAAGAAAAAAAAAATTTTAAAAGAAAAAAATATATTCTCCCTAAGAAACTAATACGTTTCTTGGATGAATACTTCGGCCATTTCTTGAACTAAGACCTTAAAGTATTGAATCAAGCATTTATGTCTTAATCTTAGTAAATATTATGAGAATAAATTATTCTTACATTAAGAATTCACAGTTTCTTTGATTTATAATAATGTTTTAATTTCAGACAATATTGTCTCACATCTAAAGAATATTTTTGAGAATATCGGTATTTTTGGGTTAAGTAAATATATATATTTTTTTTTTTCCGTGTATACAAGTCAAAATAAAAAAGAAGTTTTTTTCCAACTAAATGTTAAAAGTTTTTAAATTAAAATCATAAATAATTAACATATTTTAAACCATTAAGATGGCAAAAAAGCATATTGTGCAATCTGCAGTTAAAGTGTTATTGTCGGTGAAGTTGATACAAAGTATCAAAGTACCTATATTTGCTTTCAAACTGCATTTTGTTTTAGTCTAAACAAAAGCGGCACTCATGTTCGTCGATGTCAGCCATAACATCAAGGTGGTCGTAAACCGAACACAGCCCATTGATCTCAGAGGCTAGAATTATCACAGGCAAGTTGTGGTACGGAGAATAATAAAATGGTACGTTACAGAAACGGCTCTGCTGCATACTGCTTTTGTGAAAACAGTTTCTAGGGTGTCCCAGAATGAAGTATTTTTTATCAAGTAATAGTAATAAGTTTAGAGTTTAGTTAGAGCATACTGAGTTGAATTTAGAGCGAGTGTTCCTTTTTAATGGTAGTTTGCAAGCGTAACGCTTGCAAACTACCATTACTTTACTGTTACGTGCGTTACTGTTATTAGGTTTGAAGGACACTGTAGCAAGTACAATTACTAAGCGAAAGATTATTATATAATACAGCTTTGGATGACGACTGACGAGCACAGTGCAGTGCTACGCAGAACGACTCTGAATGAATCAAGATCTTTTGCTGCTGACTGAAAAAAAAAATTACATCAGTTTATTCTCGAGTTGCCCAAGAATGAAGGAATTGTTCTAAATTTTTTAACTACGTAGTTAGGTATATCTACTCACTACTTTTTATTGAATACCCTAACTTACTTTTCTTATAAATGGTATAGGACACCCTTTACAGTATGAACCATTTCCAGAACGCTTATTTTGAGTCACACATCTTATTTTATGAGAGAGGGGAGTTACCAGCAGAGGAAAGATGTGGAATGTTAATTTTTTTATCTTTGAAAATCTTTACCAGTATTCAAAGTTTTCAGGTTTGTGCTGTTGTGCAATTTGCTTGCGGTCAACATACACACCATACATAAACATGGTTATGGAGATCAGGCGTGGCCCTTAACATAAGACAAACGACTTGATCGTCTTAGTAAAATTCGAATTGAAATTCATTTTTACAAGTTTTTATTTAACTCTACATGTATGTAGGTATGTATGTACTATGTTTGTTCAGGTAGAATCTTGCGACTTAATAATGAAACAGATATCTTCAACTTCTTCTTTTGTACACACACTTAGTTTGGACACACTGTGGTTTGGATGACAATAAAATAAAAATGTTTACATGTAAAGTTATAGCTCTATCATCATTCTTAGTCAGTTGTGTTACAGAAAACTGTGTGTGTGTGTCCCTAATAAAACACAAATGTAATTTGCTGTCATTAAAAAAACCTTGTAATTGCGCATCTCCTGTATTTACTCTACCTACTATTAGATTACACGATGGGTTACATAATTATATTTTTTAATCTTTAATAGTTGCCTACATAAACGGAAGTTTCCAACAGTGATACCGACTTTAGGGTCATGCTGTGTCAATTCCTATATCAATCTATATTAGTTGCATGATTTGTAGTGGTAATAATTGTCTTGTTATATTATAATTAGATGGATGTGACCTTGTCATCTCGCTGTCTAATCAATGTCTCTTCTATTTTGTAACTATCTACAATCTATTTTAGATCGCCCTAAATATGCATTTCAATGCGGACAAAGAACCAATTTCATAGTGGCCTAGGTCTTAGTAACACCATAGAGAAATTGGAAAAAAATATAAAACTAACATTATAATACAATTTTATTTTTATGTAGACAAACAAAGTTCTATATGAAAAAAGTTTGTTGTGTTGTGTTTCCTAAAACGGGAACACTGGCCGCCATGACAGCTATTAGCCAATGATCGTGACGCATCTTGACTTTGACAGTACCTAATAACCCAGTTGTTCGTTAAACCCGCCATGTTGATTTTCATTGTGTTGCACTCCTTCACAAAGATAAACTGACATAAGATTGTGAAAGAAGCTAAAACAAATTAATAAACAGCTTAAAATTGTTTCTTTATTGAATATCTAAATATCTAGACCCCTACAAAGGACCTAGGCCCGGCTCCATACATCGAGAAACAACTCCTTTATAACAATTTAAACAGATAAATATTGGCGAACATTTCACTTAGCGCTATCTATGTAGTAGATGCGAAATGTGGGCTTGGGAATCCTTTTTAGAAATCTCCTCAAATAATCCCATGAGAAGGGGTTTTCTGAACTTTTTGTTCACAAATCCCCTTACAAGTGCTGGAAGAGGGTGCTGTTTATCTCTTGGAGCGCGAAGCCAAATACTTATTTCGATACTCAAAGAACTCAAAATATTTCCTACTAATATTATAAATGCGAAAGTCTGTGTGGGGTGTGTGTATGTGTGTGAATGTAAGAGAAGTAGAGTTCTCTGTGATAGAGCTCGTCCGGGGAAGGACTACCACCATACCTATTTCTGCCGCCAAGCAGTAATGCTCGCATTGCTGTGTTCCGGTGTGAAGGGTATGGTTTCCGGTGAAATTACTGGCACATGAGGCTTTCGATCTTAGCCTCGAGGTGGCAACCCGCAAGTGATACCTCTGGTATTGCAAGCGTCCATAGGCTGCGGTAACCGCTTACGATCTTGTGGGCCGTACGCTTGGTTACCACTTCAGTTGTATAAAAAAAAATGTTTGTTACCACGCATCTCCGTGAATTAAGTCCTGGAATAACACTAAAGCTACTTTTTATCCCGGCAAAATTATATAGCATAAAAACTGCAAAAACGCGGGTGAAGCCGCGAAGGTCAGCTCGTTAATAATAATTATAAAAATATTGTCCTTTTAGCAGTTTGCCAATAAACATAAATAAATTGGGTTGAAATTGTGGGATCAAATGATACAATAACTGGTACCTTTTTTATTCTGAAACTGGTAGTGTTAGTTTAGTGGTAGTGAGCAAGTCATTCCTTCATTGATCCAATCACTCTCGCTCTAGAGTAGGCCAGCGTCCCAGCCGTGGGAACGTTAGAAGGCTGGCTGTGACATCTCGTCTCATGCGGTCAGTCACTCGCCCGCAGCGCCCGTAGAGGTCGACAACTCGTGTGTAACAAGTAACAGTGGTGTACTGTACTTGCATGCACCTAGGTACGTAGACACGTAATTTTATCTACGACTGTCTCGTGTCCCGTTATAGCATCAGATATGGGCTATAATTAATACAAAGACATCCCCAAGCGTCTGGTCAAACCTTGACAGCTTTGACTTATCGACATCTCATTATGGCCCAGACAACTGGTGTGTCGCCACTAGTCTTGATTAGAGTCTAAGCACAGAATAGATATTAGTACTAAGTACGTAGTCTAAGGCTGCGTTTCTACCAGAAATGTGCGAGGATGTGTAGCGAGGGATGTGTTTGTTAGGAACCAATTGAATAACTTCATTTAACTAGCCTCGCTCTGACAGCTTTAATGAGGTTACGCTTTCCTCGCTACACGTCATCCTCGCACATATCTGGTAGAAACGCAGTCTTAAGATGACAACTCGTAATTATTAAACTCCCCATATTTGGTCTTAGAACTTAGAAAACTAGCGCGCTGTTTGCGAGGTTTTTGCAGGGCAAGGTTCTGAGTACCTTTACAGACAAACAAACAAACACATCATGAGTCATGGTGTCTCTTTTTAAACGGGTGTCAAAATGGTCTCCACAATAAAAATTTGTTCAAAGAAAGGCACGTCTTTTTTTTTAAACAAAAATCGTTTTTGTCGCCTGACAGGGGGCTTATTCCACTAAACATTAACGTAGGTAATTAAAATGTTTTGGCATTAAGTAATATTTAGAGTGTTTAATTAATTGCGTAGACTGCATGGACTGCAAAACGCAGGGCTGCAATAAATGCTACAGCTCAAAGCATTTCAAAATGTCAACTATTTCACAATGTTTTTGAAACTAGAGAAGCTAATATCAGAAAGTACGAACTTTGGAAGATGCCCCCTGTGATGGAAATAAGGTCCCAATTATTTGCAGTTTATCTGTCTACCTTGTCACGAGAAGTCTACGACATTCGCGACAGGCGACACAATTACACACCAATTAATTCTCATCTGCATAACATCCATCAATAAGTTGTCGCTACAGAAATAGCAATTCTATAAATGCTTACAGATTATTCCGAAGAATTCCGTAGTTATTAGCAGTGTCAGTGACTTGGTTTACTAGACTGTCAGTGAACCTTACCGGTAGACCATTCTTATTTACTTCTTCTTCTTCTTTTGTTAACGGTTTTTTGGTAGTGATTTTCACCTAATTTGCAGATCACCTTTATCCTAATTACATTATAGTGAGACTATTCCTGGATAATGACCTAGATGAAGGATGGTACGGGTTAATGGGGAGGGGAAAACTTGGGATACTGACCTATAAACTGGAAGTTGACGCATCCAATTCAATATCTACTTTTCTATGAAAAACTGTGAAAAATTCCTAAACGTAATTTGAGTCAGAGTTTCGTTCTAGAACACGGACCAAAACCTCGTCATTATACAATGTTGTTTTGTTATTCTTAGGGTGAGTTGCACTATCTAACGTTAACGTCAAATAGTTCGACGTCGATTATTTTTTTTAAATTTGTCACTTATGTTCGGAAAACTTATCGATGCACGGCCGTTCAAGAACTCTTGCCTCAACACCCCTAGACCAGAAAAATAACATCAAAATGTCCGCTTACATGTGTATCTACCGTTTAGAGCTGAACGGAACACCAAACCAACCAAACACAGCTACCAAGCGGTTCGGGTTATTTTGGTTTTATTTATCGCCACATGCAGTTTTCGGTTTCGATAATTAATCATGAGCACTTCAGAGTTTCGAAGACGGAAACGTGCAATTTGTACCATGGATCAATAAATTTCGAAATCGGTCATAACTGCATGTAGCGATGAAAAAAATCCAAATAAATCCAGCCGCTTGGTAGCTAAATGCTTGGCGTTCTAGCATTAGGTCAAGACACCAAGATCAGAAGGTCAACAGTTACATAACATAGTCTCGCACGATCGCACCGCGGAAGGTCTCAATGCGTTAACACATCACGGAAGAACACAATCCCAGTCCTCATCACGTGTGGATTTGTGCACGTGAGGTACCCATTGCCTGTAGACTCATGGCAAGTATTCGCTTATTTTATAACTAAGTCGCAACTCGCCTTGGCTTCACATTATAAAGCTGGAAATGGAATCTGAAATATAATTAAATTAAACTTTTTAATCAGAGATTCATGTCAAGTCATATATAGGTCATGTGAAACGGATGCCTTCAGACAAATAGGCAAATAAGTATATCAACATATTGGCAGCTTGATGAAAGGCGCCGTCGTGGTCGGCCAAGAAGACATTGGCGGGACAATCTCGACTCCTTCGAAAGAGGATGGTGGGACATTGCGAAGGAGAGAGATGATTGGAGAGATTTGGGGGAGACCTTTGCCCAGCAGTGGGACAAACAGATTAAAAAAAACAGAAATTCGATGGAAACTCAGAGGAAAGATTATTCTCAATGTATTTGGGTGGAAAATATTTTTTTACAGTGACCGTTTGTATAAAATTACTGCAAACTCAAACCTTTCGAGGAAGCTAATTAGCGCGGTTTAAGTCCTGCGCATGAGTCTGTAGGCAGAAGACACCTTCAGCATGCAGTCTCGTGGCGTTACTGCGTTGGTGAGCACAGCGTAAACAACTCAATCAGAGCTTCCCTTCTGCACCACAATTGCAGCCTTGATTGAGTTGTTGTTGACTTCTGGAAGGCACTGAGCTCGTCACCCATTTTCTGAACCGAAATCAACGTATTTTTCCTATTGTTTAATATTGGGATCACAAACTAACAATTTCTCATATAGAATAATTCTCGTAAATATTACCTAGTTGAGCCTAGTGAGAAATCCAACAGATATTACAGCTTTAGTTATTAAGTTACCTGTAAAATACTGTGTAATTCTACCTCTACGCAGCTCGCTTACTTTACTTTTTTGTGTACTGTACCTTTATGTATTTTTACAGTAAATAAATGTATTTCTACTTCTACAACAATATGCAGAACTACTAGCTTATGACAAAAGCCTCCAGTCCACATGTTAACTAGCAGTATTACTCTGTGCTAGCAGTAAGAATAAATAAGTAATAAAAATTCAGTAAACAGACCCCAGAGTCACACTCAGCTAAGGTATTATTAATCTCAGTAAACGATGATTTCGACTGGAGCCCGACCAAATATACACAGGCCCATCCTCCAGAGCAATAAAGGGTAGGTACAGGGGTAGGTTTTGGGGGTGAGTTAACAGACCCATGCTGTCATTAATTCCAGTAAACCAAAAAGAGGGATTTTGACTGGAGCCCGCCCAAATATAGTCCCATCCTTCAGAGCAATGAAACTAATCATAGGGATCATTGAAAAAAGGCTAGGAACCCAGTCGAACTTGTCGCCAGATTCTTCTAGGCTGGGTCGCGTGGAACTGGCGTAGATTCACTTAGCTTTAAGACATTTAAAACTGATCCTTAAGACTTTATTGAATAAATTATTATTATGTTGAACTTGAATTTGGTACAGGGTAGGTTTAGGGGTGAGTTATAAAGGGCGGAGCGGAGTGCGGGGCGTGGCGGGTGCGCACGCGCCTCCTGCCGTCGGCGCCGGCGTCGGCGTCGGTATAAGCGCAGGAGTGCCGCTCGGCGAGCCACTCGGTGCTAGCCCCGCACAGACACCGCCCGCGCCGCGCGCTGGAAGCGTAGCAAATACGCGCTACGATCGCGCTAACCGCTCACATCAGCCTGGGTACTTGAAATCCCGCTAAATACTGCAAGCTTTTTAGGATCTTGCGGCTTTCGGTTCGTTCCGATCCTGTTGCAGAACCAGGATAGCGGCTGAATAGTGAAGACCTACATGTAAGTTAAAGTTTATAATATCCCAAAAAATATTTTGCCTCAAGCGGAATTGGAACCTTTCGCTTGATACGCGGGTCATCTACATGTTTACCTTTGTGTTTTGCAAATTAAGTTAAACATTCAATTCAAATTTTTTTCAACATATTATTATTTATATGATTGTAAATTGAAGCATTGCACGCCATAATAGGGTAGAATAACATTGAAACTAGAATTATCTGTAACACCTCTGTACCTACATGTAATTCAGCAATAAATATACTTTGACTTTGACTTTGAAATTATGAATGTTTCAGTGATCATACACAGAATATTTATTATTTAACTTACCTATCTTATTTATTTTTATTATTTAGTTAAATTTAGGACAACCTAAAAAGTTTCTATATTATACTGCTGTATTTTGTTTATTTTCATAATTTTAGTTAAGTATATGCATCATTATGTAAAAATACTATGCAAGTATTCGAGTTTTGAGCTCAATTTTCCTTTGCGGCACTTAAGTAGGTATTTGTCTAGGTAATTTCTGCAAACTGAAGCTACGGTATTTTTTAATGATTACCTACCAAAAACGAGAACAATGCTTCCAAAGTCCAAACACAAACCTGCTTCGAGAAGCAAATTATTTTATTTTTAATTTGAATCGCGTATATTTCACCATTATCCATATCTGCCAATATTATAGACGTGCTGTGATGATCATAGGCATCCCTCGAAGAGTGTCTTTAATATCTACCGACCTTGTCATCGATCCATCGAGTAGGGGCTAGCCATACAATTCGTTAGTTTTTTCGCGAATCTTTTATATAGGTACTAATATCCTTTGCGTTCCATCAAAATAGTTTTGAGCTGATCGTCTTGTCTTGTAGGCATCACATAAAAGGCCAGTAACAATAAAATTGGAAACCATTCGCGATAGAAATTCTGAGAAGTCGATTCCAATCGGTTTTGCAATTAAGACGAACTCTGGTTTTTACTGCACCTGGCAGGCGCGCCAAGATTGAACAAGGTATGTGAGGAGGTCCATTACGCGTTAATTGTATCAATAGGTAGGTACCTACTTCAATAGTAAGCATATACATATAAGGTTATTCATTATCAACCTGGCAAACTTAAGGATAGGTTCCACACATTAAAAAAAAACTTGTACTTTTTTTTTGTAAACATTTTTTTTTATAAGAAACTGAAAGACCGCAATTTATATCGTAGCGAACGGACACAACATAAAATACATGAACAAAGTTTATAAAAACTTGGTGATACTTTGTGAACTTGATGAATAGACGAGATAAAAGAAACAGCAAGATTCAAGATTCAATATTCAAGATATTTATTTGCACAAATAAGTGTTACAAAAGGTCTTAAAAGTCAGCTGGATGGAATGGATGAAAAAGGCAGAAAATAGAGTTAACTGCAGCAAAATGGAGGAGGCCTTTACTCGTTGAGAGGTCCTTATAACTTTAAAATTCAGAAATCAACATATTTTATATTATTTTAAATCAATTAAATTTTTTTGCATGAATCATCTTATTAAGTTTATTTAAAACAAATGAATTGTAAATTAAGTTATCAAGGAAATAAATGAGGCTTTACTATTATTATTATATAATATTATGTATAAGAAATTGAAATATCGTAATTTATATCAAACCGAACGGACACAACACGAAATACAAGAACAAAGTTTATAAAAACTTAAAGACCGAGACGACAAAGGTTTATTCAGATCACGATAAAACCTGTTAGGCATCTACCATTTAGGGTTTTCTAAAAACAACTTAATTGTAACAAGTCAACAACATTGACCGGGCGGACTTTGTAGCTGTTGTATTTAACCCAGATTTTAAGAATGAGCTTTTATTCTTGTTACGTCCCGAGATGATAATTTGAACGGGCAAAGCGAAGTTTCGACCGAAAAGTTTTCGAACCATCATCATCATCATAGGCCTCCCCAAAAGAGCGCCATGACGACCGATTTTGAACCTTCACCATCCACCGACTCTCTGCGTACGCTTTAATGTCATCGGTCCATCAAGTTTTCGACCGATTCGGCCCAAATGACACTTTCAACTTTTATTTATTTATTTACTGACATTTCGGCCAAAAATTAATTCAAAGCCAAAGCAAGGCCATTTCGAAATACTGCAGCTGTTTTGTACAGACACGGAAAAAATTTAATATCGCACTCACAACACAAGATGATATTTGATTTGATTCTTACGACTCGAAATTTGTAAGGCTTTCAGAACGTCTTGCGAGAACATGAATTCAATCAATGATTTTGAATGATAATCAATGATTGAATTCAATATTCATAAGACTGGATTTGATTCTTACGACTCTGAACGTCTTGCGAGAACATGAATTGATTCAATATTCATAAGACTGGATTTGATTCTTACGACTCTGAACGTCTTGCGAGAACATGAATTCAATCATTGTTAAGTTATTAAAATTATTATAATGGGACTGGGCCTAAGTTTTGAGTTCAGTAATAATTATGCTGATTAATTACTACATAATACAAGCTTTGCTTAGTTTCGGGCTAGATAGCGATGCTGCGTGAAACTTCCGCCTATATTTATTTGTCTAGTTTTAGAGAAATAAAATAATATATAAATATGAGTTTGAGTACCAACAGATTGTTTTCAAAATACGATACTATGGAGTTTAAGATTTTATTATAAGACCTGAATAAGAAGAGAGAATATAAGAAGTTCTTCTTCACCATTATGAAATCAAAACTGCTCTCACATTATTATTTTTTTATACTACTAAATGAAGTGGCAACCAAGCGTACGGCCCACAAGATGGTAAGCGGTTGCCGCAGCCTATGGACGCTTGCAATACCAGAGGTATCAATCGCGGGTGGCCACCTTGCGGCTAAGATCGAAAGCCTCATATGCCAGTAATTTCACCCGAAACCATACCCTTCACACCGGAACACAGCAATGCGAGCATTACTGCTTGGCGGCAGAAATAGGTATGGTGGTAGTCCTTCCCCGGACGAGCTCTATCACAGAGAACTCTACTACTCTAGACTAAAATAAACTTTGAATAACAATACTTATGTAGGTATTTGACACAGTTCTGTGACTATTCTCAACCCAACGACAGACGGTGAAGTTATTAGCTTAAGTAACCTGAGATACTATACTTGCTTTCTACCGGGTTTGCGGCCTCTTACCTCAATCGCGCGTGACGTAGCTGGGTCATTTGGATGGGTGACCGCCAGTGGCAATTTCAACTGAGCGCTCCCGTGCTTCGGAGGGCACGTTAAGCAGTCGTTCCCGGCTTTTTCAAAGTTGTTAGGCCATGACAGAGGCCTTAGGGCGGCCTAGAAACTCTGCCATCAGAGTTGGCCACTGACTCATACGAACGAACGAACGAACCTCAATAACGTAACAAACCTAACCCATGATAAATTTTGCCTTACCAGTTTGCCAATCACCCAGCAACAAAGTATGAATCACCACAAATATTAAGTTACTTACATATGTAAGTGTAACTACTTTAAGAGTAGTAGTTATTTGTGATAGAGCTAGGCCGGGGAAGGACTACCACCATACCTATTTCTGCCGCCAAGTAGTAATGCTCGCATTGCTGTGTTTCGGTTCGAAGGGGTTTCCGGTTAAATTACAGGCACGTGAGACTTTCCATCTAAAGTCTCAGAGTGGTAACACGCAAGAGATATCTATGATGTTGCAAGCGTACACAGGCTACGGTAACCGCTTACCATCAAATGGGCCGTACGCATGGTTGCCACTTTAGTGGTATTAAAAAGTAGTATTACTAAGTTCTAATAGTTAAAAAAGTTAATGTACTTTGACTGACGTGTTGAATGTTGAGGTGGAGGCAAACAAGCATTTAAATGAGTTTGGTAAGTCCATGCACTCTGCAAATCATTATCTATCGATGTTTGTTCTTCTATAACGACTACCGATGTGGCGCAGCGGGCGCAGGTCCGCCTGCGACGCGGAGGTTGCGGGTTCGATTCCCGCCTCGGGTCAAATGTTTGTACGATCTACAAATATTTGTTCCGGGTGTTCTGGGTATTTTCTATATATAATAAAAAATATCTATCTATATTAAATCAGTCATCTAGTACCCATAATACAGCTCTGTTTAACAGCAGCTTACCTTGGGGCTAGATGATGCTGTGTGGATTGTCCAGCAATATTTATATTTATTTATTTATTTATAACTCGATAACTACGGAAGCGTTCCCAACATGTTGGCAGCATTGCCACGTTGAATGGCTAATGAACATAATTATGAACTGAACTTCCAAATAGAGTTGTAGGTGCATGTTTTCGGTGGTCAATCTGGATAGGTATTTGAACTTTGTGAGGTCAGCTCTCTAAAATTGGGGTCGCAAGCGGTCAATCCTCTGATCTTGATGACAACTGCCGATTTCTGACCTCTGTGCATGCCTCTGCTGAGATTGATCCCACTTCAATTTAAACTCGGAAGGACAAACGGTGAACTCGTAAATATTTTGTTATTGAACGCTGTTATGAGAAGCAGAAGCGTACTATTTCCACGCATTAGGTACAGTGACAAGAGTAAGGTTTCTTACACTTTTGCTTTATCTTAGAACTCAACATCATATGCATGATGACCATGATGTATTGTCAGCGATGGTTAGCACATGCTTATAAAAGTCAATGCTAAGTTTGTTATGCCCTTGTTGTTATGTCTCTTTACATGCTACAGATCATTCAGTAGTGTCTTTTCGAGTTTATCGTTAATCTACTAATGCATCCCGTTACTCAATCCAATAAACAGTCTCAATTAGATAGCTAAAATTGGCAAGCGAATTCACAGAATTACGTCTAATAAGCTAAGCTTTGCTAAGCTTTGATCGAAATCTGTCGTTATTTGGCTGCCATAATAAATGTTGTTGATAGTATTATCGCATACCTAGTTCTAAATGGTTTTTTAAAACTTTGTAAATGTTATGTATGGTACATAAAGATTCAGAAATACTTTTTTACCAAGCCATTATGTTTTAGGTAGAGAAGGTAGGTAAGGTAAGGTAAGGTAAGGTAAGGTAAGGTAGGTAGGTAGGTAGTATATTTAAAAGCGCATCCTGAATTTGGATTTTTTATTATGTACCTAGGAGCAAAGTTTCTGGTACAGTTACCCTACATTTTTACACTAAATTCACAAAACGAGCGTTGCAATAAGAGCTGATAGTAAGGCTTCAGTTCTCACTCCATTGTCCGGAGAAACCATTGTAGCCAACGGCCAAGGCACAGAACGAAAACTAATGAGCTCTAGCTGTCAAAAGCTAACGAGAAAAACTATTTCCTTTCAGCCCGCAGTATAGACTTATAAAGATAAAGTGTTGCGAATACGAGCCACTGACCTCCCACAACTTGCCAATTGGGAGAGGCGACGTACACTTGACCCCTAAACTCTTGAATTAACTTTTGTTAGTCGCTTACCGCGCGTTACTATGCTAGGGAGCCTAGGTATCGTCTAGCCGCAAGAACTGATCATAAAAGCCGTAGTCGTAACACACACTTACAAAATGAGGTCCTTTCTACTAGTTACTAGTGGAACGCCCGCCAACTTTATTTTCTCGCAGCATTCTCTAGGATTTATTTCGGGAAATCCTTAGCACACTATTACACGTTAAAGGGAATACACCCTCCAAATTTTAACTCATTACGACTTACGGTGTAGGCTGTATGTTGTTTGTCATTTTAGCCCTTAATCGTTTAGCTCTTTTCTGTGGCTTAAATGACAAAAGACAATACTTAGCAAGTCGCTGACATTCCGGTTTTTTTATAAATAAGGTCATTGAATTTGATGGATTGAGAAACGTTTTTCTTGACAACACAATGAGATTCAAACAATGGTATTGTAATGATTATGTAGAGTGAGTGAATTCAAGAAACTGGGAAATGCTTCCTCGTAACTTACCTTATATTATGTACTCACTTAGGTACCTACTATAAAAAATTGTATAATTTAGATTTGTATGCTAAAAGAGTTGGGCTAGGAAGTACCCATTTTTTTTAAATAGAGGCATAAGTACCAATCAAGAAGCTATAGATATAATACTAATTGAAGTTTATAATATAAATATTCTAGTAGTTTGAGGTTGTCTCATAAATATTGCATCAGTCAGCTCTGTACTGACTAATGACATTTTAATATGAATCCTTGCTTGATTGGCAAGCAACTAAACTATGTCTCACAACCTAGTTAGTCTATGTCAAAGCACAGATAACATAATACTGAAGGCTAGGATAACTAACTCAAAGCTATGCAAGTTTATTTAATCGGGTAAACTTATCTCGTAGTTAACTAATGGCGCTGGTAGAGGCAATTTAGCTTTCAAGAAACCAGGCATGCAGCAAGGTATGTTGTACGATTATCTCTAGTTATCTAAGCCTGACCTACCTAGTTTACCTACCTCAAAAGTACCGTAATTTTCTCAGTTGGTAAATACCATAAATAAATTACTAAGTACATGAAACTGTCTTTATAAATACTAACGAGGTATTTCGATCATAAATAGCAGCGCCAAGTTGGAAAGCATGAGGTGCAAACGAATTCTTCTTTCAGATTGGTTCCTAGATTCAAAATTTGTTTTTTTTTATTTAAAAGGTGTTGTTGAATGCGTTTCAGAGACTCTTTGAGGCAGTGCACAAGAGAACAACTTAGTATATTGCTAATTTCGAATAAAGTAGGTACTAGGTACTAGACCAACTATTCTGTTTCTGCACAGCTGCTTTCCTAACAACTTCAAAGGAATCAAGAGTTCATCTCGTTATCTCAAGATACTGCGGCATCATCATCTAAGTACAATGTTTTAGCTCAAATTTTGATAAATTTAAGCACTTAGGTGAGTATTACAAAAACCTAATGTGTACTCTACTTTTCATATCCTCTAAGCTGAAAAAGTAGCAATTGGTTCAGGCACCGTACCGCCTCGCCTTGCTCCTGTAGACTGTATAGTAAGCTAATCCACATAAACCCTTCCAACAACAACAGAGCCCATCTCACAATATCGGCCGAAACAAGGCTAGTGAGATTTGCGTTATTATCCAATCAAGTGCGCGAGCACCGAGATCAGTGTGGTTAGTAACTGCTGGCACAGTGCATAACGACTGTTCGCAGGAGTCCTTTAGGGCTGCTTAAACAGAGCAGAATATTTATTTACTTACCCTCTATATTTGTTAAAACTAAGAGTCTAGTGGTAGTGACCCCGCCTTTCGATCCTAAGGTCGTTCGAATCCGGTCGTGCACCAATAGATTTTTCGCTATAAAAAATTAAAGTGCGCAATGCTAGTGCTTTCATACGGTGAAGGAAAACATCGCGAGGAAACCGACATGTCCTAAAACTAAAAATTCGAAAGACAGTGTCATCCACTAATCCGCATTGGGTCCGCGTGGTGGATTAAGACCCAATCACTCTAACTCAAGAGAAGGCCAGTGTCCCAACAGTTGGAACATTAGAAGGCTGTCAAGATGATGATGATTTGTTAAAAGCCCAAAAGCTATGAGGTAATACCAAAACAGGAAGAGATGACCTAACTATAATCTTCAAGAGTTACTATTTAGCTTAGTTGCGGTTATCAATATTGTATAGTGGGAAATAATGCTTCTTACATAAATAACCGCGGCTACAAATACGTTATACAAGGCACCGCAGGGTCTAACGTCGTTATATTTTCTGCTTACAAAACATGTAAGTAAGACGAAGATATTGCGATAACTCTCGAGGGTACAGATTGAATAGCAGTTCGCATAATAACAATGATTTTCTTAGAATAAGTTTTTTGATATATTTTTGAAGATGGCAAGCAGCCCTACTGAGGCCGGCATGGGACGCACGCGTCTCGTGTGTGACCGACTCACTACATTACAAATACTACTACTCGATGCTCATAAGATCAACAATAACTTGACACTGAGTTAATGCCCTATTCAGCGCCAGTTGGGACGCTACCAGCAAGCCTACAGATTTTAAACCATACCTTTTTGTAGACTTCGATTTTGAGCAGAAGCAATGAGTTCTAGAATTTTTTTGATTACATAAATGCTTTGCTTGTTTAACTGAATTATTTCTGTTAAAATAATAAACTAGATAAAGACTCGACCTAGCCTGATAACAACACTATTTTTTACTTTCAATAGTCTGCGGGTATCGAACTTACTATTATCTGGGACAATATTTTACTCTAAAACAAAATCCGGCCGACATTCGATTACCTTAATTAAAGTTTCATTAAATAGTTTTCCGATGTTCTTGTTTGAGATCGAAAGCATGTTTTCAGATAAAACTAATTTGTGGTCCTTCGATCCTGTAAGTATCCGCATCGAAGGACCACTACTAAATTTAAATAATCGTATAAATTTGATCTACACTCGGTGCAAAACGTTTATCCGTAATCCGTATAAGTACGTAGGGTTACAAAATATTAGCACGCATCCTCTGATCTAGATTCTGAGATGCAGTCACGTTGCAGATCACGCACGGGCCCTCTCGTACTTATAAATAGACGATTGGATCCAACGCTTTTACCGCGTCTGCTATAATAGAATAATGTCCTGGCCCGGTGCACCACGCGGATAGTGTGACTCTAAATCAGGTTTCAGTGTACCTATGTATTATTAGCTTTGTTACATTGATAACCTCTTCGTAGGTACGTGTGAACAATTTCTATTACCCTGAAAATTTGTGGACTGTGGTGACTAAATCTCTAAGTTTGAAATACTTATCGTTAAATTGCGTTTTCAATGCAGATTTATGCATCGCATTTGTATGACTCGTATATATGAAACTTTATTGTTTTCCCTGTGACTATGACAAGTCAGTTCATAAAACGATAAGTAGCAAGCACCCACCCTATTTTAAATGGCACTTAGTAGAAGGAAGAAGCTGATTTGCATTTTTATGAACGAGGAAGGTGAAGTGAAATCATCAACTTATAAATCGGAGGCGGTTTAAAGATGACTCGGCCTTTCGGAACCAAAGTTAGGTTTGGTTGAATTACAATTTAAACTGATACCTATCTATAAATTTACTGTAAAAAAGTCATTTATTATTTCTCCAGTTTATTCAAATAAAATTTATGATAGGTACCTATACTATGCCACACGAGAAGTCGTTAACGAAGAACTAAATGAGAATTCGTACCTACCGTATAATTCATTCAAAACAAGTTTACATAACAATCCAAGGAGAACCATCTGCAATGTTTAACTTATTATATTCATCATCAGTAAACATCGTGAATGAAATTAATTGTGATATAGGTTCAAAGATTTTAATGAGAGCAATTTGCCATAACGTATACACTCACAAGAGTCAACATTTGAGATAACGGTACCTACTACCGATACTTTTAACAATACTTGCGGACAGATCTCTGCGTTACGTGATTTTACATTGATGATGTGTTTTAGATAAGAATGCATTTCTTTTGATAATGGCAGTACACTTAGGAAATGAAAAGGTGGATTTTGAAGAATATCCTGTATCAACTGGGCGTGAGCGGTATCGGGTTTCAGCTTCACCCTTCGATATAAAAGCGTTGAGCAAGCTCAGATTACACGCATTCACTTTATTCTTTCGACAGTACTTGGGAGTTAGCAATACGTTCCGTCTCATTTATATTATTTATGCGTGTCTTTCAAAGGTACATGATTTCATTAAAATAAAACGTTGTATTTGTATAATGCACGAGACTCCGTTATTAGCGTCCTACAGTAATTTTATGAATGAAACAGAAAACGCATTGCATTAAAAAAAAAACTCCACTGACAAATGCTACTAACGAAAGCTGATTATAGAAACGCAACCTCTTTAGACGCGTAGCATCTTCAAATGAAATCGCTTTGCAATTTTCGTAGAATTTTTCAAATGCTATTTTTATATTTTGTTAACAGTTTAATTATATTAGGTAATAAAACCGTTTGATTGTCCACAGTTTCTGAAAATGCTGTTCAAAGAAGTAGTGCAGTTGGTGCTGGCCGCAATAGTGCTTTTGAGCAGAAGCACAGAGGCAGCACCCATGGCGTCAGTGAAGCTTTGCGGCCGGCAGCTCAGTGAGATCATGAGCAGGGTGTGCCATGCGTACAACAGTCCATCCTGGGACGTACCCACAGGTACAATCCTTTCTCTAATTATCTAGTTTCATAAAATACATTGAGTATGGTTTCAATGTCTTTGGCTCAACTGCTGCCTGGCTAATACAAGCATTGTTTCAACGGAAGACGAAAATGACATTTGTTGAATGAAAACTGTAACTTTTATCTGCGTTTTCCAAGAGAAAAACACTGTTTTCTGTATGTATCATCATCATCATTATGACAGCCTTCTAATGTTTCCACTGTTGGGACACTGACCTACTCTCAGGAGAGAGTGATTGGGTCTTAATCCACCACGCGGACCCAATGCGGATTGGTGGATAGCACATGTCTTTCGAATTTTTTAGTTCTTGGACATGCCGGTTTCCTCACGATGTTTTCCTTCACCGTCCTTTGCCGCACTGGCACATACATTTTTCGAACAGAAAAATCCATTGGTGCACCAATGGATTTTTCTGACCGGGTTTGAACCCACGACCTTAGGACCTTTCTGTATGTATACTAACGATTAATTATTAATTTCTATACACCCATAAAAGCTTGGCTGTTTATTTAGGAATTAACTTCTAGATTTATAGCTTTTTTGTTCTTCACCATTCCATGACTCTGTGTCCTTTTTAGATGGGTGACTAAAAACAATGGTTGTAAAAACAAGCGATAGATTTAGTAATGGAGATTTTGCACGACCTGACCCGGGTTATAGCAGGTTCTAAGTATCTTCTATTTATCTGGACATAATAATCTGTAATGGAAGGTTGGATAGTTCAGCCGCTGTCATTATATCAGTCTCTCAACTAACTGGAGTCACGTGCACTGAAATATGAAGCTGTCTAGACCACCGTGTCTTTTCTCTCACTTTTGAGGGTCTGTTGTTTTAAAATATTATTTCAATGCTTGACCATGACATTTGCATAACATACTATCGATGTAGAATATTAAGTATAATATAATCTCCAAAATAAAAAAAAAATACTATATATAATGCAAAATAAATATAAGTAGATTTTTTTATTTATGTTTTGTACTATTCTTGGAGAAAATCAAGCCAAAATCTATTCATCTTTTTTGTAGATATTATCAGTTTAGGAACGACAATAAATCTGTTTTATTGGATATTATACATATTTTTTTCATCAGTAACTGTTCATTAGGTAAAGGGTTTGGGAGGGCACGCTTGATGTTATGCTGAACTATTTAGTTATTACTCTATGCATATTGTACGTCCGGAAGAGCAAACTGTTGGACTATTTTTGTATTTTTATTTTTACCATCTTACATTTATAACAGTTTTGCAATAAAAATATTCTTATTCTTATTCTGAAAATATTATGATGATGAAAGATTCCTTAGCGCGGGCATCGGCACCGCGCCGGTGAGTTGTTCTAACCTCCGCGACCCGGATCAGTCAGTACAGTACCTACTTAGTATGTAGGGGAACTTACAATTCGATAGTATTATAATACGGTCCTCGTGATTATTTATAATTACTTTGTTGACATTTCTTTATTTCTGCTCATACATTTTCATTTTTATCGATAACTGATCCAATGTTATAAAAATAAAATTGTAATTTACGTTCAATAGCAGACTGTTTACAAAGATCGTTGTTTATTATTATTGATGGAAAAATACTATAATTTGGTAGCAATGTTTTATTGGGTGAAGGAGTATCTAATGGTGCCCTTACAGATTATTATCCGCAAAGCAACAGAGGTTATCGAGACGGGTGATATAGTCAGCTAGATCTGCGCGTGCTTTACGTACAAATTAATATTGTAAACAAAATAAATTATCTACCTACATAATAGGTAGGTAGGTAGATAGGTACCTACCTATTAAGTTATCTGCGGATATTGTTGATTTACATTTTTTTATGAATTCTTCATTGTTTACGTTTTTTATGTGAAAGGCACGTTGAGCAGTCGGTCCCAGCCTTTTCAAAGTTGTTAGGCCATGACAGAGGCCTTCGGGCGGCCTAGAAACTCTGCACCCAGGCTTGGCCACTGACTCATACGTTACGGTAACAGAGGACGTATCCGGAATAATGCATTTGACAATCGTAAACGTACGTACGATACGATATAGATTATTTACAGCGCCTCTTTAGTGCGTAAAATGAACTACAAAAAAGCAATACGAATTGACAGCTGGAGAACACGTCAATGTTTTCAATATTTGTTGTGTAAATTTAAAACAAAACTTCGCCTAAGTACTAAAATAGTTGAATTTGTGGGACTATGAAACACTATACCTACTAAGAACTTTTTTTTTTATTTGTATAAGTACTAACTTTTATTCTGCAGATAAATAATTCACCTAAAAAGGTAGTTTAAAAGTAAACATTGATTTTCACAAAAAAAAACATTACTTATCACGGCCTCTGAGCCCATAACCGAAATATGCTTTTGACAATCGCTAACGTTTACGATTGTCAAATGCATTATTCCCAATAACTGTGGCTGTATATCAGGTTTTTCAGTAAGTTTTTTTTTCAGTTGTAGAGCAGCCAGGCGTCGTAGCGCGGCGCAAACGCCAGCTAGGCATCGCTGACCAGTGCTGCGTGATTGGGTGCACGTGGGAACAACTCAGCGAGTACTGCTCGATAAGCGCATAGTGAGTTTAATTTTTAGTAGACTTTAAAAAAGATGGTTATCAATTAGACTGTGGTATCAATTCAACTGCATGTTTGTAACGCGACTTTTCAGCCAATTTTATGAATTGATTTTGATGTTTTTTTTATAGGTATTTACGATATCAGCGGTATATAGAGGGTCATTTAAATTTTATCGAAACTGGTTAAATTAAAAACGTGTCAATAACTACTACGTCAGATTGTATAGAAATCATCCAACCCATCGAAATATTTCTTTAGTTTAAGTTTGTAAGTTTGTACACTCTCGCCGACTCCAAGACCATGTACTTGCACTACCTACCTACTACATTATACATTATTTTGGGATAAAAGTAGTTGTTTTATATTAATATAATTAATACTTTATTTTAATTTTGTTTTTGAAGAACAGACTGGAGGCGGAGTATCATTCCAAATGCGAGAAGCTGTGTGTACATGGTCTTGGAGTCAGTTTCTTGTTATTTTCTATTATTAACTTGCTATCTTCTTACCTTTGTAACCTTTTTACTTGCCAATGACGACGCGTTTGAGTTTATCACGCCAACGTGGCATGCCTTATGCTTGCTCCTCACTTGGCTTATTTGCTCAAATATTTGCGTTATTTCGTCAATACAAAGTCAGCTCTGTGAAAGTAATAAACAAAGTTTAGATTGTATTGATGAGATAACGCAAACATTTGAGCAAATATGCCAAGTGAAGTGCCAGCATTAGACTAGCATGCGCGATTCTAAAGATTTACGTACATTTCATGGGCATTTTATTTTACGGATACATTATGTAGACGCTGGGCAATGCTTTGATTAATTTATTATCTATTTATATTGGGAATTGGGGATTTCAATAGGTTAATATTTGAAAATATTTATACCTTTTTTTTTGTAGTCACGTGTATAAGATTGGCAAGGTCAGTGGTTATCTTAATCGCAACATTAGCCAGTGTAAACTGGATTTAATTGTTATGTTGGTGAATTGCAAGCTTAGTACACGCGCCAACCGATCGAAAACAATATGGCATTGTTTTAGTTTGTTTTTGTTTTAGATCGCTCACTTGCGATTGGTCAATACGTTTAATTAGTAGATACAAAACGCACAATTTACCCTAACGCCTTACTTTGTAATAAATAACTAAAGACTTATCGTTTTTTTACTTAGCTATTCTGAACTTGGGTTTTCGATATCTGCTGTTAGATATCTGTGGTTTTGAAAACGGCAAAAAGTTGAGCTTCTGACCTTTTTTGTGACAACGGTTATGGGTAAAAAGCATCCTAAAGCCCAATCCTGTGGTCCCACTTTCAAGGCTCTGCTTTTTACCGCGACTTACCATTGTAGTACCAATTAATGAAAAAAAAGCTTATTTTGTAAATTAATCATAGTAAAATTCGTGTTAACAGTTCAGAATCACCGCTGGAAGGCATGGACTCGCACATAATCGCGGACCGATCAGCCGAAGCGGTCGTGAACGGGGAAGCAGAAGCAGCTCTACCGGCTGGTACCGGCGCCGGCAGCCGGCACGAGGTGGGACGCACGCGCGGGTATGGGCCGGGCCGCGGCTGTTGGTGCCGGCGCAAGCGGCGCTCGGGCCGACGGCGATCCTCCCTCATGGGTAACATGGTGTGTCTGTCATACGCTGCTGGTTTACTAACTGCGATCTTTAGCTAGACTCTAGATAACTAACTTCTAATCTACAGCATAGTCTTTAGGCTCGACTATGCTGTAGATTAGAAAAACAAAAAGACGAAGAAGAAAGACATTGAGAATACTCTCTTCTATTTGCCAAAGATACAGTCTTTAAGCTCGACTATGCTCTGATATTAGATACAGATTTTAGACATTTTGAGTATCAGTAATTAGGAGACAAATTTTATTCAAGGTTCAGTCGTATCGGCCATAGAGAATACAAAATGATGGCGATAGTTTTTTTTTAAGTTAGTTTTGGACACATTGAAAACCAAAATGTTGAAAACAACAACATCAACTAAAAATCGGTATATTCGGTCAAACGTCGTTTTGGATAAATAGGAAGTTGCGCGTATCGGTGATTGGTCAATTCGCGAATTGGTCCTTATGCGTCAGAAGTTCAGAACCAAAATTTCGCTAAGTAGGTACTCACTTAGTTCAGTTTGACAATACAACTGCGCCATCTACTTATCACTAAATAGCAAATTGTTATAGGTCACTCTGGCGCCAGCTAGCAAACATCATATTTCTGAGGTCAACAGAATATCTGTATTTGTTTACCTACCTAAGTATGTATTTGTTTTTGTTTTTTAAATCCAAATTTAAACTTAAAGAGCGACCTACTTCTAAGTTAATAGCATTTACTTAAAGGATTACTGGCCATTTACTAAAACTTAGACATTTGATTGATTTTTGTATTAATTACAAATTATTTTTAATTTAATTTTAATATTATGTTATTTTCAATATTTTGTCTATGCCAATTCATAGTGTGACATGTAAATCAATAATTTACCAATAAAATGATTATTCTGATTATTCTGATTATTCTGATTATTCTGATTATTCTGATTAGTTAATCAAATAATAAAGTCAAATATTATATTTTGTTTTTATTTATTGGTCAGTGTGAAATCTGCACTAAGTAAACATTGTTTTATTTACGAAATCTACCTACATCATTTAAGAAGGTTTATATATAGTTTAAGCACCCGTGCGAAGCTAGGGCAGGTCGCTAGTGAGTAAGCCAGCAGTGTCACTAACCCTCATATTAACGCTTTTTGCATGTTTACTGACTCTCATAATTATCTAACATTCTTTATCATACATTTTACTTACTACTTATAAAAAATAGGTTACCTATCTGCGCATACGTAGGTAGTTCGTGTGTTTTTATACGGTTTTATTTACTTTATGAATGAGGTGATTGAACTTAAAAGACTAGGTACACGAACTTTATTCGCACTGCGCAATTCCCTCAAAGTTACATAAATCAAAAAAAAACTAGAAAAAAGTTAGAATTCATGATCATCACAATAATATTATCATCATGAATTTGTAAGTATTGAAAGCTCTTGATCTTTTTTTAGTTAACCAAGAGTTTAGGAACAATTTTTTAAGTTTTAATTCGGGTGTTAATTTTGGGAAACGTTGGTGCACGAAAAATTTGTTTCACAATCGTGAACCTAAAGCGTATCGTCGAGCTGTCAATTTGTATAAAATAAAATAACAGCGCCTCCTTTGTGCTTAAAATGAACCGGCCTATTACATTATAGGTCTCTCGGCGGATCTAGGCTTCCGTGAAGTTAGCCGTTTCGATGCGCAATGGAGCTTTTTCTAACTAAACTGTCTTTGCGCATCACAAACGGCTAACTTCACGGAAGCCTAGATCCGTCGAGAGACCGGTCTCTCGGCGGATCTAGGCTTCCGTGAAGGAAGCCGTTTCGATGCGCAATGGAGCTTTTTCTAACTAAACTGTCTTTGCGCATCACAAACGGCTAACTTCACGGAAGCCTAGATCCGTCGAGAGACCGGTCTCTCGGCGGATCTAGGCTTCCGTGAAGGAAGCCGTTTCGATGCGCAATGGAGCTTTTTCTAACTAAACTGTCTTTGCGCATCACAAACGGCAAACTTCACGGAAGCCGTCGAGAGACCTATACACGATTCGTCGGCACGATGAGTCGTGAAACGACGACGAACTGCCTAACAGCTATTATACCTTGCGATTTAGGCTCCCTGCTTCAAATCGTCACGATGAATCGTGAAATGTAATCGAGCCTTTAGTACAAATTGACAGTTGAACGATTGCCAAACGAAATTTTCGTGATTCGCCAAACAACCATAGGGGAAAGGCTAATTTGTACCCAGGATGAGGGTACCTATAAATCAAAAATCAAAAAATCAAAATCAAAAATCTTTATTTAGTAAAAAGGGTCTTAAACAACATTATTTTATAGGATAATAACAGATCTTGTGTTTCTTGTAAGTAAAGAATGCTGTGTGAAAAGACCTTTGTGCCAGTGTTGCATTGAGTTCTTCGCTCTAACTAGGTAGAGACCTGTACGTAGATGCGAGGGATCTCTGCTTCAGCTAATACTCAGGTAAATCACAAATAACATTATACCAGTAGTACTTACATAATTATAAAAAGAAAATCTACAAAACTAAATTTTAAGAGATAAACTAAGTAAGTTTTACATAAATACAAGCCTAATGAACAGTTCTCATTTAGCAGATTTTTATAGGTAGGGTACCTATTATATATAAGTTGTTTATAAGTTTTGACTGATGTGTTTGAGCGTATGTAGAATAGTTGTGTGTAGTGTGTATGTACTGTAATGCTTATGTAAAGTTTTGGTATGATTAATGTAATGTAAAGTATGTCTTGTATGTGTTGTGTTGTGTTGTGATTGAGTGTTATGTAAATAGGGTGTGGGTGTGTGTGTCTGTGCTAGAGGTGATGAAATGTAGGTATGTGGTTGATTACTTAATTAAGAGGCAATGTCAAATAGCTCTTCTGTCTGTGTATAGTTCAGGGATTGGAGATATGTGTTAATCTTGATTTTACATTCATGTAAGGATAAATCGTTAATTGGAGTAACTTTATTGATTCGATTATACAGGTATGGTGAGAGGAACGAGTGATGTTTTTGCGCAAATGTAGTTCTACAACATTGTGTATCATACACTTTAACTCTACTCCGTCTGCTGCCGTGTCCTATTATTTGGGGTTTAAGGTGTTGTATTGCAATGACCCGCTGGATATAGATTTGCCTCACCGTTAGAATAAATAATTATTATTACAAAATAATTATTCATTAATATTTATTTATTTTATTTTATACTAGAAGTCCGTCCCAGCTTCGCGTGGGTGCAATGAAACCGCACCCGTGCGAAGCCGGGCAGGTCGCTAGTAATAAATATAGCCTATGTTACACAGGGTTAACGTAGCATTCTAATGGTGAAAGAATTTTTGAAATCGGACCAGTAGTTTTTAGTTTATTCGTAACAAACAAAAATACAAAAATACAAATCTTACCTCTTTATAATATATAGATAATTATAGGTAGTTTAATTATGAAACGAAATAAAAATAAAATCATCGCTTGCTTGCTAACTTACACGGGATAGTTACCATAATTTGCAAGTTTTTAAAACACTTATATTTTGGATGACCCGTTTTGACCGAAAAGTACGATCTTTATAACCATTTATTAAACATTAAAGTTCAAACATTTTAATGCTTTTAGAATTTAGATCGCAATTCACAATATTATGCAAATTTTAAAGCATTTAACACGTGACAAGACGAGCTACTCCGGAAATCTTGCTAAATTATTTTTCTTTTTTTCCAGGGCCTCGTAAAAAGTGCGCGCGCTGCTCCCGTGGTAGGCACGGTGTCACCACTTATAACGTGGGGCAGAACGTTGAACACTGACCTACCGACAGCCTCGGAAGATAGAGACCGATATGCCTATGTCGTACGCTCCTAATAAAAAAAAACATGTCGACTTGATAACTGTGTCCGTTATTCCTCGGTTAAAAATGATCCACTCTACAACAACACGTTGAATGAGAACAATTTGTGAGTTTGAGCAAGTGTTTAGTTTAGGGATTTTAGGATCGCGCTAATCTGACCTATAAAATTATTCTCAATTAAGACAATTCGAATATTTTCAAAAAAGAAAGGCGATCGGCAATCATTATCATCTTAAATTGTCATCAAAGTATGCAAATTACAATTCTATATTATATTTGTAAATATTTTAGTTTTAGTTAAGTAGGTAAGTGATTTTTATTACAATAAGCCTTCAGATTGGCGTGATTCTTACTTGAGTAAATGCGTGTACTAGAATTATTATTGTTTGCCCTAACATGTGAATATGTCATAATAGATGAAACATAAATAAAATCTATATTTTCTGTAATCTATTTGTAATAATCAGTATATTATAGGTTTCTCCTACCATTTAAGAAATTAAGATCTCCAAAACATCTGTGATAATAATTCCAACTGAATAAAACATTATTTTATAAATTTAGTAATGTTACTTTTACAAAATGTTTTTCAGACACCTTTTAGAATAGAGTAGGAATGTAGGTAGATTGTGTTGTATTGAACTATAGCTAAATGTATATTCGTTTTTGAAGTGTATTATTTAATGAAATTAAGTCTGACTGAAGAGTTAAACACACAAAACTCGGATTTTAAAAATAAAACGGCAAGTTTTAAATAACAGTGTGTAATTTCATTAACAGTTGACTTAGCTAACATAGTGTCTATGTAAATAAATAATCTTTTTAAATTATGTATCAAATTATTAGCATAACCTAGTTCAATAGAAAATTCAATAGAAAAGCTTACAATGATTAATATTCTTGTTTTTTATTTGTATTCGGACTAGTGTCTGCTACCTTTACATCTTGATTCTGTTTTGAAAAGTATAAAATATAGTAATACTCATTTAAGATTACATATTTTGATATGAGCAGAGTGAGTATAAAGGCCCCTAGTCATAGCGGCCCATTGTTTTTTCCATTGCTACCACCACTATCTTCTGTGTTACTTGTATCGGACTGTGAACTACTATCTCTAAGTGGAAGTAACTGGAATCGTAAAGTGTTACCTTTCAGCCTCTTTTGAACTATTTTCCCAGCGACTTTGACATTCTTCTCTATCACTGAGTATATGTGATCCTGGAATTAAGAGAAGGTATTTGCTTAGAAACATGCTCAAAATAAGATGACTGATGTGGCGCAGCGGGCACAGGGACGCCTGCGACACGGAGGTTTTTGGGTTCAATTCCCGCCTCGGGTCAAATGTTTGTACAATTTACAAATATTTGTTCCGGGTGTTCTGGGTATTTTCTATATATAATAAAAAATATCTATCTATGTATTGTATTGTATTAAGTATATATATTAGTCATCAAGACCCATAACACAGCTCTGTTTAACAGCAGCTTACCTTAGGGCTAGATGATGCTGTGTGGATTGTCCAGCATTATTTATATCAAAATTGTATAGAACTTACAGATTTCTCAGTAGCACTTTCCCCTTCCCCATTCACAATAACTTTGACTTCATACTGTTTCTCAAGCAGCTTAACCATTTTCCTGACACCAGTCATAAGATCATGCTCTCCAATCTTTGATGATAATGTTAGCAGTTTAGCCCCTTTTATTGAGTTATTATTATGACGGGCAGCTTGCTTTTCATGCCTACGGTCTAACTCTTCTGCGTGATATTCTGCATTGGTCATCAACCTGAAAAATTAATGATTGATTTTTAGCTCAAAGCTGTAATTAAACAAAGTTGAACGAATGTCAGTGAATAGGTGAAGGTTTGAAGAGTCTCGGAAATCTACAGAATGATGGATCAATTCAGTCCAAGGCACCAAACAAATGAACAGTGAGTGAATCTGTTTAGTTTAGGTAGAAGTGTAGCTTTGCCTTTCTGTAATAACTTGAAGACTTACTTATAAACAGGTCTTCTGGTTTTAGAATCAACATCTTGAACTTTGACTAACTTTAACTCTCGTCTCTCGGATAAGTTTTGTGCATTCTTTAGGTCTGTGATACTGACGGTATTGTCTGTACTAATGAGAGTAATTCTGTTTTCAAAAATCTTTCTTTTGGGAACTTCCTTGCCGTCTGCAGTCAATCTGGTGCTGACCGGCCGACTCTCAACTAAACGTTTAACACTGAACAAGGCTAGAAATTTATTCATTTTTTGTAGGTAGGGTTGTATTCAGAGAGATGTTTGTTATTTTAAACAAGTAAGTACATATACTTCGTAATTCGTATTGTATTGTACAAAATACAAAACAAACACTGCAATACAAAAAAGAAAGAAATGAAAAGTATCCCCGAAATCTTAACATACGGGGTCTCGGACGGGGGGGAGCTATCTTCTTCTTCTTCTTTTAATTTGTAGCGAGGAGCTATCTTGATTGATTGATTGAAGTTGAAGTTATGTGAGACGTTGACATTGGCAAAATGTAGCAAACTCAGCCAAAGACGCCATAAATTAAAAGAAGAAGAAGAAAAAGATGAAGTAAGGCGGCCGGCACACAAGTCACAAATAGTTTGGCCGTACACGCATGGCAGCAAAGTTATTTTGAGCGCATTTTAGTATACGTCAGTCAGTCAGTTCAGTTTAGTTCATTCATTCCACAGAGAACATTATCAAAACGTAGTGTTTACATTCTCTTGGAATCATACATTAACAATCACTCATCTTCATTCGCTCATTTTGTTTTGACAGGCAGGCATAATGGTTGGTGTTGTGTTTTTCTAGCTAGAAATCTAAATTTATTCGCGAAATCCCTTTATTTATCCGAGATTTGTAATTAACTTTACATTACTTTATCTTTCAGTCGGCCCACAAAACATTTATTATCAAGCGCAAGCTTGCCAAGAAGCTGAAACAAAATCGACCCATTCCTCAATGGGTTAGAATGCGTACAGGAAACACTATCCGGTAAGTTATTTTAATGAGCAGTAAGCTCTCTACGTCGTCGTACGTAGTTTTAAGTGTTTCTGTTTAGCCAGAAATGTTACCTTAGTTTTGAGAAACTTGAAGTTAGGCAGGTAGTACTAACGTTAGGATTTGTACAAAATTCTGACTTTACAAGTAGGTATATTTTGAACTATACTTCAAAGTATCTAATGTAGGTAAGTATTGATAGTAAAAGCACCCAAAACTTACTACATAATGATATTAAGCCTCTACTCTATGGCCCTCATTCAGGTACTTATACCAAATTTGTTAAACCTACCTACTTACAGTTGATGGTTAAGTTTTCTTTTCATGGAGGTAAAAATCTCATGCAAAATTTGTGAGCTGGGAATTTTATTAGTTTTAACCAATAGTGATGTCTATAGATTCTTGGTCATTGATGTCCATGAGTCCATGTTCTTGACCCATGAATTCAAAGATAAGTACTGTGTGATGGTTATGCCTATCTTGTTATGATCAACTAAATCTCATGCAAGGTCCTATGATTTATGTTTATACTTGAACGGTTCAACCATACAGATTTAAACAAAGCCTTCAAGTATAACGTGAATGACCGCTAAACATTTACTGTAACATACATGGTGGTGTACTTAGGACTGTACTAGCATTAGTTGCAAAGTCCATGTCAAATAAATTTGTGTGAATACTTTTTCTTTGAATTTCTCATTGTTATTACTCTATTTCAGGTACAACGCTAAGAGGCGTCACTGGAGAAGGACAAAGCTGAAGCTGTAAGCTGTGAGCTTCATCCATCTAATCTAATAATAAGTAATAAAAAAACTCTTAAAACTTACTACTTACTGCATTTTTCTTTAAATATTCCTTTAGATATGTAATGAGCAAGAGAAATATTCTACCAACTCTCATGGAAACAAATCTGCATTCAAAAAAGGAAGCTGTTTTGATGCACAATAGATCTTGATTTGTGTGGGTTCTATTCCAAACCCAAGACATTGTGATGAACATGTTTGGGCTCCTATAGTACAAGGTTTGCATTGCTTGGAGCTAGATGGGTCTGTGTGAAATATCTGCCATTATTTGTTTTAATTCTTTTGGCAAACCAATCTCTGCTACTAGAGATCAGAGTAGCTGGTTTCCTTTGGGGGCGTCTGACAGGGTAGGTCGGTATGGCGCAGGGTAGTTGAGGCTTCTAACTTGATGCACACCATATCGTCCAATACCTACTTAGTATCGTTTCGAGGTCTCTATTTTTACAGGAATCTATAAACTACATCATAGCGCCCGTGAGGTAGATCTTGCCTTATGCCGGTAAATTCTAAAATTATGACACAAATGACATGAGAAAATAAGCACCGGTGGTGTAGCGGTAGTTACCCCGCCTGTCGATCCTAAGGTCGTGAGTTCAACCCGAACGTACACTAATCGATATTTCGATTCGAAAAATTGTGCGCAATACCAGTGCTCTCATATTACGGTGAAGTCTCCGCGCGTGGTAGAATTAAGATGAGGAAGATTAGGAGGCCAGGCCAACATTAGAAGGCTGTCATGATCATGATGAGAAAATAATCAAGAAACTGCAGTATTAAATTTATCTATTTACACGTCTTTCTTCGCTTACATAATATCTATGTATACTTAATATTATTAACACCATGATTTAATACTGTACTTAAAAAATAATGTACAATATCACATTTTTAATACTGAGAAGGCGCGGACATTAATTCAAGTCCCAGTGGAATCCGATGCTGCTTCGTCAAGATTCGTTTACGTTTTCCTGTTTCCTAAGTGCTGCTGACTGCGTCAAGAGATCTTCTAGTAGAAGGTCATTGTCGATCAATTCCATGCTTCCAGTTCGCTGGAAAGAAGAAGCTAATGTAGTATACTTAAATGCCGTTCTGTTATAAACTGTGAATGCAATTCATGATTTTTAGCGATTTAATAATTTTCTCCTTAGTAGATCTTTAAAGAAAATTCTCAATGTCTTTGGTTAGATAAAACACTCGAAAACATTCAGACCACGCTTCTTCAGATTATTACTAAAGCGCTCGTGACCAAGCTGTTCATAGCAGATCAACGAAGTTAAGCACTCCTGCGTGTAGTCACCATTTGGTGACTGCCAGTGGCAATTGTAACTGAACGTCCATGCTCCGGAAGTCCGGAGGGCACGTTAAAGCAATCGGTCTTTTTCAAAGTTGTTGGGCCATATCGGAGGCCTTCAGGCGGCTCTATTGTTAACTCAGTCCCCAGAGTTGGCCACTGACTCATACTTACTTTTACCAAAACAATTGATTCGTTTTTTTTACTTTTCAGCTGAGGGCTTCCGTGCTTCAGAGGGCACGTTAAGTATTTAAGTCTCGGATTTTTCAACTCCTTCACTAAAGTTACTAATACGAACTTGCTTACTAAAAGATTAAAATAGAGCGATTTGAATTACCTGCTGTGCACTAACTGAGCGAGCCATAAGTTTTTGTGAGTATTTGATTCGTCGTTCTTTCTCTCGTTTACTTCTTAGACGTTCGAAATCGTTCATTTCCTCGTCGTCGCCGTCAATTTCATCCACTGTAACGAAATAACTAAATCTATACTAATAATAAAAAGAGGAAATATTTGTATTTTTGTTAGTTACGAATAAACTCAAAAACTACCGGTCCGATTTCAAAAATTCTTTCGCCATTAGAATGCTACATTATCCCTGAGTAAAATAGGCTATATTTATTACTAGCGATTAGCCCCAGCTTCGCACGGGTTTGGTTTAACTGCACCCGTGCGTGGTTTCTTGTGCGGGGAAAGTAGGTCGTGGACTCGTGGAACGTATCCCTTTTTTTTTTTTTTTTTTTTATACAACTGAAGTGGCAACCAAGCGTACGGCCCACAAGATGGTAAGTGGTTACCGCAGCCTATGGACGCTTGCAATACCAGAGGTATCACTCGCGGGTTGCCACCTTGAGGCTAAGATCGAAAGCCTCACGTGCCAGTAATTTCACCGGAAACCATACCCTTCACACCGGAACACAGCAATGCGAGCATTACTGCTTGGCGGCAGAAATAGGTATGGTGGTAGTCCTTCCTCGGACGAGCTCTATCACAAAGAACTCTACTACTCTTATCCCTCGCGTAAAGCGTATTAACCACAGAGTAATAATTACTGTATATCGCTTTTGTCAGCTAGAGTAGAGAGAGTCAGTAGAGTAGGTATCAGAACTAAATTAAACTCTATCCATTATAATTATTATCAACGTTATTTTGAAAAGTAAGGTTGAATCCTATCTACAAAAGAAAACTTCTTTTATTTGACGTTAAACACTGTAACAGACTAAAAAAAATCATTGAGACGTAATTTTGTGTTAGAAAAGCAAAGAGGTGTGCAAAAAAAGTCAGATGTATCTAAGTTTTAACAGTGGAATGCCAATAAACCTCTTTTTGAAACGTCGAATTTACTCGCCGCGAAACTCAGTCTGCTCCCAACCGGGGGCGGTGTGGTGGTATGGCAGTGCCTAGAATTGGTTAGCCGCGTGCTTATCGATGCTTTTAAATCGTTCATTTTCGCGCGGCTTACGTTTCCCATCACTAAAATACATTTGTGTGTAAAATACAAATCTCAAGACTGCCATTGGGCGAAAAAAAAAAAAAAAAGTAAAATACAAATACGCAAAATGTTACACGCTCGGTTTCCATACAAATCGAAGATTTCTTTCATTCTATTTAAAAATAGGGTGATTATCAGTTCGCAATATTCAAAAAATATGTTCCACATTAAAAAAAAAAAAATACATTTTGTCTGAAAAATCTCGAGTAAATCGATTACGTTTTTCTGGTCAACTATCCTTGTTGGAAATCGAAAGGGGAGCGCGTAGCGCATGTCAATGACCCGCGCTACAATGACCTGTGCGTGTCAATGACCCCTCTATAACCGCTACGGGGCGCGCGTGCTTCAATATTTAATTACTACGCGATTTCTAACAATGATAAATAATAATTGACCAAAAAAAAACGTACATGTATTTTTTTTTGTGTGTGGAACATATTCCTTGAATATTGCGCACTAATAATCAATGACCCTGTATAGTTCTGTGGTAAGTGCACTCACGCTGCGTGTGGCTGCCAGCGGCGCTGAGCTCCGGTCCCACGTCGCTGTCGAGACGCGCGCGCGGCAGGCTGCCCAGCGAGCCCAGCGGCTCCAGCGACCGCGCCGCCGGGCTGTGCGACCCGCTGTTGCTGCGCCACGGCTGAGGCGCCGATGATGATAGACGACTCTCTGAAATAATAGCCATGATGACTGATGCAACACGTCTGCTGGAGAACAAGTCGATGGTCCTGATGATGTCCCGTGGAGGGATGAAACACGTGTCAATGGTTTCCTTTCAAGGTTAACTGTGTGACCTCATTAGTTAAAAGGTGAAGCGGAGTAGTACTAGAGATATTTCGTCTGTTTTTTATCTTGTAATGGATTTCCGCACAGTAACGCCTGAATCTATTAATTAAGATGAGTGATTTTGAAAAACTGCACTTGGTTGCCACTTTTATGGTAGGTAGGTAGGTATAAAAAAATATATAAATTAAATAAATTTTAATAATATTCCAGAAATTAATGGTTCATTAGTAAAAACGCGATATTTTGAATTTTTGAATTCACGTCAAAACGCGTCCAAGTCACGCCCGTGACCGTCCGTAATGACGTCACGTAAGTTTTAATGTAAAAATTTAGCATTATGGCTAATATCTGTTCTGTGATTATGGTTCAAAATTCTGCAAATTTGTTTGATGGCACCAATCAAAGAACCAAGATGCTCTGATTGGTGTTCAACCTTTCATGGCGGATTGCTGTATTTTGTAGTTATAATTTATAAAAAAAATTATCAACCTCGCTTCCAAAGTAAAAATGAATATAGTTTTTATATTTTATATGAATTCTTTTTCATAATTGAAGACGTTTTAAGAGTGTTTTCACACTATCCGGCACGACAGCCCTGTGGCCAGTCAGTAGACTACTGACAAAGCCACATATTTTGACTAAGATGTAGAGTTTGTGATGTTAGTGTAGAGTGCGAAACTTGGCTCTACATGAGATCTCATAACTTTTAGACAGTGCGAGTCGTATTGGTCTGGTCTTGGCAACATTTTATATGAAAATGTTTTTGGTGGGATTATGCTTACTTGAGCTTTGATTTGTGTAGTTCTTTGAGGGCACATCCACAGGATCACTCGGCGGAGGCATTTGAGAGAAAAGACTCATCGCAGTAGGTCTGTACAATAGAAAATTTCTTATAATTCAGAGTTAAGTAAATCATCATGACAATTGACAGCCTTTTAATGTTCCCACTGCTGAGACACTGGCCTACTCTCGGGCGAGAGTGACTGGGTCTTAATCCACCACGCGGACCCAATGTGGATTGGTGGATGGCACATGTCTTTCGAAATTTTAGTTCTTGGACATGCCGGTTTCCTCACGATGTTTTCCTTCACCGTATGAGCTCTGGCATTGCGCACATACATTTTTCGAACAGAAAAATCCATTGGTGCACGACCGGGTTTGAACCCACGACCTTAGGATCAGAAGGCGGGGTCACTACAACTAGACCACCAGTGCTCTTATTAATAGTTAGTATTATTGTAAATAGCACACACTTATTTACTTATGGACGCTTTGATTTGATTATCTTTCATCATATCGAGTCAGTGGCCAACTCGGACCTACACAAAATCAAAATAAACGTGTGCCTTAGCCGGGGTGTAGTAAGTAAAACCGGTGGGATGTAGGGAGTGGCCGTTCTGTACGTAGTACTAATATCTGTTCTGTGACTTTAGTATCTCGTTACCTAACGTCCGGTCTTTTAGCCATGCTAGTGATGGTAGCTTGCTCGTCCACCTCTTCGATGACGTCATTGGCTATCTTCATACTACCGGCGGTGGCGGCCGGCTTGTTCAGTTGAGGGTTGCTGGCTGATATTGTGAAGCGGGACCCGGCTGAAAAGAGTATTCATACTGTTTACGGTTTAAAATATTTTTCAACACACTTGCTTATAAAGTAGCTCTATGGTCAACGCAATTAGGCACAGAATGACACCCATAATCAAACTATGACTTTTTCATTGCTATAACTCACTAGTGAGTTATAGATTTTACTATTTTAACACACTTGCTTATAAAGTGGCTCTATGGTCAACGCAATTAGGCACAGAATGACACCCATAATCAAACTATGACTTTTTCATTGCTATAACTCACTAGTGAGTTATAGATTTTTTTTTTGTTATTTTATTATGAGTTTTTTTGTTATTTTATTCACAACTGTGTTGAAAAAGTCGTATGATACACGTGTGTATTGATGATTACCGTCCTCAGCTATCTTAAGACCCTCGCCTACGGCTCGGGTCTCAATGGCGCCTCAGCGGTAATCACCAATGTTACACACTAGTTCCATAATGTATTATTATTCTCAAAACATTTGCAACATAAATCACTTACTGAGAAACCTTATTGTTCTATACTAATAGTATTTGCCTAATGGTTATACAGTGAGTTTTAGGAACTTAAATTATATTAAATTTGGCACTGGCATTGCGCATAAAAAATAGAATAGGAAAATCCATTGGTGCGCGACCGGGTTCGAACCCACAACCTTAGGATCGAAAGGCGGAGTCACTACCACCAAACCACCAGTGCCAAATAGAAATGAATGAAAAATGCGCGGACAAGGTCGCGGCAAGATTCGCTCATTTTCATATTATTTGTAAGTCAGCTGATTATTAAATAAACGATTCATTATAAAAACAACATTTCCTAGAAACTACAAATGCGTTAATGAATGACATAATCAGTGTCCAATGTCCGTAGGTTCTATACACTATGTAATCAGTAGTTTAACCGCATTCGTCAGTGAGCATAGAAACTTTACAGTAATCTATGAGCTTAGCTGAAGAATTATTTCATTCTATCGAATACTCACTTGCATTTAAATGTGTATTGAAACTCTGTTACCTTGTCAAGACTAAACTAAACCGATTTGAATGAAAATTGGCCCGGAGATAATAAAAAGTCCGAGAAAGGACATAGGCTAATTTGTATGTAATTGTACCATACAAACGAAACCACGGGCGACAGCTTGTAAAATATAATTAAGCCCTGATAGGTAGGTATGTGGAATGTAGGTACTTACTTCCTTGTTTGTTGTGAGCTACAATGAGTTATTGTGTCCCTACCGCAATGTGTTTTAAATTGTAGTTAGTGATAAAATCAGTTAGCAAGTAATATTGAATGCTCTTTGCCATCAAGATAAATAATAGCACGTGTATCATTTTAATTTGGTACGATATCTTCAATTTCAAGGTAATAATGTCTTATGACCACAAGCCACAAAGGCACAGATTATTGACAAAGGTAATAAAGTCTGTAGTTTTATACTTAATAAAACAATATTCAGTTTAGCTTTTTACAAAACACACACTAGTCTATTTCTTTTTTATACCGGAACTTCTTTTCTTCATTTTGCATATTTCTTGAGTTTTTTTACCAATATGAATAAACTAAACTTTGTACCTACAATACTTTCACAAAGTTGACTTTGATGTATTGACGAAATAAGCAATGTAAACATTTGAGCAAATATGCCAAGTGAAGTCGCAGCATTATATATTATATATTATTCCTTCCGGTTCGTTCGTTACACACCGGTTCGGTGGTTTAAATAATGATTCTCGCTCGAGAATAGACTAGTCCCTGTGCGATGGGAACATAAGAAAGCTAGTAATTCTGTGCTGTCGCTAGATTAAAAGTAAACGTACTACCGTCAGTTTGAGCAGTGCCCCTCTGCTCCTCTTTCGAGAACAGTCTTTTCAGCATCGAAGTGACGGAAGCCGTTCTTTGAATAGGCGTCTGTTGCGCCAAAGACGCCATAGAATTGGTTGATCCCATAGAGTTGCGGTCTTCCTTCTTCCCCCGTTTACTGCCGCGGTTCACCATAAAATGGATACCGGATATGGCGTCATCGTTCATTTGGAGTTGCTGTTACAATAAAAGTTGGTTAAAATGTGGCAACATCGGAAATATACATTACATATTTTAAAAGGGATCTCAGCCAATTTATGATAGTATTCCAATGCATAAACATTTGCGTTGACAGAGCCGGGAACCAATATTTGGTTCAAACAAGTAAAATAAGTAGGTATTTAGTTTACTAGAGAAAAAATGAATAGCATTATCCCAAATAATCCAAAAAAGTGGCTGTTGTGTGCGAAGACGTGACTTTGCACAGGCGAGCCGGTACCAGATCTAGTCGGTTCCGACTTCGAGTAAGTACTGCGGTTCTGCGGGTTCTATGTCCATGGCCTTAGGCATAACCCATTAGTAACCTAAACGTAGGAAGGAAGTGATGTTATCAAAGTTTTTATCTCAAAACAGACTGATTGAACAAAGAGATAAGACAAAGTGATAAGACTTAGTATGGGTATTGTAATTATTGTTAACAAACTCAGCGTAAGCAAAGATTACAACATTGTTAAGACAAGATTATTACCAGCTTAGACAAAAAGCAGAAATGACGCATACGTGTACGAACCCGTAACGTACATAAAATGTAACGCGGGGGTTCGGTCGTACGAACCCGAACAAGCATAAAACATATTGTATGTGCTCGTTTGACATACATACAATAAAAACGTCTGTTTAAAGGTAGGTACGTAAACTGCTTTGGTAAGCCCATCATATTAGTGCATCATGCAAATATTTATAGTAGGTTAAGTATATGAAAATATAATTAGAGAAATATAAAGATAATTTAAGAAAGTTATAGTGATAAACGGCACAAATAAATTAATACGTCACCACAGATTTTTTAAATAATTATAACAGTTTATTTTACACATTAGTAGGTATGTTATTTTATTGTTAATGTTATACCATTTTCCTCATAATTACATATAATATTATGTAATTACTAGGTAAAACTTCGCGCAATAAAATTCTATTAGGTATCCCTTTCTGATACCTATTACGGTTTACAGGTAAACAAATGATGTTAACCATTTTTATTCAAACCACACAAATTTAATTTCTATTTACAACATTTAGAAGATTACGATATAGGTGATTCATGGTAACGGTAAATGATATCAGGTATAGTATAGGTACAGTCCGTTTATTAAAATGTAAAGACTTGTTAAACAATGAAGAAACCTAATTTAAAGATTTATTAAATGCTGCGTGCAGCATGCTTATAACTTGATCAAACCTCTGGTGGGCTGAACTTGAAATTCGCCGTGCTCGTAGGTGATGGTTCTACTTCAATCTTGCCTTCAGAAGGCGTGGCCACCTAGCCACAAAAACATGATTTAGTTTGACAATAAAGAAAAATATTCAAGCGTTTAATTTGACGATAGACAACTCTTAATGGATGCAATTAGAATATGTCTTGAGATGCAACGTTAAAGAAAAAAACTTTGAACTAGTTTGTATTAGAATAACCAAGATGACGCTGAACTCTGAACCTTTTTCAAACACGAAGGTACGCTGAATTTAAAAAACTTTTTTTGTAACTCTTACATTGTAAAGCCCAATGTTGCATGCTTATAAACGGGTCTAACCTCTGGCTTGAGCTTTGAGTTCGAAGGTACTTTTATGTCGATCTTACTCCCAGACCAACTTTTATATTTTCTTCTGTGGCGAGACTGCGCAGTAACCTTACGTCAAGGAACAGATTTAGTTCGTTCAAAGAGAAGAAATATTTTAGCGGTTGATTATTCTAAAAGAATAACCGACGAAGCAGATATAGGTATAACGACTAGTGAACGTCAATAAACGAAATAGATTCATTAATAGAAGACAGAAGTGTTCAACGTTACAAAAGTTGATTCGTTCAAGAGGCAACCGAAGTATCAGAGAATACCAAAGAGGTTCTTGAGAGTAGAAAACCTCTTAATGAGAGGGAAACAGTGGATTCGTCTACAAGGTAAAACATTCATCTAAAAGCAAGACACAAAAGAGGACTCGTTCGTACAAGCAACACCTTTATTGAACTGAGCAAGTCTTTAAGAGGGAAACATTTATCCGAAAGCAAGAAACAAAAAATAAATGGTTCGTCCAAGGAAAACCTTTATCCGACAGAGCGATATACGTTAGTTACGTAGGTCCGCAACCGTCACACTGCAAAGCCCGTGCAGCATGCTTATAAACGGACGGGTCTAACCTCTGGGGGGTCGAACTTGTAACTCACGGTGTTCGAAGGTACCATCTTGTCGATCTGGATCTGAGAAGGCGTAGTCAACACCATACTTCTCTGCCTCATTGGAACCGCGATTCGGGCTGTGGAATGTTCTGGATGCTCTTCACGTTGGTTTTCTGTCGCGATTGTATAGGGTAGTTCTGATGGGAACACTTCGTCCCAGTATTGGTCCTTGATTAGCTCGGGATGTTCGTGATGCATTTCGTCTACTATCATGTAGGATACCTGTAAAGAAAAAAAAACTCTTAAATGAGAATGAGAGTTTATTATTATTTAGTAATTTTGTGTGAAATGGTTTAGTTATTTAGCATTTGTGACTTTATATTTTTGGGTATTATAGGAAGGTCACAGTGACACTCACCTGCAAATCTCTGTCAATCAACCAATTGACTTCAAAATCATCGTCATCTTCTCCGAACGGGTTGATCAATGACTCTGCCACTTTTAGCCAACCCATGTAGAAAAAGAACTCTAACGTAGCGAATATAGGAAAGTATAGGTCTATATTACTAATGTAGGCCTCGCTGCTAGACGACTGGAGCTTGTTGTCTACCGACTGGCTTCCTAAAGCTGTGGTTATAAAGTATGAATATACTGCTATTGTTACTACCTGAAACAGTAAATAACAACAAAAATTTAAGAAACAATAAAAAAAAACTAGCAGATGATCTTAAAAATTAATTTGGTATAGAGATCACTGTTCTTAAAATAGTGCTCAACTGTAATGTAATTATTGAATCACTTCCGGGTATAAAGACTACATTGGAAGACGATTTTATTCAAGAAACTGCGAGATAACTTGAACTGCATCAATACACCGACAAAAAAGCTATTAAACTTGAAAGGATACAAGGTAAAAATGTTACATTCACAAATAACATGTTCCAAAATTATAACACTAATCCGTACCTGTGTGTACACCAACGGTACACTTATCGTGTCGTAGCTGAGCAATAGTCCTGCTTGTCCTCTAAATTTATTTAATTCGTCAATAATTGTTTTTACGGCGAAGTCATCTCGTATCCGACCTTCCTTACGAGCTCTGGTCACTATGCTGGTGGCCCATACAATTGGCAACCTACGAAGTATAAGTCATACTAAAGAAAGGGCTTTACCCAAAATGATGCACGCTTGCCATGCCAACTGATGTTTAAGACTTTTGTATAATATATACACCTTTAAAGTAACCATATAAAATTTTATATTTTTATCTGTACCTACTTTCAGAAGTCTTGCAGTAGACCTTGAGTTATTTTACTTTACCTACAGTGAATTAAGTATTTTTTTTAAATTGAAAAATATTCTATCTACTCTGATTTATCCATCCAACATTGAAAAGGTGGCATGTTATGTTATAAAGTTATGACATAATTTTCACTTTATAGCTTGAAAAGGTGTTCAAAACATTTGAAATGCATAATGTATGAGCATATTGAGCATTATAAGTATTGCGGTTACCTACAACAGCAATGCCATTTTCAAGATAATAAGTATCTCACCATTTATGTCTGTATTTTCCTGTATTGTTGTGTAGTACAAGCTTGCTACAATACAGTATTATTGTGTATTTACTATTATAACTACCACAATATAAAGTTAGAAATAGGTTTCTAGGTATCACGCGATTGAATTTTCATAGTAAATAACAGACAGTGATAATATCGGAATGATTTCACGACTGTGGATAACAAGGTAAGGCTACAACTTTTAGCGTTTGTCTAGATTGGTCAACCTATCCTGGCCTGATCTACGTAATATTTTCGCAGATATTGATAAACGAATACATTCATTAGCTTGTTCGGCAGAGTGCGTCATCGTTTGAGACGGGTTTCCCAGAACATATTAATCATCTATATTATCAGTTATATCAACTAACCAGTGCTTAGAAGGTTTCGGGAACTTCTCGTTCAAGTTGTCAAGAATGGTTTTCTCGTTGTCCAATAGAAGGCCAGCTTCCACTAAATTATTTAGCGTCGGGAACCGCTTCTTCACGCGCGGCGAGATCATGGTTAGCACCATCGTAAGACAAAGGCACACGTAGCGGACGATTGTGCGGCGCATGAGCCGCCCACGCTCGTCCTGTAACACACAATCTATGTAGCTAAGGTAGTATAGCTGTCTGCACCGGATCTGCCTTGTAGGCCACGGTCTGATTAGAGTTAGTTAGCAATCATTGAGATAAATTATAATACATACATGATCATGTGATTGTATTTTTAGAACTTCGAAATATCTAACATACGGTTACATTACATTACAATTAATACGGTTTGGCATTCATAAATAATAATTTTAAGATGCGATTTAAAAAAATATAAACTTGGTAGGGATGATTAAAATGAGTAAATTGTTACAGAAAACTACAAATTGTTACCAAACAACATCAACCTTTAGATAAGTACTTTAGATTTGTAGAGGTATTCCAGCTACTCATTGGCCGCGCTTGGATTGTATTAAAGACGGACGCACGTAGGAAACAAGAATTTGTATCATAGTGACACTGATGTGCCGGATTAATTACTACAACTTTATTTAGCGTCACATCTTCTGCAGGCGCGACCAACGTCCTTGGAGAACTAAATACGGAGTCAAACAAAAGAACTAGGTATGCATTCATTGGCATTCACTACAAAGTTACGCATATTACCTACAGTAGTCCTCGCTTCGCTTAACGATTATTTCATCAATATCTGTGAACTGATTAAACACTTGTGAGTGAGAAACAAATAAGTAAAGTGATGTTATCTTAAGTGGTATCACTTTTTACTGAAAATAAACGCTATCATTATAAAGCGCGTAATGGACATATTACAGGTAATGATAAATTTACCTACTAAGATAGTAGAAGGAATTAGGTGACATTATTTGCGCCCCTAAGAGTCTGCTCTAAGAGAACCACTGATGTGATCATCACGGTATATCAATGCATACTTATAACTCTGTTAGAGCAATCATGCAGTGTTCCGGTTTAAAGGTCGGACCCCTCGATAAACTTATATTCACACTATTTGAAACAATGTCATCTGTCAGCTACGACCAGAGCACATAAAACACGCAATGTTGTTTTCTAGGGAAAAAACTTATCGAATAGCCAAATAGTGTTTGTTCAAATCCGATCAAGTTTCAAACTGGTCACGGCCATTAAATTCAAATGCGATTTTTACATTAGCACACGAGGCCTCATAACTTAATATTTTAAGACCGCTGAACTACGCTAGATAGATAGGTGTGTTAAATAGCCAAAGTAACTTATTTATTAAATTCAATAACAAAACTTTACAAAACTAAACCAATTTGGCAATTCATAGTGTTTTGTAGTCCTTCGGAAAAAATGCTCCATATTTGTTTAACTTAATAAGAAAGTGTTTCTCTCGTGCTAGACCAGCCACTAATATCTGTAACGCATTAAACCGGAACAGGGCATATCTAAAATGCCAAAGAATTGCCACTGAGGTGTGTAGTACAGTCACATAGTAATAGTACAGTACCACAGATTGTGATATGTGATGATAATAAAACTATTGAGTATTGAATTTAATAGGTACTAAATTTGTTGAGTGACTGAGGTATTGAAATAAGTACCTATAATAGGAATTAGATATAGGATCACATCAGTAAGTCCGTAGATGTAACATCTATTGTCACTCCTAGCCTAGCTAGTAAAAGGTTAATTTACCTGTCCGTGTATAGTGGCAGAGACGAATACCGCGATGGAATCAGGCCAGGGTATCGTCGTGTACTGACTCCACCAGCGATTCATTACCACGGTCACGTAGAAACCCAGTACGAAAGAGAGCGGGATCACGTTCCCGTGAAAACTACAATAATTTACTACACCTTCAAACACTCTGCAACGAAAATAAAATATATTTTAATAATTTGTGCGAGTTTTTCTTTAAAATTTGACAGGTAAATTTTGTAAAAGTATCTGATACAGAGCAATGATGATCAATACATATAGTGGTATTGTAATGTTAATGACTCACTTCTGATGAATTTTGTATTCGAAAAATTTGCGCAATGCCAGTGCTTTCAACAGTGAAGGATAAATGTAAATTTTGGAAAAAACCGGTAAGTATTTCCAAGATCTACCATCATTGGTTTTGCGTGGTAGTTTACCTAATCTCTCTCGCTCGAGAATAAGCCAGAAAAGTGTCCGCAGTAAATGTCTGATATTCATTATCATGATCAGCATAACGAATCTACAAGCAAGCGGGATGAAATTTGTTCATCTATTCATTATACAAAACGAGATATTATAACACGATTGACGGATATTAAAATTATAATAATTCACGATAATTTAATTGTTAATGAGAAAAAAAACTAGTTCTGTTTCAATAATTTTGTACTTTCAGATAGGAAGGTAGGTAGGTACTGCATTCAACAATGGCACAGAACAGATATTAGTACTACGTACAATGGTATAGAAGTAATTACTTAATGTGCTCATGACCGTGTAATAATATTTATGCCATCGGTTGTACAATGGATGATACAAGGCAATGCAGTAAATAATACGTAAAGTAGCTAATATCCAGATCTAGAAAAAGATCGTGATGCAAAAGAAAACTAACCAGTTTTTCGGAGAAGACAATATATCAGTGGTTTAGGCGAGAGACATTACAAAAAGAAGGATGACGATATCGAGGCCATGCAAAGAATGATTCCAAAAAAGCTAATTGAAAGAAAATAATATCAGGAAATAAACCAAAACATTCAATTCAAACATCTCTTGCCTGACGCTATATTTCTTTGTCGCTGTCGTTGGTATCAGTAACTACAAGTACTTACTTACCACAATACTCAAACCGGGAATAAAATATTTGCAGATCATGCAAACATTTTTCCCACAGCGGAAGTCAAACCTGCCACATTTGACTTTTGAAACGAACATTCGCCTTCCGAGGTATTTTTAATTAGCATTAAGTAGTTTAACAAAATAAACGTTTAATTATTCCTTTTTTTTATTACCTTTTCTTTTCTTCATCTAATATCAGGCGATAAGTTAAATTGAGCACGTAATACAGTAGCAGGAACATGAGTAGATCTAACCAGACCAACTTGTAAATGCTTCCTCGCCATCTGAAACAAATAAATACACTGTTATTTATTGCTCAACTTCTGAGGGCTAGGTTATTAGACTGACGGATGCTGTGCTCTGCTGCTCTTGATGTCCTTTTAAAGCCACACCCTACATGTGATAAAAATACAAAACAGAATAAATATTTCATCAATACTTTTACTGGCATTATAGAAACCAATAAAAACTAACCTATGGTGTCGAACCAAAATAGTATCTCGTGATTTAGTAGGTACACAAACCATTTCTACAGAAAGATCGAGATCGAACTAACGGCTTCGGTCCGTTGTACCCCAGTTCCATATTAACCCGGCCTAACCGTGTCTGAGTACAAATTGATTTCGTATTCAAAGTCACAGAGGTTCATAAAGCGACTGTGCAAACTGTCCATCATCGAGTTACCTCATAGAATTGCAGTTACTGGTGGTGCCAATCTTTGATAGGTAAGGTCAACATTAAACATTTGACATATTAAGCAGATAATTACGAGTAAGTACGAAAACTGACTATCTTCAACCTGCTTGTTAAGCCTTGAATGGCACTTTTTAGACCCCGACGTAGTTAGTGTCAGTGCATAGCAGTGCTTTCTACTGCTTTGACTGTAGTGTGCACGCTACACTATTTATACAGAGCATAAATTCACCAGCGACATGTTTCGCTGGTAACCTGTTTACTACATAAATGCGATCCTTGACAGGTTTACAGCATGCAGCAGGTCATCACCATTGAAGAAACCCCGAATACAGAAGCTTTATGAATACTAAACTGAAATCTGTTAATTAGTATGCGAATTGCTGCTCGTCGCCGCAATAGATCGAGAATTACGTCATTAAACTTGGAAGATAGCTTTTAATGGCTCGATTGTTCATGACTTACATTCGCTTTTTATGTCCCCGAAGAGGACAACAAGTCTATAAAAGAAACAGCTTTTGTGTGTAAATAAAATGTGTCTTACTAATATTGTTATTCAACTAAATATGCTATCGGTAAGTAATGTAGAAATCATTATAGGAAGTAAATAAAGTACTCTACTCTTAACTTTCCTAATTCCTGTACCTATCTACGAACTCTACACAACTTAGAAGCAAGTAAAATAAACATTTAGCAATGAAGGTAGTTTTATTGAACACGACATAGAATTTAGTGATCTCGGCCGTCGTGAAATTAGCCGTTTCGATGCGCAATGGAGCTTTTTCAAACTAAATTGTCTTTGCGCATCACAAACGGCTAACTTCACGGAAGCCTAGATCCGCTGTGCGAACTATACATGGTATGATAACAGACAAAAACATTCCAAATTCAAAAGTCAGGGTCAAATCTATTAAAGGAACCTTACCGCAAAAACTGGTTTGAGCTAAAATTCGATGAATTTGCTAACATTTCTGTCTCTTAGCATAGAAAAACAGTTTTTCTGTAAATGTGCTTGAAACAAACTGCCTAACAGTATTGTGCTAACAGCACCACACTACACAAGACAATCACGTCATGACGTTATGCATAGCTACTGACTACGACAAATTGTAGATCTTGCAGATAAGTGTTTATTGTTTTCGGCAAAATCAATGTTTTCGATTCGAGATTTAAAAAAAAAAAGTAGTTCGCTTTGACAGATGGCGCTAGCCCTACATGCCATACTGTGAAAGGTTATCAAAACAAGAAAATAGTTGGTAACTCCGTTTTTGTTTCGTCTCGTGTCAAGCGATTTTTTTTTCTGTTCGTTTGTATTTGATTTCCACTACAGTACGACCAAAGATAATGTACTACGTAGTACGTACTATGACTTTGACACCAGCCAGAGGTATGACAGACAGTGACAGCAGTAGCAACCAATGTTGAATTCCCTACACATTCACCATAGCTCGCCAAACGTAGTGCTTACCTTATCTTAGGCTCGCCAGTTGAGCTACCAAAATAGACAGCTTTTTTTTTTTAATTTTAGGCGAAAACATCTCATTGTTTTGTTAACTAAACTCTTGATGTGCGTTTACAACAATTACACAAACCCACAAGTTTTTATCTTTATGTTTATTTTTCAAGGAGTGGTGAGTGTTTTTGTGAGTTTACTCGAACCAGTTTCGTATCGCACCATACATACCTATCCTCTCGTGACGTCATTGGTATTGAAGGCAGTTTTTACACTATAATTCCGGACAAATTAGCTCACCCTCCGGAGAGTTCCGCCCATTCCTATTAAAGTAACGACCTTTCCCAGTTTCCCTAGAAATAAAATGTAAGCCCTGGGTCGCGAGTTACAATGATGTTATTTAACGAATCTTCTACTTTGTTTAACTAACTTATTTAAATTTATTATGATTTTGAATATTAAAACCACACACCAAATTCAACATTCCTAGCATACCTACTTGCATACTACCTACCTCTACCTATGCGCAGATCATTGAACCGGCTTAAAACCGAATTGCGTGACTACCAAAAAAGTAGCATTTGTACAAACTTCGAACCAAACATTCAATATCAATTGATTAAATTCCCAAAAGGTTTTTTAAATTAGCATTTTTTTTAATGTTAACCATCACACTGAGGAAATACTATACAGATGATTATAATATTCATAGCATTTTTCAAACTTAGGCTGGGTGTTTTAATTGTCCATGCTCTAGCAAAACTTCGCGGTTTGCTGCTGCTGCACGCACGCCCAATTTTGTTGATTAATTGAGGAGGAAATCGTTAGCACACATTCTCAATACATGATACAGTTTAGTGGGTTTATTAATTGGCAAGCAACGAGTAGGTTCTAGGTAGGTACCTAATAGTATTACACCATGTCACGAGTAGTACAGTAACAAACATCAGTGTGTAGTGTAATTACTAAATATTTAAATTAAATTTTAAATATAATTCTATGCGAATTTTCCATCCAAAGCTCCAAGCTCCAGGAAGTTCAAAACAAATAAAATTTACCTCTGAATAAAACTAGTCTACATACACTCATGTCATATTGTTGCAATCAAGCTTGAAATCCGATGTTTCTGACCGGTATACGAAGACGAGAAACCGCACAATACATTTTGGTACTGCACGGGTTCGTACGGGTTTACTACTAGCTTATCCAGCTAACTTTCAGATTTCATGTAGACAGAATCATGTAGGTATAGGACAGTACTTCCCTTGAGCTTTACGAACAAATTACTAGGTAAGTAGATAGTACCTTACTAAGATTCGAATGTAAAATGCGTTTTCTTAGACGATCGAAACAAAAAATTAAGCTCTGAATAAAATCGATATTGAAAACAACAGTGCAATGACCGCAACAAACGGGGCCGGGAAGGTGCAGGCTAGACTACTGAATAATAAATGTCCCTTGCCTGGTGACCACGAGGTAAGACATGGGGCACGTCGATAACTGAAGACACTTCGATACCAACTAACCCTAGTAAAATGGTTTGGTGAAATGGATAATATCGATCTACATTGCTACTTTAAGTGAAAAATGGATGTTTTATTTCACAGACTTGTAAAAAAGGAGAGGTTCTCGCTTCGAAGCTTACCTAGGTAAGTGTGGTGTTTTTTTATTTTGTGGTCGGGTAATGATGATGATGAGGGTAAGGTAGCTCTTAGCAGTTGGTCCTATAAAATATTTGTAAGAAAATAAGAGCACTAGTTCGAAGATCGTGAGTTCCATTCCGGCCGTGCACCAATGGATTTTTCGCTACAAAATATGTATGTGCGCAATGCCAGTGCTCTCATACTGTGAAGAAAAACATCGTGAGGAAACCGGAAATATATGTTTTGTCCGATATCTCTACATGACCTGCAAGAAAAGCAAGAGTTATGGCCATGAAACGAAACAAAGACAATTTCAAGCAGCGCTGGCCACTCAAGCATTTGTTTATTTTATTAGAACTTAAATACGTGATTTCTGTAAATATCCACAAAGCACGCAAAAGGTTAAAAATATGCTCACAGTTTATTGACCTAACAAAGTTCTGGAATTAAAGCTATAGCTCTGTGGCTATAGTTAGTAGGAAGGAACCTACTGATATCTAGGGTTAGTGTCTTCATCCCTTATGGGATTTTGGGAATTTTTGTGTCTATGTCCTTTTTAGAGCGTCATATCAGTCTTAGAGGTCTATCTTACTTATCTAACTAGAAAATACACCGGTTTTTCGGATGAAACGTACAAAGTCATCATGTTAGTTGGATCATAATTATTGAGGAGTATTGAAGAGTTAGGTAACCAAAAAAGCATGCAGCATGTTGCATCATTAGATCATACACAAGATAGGTACTTAAATTAAAGAATAATACTCACCTGTTTACTTTAACTTCATCATCGCCCTCGTCATTCCAGTCAAAAATGTGTTGCTTTTGCTTGTGATTGTGACACAAGATAAAGTGTAAGACACGAAGGTAAATATTAGTCATATCCACGTAGATAGCTGACACCACACAATTAATCTGATTAGATACAATAGACTAGCAACATTTGCAAGGATTTGAATAAGAGATTGCTCACTGCCTTCACCTAAACACACAATGCAGCTTGTAAGTGCATAAATGACGGAAGGGTAAATTGTAAAAACTGTCGTTTATTAGACACAATAACAGATCAAGATCAACAGGAATATTATATCCTTTGCGTAGGGGAATGGAGTTATACTACTCAATCTGACGACATGGAGTTTAGTATTCAATTATGACTGAAGAACTTTTCAACATGATGCATATCGATCGTAACCTAGATGTCTAATTCAATTTTAACGCTATACTTATAGACATAGGATCCATGGCTGAGTGTGACAGTTTATGCAGATGAAGCAAATCCAGCTAGGAGAATATTCAATGCGGCATAATATCGATTTTTGTAGCTCAGGAGCGATGAACTTACCAGACAGACAACTTTTACTCGCGTGATTTTTAAGTTTCCAGGTAACAAAAGATCTCTTCAATAAACCTATGTACCTAGGTATAGTTCGCACAGCGGATCTAGGCTTCCGTGAAGTTAGCCGTTTGTGATGCGCGAAGACAATTTAGTTTGAAAAAGCTCCATTGCGCATCGAAACGGCTAATTTCACGACGGCCGAGATCCGTTGTGAGAACTATACTTGTAGGTATAAAGGCATTTGCTAAAGTTTTGACGATACATTTGAAACAGGTAGGATTTGGAAAGATATCGTCAAAGGGTATCATCAAGAACTTTTGCTTTCAAATCATGAGTTCACTTAGTTATAGAATCTCATGGGGAAAAGCTTATAACCGATACTTACCTAGGTATAACCTGGGTGTCTGATAGTGGTCAAGCGCATGCCTATTGTGAATTAAAAAAAAAACCGTCCAGGAACAGACCAGTAGGCGCTTATTCGGATTACTAGGTAAGTAGGTAGGTAGGTAGGTATGTCGATCTCAAATCTAGGTAGGTAATGAAAAATGCGGTGTAGGACGCGATGTAAATTTGAGACTGGATGATTTCTCTCTATCTAGGTAGGTACGTACCTACTGACGTAGGTAGTAGGTAGACCTAATTATCTGTTCAGTTCTGTGCTAGGTACCTACTGATATTGATATGAATTCTACAGGCAAAGGTAGGTAGGTAGATAATAGAGTAATTTATTATCAAAGAGTTCAGAATCTAGATCCGATTCTCGATAGGTAAGATGCATTATGTCATTTTATTACAATAATGGCAAGGTTACGCGAAAAACAATCTTGCTTTGTAGACATGTAAACATTTCGTGACTATGCTACAATGAGCAAACAATGTTGGGCAGTTTCCATTCAGCTTTTCATGTGCTAAGGTTAATGTACCTGCCTAGGTAGGTAGACACCTCCAGGTAGGTAAGATAAAGATAAGATAAAGATTTATTTTCTCTCAAGTAGGTACTAAGTAAGTCCATCTTGTATTTATGTACTTGCCTCTTTACTCAGCTGATCTATTTGAAAATCGTTATGCAATTGTGTCTATTACTAGCAATCCGTCCCAGCTTCGCGCGGGCGCAACGAAACCGCACCCGTGCGAAGCCGGGGCAGGTCGCTAGTAATAAATATAGCCTATGTTACTCAGGGTTAACGTAGCATTCTAATGGTGAAAGAATTTTTGAAATCGGACCAGTAGTTTTTGAGTTTATTCGTAACAAACAAAGATACAAAAATACAAATCTTTCCTCTTTATAATATTAGTATAGATAATTATCTAATTGAAACATTTACACTAATATACAAACCATTCTACAAACCACATTTTCCTATGATCTGAACTCATATTATGTATTAGACAACCTTGTTAGGTACTTAGAGAAAAGAAAGTCATAGCAAATAGGTAAGTAGTCATAGATTTAAGTTTAAGGGTACCCACCCACCTTAGATAGGCTAGGTTACCTACCACACTGCTGTACCAAAGTAGGTAGGTATAAGTGTTGCATAATAAGGTGGTATCGATAACTAAATAAATTCTCTGTGCTAAATCCCACTATGCGGAGGTCCTTTTTGATGTTAGCCTTGAGAAAATCATGAACAATCAGTAAAAACATATAACAGATGGATAGCTACTGGGCTGGTGAAGTTGCACACACATTAGGTACCTAGGTATGTGAAGTATGTGTCTTAGGATGTCAGTGCACTAGTGACACATCTGGTATTATTGCAGCATCTGGCTACGGCAAGGGCTTTTTAAAAAGTTCTTGGGCTATGGTAAGTTGGTAATAACAGGTAAGTAAATGTCACTTTAGTCAAGAATGACATAACAATAACTTTCTTTAAAAAAAAAATACTTTATTACACACCACATGAAACAGACAAAAACAATCAAGCTAACAGGTATTACAACAGGCGGTCTTATCGCTAAGTAGCTATTTCTACCAAACAAACTTTTAATTTACCTACCTACCTGCAGGCACAATGCAGGCACCTCCTGGAGATAATCGGCACCATGGCGGACAAAGACTAAGCAGACACCAAGGAGTCTTTAGACTTCCTTGGTAAAGAAGACACTTTCTAATAAAGTGTCAGTAGATAACGACAGGTTGCAGATGCGATGGAGCACTCACCTGTATAAAACTTTCAGGAAGGTCCCAAATCCACGGCATGTTGCTACTTCTCCAGTGTAAGTTACAGTCATGTCTGTTTAGAAATGATCACAAGCACTAACAGTAAAATCAGAAGGTAAACATTGTCTCATCCTCTCAACAACCTACTCTTATTCCTAAATTTAAACAAAAATAGAGCATGTGCACTTTCTATCAATTATTGTAATCCAGCAGAAACGCAATAATAACCACATCAAGACAATTTTAAGTAACACCAAGTCGAAATAATTATATTTGATCGGCTTCGCCACGATAAAACTGTCATACGTCCGTCTACTACAAATTCGTTTTATAACTATTTTTTTTTACTGAAGTATTTATTTATTTTCTTCTTCGTTTATTGTAGGCGTCTGCTCTGCTGTCTGTGCTTTAGGGCTTTGCCTGCCACAGTCAGTAGTGATTGACTGTCACTGTCTTATTTTTAGTGTCAGTGAAAGAAAACTACACCACCCCTCCTGAAATACCCCGCCCTTTTTCCTCTAAAGTTCTGTTAACCCTTGTGTTTTCCCCTTTTATTGCACTTTTAAGAAAATTTATAAAAGTAAATAAAATCAAACTATGAATAATATTGTCTGTTCACACTCATTAACTAATTTATGTTTTTATTTATTTATACTTATGTACTAAATCTACTGGCTGGAGAGCACTGGTGGTCTAGTGGTAGTGACCCTGCTTTCCAATCCTAAGGTTGTGGGTTCAAACCCGGTCGTGCACCTATGTATTTTCCTGTTTCGAAAAATGTATGTGCGTAATGCCAGTGCTCTCATACGGTGAAGGAAAACATCGTGAGGAAACCGGCATGTCCAAGAACTAAAAATTCGAAAGACATGTGCCATCCACCAATCCGCATTGGGTCCGCGTGGTGGATTAAGACCTAATCACTCTCGCCTGAGAGTAGGCCAGTGTCCCAACAGTGGGAACATTAGAAGGCTGTCATGATGATTAAATCTACTACCTATACTATAATATATTTGTGCTGTTGTAATTGTGTTGTCCTTTTCTTGCAGGTTAAAATAAATCACCTTGTTTCCAAATTATGGTTGAGTCTCCCTCTGATAGACCGACCATTTGTCATACTCAAACCTCCATCGTTGTACAGTTTTAAATCTTGTCGACTTGACATTGGCAAAATTGTGGCAAACTCAGCCACAGACGCCATAAATAAAAGAAGAAGAAGAAAAAGAAGAAAACTACACATTATCAACAACAACAACAACTATATACTCTTGACACTGGCAAAATGGTGGCAAACTAACCACAGAGGCCATAAAACAAAAGAAGAAGAAAGAAAACAATAATATGTCAATGTTCAAAATAGTGATAGAACTTGCGCATGCATTAAGCAGGCAGCATGAATGATCTGAAGAACATCGATTTAAATCGTGTTATAAGCAAAACGTCACTTCTCGTGGCATGTAATCGAACCTTGATATAATCGATTTTATTTCAATGCATATAATTGTTACCTCTTTGTTAAACTAAAATGAATCATTATAATTATAATAACTGACTGAGCGAGAGAAGTAAGTGAAGCGTCTCTGCTTCAGGGTCTGGCAAGCTTTCATTTGTCAATTTTCTTGGTAGGTACTCCTTTAGAGTTCGTACAGGTCGTATTTTACAACGCAGTGCAGAGGTATTTTTAAACTATCGGAAAGCCATTCCTTAGGTATCGAATTCTTCACGACAGAGATTCCGTAATTCAGAATTCGAATACGTTCCTGACAAAATTGAAGTTTCAGATCCGACACCTTTTCAACCGTTTCAAAATACCCCTGCTGATCTGGACAAAACTTGTTATAGTTGAGGTTTTTGATTAAAGGAGTGTGCTTCTTATGAACAAAAATAAGGACAAAAAGGGGGCTACTGAATACTTCGCTGAGATGAGATGACGAGATCCGATCTCCGAGATGAGATCCGATCTCGATGGTTATAGATTTTTTTGACTTGGTTTACTTACTTTGGTTTAGGTACTGCACTACGTCCGAAATACGACCTATAAAGGAGTATCTACCAACAAACTGACAGCTAAAAGAAAATTTTGCCGGCCGGGGTGCCAGACTTCAAGCAAAAGGTTTGATCGCTCGCTTCGTTTGTTTCGTTCGGCTCATTGTCTTTGGTCTTGATCTCGTAAAATGTTAAATGTCATTCAGTGACAGTAATCGAATGTTGCAAAGCTGTTTTTTTGAATACATACAAGCCACAGAAGACATAAAATATTAGATAATACGTTCCTTTCTGATAGGTGAGTGAGATATCGAATTATAACTTTCTCAACTCCCATCCCTAGCAATTGCAACTTGCCAAGCAGCAAAGTAAAGCAAGATGGCCGATTTTCGGCTTTGCTTCTTGTCTTGCTATGATTGTTTTTTGTGGTCTGTTCGCTGAAATTGAGCAAATAGCAATTCGTATAGGCACTTGCAAATGTTTCGCTTGCGTATACGTAAATAAAGTTGCACGTGTTAGCTAAGTGTTAGCGATCACAAGCATCAATATGAGTGAAATAGCTACCACTGAGATGGCTACTACGGAGTCTGAGAAGCCGGTCGTATCTGCTGAAGATGTCAAACTCCCGCCTTTCCCAGGTAGAATTCTCAGATTCCATTTGTCCATAGTAGCTCACTTTTTTGTATTGATGATTAATGTTTACATTTGCAGATCCTACTGACAATGATTTTGATGAAGATATATCGGAAGAGGAGAGAGCTCATTACAAGACTAAATTTCAAGGTATAACAAGCTGCACATTCCATTACGCTTGTTTTAGGTTTTGTTAAGATCACCACAAATCCTAAAATTTGTATTATTTCAGATTTGAAAACCATTGCTACTGTAAGGTTGCATTGCACTGCATGTGACCGCCACTTGGGATGTTCCGCTACCAACGAATCTCGGATGAGACCTCATCCAATGCTGAGAACCCTTATCTGCCATACTTGTCACTCATTTTACAACAGTGGGGAGTTTGACAAAGGTGAAGATGGATCAGAGCTGTATTGCCGCTGGTGTGGACAAGGCGGACAGGTTTACTGTTGTTCGGATTGCATTCATGTATTTTGTGCGGTGAGATTGTCATTTTTTTAATAGTCTACTGAGAAAGTTCTACTCGTAGCTGCTGGCAGCTCTTTCTATGACTAGGTTTGGCAAATTTATTTGGTTGCTAAGCAGTTTTATCTTGATGTTCTGTTCATGTTGTATGTTTGCTAGTTCTGGTACATTAATGATGCAAACATGATCTTCAGCTTACACAATCTTCCTATCATGTCAAGAAATGTTTCTTTTATGATCCATTAAAGTGTATCAACACTTATAATATGGATACCATAATTTGATGTTATCCATAAATGTGGTAGGCATGTGTTGACAGAAGGTATAGAACAGAACAACAGAACTCTTAAATAATTCAATTTTAAGTAGTAGGGTTTTTAGCACCACCTAATATTATAATAGTTTTTGTAGCTTATTCCAAAGAAATGAATATTCATAAAATAAACATTAATCAGTATTGTCTGTCCTTGTGATTCTTATGTCAATGAGCAAAGACAATGATTATGTCAGTAGAATTATTTGCGATTTCGGAGGCGCTGTCCTATACAATCGGTGCAGGACTACAAAAGGTGGTTATTCTGACAGATAGCAGAAGCGCCTTACATCATTTGGCTCGATGCGCCTCTGCCCACAGAGGCACATCAATTGCCTACACAATAATAAGCAAGGTTCTAGTGCTGATGTCTAGGGGGGTGTCCCTGGCATTGCAATGGATCCCATCACATGTAGGTATACATGGAAATGAGGTGGCTGACTTGTTGGCCCGAGATGCAATATCTAATGGTGTTGAAGTCTTTATAAAACCAGAATACTTAGAAATATTAAATAAGTATAAAAGCTCTATAAGATCTAAGTGGAAAGAATATTTTGATATTGTTTCTCGAGAGAAAGGGATATGGTACAGAACAATGCAAAGCGAGCCACCGCATATGCCATGGTTTGCTAACACTAACATGAACAGGAAATTTATTGTGATCGCTCATCGGCTGCACTCCGGGCATATGCCATTAAATAATTTCAGATTCATTATGAATTAAGTTGATAGCCCAAATTGCGAGATCTGTGGAGTAAAGGAAGACGTGTACCACCTACTAATGGAGTGTGTCCGGAGCGCGCCTATGAGGGAAATAATGTTTAGGTCTATGACTGCTAACCAGTTCGATGTGGGCCTGTTTCAGTGCGTGCTAGCTGAACGTACATCAGACGCGGCTAACATGCTCTACCGGTCTATATATGAACTGGTTAGAGAAGCAGCTAGTTCATTTAAGGAATGAGTACAATGGAGCTGACATCGTCGAAAATCGACGCAAAGTTCCCAAAAAAATGTAGAAAGGAAAAAAAAAAACAATGATATATTTGAAAGGCACAGCTAACAGAGGTTTATATCCAGTTTGTTTTTGAAAAAGGCCCTTATTGTTTACAGAAATGTATAAAACGAAACCTGGGCTTGCCCAAAATAAAAGAAATTGAAAACATTGATGATTGGAAGTGTTTCAAGTGTAACCCCGAATGTCTATGGGACCTACGGGCAGTGTGCTGGGCTCTGCTACGATATTGTGATCTAAGAAACAAGTAAGCATTACCACACTACTATTTAAATTGCAGTTTATGTGTACTCTTATAGTGTGAAGGACATGCTATGAAATTACTTTACTTACTTTACTGTGTAATGTTAACACATGAAAGCTGCTTGTCTAAAATCATATAAATAGGTACATTTTTTCTTGCAATGAAGCACTTCCACACTAGAAATATATGCAAGAAATAGGTGGCGGTCTGTTCTAGCATGTTTGTCGCATGACTTATTATGATGAACCTCATAAATATATAAATTTATGTTTCTCTTGCAGATTAATATTTCAAACTGAAGATCTTGAAGAAAGGCAACAGTATGCAAAGCTAATTGCAATTGATGAGACAGAATGCTGCAAAAATAAAGCTCGGAGAAGTCAAAAGGCTGATTCTGCCAAGAAAAAGGAGAAAGATGTTGAAAGTCTGGCCAAGAAGATTATATCTAAAATGCCTCCGACTATACAGGTACTTATAAGTTCTGTCCCCCACTTGATTGCCACATTGGTCATCACTTGTTATAAATTACCAGCAGTTCATTCTAGCTTCACGCGGTTGCAATGAAACCGCACCAGTGCGGTCAAGCCGGGGCGGGTCGCTAGTAATAAATATAGCCTATGTTACTTAGGGATAATGTAGCATTCTAATGGTGAAAGAACTTTCGAAATAGGTCCAGTAGTTTATTCGTAATAAATAAAAATACAAGGATACAAAAATACTGGGATCAGACCCAGTAATCGGGAACCTAGGGTCTGAAGCATGTCGAAGTTGTTTGTATTATAAATGTTGTGTGTGTTATAAACAGAATGAAAACTATTAACAATATGTTTCTCAGAGGAATAAAATTGGCAGAAATATCTATCGTATTGTAACTCTATTCTAACTTTTAAGAAGAGAAAGCTTGCTAAATGATCTGTCTTATTGGAATTCATTACTTTATAACTGCAACTATTACTAGCTTATATGTGTCAGTGATTTGGTTTAGACCTTACTCATTTATTATTAAAGATTGGTATGGGATATTATGATATATGTTATGTATTAAATTTTTAGGTGAAAAAGTTTGCGTCTGTCAATCTTGATGAATTAAAACCTAAAATAGAGAAAAAACCTCAAAAAAGACCAGCAAGTCCTAAAAATAAGGCAGTTATGATCAAAAATCCCATCTCGATAGCACCGTGTCCTATTGGCACGCCAATCACTAAGAAGTTCAGGGTGAGTTCAATTTATTTTTTGCATAAAAATAATTAATATCAATCTACATTCACAAAATGTATATTACCGCAAAAGGTAATTAAATAAAGTGACTGAAATGGCGCTTATATATCAGGTGGGTTTTATGGACAGGAGTATAATTTTGCAGGACGATTCGTCCATTATGCTTATTGAAGTCAAAGACCATTTGGAAAACAGTGTGATTCCCAAAAAGGGGAGACCACTAGGCTCGAAAAACAAGAGTAAAATTCCTCCATTCAATGTCAATGGCGCAGAGCATCAAAGTAACAGTAGAGTTGCTAAAAAGATGGGAAGGCCTTTTGGCTCGAAAAAGAAAAAGCCTAAACTCACTGTTGCAGAACAACTGAGTGTTGTGGGCGCCTATCAGTGCGTTGATTCGGGTAATGCTTTTATTGAAGTCGACTTAAAGACCGGTTTGGGAAAGAATCAAATCCCTAAGAAGCGAGGTAGGCCTGTTAAAATTAAAAGAGGAAGGCCTAGAAAGTCGAACCAGAATCCGACACCCAAAGAGATGGAAAAGATAAAAAAAAGTGGGAGGCCTATATCAGATATAACCAGGAAGAAACTACAACACGCCGCCGCTACCGCCCGTTATCGACAAAAGCTAAAAGATAGAATTAAAGAGAAGACTACAGTTGAAATAGAAATTATGGTACTAAGCTATTCTTGAAAGTTCATGGCACCATTTGCTCTGGCCATGTCAGCGCAACCATTAGAACTTAACTCATTCTTACTAAGTTCATGTTCACAAAAACTAATTATATGAAAAAACCAGAGGCCAATGCATGAATGTTACTGTTTTGGTAACAGCTGCAAAAATCTGATACAAAACAAAATTATAAGTATGTTACTAATACAATGACATCAAAAATACAGTTGCATTGTTGAGTTTTGCCACTTTTACAATGCTGAATGTGTCAAAATAAGATCATAGTAATACAATGTTTCGTCTCAAGCAAGCAAAAGAAGCTATTTTTTAAGGGGAACGCGTAGGATGAATTTTATATTAAGAGGCCTTTCCAAGATTTTGCGATATAATTCATGAAGTTCGCGTGAATGTATCTTTATATAGTATAAGTAATAGCGCGCGCGACGAGAAGCGATACGTCGTCCCTCCATAAGCGCTCAGCGCGGTTTGAGAGTCGCTGCTTCGATCGATATGATAATAAGTGCGCTAAGGTGTGATTTTAAAAAATTCGTATTAAAAAAAGTCAATGCTATTAGACTATTTTCTTTGTTGTATTTATTTAATAAAAACTTAAACTTTAATTAAGCAGGTGCATTTTTATTGTAAACTCCTTACTTTAGCAGAAATCACAAGCGTAAAATTGGGAAAAGTACGAGTTTTATAGACCGTCTTTTTTCAAAAATACTGAACTAACATGTTGTATTTTTCTCTGTACACTTAAATTTTAAAACTGTGATTATTATAATTGCATTTTTAGAAATATGTTAGATTTTGTTATTTCATTGAAAAAATGATCGAAAGTTGACTGGAATTGCTCATTTTACGAAACGTGCGTTACTAATTATTTTATTAATCAGTTATGTCTTGAGTTAATTAATATTTGCTCTGTTGGCTTAAATTTTAAGGGATAAAGCTTTTATTTGTTTTTATTTTCGTTAAAATATCTTCAACACACAAGCCACAATAGTGTTCGAAACTTCACGGGCTACAAGAAAATTCAAGGATTGTCAAGGATAGGGCTCTTAAAACGAAATACCAAAAATCATTCATAATTCGAGTACATTTCAACCAAATTATGCTCTACGGACACGGATAGTATATATCTATATCCCTGGATATATGTTTCAAAATACTTCTATCGCAACGAAATGTAAGAGAAGCTTGAAATGTACTATCCGTGTTGAGCGTAAAGCATAAATGTTGGAAATGTACTCCTTATATGAATGATTTTGGTATTACGTTTGTATGGGCAATTCATCCTTTTTTTTTTTTTTTTTTATACAACTGAAGTGGCAACCAAGCGTACGGCCCACAAGATGGTAAGCGGTTACCGCAGCCTATGAACGCTTGCAATACCAGAGGTATCACTTGCGGGTTGCCACCTTGAGGCTAAGATCGAAAGCCTCATGTGCCAGTAATTTCACCGGAAACCATACCCTTCACACCGGAACACAGCAATGCGAGCATTACTGCTTTGCGGCAGAAATAGGTATGGTGGTAGTCCTTCCCCGGACGAGCTCTATCACAGAGAACTCTACTACACTTACTCCTCCGCAAGCCCTGACTCAACAGTTGTTTGTGATTCAACCTTGGTTGTTAGCTATATGTCAAAGTCGTATCTAGTGATTCTACTATTCATTTTGGTCGTACTGGAAATCAAAAACAGTATTTATTGACAGAGATTGCCTTTCCCGGTACAACTTACATAACCAGCGTGAAAACAAAAATCTTATGTGTAGATCGTGAAACGAAAACTCTTTATTGTAATTTTGCTGCCATTGTATTAGAATTTAAATCAAATCAAATGTGCTTTATTCAGTAAAATCACAAGGATCACTTTGAAACGTCTTACAAGCTAGGAAAATTTACGCCAGTTCCAACGCGCCCATGCCGTAAAAGAACTGGCAACAACACCGGCTGGGTTCCTATCGTTTTTTTGGCATGACCCTTGCTATTGTTATGGATAAATTAGCAATTGTAGTACTTTGGCTTCTGGTAGTAAAGTCTGAGAGGTAACTATATATATATAACTATATACCACGAAGCATTATTTTAATTTCAGATGACTTCTCCCAGTATGTTCAGCCCGATCAGGTACCCTACAGATAAGAAAATCAACTTAACCCGCATCAATAGACCAAGGATGCTTGGCACAAACAGCTACAACGGCTTCAACAGTCCTGGAGTGTTCATGAACAACATAAACAACATGAATATGAATAACATTAATATGAGTGGCATGAATATGAATAACATGAATTTGAATACAATGAATATCAATAACATGAGCAACTTGAATTTAGTCAATGATAATATAAATTTATCGCTAGACAGCTTAACTCAGGTGAGCTTTTTTAACGTATTTTGGGGTTAAGAAACATTTAAGTCGTCCGCCTGTTAAGCGCCACGCCTGACTATAACAGTTGCAGTGTCTTTTTTAAACTTTCGCGATCAGAACTCATAGTTTTTATAATATTTGCGGTATTTGTTTTTTCAATACAACCGAAACGTCGGTCGGTAGAAATATAAAAGGTAATAACGCGATAAAATCCCGCAAATATTATAAAAACTATGAGTTGCAGTGTCATCCAAAGCATTAGGTTTAAAGTTCTGCGTGGCACTGCACTGCGCTCTTAAGCGCGAGACGAGGCTAAAGAGCGCAGTGCAGTGGACTTAGCAAGTCTCTTTTGCCCAGTAATTTCACAATATCCCTAAAATAAATAAATAAAACATAAACACAGTTTGCACATTTCAGCTTGGAGGCAGAATATAGCACTGCGGTGATACCCACCAAGACGGACATTGCTTAAGAGACCACCTGTACAAGATCACATTGTTGTTTGTCTGTCTGTCAATACATTTCTTACAGGAACAAAGCCAAAGACTGACGCATTTGACGACCTCGGTCGCGGTGGGCGAGTATTGAGATTTTGCGGGTTCGATCCCCGCTGCGGGACAAATATATACATTATTTGCAAATATTTGTTCCGGGCCTGGGTGTTACTATGTATTATGTGTATGAATTTACAAAAAAAAAAAAATTGTTACATGTGTATTACATCAGGTACCTGATTCTCACAGTACAAGCTTTGCTTAGTTTGAAGCTAGATGGAGCTGTGTTAAAATTTCTAAAATTACATCTGTCAAGGCTCTAGGTATTCAACATGTAAACTTGTGAAATTACATCAGTCTAGGCTCTAGGTGTTCAACATGTAAACTTGTGAAATTGCGTCAGTCTAGGCTCTAGGTATTCAACATGTAAACTTGTGAAATTACATCAGTCTAGGCTCTAGGTGTTCAACATGTAAACTTGTGAAATCTATACTATAAATAATATATTTCCAGGGCTTGGATTTCGCAGCGGTGCAAGCAATGAACAACTCAAATCAACAATTTGAGAATAATGACGACGTAGTTTGCACTCCAGACTTTCCATTGGAACCTCTGTGCGAGGTAATATTTATTTAGAATTATTCATAATCACTTCTTTATCCGTGCTTTGGAGGGCACGTAAAGCTGTCGGTCCGGTCTGTTGTACCAACCATACTACTAAACTAAATAATACAGAGCCTGACATAATATACACTAAAAACAGGATATTTTCCACATTTAAACTATAAATAAATACTGAACTCCTTCGAAAAACAGTTTTTTTTATTTTTTTATTATTATGAATACTTTTTCATAATAATAATAAAAAAAAAAAACAGTGGTATTATAACAATTGTTGTTTCAAGTAAGCTACCTGCTGATAAATAGTTACTGTAGCCTCTGATCGCTTGCAATACCTGAGTGCTCAGCACGAAAAACTCGTTCGACAATAGTAAATGTAAACGTATCGTCCAGCTGTCAATTTGTATATGATTTTTAACAGCGCCTCTTTAGTGCGTTAAATGAACCACCAAAATTCCATACAAATTGACAGCTGGACGATACGTTTACGTTTACGATTGTCAAACGAGTTTTTCGTGCTAAGCACTCTGAGGTGTCACTCGCGCGTTATCAAACTTACTAGAGCATTGCTGCTTTGAAACAAAGAAACAATAGTCTCTGTGTGTAGTAACGCAGCAATCAAACTTGCTCGAGCATTGCCACCCTGAGACAATGATACATTATCATAGACCATTATGTATACCAATTACAACCAATATGTATTTTTTTGTTTACAGGTAACTGAAGATAACGATGATGACGTCGAGTGTATCACTCCCGGTCCGGTTGCGGCGCCAAAGGTCAGTAACCCTCCACCTCTGGTTCCCGTTCGTAGCACTCCACTGTCCAGCATGCCGAAAGGAAACGTCATCCAAATGACGGACAGCGATGTCACTGTCAACGCCCTCACTGGTGGACTCAAGTTCCGTGTTGACCCTCAGACGTTATCATCAAACAAAATGTATCGGCTACCGGACGGCCGTATCTTTGCTATTAACGCTAACCCGAACATGCCCGGGGGGTATTCCGCTACTATTGTATCGCAAAACCCTGACGGAACCCCCAAAATCACGCCCAGAAGTGAAACTTTTGCTGCGAAGCTCAGTGCGGTGACGCAGTCTTCGTCACCGAAATCGAGGCGTGGCGGCCGAAGTACTGGCTCACAGAAACAGTATCGGAAGAATTCACCGAAACCTAAACAGAAGCCTAAAGATCATAAAGATAGAACAACTGATCTGAAAGTGCCAGTGGAATGGTATCGGTATAATACGATCGATGCCGTTGATGCTTTAGAGTATTCTTTGTCGCGCCTTCATAAGTTAAAAAAAGAAACCACCTCCGGCCATCTTCGAACAAGAACCGTCGAGGAAATGAAATACTTGCACAGAACTTTAGAGCAACTGCTGACTACTTCGTCGAAGAGATTTATTGAAATTCGCGATACACTCAATAAGGAAATGAAAACTTATCTTGCAAACAAACAGGGTAAAGGAAATAGCGAAGAAGAAGAGGAAGACGATGACGTTGAAATATTGCCGAATACTGAGAATGATGATCCTATTTTTATTGACGAAAACTCTGATAACGAAGGTCCGGAGGTCGATCTAACGGGAGTCGCGAGCAGTGAGCATAACGACAGCACTGAAAACAGAAACGATACAGACCCTCTCAATGCAAATGATCATGAACACGAAACTAATCATCTAAATGATGACTCCAACAGTGCCAATTTATTAGATTTTGGTGCAACAAATGCTGAAACCATCAAAAGTATCGGCAACGGAGAATCCGAAAGTGCAAAAGAGCAACTGTTAGGAAACCAAGACGATATGGAAAAATTAGAAAGCGACGAAACGCCCGATAGTTCTATCAATAACGAAGTTGGCTCAGATCCGAAAACTAAGGAAATAAATGGAGATAATCGTAAAACTGATGAGGCCAAATCAGATGAAGATAAAATAGAAGATGACAAAACTGATGATGAGGATACAGAAATAACTGATAACAAAGATAAAGACAAAACAAATAAGGAAAAACTAGAAGATGGTAAAGACGATGAGGTTGAAAAAGGAAACAACGACAACCAAAACTCTGACGATGAGTCAACTGATACCAATGAAAAGAATTTGACAGATAAAAAGTCTGATCTAGATAGTGATAAAGATCAGGATAATGATAAAGGTCAAGAAAATGATAATGATCAAGATGATGATAATGATAAAGACCAAGATGCTGAAATGAGCGATGAAATGATAGACTCTTTGCTGAAAGATGATAACTTAGACGAAAACGCTAGCATGGAAATATCTGACTTGCAGGAAGTTGAACAGATATTGTCTTAAGATGATATGACATGACAAATCATTGTGCTGAAATATGAAAAAGTTCAGGATGTAAAAATTCAAAATGGACTTACTTTTTATAACTACTCAATAAAAAACTTACCATCTTACAGAATAATACCGATGCGGTATGCTGTGTCGGTAGTAATTTTACTGCATCAATAGAAATCGTTATAAAAAACTAAAATATTATTTGTTAAGATGTCGATTTGTATTTTTACATTCTTTACAAAATGGTATATTATTATTATAACATTTTCTAATAACTAAATTGAATAGTAATTATTGAGAGTAAATCCTATATGCTACTACTAAGTGTAGTGTACAATATTGTGTAAGAATGTTTAACTGCTAGAATGTGTAAGTATCATAATGCAACTGCTTTTTATTTTAGTAAGGAAATAATATTTTGGTACCTACGAATTATTAGTTTAATTCTTATGCTGAGGAATAATATTATAATTTTTGGACAAGGAACATTGTAATATGTATCGTAAATTCGTAAGCCAGCAAATACTACAAGTTGAACTGTTTCTACATTTTGACATTTTTTTTTTTGACAATTTTTTTATTAAATTACTATTGCAAACATTGTCTTCCTGCATTAGACGTTAGCGAGTCTGGTAAAAATACCAATTGACAGGCAATCGAATTCAAAGAATTTTAAACTACGCTTTATTATTGGCTAATATTTGTACGTTTTACCGGACTCACTAGCGACTGTAGTAAACCGGTAACTCACCTTTAGAAAAGGTGTGTTTTCACAGAAGAGCTGCGGAGATCAATCAAATTGTTTATAACTTTTAGACTGTAACTGTTTAGACTCAGTCGTAGATTAATATTTTGTAAAATTTTATTGGTCAATGAATTATCTCTCTTCTCTGCTTATGTGGAAATGCACCCTTAGTACAGTGATTTATTGAATTTAAGATTGCTTTATTGTAAATGCGTTAAGGCCACCAATTAGAACAACGCAAAGGAAAATGCCTTTTAGGTGCCCTTCACAATATTACAATAAATTAAATTTGTAATTAAAAATAAATTAAATTTTTGAAATATTAATTTTAGCTTTAAAGCTAAAATTAATATTTCAAAACTTGAAAGACCTATGATTGTAAGATGATGCGTAGCGATTAAGTCTAATTTAATTTGAATAGCTAGTTAGTCCGTTGCTAAGATACCTATTATTACTGGATTGATTACATCCCTGGCATACGTTCGGCATTTTCCATTCCGTGTAAGTAAATGAAATACCGTGAAATAGATATACCGTGTATGGTAAAAGTACACTGTTTTAGTAGGTAGTAAGTAGCATTTATAATAGATTAATAATGGTAGCATACCAACGCGTTTTATTTAGTAAAACCACAAAATTCTGTAAATACTTATATTTGGCTCTGGCCTAGCTAGATCTATTCCCTAACCCAATCATCGCCGAGTGAGAATTTGAAATTATGTAAATAATCCTAACAAGTGAATTGCACTCGGTGTAAATAAATTCTGTGTAGAATTTAAGATTATAATGTAAGCTTCTTAAGTGATGGTTAATTTGATCTGTTAAAGCATTTCAGTACAGAATATATCAATTTCTGGTTTAGCAACACCTATTAATTATTTATTATAATTATTAGACTTTATTGATGGCGGCTTTGCTCAGATACGTAATTTTTATAATAAATTCACTGTCTAAACTAAACTTTCACACGAGAAGATTTAGCTGTTTTAAAAGAAAGTGCTACGTTGCGATTATAATTTGGGCTGTGGCGAATCTTTCTCGTTGCATGACTAACTAATGTAGCCGTATGTTTTGTCACTTGACAGACAGAGACGCACAATATTAGAAGTAGAGCGGTGAAACTAGCCCATTCAAAGCTACAAATTCCAAACAAATATTTAATTCAGTTTAATGACAAACATAAGTGGTTAATGGCCATAACAATAGATATTTCAGAATTTGGTCGCGTCCAACATTAGTGTCGATTCGGCTAACTTCTAGAATAACTATTCTGGGGAATAAGAATCAATACAAGTAATATGTCAGTTTATTCTCAGATAACTACGATTTATTCTGCCAATAGTGCTTAATCGACATTGGTCGAATCCAACCTAAGAAGTTTATCTTATCCTATTAAAGACACTTCAGACATATATAATTTGGATGCGCGCAGAATTGTTGTGTAAGTTATAGAATAAAAACCTGAATAATATTTTGTGTTTCCCATTATTCGTAGGCTGGTTCCGAACAAATGGCTGTGGCTTTTATAAACTTTTCAATTCACATGATCCAAGAACCGCGGAATGGCTGTGGCTTTTATAAACTTTTCAATTCACATGATCCAAGAACCGCGGACTGAATTGTATAGCTGTTTTTGTTTCACCGCTTCAAATGTATGTGTGGTTCTATGTGACTTTTCTATTCTCTGCTTAAGTTTTGGTTGACTTACCGCGAGTCTCCGATTTTCCCTCTCGTTGTAAACCTGTCATGCATGTTGCCACTCGATTATTTCAATTATTCTACACAGTGCACATCAAACATTTAAGTAGAGCCTGTTTTGTATTTGTGCAAATTGTACGAATGCAAATTATTACTGTGTTAAATACAAATGTGTGCAAGCTATGGTTTATTCTGTGCCACTATATCTTATTTCGTCGTTGGATCAGACATAAAGCACGGTTCAGCGAAGCTGACATGGTCGCGTACGGTCGTCGCACATAGGAATAAATATTGTATTTGTATCGTATTATGGCTGAATTTCCCTTTCATTCGACGCGTACCTTCAGCCCATTAGCGCGCTAAGGGTCAGCGGAGGATAAATCAAAACGAAAGAAATTTCAATCTTAATATAATACAAATAGAAAGTATAATAACACGCTATACGCTACCGATGTCAGTTTGACTCACAACGCTTTACGTGTTCTCACACACTAGACCAAGACCTGTTACATAGTCCAGTCCACTAACAAGAAGTTACACTAGCCTATTATGGTCCATGAGTCCAGCGTTCATTCAGTCATCTTGATTTTATTAATGAGGTCACCAGCAAGGATGTATCACACACATATATCACCACAGACAACAATTGTCTACCTACACTTTTTATAGTATCAACTCGGTCGATATTTCAACTTGCTGTTGACTTGGGGCGAAAACACATTCCTGGGTGCTAGCAGTTTTTGTATATTATTTGACTTTGTCTTGTGTATGATTTAATTACTGGTGTATACACTGTATACATAATCCCGCTAGATGTTATCTGCAAGCTAAAGGCAAGTCATTTAGCATGCAAACTGCAGTGATGTGCATTTTCGTTCTAATGTTGTGTTATTAAAACTGAAACATTTTCTCAACCACAGTATCGATAATAAATAGTTCAATAGCCACCTTTTGCATAGTCTGATGTCCTTCCGTTTAAATTATTACAGTATTTTGTTTTTTATGCAAGCCCAAGTTTTAACCAACTCGTAGCATGATAACGAATATCGTCTTCATAATCTTATTAGCTGCTTCCTGCACTGTGTAAGGATTTGTACTGACTAGAAAACGACCTGTGTTAGTTATTGGTTAGGGTAATTATTCACCGAGCTGATCTGAGTCGCGATTTTGACATGATTATTCCCCTAGTGTGATGGTTAACACTATAAAAACAAAAATAACCAATGATTAGAGTAATTGACTCAGCTTTGCTTCAGTGGATGATAGCCCTTAATCCCTGGCCAGATACCAGCCTGTTATTTATATGTCTGCTTACTTTAGTTATTGCTAAACTCAGTTTATTATTTTAGTTTATTTACAGCACAAAACTGTATTATGTGGTTTATATATTATTAAACATTTATATCTCTGTTACTGGGCCAATTAACGGTTTTCCATTTGTAGAAACCTATGGTTTTTAATAAACGATTGGAAATAATGTATGTATGTTTTTTCTTTCATAGTTTACAAATATCATGTAACGAAATACTACTTTACCAATGTAAATAATAATAGGTAGGAGAGTAAACAACGCATGTAGACTGTATTGGTACTTAGAAACTTTTTATTAATTAGTATTCAAGAACATATCACAAATCTGTACCTACTGAAACTTATCAGTGATAAAATTTTTACATAACTAGAAAAAACTTATAAAACACGAAAAACATTATGCTCAAAATACTTAGACACTTAATTAAAATAATTACTATGACTAAAAGGCACTTTTAAAATGCGCTTAGACAAAACAGATCCTAAAAGGAATTGCGTTTACCATAGCTACCACATTCTCACAACAATTACGTTACAATTGACAACATTTAAGGCTTAGTTAAGGCGCTTTTGTGGTTATCGACAACCTGTCGATGACCGGTCATTGTACAACACAACGCAGCGCTATAGCGCGACGCTATGCTTAAAACGCGCTGTATTAGACCAAGCATTTATAGCTACACTAATTTTTGTGACAGAAATGAAAAATGCTGATTAGTATCGGAAATGTCCTTTTCTCGAACGTTCTTCGTGATACACTCTCATCGGAGCATAGTGGCCGTTTGATCCGTTGGTGCTCAAACCTGGATAACAAGTAAATCTAAATCAGTATCAGAATAATATAAATAGATTTTGTAATTGACTGACAAATCAATTCACAGCCTAACTAAACCATAAGGACGAATGTCTTTGCAAAAAGGGCAGTAAATATGCGAATATCAATCCGGTGACTTCAGTTAGAGTTTACCTAAAAGTCTGGAATGTTCGGATGGAATCTACTACCATACCTTTGGCATTTAGCTGACCATCCACAGTGGAAGCTAAAGGAATAAACAAATTAATGTAGCCAGGATTATGTTCAACAATGTCTCGGGGTGATAAGCGCAGTGCAGTGCCACGCAAACACTTAAAAACTTTAAGCTTTGGGTGGCACTGCATCTTTAATAGTCAGGCGTGGTGCTTAACATCAGGTGGGCGCCTTGATTTTCTTGTCACTTGTTGACATATAAAAAAAATGTAGGTGCTTTCAATTTTATCATGCTATATCCTACTATATCTTCAAACATTCAATTACTTCGAGCCGTATCCACTAAATATCCGGTTCGAAAGACCACGAAGTGCTATTAATACTTTATCGGTTATTTACAATATCGTAGCCTTGCCGTAAATGCGCGTTCTTTAATTTCGATAATTTACTACAAGAGTACTGGCGAAAATGACTCCTGAAAATGACTCCAGTTTTCGATCTTAGGGTCGATTCGGTCAGTTCAAAACCGATCAAGCGTCATGCACTGGGTTTTGTCACTCGGAGGAAAAACGTGTGCAGTGCCAGTGCTCTCAAACGGTGAAAAGGAACATGGTGATGCAACGAAAGTTTTCGTTAGGTCGTATGGCCAAGTCTGGTGACGGAATTGCCGTAAGCCGTCCAAAGGTCTAAGGGAACTGAGTTGTCTTTGCACATCACAAACGGCTAACTTCGCGCCAGTCAAGGCGATTACTATAGTTAGCAGAAGGTAGGTATACCTTGCAGCAGATGTTGCGGCGGTTTAGTGGGCGGCGCGGCGCAGCGCGGGGCCAGCAGTAAGTGGTAGAGCGCGAGATAGACGGCGGCGACCAGCAGCGCGCAGACCCCCAGCGCGCGGTACGCGTCGCGCGCGCTCTCCAGCGGGGACGACATGGAGACCATGCCGCCCGCGATCGCGCCCACGCACCGACCTGGAACAACATACACGTTATATCTTCTACACAGTTGGTTTATTCGCTATGACCTATGAGATTCCTTACCGATAACGTGTAACTTAGTAACGTGTTCTATACGTGCCATGGTGTGGAATTGTAAAATTGTATAATCGGTATCTGCGCTGTTTCAATAGCGATAGTTTCGCTATCGATATTTGACCTTAAAAAATACTGTGTAGGACTGGTAGGAGCCATTAGCTGTGACACCCTGGACAATCAATAAAAAATGGCAACAAACGGGTCGCTACACCACTGGCATGGTTTGTGTACGTAAACGGCATGGTTGACACCAATTATAGCAAGAGCAAGATAACTTGGTTCCTGTGTTCCTGTGACCTATAATCTCATTCAAAGAATTCAATCACACAAAATAATTGTTAAAGTTTGAATGGATGTTTGTTACTCAATCACGCCAAAACGGCTAAACGAACCTGAACGAAATTTTAGCACAGAGATAAACTAGTCTGCTGAAACTAGTTATGGAGGTTCTCTTATCACACGCAAACTAAGACGCAGGCAACAGCTAGAGTAGAATAAAACACTCACCGATACAGAAGTGCGCTATAACCGGAAGCGCCTGCCCCGTGGCGGTATATTTTCGCGGCACGAGATGCCGGAAGTACAACATGGCGGTCACCCACACGAGGCTCAGCGTGAACACCTCCAGCACCTCGCTTGCTGCCACCCACGAGTAGTCCGTGCTGAATGCCAGTCCTGAAAAAATAGCGGTCATTTATACACAACGCCATCTAGCCCCAAACTAAGCAAAGCTATGGGAACCAGAATACTTATATATACATATTTAGGTAGGTAGGTACTGTACGGGCCAACCCGCACTAATAGCACAATTGCATTTATGCAAATCAATCTTATTTTATTATATTAAACAGTTGCAAACAGACATCGGAAACGAGCGATCGTTTCAATTATCACTATCCCGGTCACCCATCTATCATAGCAAATCAATGTAATGTGTAGGGAATAGCAACCGTACATACTGGTCCTTCGAGCCAGATAAAAACACCTAGACCTAGAAATACCGTATATACTGGTCCTTCGAGCCAGATAAAAACACCTAGACCTAGAAATACCGTATATACTGGTCCTTCGAGCCAGATAAAAACACCTAGACTTAGAAATACAAACAGCTAGACCCCGTAACAAATATTTGCACACCATTCAAACATTCAATTCAAATCTCACGGAGCGGGGATCGAGCCCGCAACCTTTAAATTTTATTCTATTCTATACGAGCTATTCCACCTTTTAAAGTACCACTTTTCAAACGGGCACTCTCCCACCGCGCCACAGAGTTACCACTAGAATTTGAGATAGGTCACATACTACTGTTAGGATCGGAAATAGCTATTCTATGAGAGTAGTAGAATTCTTTGTGATAGGTAGAGCTCAATCGGGGAGTAAAGGGACTCCCCGATTGAGCTCCTAAGGGTATGCTCCCGTTAATACTGTGTTTTGGGTTATAATTAGGTACTAATGAAATTACCGGTACATGAGACATTCATCATCATCTAAGGATAGCAACGCTCTCGCGAGTTGTACCTCTAGTAGGTATTGCAAGTTCCATGAAGAAGATGACGATAGTCCCTAAATAGGAAACTATATAAGGTATAACCTCTGGTATTGCAAGCGTCCATAGGCTGCGATAACCGCTTACCATCTTGTGTACGCTTAATTGCCACTTCAGTTGTATAAAAAAAAAACCCACTTACCGGTATACCGCAGGCCGTAGAAAGTGAATGCCACGATGAAGACGTTCGAGTGTCCGATGTAGTCGACCAAGGCCTCCGCCCACCACAGCGCGGGCACGGCCGGCAGCGCGCCGATGGTTAGCGTCAGACCCACCTCCGCTATTGTACCGTTCAGGTCCAACACAGTCCTGTGGAAAACGCGTTAGGTCAAAAGAGCTTTAAGCTATAAATTCACAAGAATCACTTTGAAACGTATTAAAATTATAAGCTAGATGAATATATTATGCCAGTTTCAAAGCGCCTATGCCGTAACAGAATCTGGCAACAACAGCAGCTTAGGTACCTACTTAGCTACTTTTCAAGCACGGTCCTAGCTATTGTTATGAATGTCATATAGAGTTGGAGCATTCTTCCTCAAGTTTTTTGTCCGTCTTTAAAGTACTTACTCGGTTTGCTAATGTGTCTTTTAAGTCTATCATCGACCGATGTGTTGCAGCGGGCGCAGGACCGCCTGCGACGCGGAGGTTGTTGGTTCGATTCCCGCCTCGGTCAAATGTTTGTACGATCTACAAATATTTGTTCCGGGTGTTCTGGGTATTTTCTATATATAATAAAAAATATCTATCTATGTATTGTATTGTATGTATATATCAGTCATCTAGTAATACAGCTCTGTTTACGAAAAAAATAGATTCCTCATATCCAGGGGTATCCGAAAATATCTCATGTAGTAAATGATTATTGCCTATTTTGTCATTCGTGAGGCTTAAATAAGATAAAAAATGCCTATATCTGTACCTATGTCCTATGTAGAGATATCTTCATACATATTATATATCTTCTATATATGACATAAGAATGACAATACTTAGCAAGCTGCTAAAATGACAGTTTATTTTCTTGTAAGATTAGGGATACGGGTAAAGCAAAGATACCACGGCAGGTAGGCGTCGATCCCGCTGCACAGCAGGCCGAGCAGCGCGAGCACCGCGAACACAGCCGCGGTCTCGGCTCCGTAGCGGCGCACCACGTTCATCGGCATCGTGAGCACGCCGGACGCCGTGTGCCACCACCATTCAGGAGTTGATAGTGGCATGTTACTGCAAAATATTTATATTAACCTCAGTTTCAAACTCTAAGCTCTGGGGTGGGACTGGAACCTATAAATGGCAAACGAAGATTCAAGATCAATCATTAATTTGCCAGAATACTTACAACAATTTTACATACTAGGATCTTAAAGCTATGCTAGTCAATGTATTCAGCCTGCATGGAAGCGTGCAAATGTTCATTTAGGTATATCATAATACACCAAGGTGAATTAGCTCAGGTAAATTAAGTTTACGAAGCCGTCATTTTATATCATTAATTATAATTCCAAAATTCATAATTCTGTTGTAAATAAACAATTATGTTGGCAAATTACATGACTATCCTATCGTTTGCCTACGCCAGATTTAAAGGTTGCAGTGTCACCCAGAGCTTCTTCTTCTTCTTCTTATTTTCTTTTATGGCCTCTGTGGCTAGTTTGCCACAATTTTGCCAGTGTCAAGTGTAATATTTTGATTGTCGCTTAGATAGATAGATAGATAAATCATTTATTTGTATCTTCAAAACACACGTACATTTTAAGCTTAGCAACGTAAACAAACGAAATTTGGAAAGAAACGATGACTTTTCTTTCAAAATTCTCTTGGAAAGTCTTTGACTAAATTACCAACCAACATCACCCCTCCATTTCAATTACTTACACTTGTGCTAACTAAACAAATTAAATTGGATAAACTGCCACCAAATTTACGCAATATAAATATTTTTCTATTCTATTCTATTCTATTCAATAGAACTTAAAATAACGCGAGTAAAATAATTAAAATGGGAAGACCCATGTCGTTTTGACAAGATAGCCAAAGACAATCCCACCCAGAGCTTCTAGTTTTAAAGTCATCATGGCACTGCACAGCGTTCGTCACCTCGGTACTTAGGTACGTAGTTATTAAAGTCTATTCGCCAAATCATTTCAGTTGCTGCTGGTGCGATTCAAATTCAAGCATAAACATTATAAGCTGCAGTGCTTACCACAACCACCCACCAACCAAGACTCTTGCTCTAGACTCGCGATAGTGGTAATAACTCAAGCTCTTCTACAACCAGGTAATTATACAATTCCAAATTCTTTGTATATAAACTAAACCAATAACGCTTACCTATCAAAGATCAAAATAAGCGCGGCAATCAGCATAAAGACAGCGTGTAGCACAAACGGCACCAGGAACGGTTTATCTGGCATCGACTCCGCAGCCAACCCTGCTAATGGAGGGAAGATCGCCAGTCCTAGGGTCCCAAAGGCCAACTGTCGTCCAACATCTCCACGACCTAGAGAGGTTTCGCGAGTTGCTATCACGCACGCGGCGCCGAGTAATGCCAGGCCGGCGGTGGGCCAGATGTCAGCGAGAACCCTGGAAAGAAGTCATCATCAGCCATCAATCATCACAGAACACAGTTCTAGAATATCGTGACGAACAGTCTTCAGCGTCACCATAACTACCTGATAACTAGAAAGAATGGGATTAAAAATGTCGTACAGAATTCGACATACGTCCAAGAAGTAATAATTCGAAAGACAAAAGCAATCCACTGTATCCTGATGAAACCAACACTCAACGGTTTACGGGGTCCTATAGAGCAGGCCATTATCCATCAGTGCCCGTATCTAATAGATATCCATTAGTGGCAGTTTCATGGGACTCAAAATGTTGTTCACAAAATCAACATCCCACATTAGACAGCTAAGTTACGAAGATACACCATACCTGACGACCAGATAGCTCCAGAATGTATAATCCGGGTCTCCGATCACAAGTCTGCACTCAGCGTTGACCAGCACTCCATCCGGTTCATCATACGGGTCTAAGACTTGGCAGCGCACGGCTGGCTTGCAGTCGCTTTCTTTCTTCTCTATTTCTTCGAGGCGTTCTTCTGGCACCAGGCATTGGGACTGGCCGCCTGAAATTCATTGCGTATGCTACTACAAGCTGCCATTTGCGTAATTAAGAATTCGCACTACCCGATCAACAATGTTCAATAATTACCAAAAATTGGGAATTATTATAAAATACATACTTAGGTTTAGTGAGATATCCTCACACTGATGTCTAGAAAAGTTGGTGGTCCACCGATAGTCTTACAGTATGAAAGAACAGGTTTTTTCATACCTACCACGACTAACGGTCTATTAGGGAAGACTCATAAGACGACTCTTGAAACTTATAAGATGACATAGTTGTTTGTTTTCAAACTGAAGTGACTACTTACCCCTTTATTATTTCACTTAGCTGTCGCTCAGTTGTAAAATGCTGCTTAGCTAAGCTGGTTGGCCGGTATATAGCAGGCAATCTAGCATCAGGCTAAAATTAATAGAAAGGTTGGCTATGTACTTACTGGTACGGTAAGTGCACCAATTGGAGTCCTCAGTAGAGTTGTCCTCCAAGGGCTCTGGTGCGATCAACGTCAGTGGCAGCCGCATTCGATCCATGTGCTGCATGTAGACCAGACATTGGCCTTTGTAGCAAATGTGTGGCGGGTTCACTTCGAAGTCCATGCCCCGGTATGACTCTTCCTCTTCAGTTTTATTGGGGTTTTGGGTCTAGTGGAATAGGAAAGTAAGTAAGTTCGTATGAATCAATGGCTAACTCTGTTAATAGGACAAATAACTCGGAGTAAATAGAACGCCCGAAGGCTTCCATCATTGCCTAACAAATATGTAACCGGGCCCGACTGCTTAACGTGCCCTCCGTGGCACGAAAGCCCTCCAAATGTTGACTACGCGCAACAGTGATTAACTTCATGGATCTGTTTTCGACGAACTTATCCAGCTATGGCACGTGCGCTTAGAAAGATGTTTTTATACAATGCCAACTTGCCAAAAATGCATGAGACTTTTCACCGGCTCCTGTTCTCTTTAAACCACCTGCACGTCGTATTTTGTAGAACAGTAAAGTTAACAATGTTGGAGCGAGCATTTATACGAGTTTCGAATACTTGACTGCAAGTAGATAAAGCAAGGCAAGTTGAGTAATATTCTCGAAGGTTGAGTATAACAAAGAATGTTAGTGGTGTCGCGAAAAGAGAATAAAGTCATCAACATAGAAATAGTCAATAGTGATTTACACACCGTTGTAGCATTGGCCACGCTGTTATACATCGGGCTAAGTGTGGTGGTAGTCGACGTGGTAGTGAAAGGTTGTCTAACCCAGTCCAGGCTTTCATTATAACAGCCGTATTCACAAGCACCTACTGCCAGGACCCCTGTCTGAAAAAAAATAAGGCTGTGAAGATTTGTGCAACTTTTTCGGTAAGGTCTCTACCAAAATTAAACTGGCTCGATGCTAAGCAAAGGATCTAGCGGCACCGGCATTCAAAGTCGTACCCTACGGCCTACGGTAATATGATATGCCTATCATAGATGTCGGAAGCTCATAATGTCTAGTTAGTAACACGAGGGAAATTACCAATTTGTCAAGAAGTGTTCCTGTCCTATTTCAGTACCATTCGCGAAAACAAAGGAAGCGTTGGCAATCAGCAAAGTGGTTCGGGTCATTCATCTCTGTCCATCATGCGGGCGTTTTTTATCGAACGTTATGCCAGTAGGCTTCTCGGTACGGGACTGCTTGACTTTAGTTTTTTGTAGTTTATTAAGCTGTTCGAAGGTTTTAGGAAGTCTACAATTATAGGAAGACGGGACGGGTTTTTATCCGGATCCACCGGAAAGGGGGTAAAAAATTAATACAGTCAATTAGTAGAGTCTTGCCAAATGGTTTTCGTGCGGAATTGATTGACTGATTACCTACAACAGTTCCGTCATTAACGCCGATTCTCACTACTAGAGTTAACTAAAACATTTTAGGCTAGGCGACTGCACGTTCTAATTAGAAATAACAAACGTTAAGTTATGCCTCAATCAGTGTTTTTAAACGAGCAAGCAGGTGTCGTCTACCAATGCTCCCCCATCCCATACAATGCCATGTGTTCAAAACGGGTTCGTAAATAAACTAGCGCGCACGCTTTCATTGAAGTCACGGCTCGCTGACGCTTAATGAATAGATTAGACACCTGGCTTTGTTTAAACATAGTTGCTTTCCAAAATCTGGACAGAACTTATTCAGTCTGCACTTGAACGTTTTTTTTTATACAACCAAAGTGACAACCAAGCGTACGGCCCACAAGATGGTAAACGGTTACCGCAGCTTATGAGCGCTTGCAATACCAGAGGTATCACTCACGGGTTGCCACCCAATGATCTATTGATCTAAGAAACCTATCCTAGTTAAAGGTGAGAGTTGAACCACGCGTCTGTTATTATCGCTATGGAAACCCAACGCTATAATACCAAAAGTAACTTGTATGGATTTTCTGTCAATTACGATATTTTATACATGAGGCATAGCATGAGGAAACATTTACTTATCACATGTAACTTGTATGGATTCCGATCAATCCTATAATTTCGTTGGAAAACTAACTGTTTTCCATTTGGATTTGATAATGTTTTATTTCTTATTAAAGAGCTTAAAAATAATTTAAAATCTAGAATCAAGTGCAGGTTGTGGAATGAACTTCCTTCAGATGTTTTTCCGCTTTCGTATAATATGAATTGCTTCAAGAAAAATATGAAAAAGGTCTTACAAGGCAGGCAACGCTTCAGCAGTACCTCTGGTGTTGCTGAGGTCAATAGGCGACGGTAACTGCTTACCATCAGGCAGGCCGTTAGCCTGTTTGCCTCAAATTTATATTAAAAAAATAATTTAAAAAATAGAAAACAAATGATTTGGCGAATTTTTTCAAATACCTTTTCACCCGACCACCGGTTGCACCGCATGTCCTCCTTGCAAACCTCCTGCATAACGTAAGCGCTGTCCTGATCGCACATAAACAGGACTTGGGGTCGGCGGGCCTGCGTATAACATATTACTATTAACTTCAAGATTGGATGAAGAAAACAAGGTGTGATGTCATTGGGAATTCATGGTCCAAGCGATCATGTCGAAAACATCAAATAAACAGTCGCTAAAAATAGCAAAAAGATAGGTCACCGAATTCACCGAGTGACATCATACTGTAGCAGAGAATATACTGTACGTAGCTAGTAAATGTCGACTTGTTTGTTAGAGTAGATCGTACGTGGGACAGATCAGCGCAAGATCGGGAAGGAGGGCACAAACGAACATAGGCATGTGCCCAACTGAGATGAGATGGATAAGCTAATCTGAATTATGAGTAGGTACCTCATGTCGTTCTGTATAGGGTACAGCAAGCAGGATGGAGTAGAACACGGCACTCAGCACGAGACAGATGGCTGTCACCATGCGGAGGAGACGGCCGGAGCCGCTTGGAGCGGCATTCCCGCCAGTCGATCCTCGACCTACAGATAACCTGAACAGAACACAACAATGAAATAGCGCAGTCGTAACACATTGTATAGGTAATAATAGTACTAAAGCTGGTAAGTAATGTGGGTGTAACAAACCAATGAATTTTTCCATTCGATTATTGAACCTACGCATTAGAGTAACTAACTTGTCAATAAGTGGTCCTAGAACAGCTGGTCCAAGGAGCGCGATGCAGGGTGCGATGGCCGATATGAGGCGAGCTTCTCCCTTCTCCAGGCCCACTGCCAGCATGTGCAGTGGCAGAAACGGGTATATGCAGCCCACACCTGAGAAAACCAACCAGTAATATAGGCCCCAGTAAAGGTAATCAAATAACAGATCAGCAGTCCGACATAGTCTGACTGCACATTATGGTTGGTTCCCTATGTCGATGTAGATTTATTAAATTCCGATTATATCTCTACATCATTCCCATTCCCAAATAGAAAGGATCTAAATAAACTAGGAGTACCGGAGTTGGTTTACGATTTGCATGAGTACCACCTACCGACTCCAAGGTATATTACAACAACACGATGCAGTCTCAGCTCGAACGAAGATTTTTTTAGTGTGTTAATTTAAATTAACGAATCAAGGATCTTTGTAAAGGCAGGGTCGCATTCGCATCACCACCCATCATCAGTGCTTTTCAAGCTCTGACTGAAGAGACTGTTTGCAGACATTAATTATGCAAATGACCGAACCGAAGTCAAAGAAAGCTGATAGCATCGGCGTAATTTATGTTAATTATGTCGGCTCTACACATAATATCTTATCGAAGCCGCAATGACCCGCAATGCACTAAGACATAGCGGCGGCGAGGTGAATGGTCCACACATTCTGCTATTCTGTGGCATAGCCGTGTGCGACGATCCTTAGAAGGCAGCTTGCACAACTCCATGTTACCATTATGATTATGACTGCCAGTGGCACCGGTTACACGGTTGACCAGTTTTTGTTTTAGAGAACACTCGGTGTCTTTAATCACTGTTTTACAATCTACGACTAGCTTATGCCCGCGGCTTCGGTTGTTAGGGTAACGATTCTCTATTCAAGGCAGATTATTCCAAATTTGCTCATCGTTTATGCATGATTGAACTAAAAACAAATACACGTGTAAACTTTCACCTTATGATAATTATGTTTGCTTCTGCAGTTCTACCAGCAGCCGTCTTAATACCTTATATTCACAAACCTTTACATTTGTTTGCATAATTATAGTACCTAAGCATGGCTTTCTTTCTTAATATTTACTAAGAATTGTATAGGACTTACCCGACAAGAAGCAGAAGAGCACGCATTTCAGCGTGATCAAGTTTCTGTTGACGATTTCCTTCATCTTGGCGACGATGTCTTTTCTTGTTCAGTCACTCGAACCAGTTCATTTTTTACCTGCAATGGAGAATAGATTTTTTACAATCAGAAAACACAGTTACCGGTAGTTGATGTGGCACATGTGAGCGTAGGTACCAGTTAGGTTGTGAGGCCAGTGAGTGCCCGCATTCTCTCGCGTGCCTTTAAAAGTGTACTAACATGTACACACTTTTAAAGGCACGCACGTGTAGGTACATAACAGAGAAAAGCTCGACTTACAGAAAGTTTGATCACATCTCAATGTGCCATAGCAACAGCCAGAAATAGTAGTAATAAAGGTAGAACATACAAATCGAGGTCAGGGTCGTTTATTTACGCGCCTACGGACACCAGTCCGTAGTGTCACTACTCACCAATATAGAATAGGACTGTGCCATCAAATGGCATAACCCAACCTTGTGAGCTGTGATCTCATCTCAGAGTGGGCATGCAATATGTGATGGAGACAGGGTGATTCAGCGATCATAGTCCGAAAGCAATACAGGGTATCAAGAAAAAATCTCCAAAAGACTCAAGTCATAAAATAAAACCAAAAAATGGTTGACTCAAGCACGACTTGAGACCGGTGGTAGATCACCCGCGTAGGCCGCGTATCAAGCGCAAGAGTTCAAGTCCCGCTTGAATCGAAAAAACTTTGGGATATTGTAAAACTTTAAAAAGACATTGAGAATAATAAATTTTAGGTACCTACCTAACTATCTGTTTATTGAGCACGTTTTTAACTATCATAAACAGCATCGGACAGACTTCTCGTAACTTGTATCTGGGTTAAGATGATCGCATTTACATAAACATGGTCTAAACTTTCACACGTCAACCGTGTGGACCGGTCTGGCACGACTGGCACCCAGCCAAATATAAACATTGAATCGGGAAAATAATTAAAAAGCTTTTATAAACAATGTTCTGAATTCCAAAGACCCAATTCAGGATCCTTTAAATAGGACCCCTACATCTTAAAATCCGAATTCTTACTAGGATTCAGGAAAACGTACTAGAATTACAATGGTAAAGCAGGGGTAAGTCGATTTGTTTTTCATAAAAAAAACTATTCGTTCCAATCAAACAAAATTTCCAGAATTTTAATTCTGAATTCAGACTGCCTAAAGTTGGGAACCTGATTTGCTACATAATCAGTGGTTCTCAATTTAGAGTGGTATTAATAAGAGTAGGTATTAAAATAATATATTAAACTAAACAGCAAAATAAAGGTCCTATTTACCACATTATAAATTTAGAATCTAGTTCTAGAAATGAAAAGTGTGAATATAAAGTGATTTTTTCATTCATAAACAAACAGATTTTTTTTTGGTTTGCTTCTTGCTTAGTCATTTTTTTTTTTCTACAAGATTATTCTGTGATAGTGTTTGCCAAATATAATTTCAAGACACCATTGAGGCTCGCCGACTATAGGGAATTGGTAAGTTCAATAGCTGGTTCGCGTGTCAGAAGGTCGTCTGATAACCGCCACTAGGGCACGGCAAGGCACGACTGTTGTCAGTTTAAACGCAATAATGCCAATAGCTTCGCAGAATCGTTTAAATATTAGGTAATAGGAATAGATTAGTAAGTAAAACCATTTTTGACTTGAATAGAGCATGCCCATCACGCGTATTTTATTAGGCAAAATTAAAAAAAAGAACAGTTATTAGTTTCATAATATGAGGGGGCTGAAAGCAAAAGAGCCATTGTCCAAGATTTTTTTTTGCAAAAATTTAGTTCGTTCGTTCGTTCGTTCGTATGAGTCAGTGGTCAACTCTGGTGACAGAGTTTCTAGGCCGCCCGAAGGCCAAGAAAAAGTAGTAAAAACTGTTAAGAAAGTTTAGAGGGACTTAAAATTGTCAGGGACTTGATTTAACTGAGATCATAGATCATTTTAGTAGCTGCTATTAAAAACACTCAAACCATGCAAACAAGCGTATTGACCAAGGAAGATCGACTTCCTTGGTATTGACACAGTTAAATTCAATTTATGACAGGACAGTATTAGTTAATCTCAGTATTGGATATAGGTATAAAATCTCGGCCTATATTTTGCTTCAAATAACTTTATGTTCCGCCTGGTCATATACTTCATTTGGTTATTTTGTCTATCTATCCATCTCTCTTTCTTTCCCTGTTCCTTCTGGCCGAGGCATGTTGTCATTAAGCCCTTAAAATCATTGATATAAATGCCCCCACTATAATCTACTGGAACCATCGAGTGAATAGACGATGACTGGGACCAAAGACCTTGCCATATAGTAGGCCAAATAATAATATGCTGGCACTTCACTTCACTTGTTATAATTTAGCTCAAACAAATGTTTGCTTATTTTCGTCAATACAAAATCAACTGTGAAAGTTTTTACAAAAAAAAAACGCAAATATTTGAGTGAAGTGCCAGGTAGGTACCTAATGTCTGTGGACCCTGGCCTACTGGTAACAGATGTGGACCCACCTTAAACAAGTCTGTTAGGTGTTCGTCGGATAGGCTGGTAGCAGATGGCAGTTTTCTAAATTTTAATTTATAGGCTAGGAATTGTTTGGCTCTAAAAATGTTGCGAGTTTTTAGGACTAAATCTAGACCTACTCGAGTTGTATTCCTCATCCTCATTATGTACCTTCTTCTACCACCATTGAGACAGCCTAGGTACTTCTTAATTATTAGGATTATTAGGTTAATATTAATATAATATATTATATATTAGGGGAAATAGTGTTAATGTAACTGATTTATTCATAACACAAAATAAATGTGTAAGAATCTTAGCCCACATTGATAAAACGCAAAGCTGTAAAATTTTTAAACCTTATTAAAAAAAAAAAAAAACTTTTAACTCTACCATCAATTTATATATTAGACATATGTATATTTGTTTTTAAAAATAAAAATCACTTCATTAAAGTAAACGAAACACATAACAGAAACACTCGCCACAAAGACCGACTATACCTACCATACTCAAGAATTAAAATGTTAAATGAAAGCCCATATTACATGTCAGTAAAAATATTTAATAATTTGCCTAAAGAAGTAAAAAACGAAACAAAAAATACATTATTCACAAGTAAACTAAAACTTTATCTAATTCAAAACTGCTTCTATTCAATTGAAGAATACTTCGAAAAACATAAATATAACCCCAATACTAAGTAACTACCTATATAATACCTTTGTTATTCTTTGAATTTAAGTAAGCAGCTTAGGGCCCAGCATAGCCTACATATAATTTGCAATGCCTGAAAAGGGCAAATAAGTTCTAAGTGCCATATTACTTTTAAGACCTTTTGTAAAACTTATTTGTGCAAATAAATATCTTGAAATCTTAATATTTATGTAAAGAGAATGTAAAAAAATATAGAGGTATGTTTGAACTTTTTGCAAACCATGTATGAAAATAAAAACTTTTCGTAGCAGAACGCTGCTGGCCAACATTGCAATCACTAACCGTGACGACAATCAATTAACACGATCTGTGTGGTTTTTGGGAAAATGATTTTATAAAACGATTTTAGTCTTCGCACTAAGGAAGTTGAAAATGCTAAATAGGTCTAGCTTTTATGTAGAGGCGTAGAGTATGGTGGGATGGTTGAATCATTGATGATTAGTCAATAAGTACCTACACAATAATATTATTACCTATCTATCATTCATTACCATAATACTAAGCAAGTACCTAGGTAAGTATTATTAATTTATTATAAAAATATAAACGTCATTTTATTTATTAGTCACGTTCTTTTCTGTATTTACGTTGTTATTACTTAACCTACCTTGTAACTTACAAATTATGATCTTACCTACTAACCAAGAGTAGGTACCTACCTACCACCAATCAATGCCTATAATACAGGGTCTTTCATAATAAGTATTCAAGGAATAGTTACCGCACATAAAAAGAACTGTTCTAATTTTTTTTTTAATTTTGTCTTAAAAACTCGAGTCAATCGAATTATTTTATCTGGTCGAGACGGGCAGCGTAATAATAAAAATTTCGAACGCGCGCGCCTCGTAGCGGTTACGATGGGGGTCATTGACACGCACAGGTCATTGACGCGGGCTATTACGCGCGATAAATAATTGTTCAAATAAACTTTATCGATTTACTCGAACAAAATTTTAAAAAAAGGGTAGGTACTAGTATTTGTGTGGAACTGTGGACCCTATGGTTCTATTCATAGATTATGCGCACTAATAATAAACCCTGTATTATAGTGCCTAGTACCTACTACTCTATTCCACACCTCTATTTACCTTATATACCTATATAAGGTAAATAGAGGTGTGGACTACGTAGGCAATAAGTCTCTAATAATTTATTTTACTATTTACAAGTTTCAGCTCTAGTTTTTTCACCTGTTGCAACTATCATAAACATTTTAAAACAAAACCTAATCAAATCGAAGAGCCCTCGATTCAAATTCTTATCTTAGTGCCCCAGGCATTCACCATAATGTGGTTATAGCGTGCTTTGCCCACCTAATAATAAATTATGCTTATAATGAGTTACAACAAAGAAATTGAGAAGATGATTTGTAGACCTACTTATTATTCGTCATATTTACTACAATAGTCCTCAGACACAATGTTTCAAACTTACTGCACGTGGCTATGTAATGAGAATGACTTAATGAGTCAGACAACGGAACCATCTGCCATTGTACAAGTTTTCAATGGCAGCTTTTTAGTAAAATTAAGTACAAAGCATATTTATGGGAAGTCTTACTGACTAAACTATATCAGCCAGTCGGTCTCTAGAAAATGACGGAAACCTTCGGGCTGCTTATTGAACTTCGTTATTGACTAATACGAACTTACAGTACCTACCTACATGTGTGCGACATTTAACATAACCGTCGTCGCTTTGTAATAAAATCGGGAGAGTGCGATGCCGTCATCGCTATTACCAGCCGAAGGTCTGCAGACTAGCGTGAAGTGTGATAGCGACAGACCCGCAGTGTCTCAAGTCGTACGCCTCGTGACCTCATGAAGCATGACGCAAACAATCATTTTAAAACTGACTCTCTAGCAATCGAATGGTAGAGTTGGTATTTTTGGATTCTATCCTCAAAAGAACTTTGATTCAGGAGCAACTTAAAACACATTTTTTGTTTCACATGAGGCCCGCGGAGGATTAATTGTCTATAGTAAGTAAATAAGTCGTATGTATGAGTGAGGCCAACTCTCTACGACTAAAAAATAAATAAATACAAATAAGTAGGTAAGTACTAAAATCATTCTCAAATCCTAAAAATTAATAACAATCTTAGAATTAGATTAGATCTTACAATTTAGCTTTAGACCTTTCACCTTATCTCATTCCTTAATACGCTCATTCGTAGATTTTATTACATAGAGACAGCTCCGGAAACTGAAGACACAATGCAAGCACTCTGCTTGTACGCTCTCGCTTCTTTTTGCGAGACGATGTTTACGCTACTAAAGCTATGCAATGCAATCGCATGCCTCAGAACAGGTCTCAGAACTATCATAGTAGAACGAACGAGTGAGAATTTATTTGATCAAACAAAACCCTCAGAATAGCTCTGAATTAATAATACAAAATCAGTGTGTAGATGATAAGCGCAAGCGCGAAGGTGTGGTAGTAACTAACTTTTGCATTTCAAATAAAGAATGATTTGAATTTCGTAGGAATTGGAATTCATGACACGGACAACTCAAATATCGATTCATCAAAATTAAACAATACTACAACATCATAAGAACTACCTCAGACTACCTACCCACCGTGGACTGGATGTCCATTTATAACTAAACAATGCTTCTATGAATAGATAATCTAGAACCAATAAAAATCTATCAATGAACCTAGCTTTATGAATTCTAATCACGTTGGCTTTTCATGGTGGTAAGATAGATAGTTAAACTTATTTTTAGCTAGTTCGATTCCCGAGTGAGGCAAAAAACAACATTTTATAAATCTGTAAATACAGTTTTTTTATTTAAAAAAATAAAGGAATGTTTCCTTTAAGTATATAAATCTAAGTGGTTTTCCTTCAGGGTCCGTTAATTTTTTTCCACCCTGTGTAGCATAATTATTAAAAGCACTACGCAGGTACCAAAGTAAAGTACCTAGGTAGTGTAGGTACCTACCTACTAAATTCACAAAATGTAAGTAAGTTAACTTTAATACTTATAAACTGATAGAGAAATAATATTTATTTGACAGATATATTATTCATAAAAACTGTAACGAATAAATCTTTCGTGCATGATAAGGACTGTAGGGAGGGGTGTTATTAGGGTACCTATTTTTTGCAATAAATAGCACCATCCATTTTAATAGGTTGATTTATCGATAAGGTAAGGTAGGTAACCGTCTACCGCTACGTCATGCATCGAGGAAACTAGGTCGCCCGTCGCACGCACCGCATAAATGTTTTGATTTCTCCTCTCGAACACTGGTGCACAGAGCTATATTTCAGCTCTACCGGCTCTACAGAGGGACCTGTCAAACTAAGGTTAGACTGCTGCGTGCTGCTGCTGAAGAACAGAACCACACACCGATTTGACGACCGATGTGGCGCAGCGGGCGCAGGTCCGCCTGCGACGCGGAGGTTGCGGGTTCGATTCCCGCCTCGGGTCAAATGTTTGTACGATCTACAAATATTTGTTCCGGGTGTTCTGGGTATTTTCGATATATTTATAATAAAAAATATATATCTATGTATTGTATTGTCTAGTACCCATAACCTCTGTGCCATAACACAGCTCTGTTTAACTATACTACGCTACGTGCGTACACAGAAGAGTAGTACGCACGTAGCGTAGTATAGTACGCAACTACGCACTGCGTACTACGTGCGTACTACCGTTCTGTGCTACCGTCTTTAGAGACATAAATACCACAGACATGGATCACACATGCCGAATTAAACGTTCTTGCTAAAGTTAGCTGTAAAAATGGTTTGTTATTTTTATTTATGTTATTAGTTAGTAAGGTAGGTTCATAGGTAGAGTTAGGTTAGGGCACAAATAACATAATTAGGGTATCTCATTGAGATGTCTGTGTTCTTTTATTTACTACACAGAGATATTTTAAGCAAAAAAATGTGTGGGTATAATGATGATAGTGGTCTCTAGTCTTTATACAAATGAGATGGGAAGACGACCTAAAACTCACAGCTGGACAACACTGAAGAAGGGTAGCTCAATATAGAACCCAATGGAAAGCGTTAGAGGAGGCCTATGCCAAGAGACACACTGAACTGAGGGACATTCTATAATAATATAAAATATAATAATAAATTGGTAATATTATGGGTACAGGTTCGACTCTCATGTAAACCCAAAGTTTAGCCTTATTTATTTATTTTAAATTCTGGGTGTCTGCTAACATTTTTCTATGCCATTAATGGCGATAAATTACGCATGGTACCTACTTATTATCTCTATTTTATAGCGAACCAAATCTTAGAATAAGGGTTCTACTTATAGGACGCCACTGAATTAGTAGGTAGAGCGAGCGAGCACATGTCATGTTACAGTCGAGCAATTTAAAATAAGCTCATCAACATTTTAATTAAAAGTACTTAATAATAAACACTGGCAAGTGCGTGTCAGACTCGCGCATTGAGGGTTCTGTACTCACTGGATCAAAATAGGAATTGAAGACGGCGCCGGCGACGCCCCGGCTGCGGCACCCGTCTTCAATTCCGGCGGTAGGTACAAATGTTTGCATGCTATTAGGATCAGCAAATATTTTGTTCTTAGTCTGGGTATTGTGGTACCTTAAGGTAGGTACGTACCTCCTACTCGTAACTATTTAGACATCTACGACACATGTTAAAATATTATTAAATTGTTTTTAATATTACTTCGTAGTAGTATTATTATGATCTTTTTGTGCCTTCATCAGCTAAACAATAAATATTTTCATATTCTTGTTCTTATTACTAGGGAATATAAGTATTTTCAATTAAGTACCTACCTAGGTAATTAATCACCAAAAAAATCCAAAGTATGGATCGAGACTCATACATCGACTTTCTTACGTATAAAGAACCAACCAAATAGAGTCCTGGAGTGCCCTTCTGGAATAATTTAAAATGACTGAATAAGCGCAGAATTCACCGTGCAATATTTCGAAGCTGGAGTGGTCATGGAAAGTATTAGGTATTAGCATAATTGGAGGTCAGCGCTATTGGATGGAAATGGAACCAGTTTAGTTCTTCATGGCTCCCGCGGCGTACCTACCTGATGACGTCATCGGTGACATCATAAGGCTGGCTTTTATTATTATTTATTTATTAACTCAACTCGTGAGTTTGAACCAGCAGGTTCACCATGAAACATTATTTATTCCGACCGAAGTTTCAGACATAATCTCGCACGTGACAGTGTCAAAAATTCTATGAAAGTTTATGGTAAAGTTACGTTTTTCAATCAGCTCCAAAGTTTCGTGCAAACATTTTCATAGCAGGTTGCGCACGGGTAGATTTTTCCGAGAAAAAATACTGCCACAATGTCAATGTTTCAAACGGTGGGGGTTGAAAACATCCTGAAGGAGTGGCAAAAGAAGCTATGGGTTATTTAATCATTACATTGCTATTATAGTAGTACCTTCTGACTGGGTCGACACGCCTTTAAATGTGTCGCGAGTAAGGTGGGGTGACTATGGTAATGTAGGTAGGTAGGTACACCCACCATAAGTGCCTACCTAAGTGCCGGCCACTGACCTATTTATCGGAAAACGCGAAGGAAAATAGAAAAATTATGCTTAAAAATTGTGTTGGTTTACCTAATAGGTTAGGTAGGTACCTTACTTACCCATGTTGAAAATTTTATTTGTTTATTTTACCGAATGGTTTATGCATTTCAGGCCGCTCTTCTGCGCTCACAAAAGGAAGGCAGGTAGGTAGTACCTACCGGTTAGGTAAGGTACAACCGGTTATACTATACCGGCTGGCTGGCGTAAGGATGGTTATGTTCCTTGCTGGCTGGGCCCAGTATTTGTCTCTTACATTGCTATAGGGATAGGTGGATAGATTACTAATATAGCCAACATGTAATGAATGTTATTATAATCTTCGGACTGAATGACAGATACGAACCAAAGAAAGACGAACGAGACCATTATATCGTTCCGTTTTTCTAAAATTTAACAGAACACTAAAAAAAAATGTAGAATTGTAGTAACCCGTAGGTCTGCTGTAGGTAGGTACTCTTCACTCGTCAGACTCCGTTTAGATTTATTTATATAGATATAGAGGTAGGTACCTACCTACTTACCTAAAATTTAAAAAGTTTAAAGCTGCATTTTGCATAGGTAGTTAGTAGTTAGGTACTGCTTGTCAAACAATCCAATATGAATTCGGAAATTCGGAACAAACTTTTTCGACACGCCACTGATTCTACTAAAGAATAATATGAAAAAATTTTGTGACACCTTAGGTAGGTACCTAGTTGCCTACTGTAATCACAAATATACCGTACGACCACCTTGCAACCTTGTTGCGAAGTTCACTTCAATCAAATCAAAACAAGTTATTCCACAACGCGCGGCGCGAGCTAGGTGCAAACTCGAACTAAACTAAATAAATCCGAAGTAGCGTAGCGAACCGAGCAGAAAGACACAAAAGCAAGCGCGCGAGACGAACGAGTTTTCGAACGAGTGCCGTGCGGTGGCGGTGTTCGTTCGAAGCGAAACGAGTGAAATGAAATTCACAAAACAATGTTTAACATACTTAATTAGGTAATTCCACACTAATCAACAGACACACATAACGCTGCCTGCAGGCAGGCCGGCCGGCCCGCGGCGCCGCCGCGCCGCCGTGCCGGTTTGTCGCGCAAGATTGCGTTTTTATTTCACACATTCTATTGTTTTATAATAATGTGATGTTTATATTAATGCTTTCAGCCTCTAAGTACCTACCTACCTTAGCTACCTATCTGTGATGAGTGAGTCAGACTTTTTGTGATGACTCTACATCGCAACGTAGTAAATATATCTAGGTAGGTACCAACCTACCTACTTTATCATCAAATTCAAAACATTCTTCTTCTTTTCTTTTATGGCCTCTGTGGCTAGTTTGCCACAATTTTGCCAGTGTCAAGTGTATTAGTTTGATTGTCGCTTAGCAACTTAAACAAACGAAATTTGGAAAGAAACGATGACTTTTCTTTCAAAATTATCTTGGAAAGTCTTTGGCTAAATTACCAACCAACATCACCCCTCCATTTCAATTACTTACACTTGTGCTAAGTAAACAAGTTAAATTGGATAAACTGCCACCAAATTTACGCAATAAAACTTAAAATAACACGAGAAAAATAATTAAAATGGGAAGACCCATGTCGTTTTGACAAGATAGCTAAAGACAATCCCAAAATTCAAAACAATTGGGTAGGAAAATTAAAATCAAAAGTGTCACTTGAGACACTGAGTCCCAATAAATTTTGTCCGAATCGACAGCAACTCAGGACAGGACAGCGCATTTTTCTAACCATGGTGCACTGCACTGTTAGGTTTAGGTCATTACCGACCTATTATAAGACCGACCTACTAATTCCTCTTTTCTCTCTCTAAGAAAATACCACTTTTGGTTTCTCTGTAATTTCGTTTTGACTTTTTACTACTAACGCCATCTATCATAGGTGGATAGAAAAATAGAAACAACTACTTTAGCTGCACAGAACACATAAAAATAAAAGATAGCTTGGCAAAGAAGTTGTTTCACGCACTATGGAGCCGGGCCTTGGTCCTTTGTAGGGGTCTAGATAATTAGATAATCATTAAAGAAACCGTTTATCATTGTTTATTTATTTTATTTTGGCTTCTTTCATAATCTAAAGTAAGTTTATCTTTGTGAAGGAGTGCAACACAATGCAAAACAACATGGCGCTGGCGGGTTTAACGAACAACTGGATTGTTATGTTAGGTTAGGTACTGTCAAAGTCAAGATGCTTCACGCTTATTGGCTAATAGCTGTCATGGCCTCTACTGTTCCCGTTTTAGAAAAATCAACACAATAAACAATTTTCATAAAAAACATTTTTGTCTACTTAAAAATAAAATTGTTTGTTACTGTTAGTCTTATATTTTTCTATGGTGTTACAAAGACCTAGGCCACTATGAAATTGATCCTTTATACCTACCTATACTAATTTTTGTGTTGTATTATTTATCTAAATTAATTATTGACGTCAGAACCCTGGGTGATGAATAAATCTGGATTGTATTCCATCTCTTAGTAATTATATTGTAGTTGGTTCCCGAAAACACTAGGTACCTACTCTTTCAATTTGTAGTTCAAAAGATATTCAATGAGCATTTGTTCGGGTCCTCTCATCCAGAAATCAGGATGTGGTTACATAATAAATAATGCTGGACAATCCACACAGCATTATCCCCAAGACAGAGCTGTTATTTGTGTTATGAGTAATAGATGACTGATATATATATACTTAATTTCAATAAAATACAATACATAGATAAACAAACTTCTATAACAGAAAAGTTTTGAAACCTTTTTGCCCTTGTTTAGATTGAATTTTGTTAGTTTTCAGCTGGTATAAAAAAAAATCTTATTCTAATAATCTCTTTTTTACTTGATAAATAAAATGTAATACATACATAAAATTGATTTGTTAAATACTCTTTAACAAAATTTAAATAAAAGTTTACACTTAAAATCTAGAACATTCTTACAAATTAGCATTTACTATGTCTACAAACTCGGGCTTCAGACTAGCTCCACCAACAAGAAATCCATCAATGTCTGGGCATGCTGCCAGCTCCTTGGCATTAGCAGCTGTGACTGAGCCCCCGTACTGGATACGCACAGACTCAGCCACATCCGGTGATGCATTGCTAGTCAGCCAATTACGTAATGATGCATGAACTTCCTGGGCTTGTTGGGGAGAAGCAGTCTTTCCTGTTCCAATAGCCCACACTGGCTCATAAGCTAAGACAACATTGCCCCAACGATTTCCAATAGCGCCAACTAAAGCTTTTGTCTGTCTGAACACTACCTCTTCAGTCTTGCCGGCTTCCCTCTCTTCAAGAGTTTCTCCAATACAAGCAATAACCTTTAGGCCTTCGTCGAGCGCGTGGCTGACCTTATCGGCGACTAGTTCGTCAGATTCCTTGAAGATGGTTCTACGCTCTGAGTGCCCGAGGATTACCCATTCGATCCCGGCATCCTTGAGCATGGCCGGAGAGATTTCACCGGTGAATGCTCCTTTAGCAACTTTCCAACAGTTCTGTGCTGCGATTCCTAGTTTACCAGCTGCAAGTTCTTTTGCAAGGAATAAATGGATAGCCGGCACACCGATCACAACCTCGACATTAGGATCCAGTTGAGCCTTTTTCAAAGACTCAATGATTTGCTTGGCCTGACCTTGATCTCCATTCATCTTCCAGTTGCCACCGACAACGAATTTACGACCCATGATTGTATAATTTTATTGCAATGCAAACAAATATAAATTTTTCAAGCTGACTATTAGCAGAATTTTTGTAACCCGAAATGTCATTTCAAAGTCAAAAATGTCATTTCAAGGACGATGTGGTACAGTCAGCAAAAAATGTGGTCTACCACCTTACGGTTGAGGTTCATTGATCGTCATGAAACAAGGTTGATTTTTCCTTGCAATACTATTTATTTTGCATCGCTTCAAATATTTTCTTTTTCAGTTACAATTTTTTTTATCAAAAATGATCAAACTGGTGTTACATACCTAATAAAATTGAAAAAAATATCTTATTATTGCAAAATGTGTAGGTAATAGCTTGTATTGATAATAAAGGGCATCATGACAGCTTTCTAATGTTCCCGCTGCTGGAACTCTCGAGCGAGAGTGATTCGGTCTTAATCCACCACGTGGACCTAATGCAGATTGGTGGAAGTCACATGTGTTTCTAATTCTCAGTTCTTGGACATGCCGGATGTCTCCTCACAATGTTTTCTTTCACCGTATGAGAGCACTGGCATTGCGCACATCATTTTTCGAATAGAAAACTCAATTGGTACATGACAAAATGATTAAAATACAGAAACAATTGTCAAAACTGGTAGACCACTTTCTTTTGCTGACTGTACAAAACCCAACCAGTACACTTGTTTATTTTGTGCCATAGAGTAGAAATGAAGACTACAAAAAAAAAATGCGTCTGTAATAGAGACGCAGGCAGAGAGTAGTAGAGTCCTTTGTGATAGAGCTCGTCCGGGGAAGGACTACCACCATACCTATTTCTGCCGCCAAGCAGTAATGCTCGCATTGTTGTGTTCCGGGTGAAGGGTATGGTTTCCGGTGAAATTACTGGCACATGAGGCTTTCGATCTTAGCCTCAAGGTGGCAACCCGCGACTAATACCACTCGTATTGCAAGCGTCTATAGGCTATGGTAACCGCTGACCATCTTGTGGGCCGTACGCTTGGTTGCCACTTCAGTTGTATAAAAAAAAAACGCATTTTATGTTCTTTGTCATTCTGTTCGTATATTAATGTCATAATTATGGTTACAAAAGTTTCATCTGTAGTCTTGATTTATTTGGAGTCTAAGTGTGTGAGTCTTTACATTAAGTCATGGTCAGCACTGAATTTTCTACTGACTCAATGTAAATATATGCGTTAGCATCGTAGTAGTCTGTGATGTAAATGTTGTCTGTGGTGTGTGCTGATGTGAGAGACAATGTTGCCAGATGTAGGGTTTAAATCGTGTTTAATCGTATTATTACATTCTAAAAATTGTGCGATAGTACATGCAGACCACCAGTGGCTATTTGATTGGAGCACTCGTGACGTAGCTGGCTAAGTTGTTCTTAACAGATCAACGAAGTTAAGCACTGTTCCGCGTAGTCATCATTTGGATGGGTGACCGCCAGTGGCAATTTCAACTGAGCGCTTCCGTGCTTCGGAGGGCACATTAAGCAGGCGGTCCCGGCTTTTTCAAAGTTGTTAGGCCATGACAGAGGCCTTCGAGCGGCCTAGAAACTCTGTCACCAGAGTTGGCCACTGACTCCTACGAACTTACTTTAGTGTTACACTTATATATTACGTCAGTGGGGTTATTGTGGGGTAGTTGGCTATAACATGCTTAAAATGCGCTCGTACCTTCACCAACAAACTCGGGTAAGTCATCAAAGAGCGCATGACAGGGCAAACCACCTAAGTTCTTATTGTAATAATGTAAATAAAATTTAGTTAATGTTAAGTTAGAGCTCATCAGGTATGCTTATTCAGAATTATTTTTTATACCACAAGTGGCAACCAAGCGTACAGCCTACTTGATGGTAAGCGGTTACCGAAGCCTATGTACGCTTGCAATATCATAGATATCACTTGCGTTGCGTGTTACCACCCTGAGACGTTAGATGGAAAGTCTCATGTGCCTGTAATTTCACCGGAAACCATACCCTTCGAACCGCAATGCAAGCATTGCAAGAATTACTGCTTGGCGGCAGAAATAGGTGTGGTGGTAGTCCTTCCCCGGACGAGCTCTATCACAAAGAACTCTACTACTCTTGTCCCACAAGTCTAACATAATATGTCAAAAAGTGACAATGCGCCAATTTTTTTTTTTTCATTTTTCATTTACTTACCCTCAAAGTTGACATAATTGTCATGACAATCTCTCCGACAATAATAAATGGGTTTTTGTCTCAAGTTATTAAAAAAAAAAGCTGTCTATTTAGATGGCGGTAGCTCAACTGGCGAGCCCAAGAGAATGTAAGCACTACGTTTGGCGAGCTATGGTGTTGGTGAATGTGTAGGGAATTCAACATTGGTTGCTCCTGCTGTCACTGTCTGTCATACTGGCACATGGCTGGTGTCAAAGTCATAGAACGTACTACGGAGTACATTAACTTTGATCGTACTGGAGTTTAATTATTTTGCCTCAAACAGGACATGAACCCATAACTTTCCGCTTGACACGAGACGAAACAAAAACGGAGTTACCAACTTTTTTCTTGTTTTAATAACCTTTCCCAGTATGGCAGTAAGGCAGATAGCGCCAACTGTCAAAGCAATCGGAACTACTTTTTTTTAAAATCTCGAATCGAAAACCTCTCATTGTTAGAAATAATTCGACGATTTGTTTGACATAATATGTCGAGTTCTATTAAACGCTTTATAAATGAAAAATTTAGATTTCACCTGTCAATTTTCAACATATTTGTCACTTTTATTCAACTTTGACGTAGGATTAGCTTTATTAAACGTAGTGCTTACATTCTCTTGGCTGGCACTGGCAACTCTATTATAGAAGACAAACCAATCAAATGAAACCCAAGAGAATGTATGCACTACGTTTACAAGAAACTTTATGCACTACGTTTAGTTAGACCAAAACTAAACGTAGTGATTACATTATCTTGGGACTTGGACCCAAACGACACAAAACAAAAAAGAAGAAAATAAATTACAAAAAATCTTTCGAAATGAGGACATGAAATCGTCGAAAGATAACGATAATTTGTTCTAAGCGACAAACTGGTTGGTGTAATAATTTATCTCTCTCTGCTCAAATAAAATCGGTGTCCGACAGGATTGCCACTGCCTGCTTGTACTAAAAAATTGTAAACAAATTCATGGCTCTACGCTTCATTGTAGTGTAATCCATGGATGAATTTGGAATATCCACGTGGAATAACTGAATGTTATGGCTCCTGGAAACAACGGTCGACATCCAAGTCATACGGGCACTATACCCAAGACTAAAGTCAGAAACAACTGTAATGTCCCTCAAGAAGCCGTGACGCCGACACGTAGAGATATGACCACGAACCTTGTATCGGTAAGAAAAGCCTTATTTTTTTATAGGTAATTTGCTTAGAGCCTTCCTTCCTTTTCTCCTTATTGTTTGGACCAAGGTTACTAATTTAAATAACTCAAATGCTCAATAGACGATTTCCTGACAGTTTTGTATGAAGATCTGTTTAAATCCAGAAACACATGGGTATGGAAAAATCACGCAAATCAGTCTATTATGTTACCAGTTGTTCATTAAGTTGGGATAGTAACATGGCTAAGGTTTCATCTAACTTTAGAAAAGACCCAAAGATCAAAAAAATTATAAGATCCAATGATTATTTCATTTAAATACCTACTACATAGATAAACCTGTAACCACAGTGCAACTTACTTACTGCTGGCAAATTGCATCTTAGTTTGTGCCATCCCATGCAATCCTGCCCGTGCAGTTCTTCTTAAATTTCAATAGCCTTTATCAACAGTTTTAAAACTAGTTTTACAATTTAAAGTACAGTAAGTTTATAAATCTGTAATTTTATTGTTTTGCTTTTCAGCATAGGCCTCCCCCCAATTCTTCTAAAGCTTACACCATAGTGTGTGTATTGTTGCATTACTAAAAGTGTTCCATTTTTTTTATAATGTTGAAGTACATGTTTCAATTCGAACAATCTCTTTTGAGTTTTCAATGCAGTTTTACTTACTCAATATAAGTTTTAAATCCGTGTTATTTAATAAACAAACTTGGGCATGGTGACAATTTTTGATAACTGATTTTAATTCTGTTAGCTATTAGACAAAACCTTGACAACCACTACACAAAAACTTGAAACCTTCTACATTTTAAATAATAAACATATCACAAATAATGATGGAGGTAAATTTTTGATGGATAGATAGACACGAAGCTAAATAAAACAAAAACTTAAAAAATACCACAGAACCTCACTGCTTAAAAAACTCTTCAATCTGAATTCAGCTTTGTTTTGATGCTTTTCAACCCTATGGATAGTCTCTCAAATCCAGTATGAAGTTTGTTCAGAACACATGTGCAAGGAATTTATTTTTGGATGCTTCAGAGAAATTTTGAACATCTGCCAACTATTTTCAGTAGCGTGTGCTCTACAGTCATACTGACTACACTGCCTTTACCTAATTAAATATTATTTAAAGCATTTCAATTATAGATTAATTTCGTGTTTGCCTTATGGGTGGTTGTTTTTCTAAATTGAGTCTTAAAAAGGTTTGTGCACTTTGATATCCTAAATATAACTATACAGCGTGTGTAGTGAGCTTTCCATCATTTCAGACCTCCCTAGATTGGGTTCCCGTCTCAGAATACAACACAAGATCAAATTACAGCCAGTCAAGGAAGCCGACAAACAATACTACAAATAATTCAGACCATGAACTAACTGATATTGGTAAGCTTTTGATGAGGATTTACGATCGTTTTAGCCATAGCTCGACGGGTAGTACGAAATGCGTCGCGAGGTGCGATGTTTTTCCGTAACATAATTATCTTTATTTATGGAACTTCTTTAAGATATCCCAAAGATTAAGTAAGTATAATAATGATGAAAGTGTTGATTCTGTTATACCATTATCTAATCTTAACTAACTCATATTTTTACTTATATTGGTGTTGATTCTGTTGTAACATTTTCTAAACTAAACTTACTAAAGTGGTTGCCATCCTTTTCCAGTGAATTATTTTTACGAATTACAAAAGACTGCGATAATTTTAGTTAGCTTAGTTTAGAAAATGCTACAACAGAATCAACACCATTATCCTTTGTATTTTAGTTAATTAAAAAAGGCAGCAACAACTTTAATTAGTTTAGTTTAATATTTAAAGAAAATATGTATTTACTCTGGAGTCACAAACAGCATACAACAAAACCACATTAAAAAAAACACTATATATAATTTTTTATATTTTTCAGACAACTCTGTGACTTTCGAAGGTGGTTTCGGAAGGTTTGTGCCAGTCAGGCCGCAGCCCAGGGCTCTGCCCCTGAACGCGCAGAATCGCGACAATATATCTGAGCATCAGGATGATGGGGCAGCCTCATCTATGACTGGCCATACATTGCATCCTTACGCACATCAAATGCAGAATGGTTTGTGTTTATTTGTAGTTAATTGATTCAGGCGTAACTTTTCGAACATCCATTACTAGATACAACAACAATCTTTAGTAAGTAAATACGTAAGTCAATTACACAGTTAATACAATCGACGCAAAGGCGATCATCTAGTCCTACCCACTATTAGAACTAAATTTTTAAAATTGGTTTCAGGATTAATTCCTCACTCCAATCACGCAGCTGCAGCGGTTATGATCGTGAACCCCACCACGCCGAATGCAACCGGAAATATATCTCAATCCTTCAATGTGAGTCATTTACTCTAATGTAATTTTTTTTTTATACAACTGAAGTGGCAACCAAGCGTACGGCCCACAAGATGGTAAGCGGTTACCGCAGCCTATGGACGCTTGCAATACCAGAGGTAGCACTCGCGGGTTGCCACCTTGAGGCTAAGATCGAAAGCCTCATGTGCCAGCCGGAAACCATACCCTTCACACCGGAACACAGCAATGCGCGCATTACTGCTTGGCGGCAGAAATAGGTATGGTGGTAGTCCTTTCCCGGACGAGCTCTATCTCAGAGAACTCTACTACTCTTTATTTACTTAAATGTAAGTCATTTACTTTAACATGAGTCATTTAGCTTCATCTAGGCCGTCGTGAAATTAGCCGTTTCGATGCGCAATGGAGCTTTTCGCACAAAATTGTCATTGCGCATCAAAATCGACTAACTTCACGTATCATAAGTGTGTAAGCCGGCAGTAGACACTTGGCTACCAATTGTCGCTGTATACACATCACTATGTAATGATCATTTAGCATATTGGTTTTTTACATTTTAGAACCTCTTTGCTTGTTTCGATTTTCTTTATGTGTAATCGACACCGAAGAAAATAAAACTACTTTATTTAAACGAACAGAATTGGACGCCAATGTGTGAACACGGTAGGCAGAGCGCGCCAGATTCTTTAATGTTTGCACGAAAAACCGACACTATTTGGTTTGCCGGCCAACATTGGTCGCCATCAATACGCCAAAGTAGTCACCAACATAGTCTCTACGCGCTGGCCCAATATGTTGGCCCAGCTCCTTGGCCAACCCTTGGCCAAGTGTCTACTGCCGGCTTAACTACATAAGGGACAAGCGATCGGCAGCGATAGACTTACATAATAGGGATGCCGTTTTTAAAATGATAGAACACCTTTATTGCAGCCACCGAACCAGAACAGGAACAATTTAACTCGCAACCTGAACCCAGCGCGGAACACACTGGAAGGCGCGCACGCGTCCAACAACAACGCGCCCGCCACCAACTCGAGAACTGCCACCAAGACTGTCAACCTGATGAACAATATGTACGAGCCGGGCCAGGGCAGCTTCAACAATATCAACGAGAACAATCATGTAAGTACAACAAATATTAGCGGACATTTCACACAGCGCCGTCTAGCGCATGCAAGCAATAACTACGCGCCCGCCACCAACTCCAGAACTGTCACCAAGACTGTCAAACTGATGAACAATATGTACGAGCCGGGCCAGGGCAGCTTCAATAATATCAACGAGAACAATCATGTAAGTGCAAACGACGAAGCGTTTCGAGAAAAGGTAGGTCACTACCTGCGGCACTCTCTTGCGCTTCGCTTGGCTCGTCTTGGCGGGGGCACTACTTTGCCCCAGATACAAGTATTGGCGGACATTATAAACAGCGCCATCTACCCTAAAACTAAGCAAAGCTGCTAAAGTGGGTACTAGAACTATAAACATATCTATGATAGAATACATATTTTAATTTTAGTTTTAAACTTCTACGTGGCATTGTACTGTACGCGTCTCCTTTGTTATTAAGTATCTTTCGCCACGTAATTTCACTTGCTACAGACGGATTATTGCTAAAGAATCCTACCATCAGGTAAAACGTAAAAAAATAAGGATCCATAAACGTAATTTAAACCTCTGTTAGCTAATGTGTATTTCAAATATTCAATTGGCATAACAATGGCAAGGAAAGCCAATACTTGGCAAGCCAAGCAAGCAAGTTTTTTTATAAACAAAGGCTCTGTTTACATCAGGTTCACCGGGAGTCAGCCCGGGCGCTGGGCGAGGCGATGGTGAGCGCGTGCCCGGACGCAACCTCGGTGGAGCGTCGCCTCGGCCAGATCCGCGAGTACATCCGCGTCACCTCGTCTCTCGTCGACACCATGCGCAACTCTGAGGATGAGGTACAATAATACATTTCTACAACATTCTGTGTACTTGTAGATAATATTTTGACACTTTGTGTTTCTAAGTTACTGACTTAGGCCCGTATCCAAGAACTATATATAGGTATTGCAAGCGTCCATAGGCTGCGGTAACCGCTTACCATCTTGTGGGACGTACGCTTGGTTGCCACTTCAGTTGTATATAAAAAAAAAAAAACTATACGTAAGTGTGAATCTTGACTCAAGCACCGATTTTTCACAGTTCTCCCGTGCTTCGGAGGGCATGTTAAGCAGTCGGTCCGGGCCTTTTCAAAGTTGTTAGGCCATGACAAATGTCTTCGGGCGGCCTAGAAACTCTGTCATCAGAGTTGGCCACTGCCTCATACAAACTTACTTATATAGAAACATTATGTCAAATCGATGCTTGAGTGAAGATTCACACTAAGTATGGTTCTTGAATACGAGCCTTAGACTTACTGCCAGCGGATCTTGGCTGTCGTGAAGTTAGCTTCTTTAGATGCGCAATTAAGCTTTTTCGTACTAAATTGTCTTTATACGCATCGCAAACGGCCAACTTCACGACTGCTAACCTACTATAGGTTTGTTCCTTTTTTGTACCTAACACCAGCTTGCTTAAGTATTCACATAGGAAACCTTCTAGGCTGCATTTCCACCAGAGCTAAGCGAGGATGTGTAGCGAGAGATGTGTTCATCGAAGCTGTTAGTGCTAAACTAGATAAATTAAGTGATTCTATTGGTTCCAACAAACACATCTCTCGCTACACATCCTCGTTTAGCTCTGGTGGAAACGCAGCCTTATTATCTTTTTAATTTAGGCATTTATTGAACACACAAAAGAAGAGTATGACGATCTTGTCAAAATGGTAATGCAACTGAAAGACAGTGAGACAAACTTAGAGCAGATACTGACTGAACGGAAACCTGATAATATCGAAGTACCCGCCGAAGAGGCTGAAACTCCTCAATCGGCTACCGTAGAGATAACTGAGTTACAACCCGTTCAGAGTAACAATAACGATGCTGGTGTAATAAATAATAACTTGAAGAAGGTTACCAACATTGAAAATGAGCAAATCAACAAACAAAACGAGCATAAACAACAAGACGATGCAGTTGAACCTGTTATTGAAACAGAAACTCCTGAAACGGTTGAAAATACTGTCTCCGAGTCTCCCAAAAAGGAAGTCGCAAAAGACGATGCTCAACTCAATCAGATTCTAAGGAAAAATATCCTGTCCTGCGTGCAGAAAGTGGCGCAAATTGAACTGCTGAAAAAGGCTAAAGACACGCTCACCGATGAACAGGTTTTATAGTGATGTGTGAGCGTTGTGACCTTCTTGTGAATTGAAACATAGCATGCACTCTCTCTATTCACATCGCAGATCCTTGAAGGGATATGTGTTGCCAGGATTCAGTGCGCGATATTTTGTGCTGGATCCAACAATGTTATAGCGAAAATAACACCAAACATATTTCCTTAATGTTATAACGAGTGATTGATTACTGCAAGTGGCTTGTTGTAGTGGATTTTTGTAGCTCTCCTAATTCTTGTTTTCTGAAAGTAATACTATGCGAAGACTTTAATTTGGTTGTTTACGTTTTATTTATAATATCCTAACATTTATCAACCTTAACCATGGCTTGACCTTTGCCCAGCTGTGGGTGTAGGCAAGTATCGATGGTACTAAGCCTACTCAAATGTACCATTTGGGATATTATAAAATCATAATAAGTGCTACATGTGTAGGTTAACATATTAAAACATTAGAACCTTCATTTGGGTGTGTATCATTGCAATGTTGTGATTGTTAAGCTGTTTGTGTACTTTAATGATAATTCTTTCTCAAAGTAAATTATGGTTTCTTATCAAAGATTTTCCAAAAAAAATCCCTTTTTTTGAGTTGTTTGTTCAAGTCATTCAGAGAAAATGTTCATTTTACCAAAACATGAAACGATCTACCATTTATCTATTTTAAGACCTTATTGTGAGATAAAGAATATTTATTTATTAATGTCAAATAAGCTCATAATAATTACATTTGGATGCGAAGAAAACTTATTTTAAAAGCGATAACCACTAATTTAACTTACTATTTACAGCAAGATGTGACGCGGCCGGTGTCCGTCCAAAGCAACGGCTCAGCTTACAGTGACAACGAGCTGTGGCAAAATGAGATTAAAAACAAAATGGAAATGTCGCAAATGCGGCTGACTGCTCTGAAACAGCAGCAAAAAAGGCTTATCAAGTATCAGGTATTTACCTACTAAACTATTTTTAGCTACTACATAGTGGTACAATACATTCGAGCAATATTAAATAAATAATAATAAATAAATAACGACGACCGATGTGGCTCGGCGGGCGAATGTCCGCCTGCGATGCAGGAGGTTGCGGGTTTGATTCCCGCTTTGGAACAAATGTTTGTGTGATCTGCAAATATTGATATAAAAGGTCATTCATTATCAACCTGACAAACTTAAGGGGTAGGTTCCACACATAAAAAAAAAATACGTGTACTTTTTTTTTCTAAACGTTTTAGTTAACCTTAATAATAAGTTATATATATATATATATATAGTTAAGAAAAGGCAGCGCTCGGCACGTGTCACTGACCCGCGCGTGTCCTTGACCCGCTACGGGGCGCGCACACTCGAATATTTTATTATTACGTCGCTTAACTCGATTCCCAACACTGATAAATAATAATTGAGCGGAAAAACGTAATCGATTTTTTTTTGTTTACTTGGGTTTTTTAAGACAAAATATTCATAAAAAATAAATAAATATAGGTACATATATTTTTTCTTTTATGTGTGGAACCTATCCCTTAAGTTTGTCTGGTTGATAATGAATGACCCTGTATATGATCTGGGTGTTCTGGGTATTTTCTATGTGTAATAAAAAAAAATCTAGGTAGGTATCTATGTATTGTAGTATATCAGTCATCTAGTACCCATAACACAAGCTCTGCTTAGCTTGGGGCTAGATGATGCTGTGTGAATTGTCCAGCATTATTTATTATTATTATTTATTGACTACCTTTTTAGGAGGAAGCCAAACAGCAACTAGACGAGATGAATAGAGAGAGACAAGAGATTCAACCTGCGACATCACACGATAACTTTACTGAAATGCAGGTAAACGTTAAGATCTACGTTTTGCAGACAAATACATTAGTTCTATCTATTATCAACCATTTTCCATACAAGCTTTTCTTAGTTTGGGGCTAGATGGCGTTGTGTGAAATGTCTGCTAGAATATATTATTATTATTACAAGCTGACCCGCGCGGTTTCACTCGCGTAATTTTCCTCGCAAAATTTTCCATATTTTCTCACCGTTTTAACCTTTCCTGGACATATTCCTACTACATATATTTCAGAACAATCGGCCAAATCGGTCCAGCCGTTGTCGAGTTTTAGTGAGACCAACGAACAGCAATAAATTTTTATAAATTCTATATCGATTATTAATTAGTATACCTCAATGATTTTACCTAAAATATTCTAATATGTTTTAGAATCATCAACCTCACAGCAGTAACTACAACATCCCCAACCGCATGTACGCGGCGAACCAGATAGGCGTGGCCACCACCCTGCCTCACTCCGGTGAGGGCCAGCCGGGGCTCGACAATGAGCTCGGCCACTCCTCGCAGCACAGCCAGGACGAGAGGTTCTCGAGGGAGGGAAATATTGCTAGTGGCGAGGTAAGGGAATATTGCTGTGGTGAGGTAGGGGAATATTGTTAGTGGCGAGGTAAGGGAATATTGCTGTAGTGAGTTAGGGGAATATTGTTAGTGGCGAGGTGAGGTACTGTTGTTAGTGGTGAGTTAAACTACCCTTATTCCAGTCCAGACAATCCAAGAAAATGCTAAAATGAATGCTACACATATTTTTATTTAGCTATAACATTGAAAATTCAATAAGATTTTCATGAAAAGTTATTCAATCAAAAGAGATTATGAGTTTTAAAACACCATTGTTTCATTAAAATTTTGATAATTGATAGATTCAGGCGTTACTTTGCGAAAATCCATTATAAGATAAAAAACAGATGAAAAATCTCTAGTACTATACCGCTTAACTTCTAACTAATGAGGTCATACAGTTAACACAGTTAACCTCATAAGAAATATATCGACACGTGTTTCATCCCTCCACGGGACATCATCAGGACCATGGACCTGTTCTCCGGCAGACGTGTTGCTCCGTCGAGCGCCGCTTGTTAACTGAGTGACCTCATTAGTTCAAAGTTAAGCGGATTAGTACTAGAGATTTTATCTGTTTTTTATATATTAATTTTGATGTACATAATATAAATGTAACAGGAGGCAGCGGGCGGCGCCAACAGCGAAGGCGAAGACGACGTAGAGCTAGCGGCGAGAGGACAACTGCTGCAGATGAAACTGAGAGAGTTGCAGCTCAAGAAACAACACATGGAGAGCTTGGTATGGACATCATCATCATCACGACAGCCATCTTACGTTCCCACACTGGCCTACTCTCTAGCGTGGTGATTGGGTCTTAATTCTTTATTTAATGTAAAATTTTATTTTAAGTTGTGGATAACGCTGTAGGTTATAATATGTTAATTAAGCCTGTTTCATATCTATATAAGAGTAGTAGAGTTCTCTGTGATAGAGCTCGTCCGGGGAAGGACTACCACCATACCTATTTCTGCCGCAAAGCAGTAATGCTCGCATTGCTGTGTTCCGGTGTGAAGGGTATGGTTTCCGGTGAAATTACTGGCACATGAGGCTTTTGATCTTAACCTCAAGGTGGCAACCCGCAAGTGATACCTCTGGTATTGCAAGCGTCCATAGGCTGCGGTAACCGCTTACCATCTTGTGGGCCGTACGCTTGGTTGCCACTTCAGTTGTATAAAAATAAAAAAACATTTACCTAACTATAAATGTATGACTGTTTTTTATACCGAATAAATAAAATAAAATCATTCACTACGCGGACCCAATGCGGATTACATATCTTTCGAATTTTTCTTTCCTTGTACATGCCTGTTTCCTCACGACGTTTTTCTTCTATAACAGCACTGGCATTGCGCACATCAATTCTAATAGTTTATCCATTGGTGCACGACCGGGTTCGAACCCACGACCCTAGGATAGGAAGGCGGAGTCACTACCACTAGACCGCCAGTGCTTTTACGACAAGTTCATACCACTATTCTCTGTTCCCAGGTAACAGAGTTCCAGAAGCTTCAGATGGCAACTCGTATGGGGAGCACTCGGAATACGTACTCTAGTTCTAACGAGGAAAGCGCCGATGAGGAACCAATACATAAATGTAAGCTATCACACTTATCACACTATCACACCAATATTATAAATGCGAAAGTTTGTATGTTTGTTACTCTATCTTTTTTTTTTTTTATACTACTACAGTGGTAACCAAGCGTACGGCCCACTTGATGGTCAGCGGTTACCGTAGCGTATGTACGCATGCAACATCATAGATATCACTTGCGTGCTACCACCCTGAGACGTTAGATGGTAAGTCTCATGTGCCTGTAATTTCACCGGAAACCATACCCTTCAAACCGGAACACAGCAATGCGAGCATTACTGCTTGGCGGCAGAAATAGGTATGGTGGTAGTCCTTCCCCGGACGAGCTCTATCACAGAGAACTCTACTACACCCTAAAATCTAAAATCTATCTCGGTATCTATCTAGGTATCTCAACAACAACTGAACTGATTTGGCTGTTATAAAGACAGGAGTTGACTTGTGCGACTTCACCCGCGTTTTTGCAGTTTTTATGCTCCGTGAGGACTTAACTGATTGTGATGTGAAATGCAGATGGCTTAAGTTCTGGAATAACACATAGGCTACTTAATATCCCGAAAAAAGTACGGTTCCCGAGTACCACGAAAACGAAGCCGCGGGCAATAGTTAGTCTAGAATAATACTACTGCGTTCTGCGTCTTGCCTTATATTAGCTATAATCTAGACTGCATAAACCACTTAAAAAACATGCATAAACTTTAAGCTTTGGGTGGCACTGCATCTGTTATGGTCAGGCGTGGTGCTTAACATCAGGCAGGCGACTTGACCTATTTGTCACTTGCTGACATTAAAAAAAAACATTCATTGACTCCAACCCAATCAAAGCCAAGAACACGAAATGTACTTAAACCTCTCACTAAGATGTTCTTTGATTCATCATCATTATGACAGCCTTCTAATGTTCCCACTACTAGGACACTGGCCTACTCTCTGGCGAGAGTGATTGGGTCTTAATCGGACACGGACCCAATGCGGATTGGTGAATGGCACATGTCTTTCGAATATTTAGTTATTATGGACATGCCGGTTTCCTCACGATGTTTTCCTGCGCAATGCCAGTGCTCTCATACGGGCACTGGCATTGCGCACATACATTTTTCGAACAGAAATATCCATCGGTGCATGACCGGGTAACCCACGACCTTAGGATTGGAAGACGGGGTCACTACCACTAGACCACCGGTGCATTCTTTGATTTAAAATATATTCCCTCAGGTAATAAAGCGGTTGGAAGCGGAAACATCAAGAATGAGGACCCTTTCAAGCTTATGGAAATAAAAGCTATCAAAACTGCACTGCAAAAGACGAAAGGTTAGTAATATGTCGCTGTGGGCGATTACTAGAAGCCAGGTGGGACTTTTGCTAGAGATTTTAAAGAGATGTTAGTGTGGGCACTGACATTATTTTGACTATATTTCGAGTCTTCTTCAGGGTGAGTGAAATATAGAAGCCAGAAAAGATTTTCAACCCTAGTTTGAGTGTTGTTTAGGCATCGGAACCGGTTGCACCCATTTCCGTAAGAACCGGGGATCTTCACAGAAAATGTCTCTTTTTAAAGTCTGTTTTCTTCTCTTCTAAAAAAGGGAATCTTTGTATTAAAATTATCTTTTATAGTCTCTCTCCGGGAAATATCAAAAAAGATATAGGATATAGGAAAAAAGTCCGTACCATAAGTATAGATAGAAAGATAGATACTTAGAAAATACTTTATTGAACACCACATTATAACAAATTTGACAAGAACAATCTTAATTACTAACAGGTATTACAATGGGCGGCCTTATCGCTAAATAGCGATCTCTACCAGAGAGAATATATATATTTTTTAAATATTTATTAAATTTAATAATAATGTTATGATTTTCCTACAGATCTGATGCGTTCCGTGGAGAATTACGAAACGGACCAACATTCGGGCGGGCAAGATGATACCTTCAGGGAAATGTCTTCCACACACTCGAATATACACGACAAGTGAGTTCTAACTTCTAGGAGGTACTAGGCCGTGACCTCAAACTGGAAAACAGAGTATAGGACGGCCCGGGGGGTGGTCCTATACTATGTTTTCTAGTTTGAGGTCACGCCGCCAGTACCACCGCAGTGTCAGATATTCTACCTCCAAGCAGTAGTGTGCAAGCTGCACTGTGTTTAGGTTTAAAGGGCACTGTAGTAAGTGAAATTACTGAGCGAAAGAGACGCGCAGTGCAGTGTCACGCAAACACTTGAAAACAAAGCTTAAACTTTGGGTGGCACTGCATCTGTAATAGTTAGGCGTGGTGCTTAACATCAGGTAGGCGCCTTGATTGTCTTGTCACTTGCTGACTTAAAAAAAAAATATATATATGTTTTCCAGTCTGTCCTATATATCCTATACTCGATGGGCTGATGACATAAAGCGGTCGCAGGAAGTCTGTGAATGGTGAAAGCTCGTGCGACACATGACGCTCTTTGGAGAAAGCCTATGCCCAGCAGTGGACGTCTATTACTGGCTGATATGATGATGATGATGTAAAATTAAATGTTGTCTATCTTTATTTAGAAAATCGTCAAAGCCCTACTAATTTTATTCATCATCATCCTCATGACTACCTTCTAATGTTCCCACTCCTGCGACACTGGCCTACTCTCGAGCGAGAGTGATATGGTTCATTTTAAAAACGGGTGTTTTCACGTACCGGTAGATAGGTAAAGAGGTACCGACCGACACTGTTTCGACTCAATTTCGAGTCTTCATCAGGGTTGAGTGACACGGCGCGCTTCCTCCTCCGCGTCACGATATGCACTGATATACCGGTACGTGAAAACAACCCGTTTTTTAAATGATTTATTCAAAGTTTACTATAGTTTTATTAGTAAAAGAGAGTGATATGGTCTTATTCCATCACGCGGACCCAATGCGGATTGGTGGATGACTAATTCTATTATCCCGCAGTAAATCCGACGGTGGCGGCAGTATGGGCGGCTGGTCGAACGACGGGAGCATGTGTCGGGTTCGCAACTCTCTACCGCAGCGGCACAAGTTCACCAACGAGCACTCGCAGCAACATCCACAGCATACGCAACTTACGCAGCAACACACGCAGCAACACACGCAGCAACAGTTGCAGCAACAAAGTAAGTTGTATAAAACTAGATAGCTTCCTGCCGTCTAAATTAGACACCCGTGCGTAGCCGGGGCGAGTTAGGAAATAGTTAGGCGTTCGGCACACAGTCCGAACTTCATTACATCTATGATGTTAATGGATAGATTCAGGCGATACTTTTCGGAAATATATATAAACACGGGACATCATCAGGAACATCGACTTGTTCTCCGGCAGACGTATTGCTTCGTCGAGCGCTGGAGCCAAAGTTATTTAACTTTAAATAGTGAGGCGTAATAGTACTAGAAATTTTTCATCTATTTTTTAGCTGTCATTATTACTATAAGCAGTCGGTCCCGGCTTTTTCAAAGTTGTTTGGCCATGACAGAAGTCTACGGGCGGCCTAGAAACTCTATAACTAGAGTTGGCCACTGACTCATACGAACTTACTTACTTTTTTCATACTTAAGATCACGAAGCCAACATCGCATCTCTACAAGAAATGGCGCAGGAGCTGAGGATGGAGACTGAGAAGATCATGGGTGAACGCGCACGGATGAAGGACATGATCTCCAATAAGGGTAACTTTCACTTACAACTTTTGTATTATATTGCATGTTTATTCTTTGACAGATTTTATTTTACTTGCAACGTTGCCTTATAATAAAAAGAAGAATAAATAAATAAATAAAAAATAAATAATGCTGGACAATTCACACAGCATCATCTAGCCCCAGGTAAGCTGCTGTTAAACAGAGCTGTGTTATGGGTACTAGATGTTTGATATATATTTAATACAATACAATACATAGATATATATTTTTTATTATATATAGAAAACACCCAGAACACCCGGAACAAATATTTGTAGATCGTACAAACATTTGACCCGAGGCGGGAATCGAACCCGAAAGAAAATATATTTATTTATCCCGCACACAACACAACCTAAAGCATTTTAGGATAAAACACCATTAATAGAATAGTTGTAGCAGCTCTATTTATATATCACGATTTTTATAAAAAAAATATTTTAATAATATATCGATTATCTGGTTCTCATAGATAGATAGATTAACATTTATTGTATACAAGGATATCAAAATAAATTTAAATGTAGCTAATATAGTACAGTGGGCGGCTTTATCGCTTATAGCGACTTCTTCCAGGCAACCAATACTCACTCAACTCAAGTCATAGTACAAGCTTTGCTTAGTTTGCGGCTGTGTAAAAATGTCTATTTATTTGAGCAAAGTGAAGTCGCAGCATTAGACATACCGGTTCGTGGTTGTGTTATGTGGGTATTGACGTATTGACCAACAAATAACCTTAAAATTTTTAAAAACGGGTACCGGTGAAGAGGTACCAACACTGTTTCAACATCAGGGTTCAGTGACACGGCTTGCTCCTCCGCGTCGCGCTACGCACTCTCAGTGCCTTTTGATATACCGGCACGTGAAACCATCCGTTTTTAAAAATGAATAGTTCACGATAGTTTTAATAGTAAAACCTCAAAATCGTTTGCAGAGGTGGTCCGGAAGCAGAAGAAAGTGAACGAGGAGGTGCGGAGCGGGGGCGGGGGCGGGGGCGCGGGTGGGGGGGCGCCAGGTCCCGCCGAGCGACGCCAGATGCAACTGCGGCAGATCCTCGCGGAGAAGCAGCGGGAGCTGGAGGCACTGCTCAACAAAGAGGTCCTGTTCTATTTATTTATTTGAGCGTATGACTTGTAGGCGTAACGAGAATGAATGATTTATTTATTTGCTTAATTTTTTTGCTAACTCTACTTGGAATCAATAACAATAGCAAGGGTCATGCCAAAAAAGCGATACGAACCCAGCCGGTGTTGTTGCCAGTTCTTTTACGGCATGGGCGCGTTGGAACTGGTGTAAATTTTCCAAGCTTGTAAGACGTTTCAAAGTGATCCTTGTGATTCTACTGAATAAATCATTTTTGATTTTGATTTTGATTTTGCTTAAATATAGGTATTTCTACGCTAAGACTATAGTTAGGTACATTGTGGTTATCACTATATTCAACCAACTCGTCGTGCAAATATTTAATTAATTATTGTCCTACATACCCATAAAATATGTACAGATCTATTAGAAAGTAGTTTTAAGTGAGCGATTTTAGATTCAATTTTAAATTTAAAGAATAATTTTACAATAGTTATAATACATTTTACGTCATTTTACAATTAAATTTAGAAGAAAGTACATAAAAATTAAAACAAACTAAACCAAACAAAAAAACTACTAAAACTAAAAACAAATCACATGGTTAAAAAAAAACACTTAAAACTAAAATAAAAACTTATAAACCTAAAAAAAGGTCTAACTAAAGTAGTGTATGTCTAAGTAAAGGTAGTGGTATCGATTCTGTTGTAGCATTTTATTAACTAAGCTAACTAAAATTAGATTAGAGAGATAGATTAGAGATTAGAGACCCTCGGGACAAATGGTGTAAAAGGGTCACTGATTGGTACCCCAGAGATGGCAAGCGCAATAGAGGGCGTCAACAAATGAGATGGGAAGACGACCTAAGACTCACAGCTGGAAAACACTGGAGAAGGGTAGCTCAAGATAGAACTCAATGGAAAGCGTTAGAGGAGGCCTATGCCAAGAGGCACACTACACTGAAAATCTACAGCTCAAAACTCCTGTTCACAAAACCAGTTTTTATGATAATTCATTTACTGTTACAGCCGTACGTCTCTGGAATAAATTACCGATTTCTATAAGGAAATCTACATCTCTAGCTGTATTCAAATCACGAGTGAAAAGCTTTTACCTATCTGAAATATCGCCTATTGAATAGTTATCTTATAATTTCATATTTAGGTTCTATATTAATATGTATTAGTTTATCATTATTATATTTATTATATCTAAGTATGTCTATGTATTCATATGTATTTTATTGTGATTATTTAAGTAGGTATTTATGTTTAAATATTAGTATTATTCATTTGTATTCATTTATTCATATGTAGCAAGTTGCACAATTTATTTGTGATCCTATATAAGTACACCCCCAACCATTCTTTTATTTATTTTATTTTCTCTCCATCCAAAGGTTGTCTGGAAGAAATCGCTTTTAAGCGATAAGACCGCCCATTGTACTCATACTATAAAATGTGTTTTGTTTTTATGTTTTTAATACTGTTAAGGTGTACAATAAAGCATTTTTCATTCATTCATTCATTCATTCATTCACACTGAACTGAGGGACATTTTATAGTCGAACCTGAACCCATAACATTACCAAAAACATGTAAACCCAAAGTTAAGAATAAAGGGCTCATTTATTTATTTTAACTAAAATTATTGCGGTCCTCATTGTGATAGTTAAAACTATAAAAACAAAAATAACAAAATTGAAAAATATATAAAAAAATGAACTTAACACCTTCAGTGATCAGTGGAAGGTATTGGCGTTAGACCGCAAAGTCTGGAAAACTCAAAGGGAGGTATTTGCCCAGCAGTGGGACAATGCAGGCTGTCAACAACAACATGTAACAAAATTGTAAGCCGGGCATGGCTTTGGAAAAACTAGACACGATTCCGATCTGGCGACCGGTGATAAATCTGCATTACGTAATGTCCCTCATCCATTATCCCTCCTTTGTGCTTTGATTTCTGAAATAGGCAGCGGGAACTAAACCCACATCTTATCTATATCATATATTTGACGACCGATGTGGCGCAGCGGGCGCAGGTCCGCCTGCGATGCAGAGGTTTTATTTATTTTCGTTTATTTGGGAAACAAACAGTACTTAAAAACTAATAACTAAACTAAAATTAAAACTAATGACTATTAACATGTTACCATGTTGAGGTTGCGGGTTCGATTCCCGCCTCGGGACAAATGTTTGTACGATCTAAAAATATTTGTTCCTGGTGTTCTGGGTATTTTCTATATATAATAATAAATATCTATCTATGTATTGTGTTGTATTAAATATATATCAGTCATCTAGTACCCATAATACAGCTCTGTTTAACAGCAGCTTACCTTGGGGGCTAGATGATGCTGTGTAGATTGTCCAGCATCATTTATTTATTTATCAATCCATCTCTCTCCAAAATAGTAATTAATTGTTTTATTACAGAAAATACTATGTTCAACACGAGATCAAGAAACGCAAAAAACCAATCCGGAGTCTCAAGCTACTTCTGTCATCAATCAATCCTACAATAGGTTAGTTTATTATAAATGATACTTTTATCTACACTAATTAAATAAACTTGTAACTAAATTTCATGTTTCATTACAAAATAAGAAGGCATATAATTAAAAGAACTAGTTGAAACACTAGTCTAAGAAGACTTTTAACTTTAGACAGATATTTGAAAAATAGATAGGCAAAACAATGAATAATAAAATAGTAATTATTTTATTGTATTTTAAGTAATGTAATTTGTGTGTTGCAGTGAACAAGAAGAGCCTGATTCTAGATCTGACCAGTTACTATTGGAGCCGCAAAACTCTAGAGAAGTCGAAAACTTTCGGGTAATATTTCTTTTAAACTTTCACCGAAATACTTACGCCCCAGTCTTAATAGAGAGATAAAGAAAATATAGAACTATCTAATAGCCACAGAACTATATTTAAGTAGAATGAGTGAGTGTATTTACCTCGCGTGCCGAAAAGTCGGGCTAAGTAAGGGCTGAGTAACCTCTTTACTCGCCGCGAAACTCAGTCAGCTCCCAACCGGCGCGCAGTGTAGTAGTGTGGCAGTGCCTAGAATCTGTTTTTCGCGTGCTTATCGATGCTTTTAAATCATTAATGTTCGCGCGACTTATGTTTCCCATCTCTAAAATACATTTGTGTGTAAAATACAAATACGCAAAATGTTACACGCTCGGTTTTCATACAAATCGACGAACTCTTTCATTCTACTTTATTATAGTTCTGTGATAATAGCCCAAATTTATTGTACGAAAAGTACCCTACGTTAGTTTTAGGAAATTAGAGAACTTAATTGATAGATTCAGGCGTTACTTTGCCGAAATCCGGAAAAGATACAAAACAGATTAACTTTTTAACTAATGAGGTCACATAGTTAACCTCAAAGGAAAAAACTTAAAAGCAAATTTTAATGTACAAAAAGCACCCTAAGTTTGCGACCAGTGCGAGCTAAGAATGTTCTTGACAGAAAAATATTTTTATAGTGTGAACGATTTTTTAATCTATCATGAAAAATTATAATGGAATTTTTAAAACTTGTCATTTTTATTGTTACATAACTTGACATACTACTAATCAAAAATTCTTAATTCTCGTTGTGTTCTTTTTAATTTTAAAATTGTATTTTTGCATGCCGAGTGAACCGGTGAAGTGTGTGACACTTATACTTAAGTAAACAATAAGACCTTATGTAACCGTACTTATAGCAAAATAAATCATTTCATTTACCCTAATATTGACGACCGATGTGGCGCAGCGGGCGCAGGTCCGCCTGCGACGCAAAGGTTGGGGATTCGATTCCCGCCTCGTGACAAATGTTTGTACGATCTACAAATATTTGTTCCGGGTGTTCTGGGTATTTTCTATATATAATAAAAAATATGTATTGTATTGTTTTATAATATCAGTCATCTAGTACCCATAATACAGCTCTGTTTAACAGCAGCTTACCTTGGGGCTAGATGATGCTGTGTGGATTGTCCCGCATTATTTATATTTATTTATTTATTGATTGTTTCAGGGCAGTGGAGATAATGCTTTATTAGTCGGTCGTCCGATGGCCGCGCTGCCCGCACATCTAGTCGAGAGCAACTACGGCAGTGACAGCGACAGGTAAATAACATTACAATTAAAGCTCTTACAGCGACAAGGTAACATTACACATTTACAGGCTCCTCTGAGAGCACTGGTGGTCTAGTGGTAGTGACCCCGCCTTCCGATCCTAAGGCCGGTCGTGCACCGATGGAATTTTCTATTGGAAAAAATGATGTGCGCAATACGGTAAAGGAAAACATCGTGAGGAAATCGGCATGTCCAGCAAGAACTAAAAATTCGAAAGACATGTGCCATCCACCAATCCGCATTGGGTCCGCGTGGTGGATTATGACCTAATCACTCTCGCTCGAGACAAAATACCCAGAACAAATATTTGTAGATAGTACAAACATTATAATATCAGTCATCTAGTACCCTTATCACAAGTTCTGCTTAGCTTGGGGCTAGATGATGCTGTGAGGATTGTCTAAAAAAAACTTATACAAATTTTTTTTTGGGTATTGTAAAATTGTATTTTTGTTTCAGTGCATCGCGGAATAAATCAAATCAACGGAATCGTCCTCGAAGACGTCAAACGCAAGAAAGACAATCTGACGACAGCTCTGTATGTATTTTGTGAACACAAGAAACTTATATATAATATACTTTAAGAGTAGTAATGTTGTTGTATATTGGTATTGATATTTTATTTCATAAAATTATGTAAATTCGTCTCGCCCGTAATGTCATTCTGGTGAGGCCCAGTCTGAAAACCAGCGCTCCTTCCTCACTGCTAGGGAGTGGCATTAAGCTGAGACTGGACCTGTTTGACCGCACACGCAAGGAAAGACTAAAATTTAATTTAGTAGGTACTAGGTGCCTATGAAACATATCTAGCTAATACTTATGTTGTATCCTATTTTAATTTTTATTTTCTTTTGTTTCTGTATTGTTGTTTTTAGTTTATTCTAAGAAATAGGTACCTACTTACTTATACTCACTTACTCACCTTGTCTAGTATTACTTTCCTTTTTTGTGTGTGTGTCAAATAAATAAATTCTTATTCTTATTCTTATAGTAGAGTTCTTTGTGATTGAGCTCGTCCGGGGAAGGACTACCATTATACCTATTACTGCCGCCAAGCAGCAATGCTCGCATTGCTGTGTTTCGGTTTGAAGGGTATGGTTTCCGGTGAAATTACAGGCACATGAGATTTTCCATCTAACGTCTCAGGGTGGTAACACGCAAGTGATATCTATGATGTTGCATGCGTACATAGGTAACCGCTGGCCATCAAGTGGGCCGTACGCTTGGTTGCCACTTTAGTGGTATAAAAATAAAATATATATATATTTCCGGGATAAAAATTAACGTGATATTCCAGACTATAATCTATGTCTGTGCCAAATTACATCCAGACCCGTTTGCGTGATTGAGTAACAAACTTTCGATCTTGATCCTTTTATGACGACGGATGTGGCGCAGCGGGCGCAGGTCCGCCTGCGACGCAGAGGTTGCGGGTTCGATTCCCGCCTCAGGACAAATGTTTGTACGATCTACAAATATTTGTTCCGAGTGTTCTGGGTATTTTTTTATATATAATAAAAAATATCTATCTATGTATTGTATTGTTTTAAATATATATCAGTCATCTAGTACCCATAATACAGCTCTGTTTAACAGCAGCTTACCTTGGGGCTAGATGATACTGTGAGGATTGTCCAGCATTATTTATTTATTTATTTATTTTATAGTAGTAGTAGATGTACGATTATTATTTCTATTTTGGCTGTACATTGCTTGTGCAACTCCAATTCTATTCAACATCCTTAACGATAGCAAGGCTCATGCCTAAACAGCGATAGGAATCCAGCAGGTGTTTATTATTACGGCATAAGTGCCTGGCGTAAATTCACCTAGCTTGTAAGACGTTTCAAAGTGATCCTTGTGATTTTATTGAAAAAAACTCTTTTGATTTTGTCAGACAGTCAGTACCGGAGCGGTTTTATTTAGATTTTGGGTATTTTAGATGGTGCAATCGAACATCGCGAATCAGAATATGCGACACGAGCCGAGAATAGATGCCTCCAATGTGAACATGGTGCCGCCCGTCGCACAAAACAGTAAGGGCCTTATTCATAATCAATATAACTCATTATCTTTATTGAAGACCGATGTTGGGACACTGGCCTACTCTCGGGCAAGAGTGAGCTTTAATCCCCAACGCGGACCCAATGCGGACTGGTGGATGGCACATGTATTTCGTATTTTTAGTTTTTGGACATGTCGGTTTCCTCACGATGTTTTCCTTCACCATTTAAGAGCACTGGCATTGCGCACATAAATTTTTCGAACACAAGAATCCATTGTGGTGCACGACCAGGTTTGAACCCACGACCTTAGAATCGGAAGGCGGGGTCACTACCACTAGACCACCGGTGACTCGTATAGTACTACCGGCGGATCTAGACATTCGTGAAGTTAGCCGTTTGTGGTAAAGTTGTTTGTATGAGTCAGTGGCCAACTCTGGTGACAGAGTTTTTAGGCCGCCCGAAGGTCTTTTTCATGGTGATTTGTGATGCGCAAAGACATATTAATTTGAAAAGCTCCGTTGCGCATCGAAACGGCTAACTTCATGAATGTCTAGATCTACTAGCCGTTCTATAGGTTACCTTTAATTAAATATAATAATCTCTCTCTTTTACTTTCCAGCCGAATCTCCGAGCAACATGCCGTACCCCCACCCCCCTTGCTGGAATAGCAAATCTAATCAGGTAAACATACTCTACAGTACTATAGTAGTAGAGTCATTTATGTTCTTCTTCTTCTTTTCTTTTATGGCCTCTGTGGCTAGTTTGCCACAATTTTGCCAGTGTCAAGTGCAATATTTTGATTGTCGCTTAGCAACGTAAACAAACGAAATTTGGAAAGAAACGATGACTTTTCTTTCAAAATTCTCTTGGAAAGTCTTTGACTAAATTACCAACCAACATCACCCCTCCATTTCAATTACTTACACTTGTGCTAAGTAAACTAATTAAATTGGATAAACTGCTACCAAATTAACGCAATAAAACTTAAAATAACACTAGAAAAATAATTAAAATGGGAAGACTTATGTCGTTTTGACAAGATAGCCAAAGACAATCAGTCATTTATGTTAAACTTTTCTCCGGGGAAGAACAATAGGCATGATGACAGTAACCAATAATCATTAAAATCACGTCTTCACCTTATGAAAAAGGATTCAAGGAATTCAAAAACCATATTTCTTTTTACATTCTAATGCGAGATTGATAATATTTTGAAAACTACAAAATACATTAATCCGCCGTAAAAGGTTAAACAACGATCAGGAGCATCTGGGTTCTCTGATTGGTTGCATCTAAAATATTGCAGAATTTTGAACCTTATTGCTAAAATTTTATATTGAAAACTGACATAATGACGTCACCGCTGTCCCTCCGCGACTCAGCGCGTTTTAGCGTGAATTTTAAAATTCAAATTTCAATAGTATTTTTTTACTACTAAATCATTAATTTCTGGAATAATAGGTTACTTTTTGCCTAAAGTCAATAATTCTGAATACAATAGAACAGTATTTCAAAATCAGTCATCATGCCTATTAACGCAAAGAGTTGAAGTTGATTTCCGCTGCCAAGTAATGTTCGCATTGCTGTGTGCGGATTCGAAGGGTATAGTTACCGGCGAAACTACTGGTCCTATTTAAAAAATTGTTTCACCATTGTAATGCTACATTATCTCTGAGCAACATAGGCTATATTTATTACTAGCAATCCGCCCCGGCTTCGCACGGATGCCTAAGTTTTCATTGCACCTGCGCGAAGTTCGGGCAGATCAGCTAGTATTGGCATAAAAGAAATTTTATTTATCCAGTATACTTAAATGTACACCATTATCAAAAACCAGGATATGAGAACGAACCAGTTCACCCAGAACAGCCACTCGCAGACGATGGAGCGCTTGCTCGGCACACCGCAGATGTCGTACCCTCCGACCATGCCCTTCAACATGATGATGCCGTATGGTGAGCACTACTTACACGTGTGTACACACTTCGCCAAGGGTTGGGCCAGCGTGTTGGCACCAAAATATCGGATACCAATAGGCATGATATGCATGATAAAAACTATAATAAAATAATGATTAGGATGAACTAGACAAATTTCTATGATAAAAAACAGACGAAAAATCTCTAGTACTCCTCCGCTTAACCTTTTAACAAATGAGGTCACACAGTTAACCTCAAAAGAAAAATATCGACACGTGTTTCATCCCTCCACGGGACATCATCAGGACCATCGACTTGTTCTACGGCAGACGTTTTGCTCAAAAGCCAAATTTCTAATGCAATGTAGCCCAGGATCGAGAAGTCTGAAGAGAATGGGAGGAGGCCTTTGCCCAGCAGTGGGACATGAATGGCTGATATAATAATAAATATTTCAAAACATCTATCAATATATTGTATTAAGTATATCAGTCATCTAGTGCCCATAACACAAGCTCTGCTTAGCTGAGGGCTAGATAATGCTGTGTGGATTGTCCAACTTATTTATTTAGTAGCTAAGTAAGTAAGTTCGTATGAGTCAGTGGCCAACTCTGATGACAGAGTTGCTCCGCTACCTGCGTACGCGGTGCAGCTTTTGCTGAGACAGGACCTTTTGACCCTTAAGCGCGATTTTCATATAACATATACCTATGTGTACTATCTATATCTATCTATAGTGTGTTTTTTTATGTATTAGGTATGTTTCTTTAAGTATGATCTTGGGGGTCAATAAAAATGTTTTTTTTTTTTTTTTAAATTAAAATTAAATTTGAATAATTTAAATTTAATCAAAGTTAAATTTAGTAGGTGAAGTGATGGTAATGTTATGTTGGCAGGCATGGTGGGCGGGTGCGGGTGCGGGTGCGGCGTGTGGGGCGCGTGGTGCTGGCAGCAGCTCGCGATGCAGCAGCGCGAGATGCACCAGCTCAGGGAACAGCTCAACCATGTAACTACACACCTTTAAATACAGGGTCATTCATTATCAATACATAAAAATAGGTTCCACACATAAAAGAATAATATAATGTACCTATAAATATATATTTTTTTATGTATATTTTATCTTAAAAATCCCAAGTAAACAAAAAAAATCGATTACGTTTTTCCGCTCAATTATTATTTATATCGAGTTAAGCGACGTAATAATGAAATATTCGAGTGTAGCGGGTCAAGGACACGTGCAGGTCAAAGACGTGCGGGTTATTGACCCGCGGTTCATTGACGCGCGGGTTACTGACACGTTCTGAGCGCTGCCTTTTCGATTTCTAACAAGGATAACTAATTATTAAGCAGAATTACGTAATTTTTTTTTAAATATAAAAAAAAACGTTTAGAAAAAAAGTACAAGTTTTTTTTTATGTGTTAAGTTTGGCAGGTTGATAATGAATGACCTTATACAGTGGTGGCCATATAATTAAGAACGCTGATATAAAGGGAAGATTTTTTCCAACTAAGATGCAAAAGTAATTGTATTCATTTGTTTTTATTTCTCTCGGTATCGTAAAACATTTCCATATTACCACTGTATTCATTGATACACATGATTGGCTAAAAATCAATAGGCAAACTTTTTACACTACTTTTAAACAAAGTATTCCTTATTACTGGCTGGTCACGTAATTAAGAACGCTAAGTAGTTTATACCTTTAATCAAATTTAAATAGAGAACACTCAGTCGATTTGTTACTGTTTGTATAATTTTGGCGCAATTACGTGCTGTAAAAGATTAAAGGTGATTGCTTCTTTAGAAAAAACAATGGGAAAAATTACAGTTGTGATAAATCTACAAGGGAAGTAATAATAAAACTTCGCCGGAAGAATTGGTCTTATAAAAAGATAGACCGACCATCTGCAATGTTCAAAAACGATGGTTTTCCACGCTGTAAAGCATTTTGCTACGTATCAAACTACTTCGAATGTTCCACGTGTACCTAAACAGAGAAAAACAACTCCTCGAGATGACCGAAACATCGTTCGTATGGCAAAACAAAATCCTTTTAAAGGGTCCAATGAGCTTAGAAAAGAATATTTTGGTGAAAACAACTTTTCAGCAATCTCAGCACGCACTATTCGAAGACGTTTGGTAGAAGAAAAATTGCACGGTAGGATAGCAAGAAAAGTACCCATGTTAAAACTTTGCCACAGGCAAGCCCGGCTTGCACTTGCGAGAAAGTATGAAAACTGGACTGTGCAACAGTGGAAAAATGTACTTTTTTCTGACGAGACGAAAATAAACAGAGTATGTTCTGATGGAAAACGATATGTACGACGTCCCCCGAATACAGCATTCGACCCAAAGTACACGAAAGTTACATTAAAGCACGGTGGTGGAAATGTGAAAATATGGGGTTGCTTTTCTGGACATGGTGTAGGACCTGTAAAGTTGATAGAAGGTAACATGGATCAGTTCCAATACAAAAATATACTGGAAGAAACAATGTTACCATACGCTGAAGACGTTCTACCGGTCATTTGGACATTCCAGCATGACAATGATCCAAAGCACACTGCACGCACCGTAAAGGAATTTCTTACAGCGCAATTAGTTTCTGTCTTAGACTGGCCTGCTAACAGTCCAGATCTAAACCCAATAGAGAATCTGTGGTTTGAAGTAAAGAAAAAGGTTTCAAATAAAAGTGTGGAAATTTAAGAGAGCTGTATGTCGTTTTTTTAGAAGAATGGAACTCTATTTCTCTTGCGAAATGTCAAAAATTAATAGAGTCAATGCCTCGCCGGTGTAAAGCTGTAATTAAAAGCCGTGGATATGCTATTAACTATTATTTTAGTTAAATATTTCTTTTTATGTTTCCTGTGCTACATAATATTGTGATTTTTTAAATCTAAGTGTCATACAAAACAATTCCCGAGCAGTTAAATAAATCGTTCTTAATTATTTGTCCAGTTTCAGTACTATTTGAATGTGTTACTTTGATAAAATCAATAAAATGTGCAAAAAATTTCTTAAGTCAGGTTGCTCTATTAATGTGACTATTATATAACATAAATAGTTGCTTCTCAAAAGGTACACATCTCTGTGTATGATACGATTTAAATAAAAAACTTCTAGAACTTCAAATCGTTCTTAATTATATGACCACAACTGTATATACTAATATACCCTATTAATAACACGGAGTTTTTTTTTATACAACTAAAGTGCCAATCAAACGTACGACCCACAAGATGGTAAGCGGTTACCGCAGCCTATGAACGCTTGCAATACTAGAAGTATCACTCACGGGTTGCCACCCTGAGACGTAGATCGGAAGTCTCAGGTGCCTGTAATTTCACCGGAAACCATACCCTTCGGACCGGAACACAGCAATGCAAACATTACTGCTTGGCGGCAGAAATAGGTATGGTGGTAGTCCTTCCCCGGACGAGCTCTATCACAAAGAACTCTACTACTCTAAGAATTATTATTTTATTCAAAATTGTTTCCAAAGGTGTTCACAAAACAATTTATGTTTGCGTGAACGTTACAGCAGTATATTTGTGGTGTTACAGCAGCCTTTCACCACACAATAAAACTTTTTTTTTTTAAATAATCGTGTTACCGTGCGTTACCTTTAGACGTGAAAGTCATAAAAAACGTCTCGTAAACGTAAACATCTCAATCCATTAAAACTTATTTTTAGTCTCAGGTCGGCAATTAATTGTATATTTATATTAAATTGTTACAGTTGGAAGAGCGTTTGCGAGTGGACCCCGCTTCTCACACACTCAATAACCAAGTGCCGCCCGGTAACCGCGCCAACAACTACTGGGATAACTTTAGAAGGTGATTATTACTTCAAATTAATTAAAAAAAAATAAAAAAAGCTTTATTTCTACACTAAAATACATGTATGATAAGGTAAGATTTTATAATTTTAAGTAAAGTTAATATGGACCGCCTCTGGCGGCATAAGATTATTACTCACTCTGTTCAAAATATCATAGTTTTCATCAAAAAATCAATACTGGCGCGTTTTCCCAAAAGACAATGCCGAATTATCTAGGGAATGTGGCATTATCTTTTTTTTTTTTCGCGTGTTTATCTGGTACATAATAACGAACTAAGCTTATTTGACAACATCTAAGAGTAAAACTAGCCTGGAAGCGTAATAAATACATACAAACTTCTAACTCTTAGGTTGAGTTTCCACCAGAGATGTGCGAGGATGTGTAGCGAGGAATATGTTTGTTAGGAACCAATAGAATCACTTCATTTATCTAGCCTCGATCTGACATCTTTAATGAAATGATTCTATTGCTTTCTAAAAATGCTTTCCTCGCTACACATCCTCGCACATCTCTGGTGGAAACGCAGCTTATTTAAATAAATAAATAATAAATAAATAAATAATGCTGGACAATCCACACAGCATCATCTAGCCCCAAGGTAAGCTGCTGTTAAACAGAGCTGTATTATGGGGACTAAATGACTGATATATATTTAATACAATACAATACATAGATAGATTTTTTTTTTTATTATAAGAAAATACCCAGAACACCCGGAACAAATATATGTAGATCGTACAAACATTAGTCCCGAGGCGGGAATCGAACCCGCAACCTCGGCGTAGCAGGCGGACCAACGACCGCTGCGCCACATCGGTCGTATTTCTCATTTCGGACTGAGTTTAGACATGCATGCCAAATAAGTTTCGTTTGTTACACTATTCTACTACTACTATACTATTCGTACTAGAAAAACAAGGTTGGTTGATGGACGCGAGGAAAAAAAATGACGCCGATTTCAGGCATTGTCTTTTCATGAGCCGTGATACCGTATGGTGTGCGTGTGTCAAGAATGAAAATGTATGAACAATAATGGAAATGTATGTAAACTAAATTTTATTTCAGATATTAAAACAACCTCTACTACCAAACTACTTCTAAGCAAATTTATTTATCTAGCTATTATTGTGTAGAAATATGATGTCCATTGAACGTCTTTAAGCAGGGTGAGAATGTGTGCGTTTTGCTCTGAATTAGATTTTGTAATCAGTAACCGTACTACCAATTAGCATGTAACATGACTGGATCAATGCATGCTAAATGTGTTACTTTCACAATAAACAATGAAAACAATGATATTTGTTACCTTTTTTTGTTACTAATAATTTCCCTGATTTTGTTGAGAATATGAGTAAAACTAGACTAAACTAGACTTAATATAAGAGTGAAAATAATTTTACAAACAGCTTTGTCAATGTAACCAAGAACTTAATGATTCCTACTTTTATTTTTGAGCAATGATTTCGTCTCATTGATTTCTATGGGTAGAGACAGCAACACAAGCAACGCCTTTCGTTCATTAATCATCGTTTGATTCATCTTCAATCTGCTCTAGTACCTTGATGATTTAAATAACTGTTTATTTCCAGCTACTCGCGTCAAAATCTCCTATCAGCTAACAACAAGGCCAACGCGGACGGTCACCTAGGCCCCGGCCCGTCGCACAACCCTCACCCGCTGGTGGAACGGTCTCACAACCCTCTCCACCGCACCGCCTCGGTATCATCCCCTTGCGTCACCCCCAAGAGAAACACCAACGCAGCTAGCTCCTCACAAAACGGACAGCCGCAAAACGAGCCGGACCGCAGAAGAAACGTCGCCTACGAACGATCGCTGTCGTTTTCCTCCGCGCCGGACGTTTTAAACGTCAACCAAAACTCAGAAAACGACACCTCTTCGTCCAGAAACGTAGACGAGCCAGCCAATGTACCCAACGTGAATCTAAACCGGCAGGAAACGACCTCGAACCCGTTTAGAAACCTGAACATAACCAACCCGATCCCGGAAATAATACAGGCTCATTCCAATAACTTGAACTCGACGAGCAAGAAAAAATCTTCGTCCAAACTCCCCGCTAAGAACTCCAGAAGGAACTTCTCGTTGGATTACTCTCAAACGAGCAATATCAATATCGCTAGCACTTCCGAGACGCCCAACCCGAACTTAGCGTCCACCAGTAGGGAGAGCCAAGATAAAGCCACCTCGAAGCTTTTCGATCTGTTAAAAGAAAACGTTTATTCCGAAGTGACCGCTCTCATCGGCGTCAATGAGTCTCATCCGGACTTCCTGATCCAACTATTCAGGGAACTGCAGCTGATTAGTTCGGACGCGCTCCGACAGAAGGTGCTTCAATCGATAAGGAACATTCTATCTCAGTACAGCTCGCTGCTCGACAGCCAAACTCATGACAGTTTCGAGGAGAGGCCGGAAGCCGTGTCCACAACCTCCGGCGACTCGAATCACTACAGCGGATGCAACCCCCTCGCCGCCAACAACCCCAGCGCGAGCATGCAACTCAACCACAAGATCATTCGCTTCCTGCTGCTGAAAAGCGATGAATTCTGCACTCCGGAACTCTTCGATTCCCTCGCGTCCCAGATCCTCACCGGCACCGGCGACGGGCGATACTCGCATCAATCGAAGAGGAGACTTCTAGAACTGCTCGCAAAGTACGAAGGCATGAGGGTGTGCCAGATAATGGGCGACTTCATCGAGAACCTTCCGATGTTCGTGTCCGCGACCGAGGAGTCGAACGAGCTGCCGGAGTCTCTGATGCTGGACGTGGCGGGGTCACTGAACCTGTTCAGCGCGAGCGACACGCAGCTGCACCAGCTCGCCGCGTGCCCGTACGAGATGTGGGGGGGCGGAGGCGCGGGCGGGGGCGAGGACGTCAGCCAGGACGGCGCGGGGGGCGGGGAGGCGAGCTGCGAGGAGATGCACAACGGCGACCTGGCGGAGGCGGACCAGACGTGCCCCGCGGAGGCACCCGCGCCTCCCGCGCCCTCCGCGCCGCTCGCGCCGCCCTCTCCCCGCGCGGACCAACCCACGCCCACTGAGGTAACGGAACACGTCTTCTACTGTACATGTCTCCCCTTCAATAAGTTGTGCTAACCTCCACATGTACTACTGCCGGCGGATCTCTCTCTTCCCCAAGTTTGTGATGCGCAAAGATAATTTAGTTAGAATATGCGCAATGAAGCATCGAAACGGCTTCACGAAGGCCGAAATTCGTCGGCAATACTGTACCTCCTAACTTTCTTTTTCTACGAACTTTTTTATTTTAGTCAGGTTTAGCTGTTTTTCTCTTTACTATCTCAAATAAAATATCAGAACGGAATCGGTCGGAAAAAGTTTTAGGTGTAAATAACCGTTTTCATGGCGCGTCCGCAGTCTCGTGGCGTCATTTACACTCTTATGACTTTGACATAAAGCTTTTTTCGACCAACTGGGAGTAAAAATCTTTGCACTGATAAGTCACCACTGCAAGCTCGCAGTGTTATATAAATCGACTTTGCGGGGCCCCCAGATGAAAATGATGATATTACCATGGAAGTATTCACATTCTCTACGAAAATAAAAGAAGCCCTGTGTCACAGAGACCTAATAATGCCAGAATCGCCTGTTAGCCAATATTACTTTCGGCCGCACCGAACACTGGACAGGTTATATTGACTAATCGCCAATTAGTCTTCATGAGACATGCCTATTAGCCTACTTGAAACTTATTCGAAGTTCGTGATAATGACCATTAGACTAACTAAACTCTAAACCTAACTTTAATAAGAGGGAACTGTCGAACTACCTGTCTTTAACGCAACATCCAAATGAAAACATATTTTGTGTGATACGGCGAGCAGTCATCCCATACAAAATGTATGAGATGACAGCCGCCCAGCAGTGTTATTGTAATGATATTAGTTTGACCCCAAATATTAACTTTTTAATTTTTTTATGAAATTGATAGCTCGACCTTAGCTTTCGATTCGATTAGCTTCAATCAGCTGGCTGTATTCAATGTTACTATTTTGATTTAAATAGTTAAGAAAAAACTTTAAATGCGAAGATAGAATCTTCAAGGTACAATAACCTGTAGTTTCATCATTGCACAATCAAACCATGATGTCATGCTTTATTTTTATCACTGACGCTGCTAGGATTTTGCAAGATCGGTCATGGCACGAATATAGAGCCTAGGCATTATTTTATGCTTGATGTGCGATGCTCCACATTTCTAGTTCAAAATTGCGATATTTTAATCCCGGCATATTATTGGCTTTGTGCTATGAAAATCAGCATGATTATCTTAATTAGTAATTCGTACATATTTTAGAGTAAACATAGACTGGTACCTGGGGATTTGTTAAAAAAATTCAGGATCACATTGACGAGGTGGAGACATAGGGAATTTGTGAACTAACACGTGAAATGCATTTGTGTTGCTTTAATAATTATCATCATTTGTACATGATTGTCTCTATTACAGTACATGAGTACCCACCTCTTTGAACCTTGAAGTAGTGGAGTCATGAGGCAGACTTCATTTGATTTACTAATGTGGCTTGTTCTATGAGCGTGTTAATTGCTATATTATTGATGTAGTAATATCCTGTGATATGCTCTATCTATATTTACTGTTTCAAAGCATAAAACTTAACCATCAACAAGGAAAATAAAATATTTTTTTAAATCATCGAGAATTTACTAACATTTTGTAACAAGTATGCTTTTTTTGTATGAATTTTTAGAAACAATAAATTAAAAACTACCCATCTGCCTTTTCACTCACTAGCGCCCTAATACGCCATTTAAATGTTTGGATCCTACTAGCTCTGAGATGTCGTTAGCTTTTAAAATCGTAAGAAGAATAGCGATACAGTATTTGGTCGTAACTCGCAAATTATTGGTAAACTCATTTATGCCTAACGTTGATGTACCTAATGACATAAATTAGAAATGAAAATACCATTTTAATTACAGTTTTTATTACAATTACGTAGGGTTCACTAATATCACAGTGAATATCACAATTTGGTTACTTAGCTTAACTTTTAACACACCTTTTATACAGAAAAACTTATTCGAAACACAATTCGAACTAAATGCAGTGTGTAATACGATAATATTTTTGCATTAAAGGCAGAAGCGGAATGGCTTGGACTTGACCGCGTGCCAACAAGGCTGCATATGGAAGAATCATCTGAAAAACAAAAAGGTGATTTGAATATTTTTGTAAATATGCAGCAAACACTCAAACAAGCACAAAGACTGTGACTGACTGACTGTTTGAGCGAGCCTGAAATAAAATATAACATTTATTAGATCTTGAGCTGCATCTGGAACAGAGAAAGTGAACAGAAATAATTAATAACATTCTTTTTTTTTCCAGATTGAAATCTGTGAGAGAACTTGAAAATGTTCCTGCTTTCGTTTTAACTGAATGATCAATTATTTATTATGATGAATTATTTATTTGTAAACCTACTACTCTATTACTGTAATGGCTCTAATTGTTTGTGTAAAAAAAAAATTTTTAAAATACATAATTAATTAATTATGTATGAATCTTGTTTGTTTTGTAATAATTAAAATGAAAATACCCTCCCTTTACCTATATAATTTTATTATTTAGTCTTATACAAATCAAAACATATTTCTTATATTAATGAAAATGAATGAAGTCCTTACAGTCCCAAAGAGTTCTTATAAGATCACACTATAACAGTCACAGACACTGTATTAATTGAAACACACTTCCGCCATGAATGTTCCAATAAAGTGACTCCAGTAAATCTTCGGTATTTGTGTCCGATTTAATAGTCTCATTTGTCTCAGGTTCAATATTCTCTCTTTGTACTTCTGCAGATAGAACCAACATTTCTGAATTAGATATAAATTTTTATATATTTGGTTAAATTTAGTTTAGATCATATGGACCATGAGACAACGAGATATATCAGGGTTGTTGTGGGTGGGGCGTAGTAAACATGGACTGATGTTGGGAGTCGGTGGCACCATAACCTCTGAAATACAAATTCGAACTTCGTCACACACAGAGATCTGCAGTCTCACCCAGCAGGAAGCCTCTTTGTAGTTTTGTTGCTGTTTCATTCTGTATAAAATTTTAGAATAATGGTTTACTTGGAAGTTCCTTATATATAAATTCTAATTCACATTGAAACTTCCAGATATCCCACTGAATTTAAAATCAACAAAATAGTTATGATATCTCAGCATAGAGCAAAAATATGTAATTAATCTGATGGTTCTTAAAAACTAGATTATCACAGGTTTAAAAATATAGACTGCATTATCTATCACATAGTATGAGGTACCATGAACACACATTTAACCTGTATTTACCTTTATCTTAATTAAATTTAAGGATATACAATAATATGCTAATAATTCTCTCCACATAAATATGGAGCTTTTATATGTACATGTACGTGTAGCTAGTTGTCATAAAATACAAGATAATTTACAGAAATTTTAAGTTAGTCTATTATTAAAACAATTCTGCTATTTTGCAAACAATGAAGTTAGTGAACTTTGTTAACACTGCTTGAAGCTTTAACCTCTAGACTGCTTTCAGGACACGATATCTGTATCTAAGCTGACTAGGGGTTAATAGATAGAATTTACAATTTTACATAGGTAGTTTAGTAAATAGGTATAGGTAGTACCTTCTATTTACTAAACTATCTACCCACCTACTTGTAAAAAAACATTCTTTATAGGCACTAACACAGGTTGGTAGGTGGATATGTTTCTACATAATATGGTTGATACACACTTAGCAAACGAAAGCGAACATTCGCTGGCTAACTGGAGAAAACCGTCTACCTAAGGCAAGCTATTGGTATGACGACATGATATTTGAGTCCACTTGCCTTCAGTAGAATGCAACATCCACACTAGTTTCCTTGCTTGCTTTACACAATATGATTTTCCTATTCAGTGTACTTATTGCATTTAGTTAATTTACAATATAAATTACGTGCTTTGGAGGGCACGATAAGCAGTCGGTCCCGGCTTTTTTCAAAGTTGTTAGGCCATGACAGAGGCCTTCGGGAGGTTTAGAAACTCTGTCACCAGAGTTGGCCACTGACTCATACAAACAAACGAACGAATATAAGGACTGATAATTGAATTTATCATTATATATTAACTCATATAAACACTAATGGCATAAATTGTATTAATCATATCTACACCTTAATATAACATAATATTCTCTCATCAAAAGTTAGATTTAACCTTTGAATAGTTCAACAGTATCTTGTCTTTTTGACTCTCAAGGAAACCAGGATCCCCATTCTTATTCCCTGCAGAGATCAGTGTAATGGCTATCAAGTGGCAAACAGCAATTAAACCAAAGCCAACCTTAACAAGGCTAAACGAGACTTTGAATAAGAGGATAGAATTCAAAATAGAACAGAAGGAAAGTTGTAACTTTTTTAGAAAACAAGTTTATTTTCATTCTGTGACCAACAAACTATGGAGTAACCACACAGACAATGTAGCTCCATCTTTGTCTTACCTGTTTGCATCCTCCACAAAAACTTATGTGATATTTTATATTCTTTATTTATGTAGCTACTGTGTAATGTGGTCACACTATAGTTATTTTGTGGATTCAAAAATAGATTTGTATGGAAATGCTTGCTTTATAGAGCTCCAAGAATAACAAGTATGATTCATAATATTTTTCACATCATGAAAGTTGTACAACACCCTTCTACTCTACTTTTACTCAAGAAACACATTAACATATTTTATGTGTTTGTGCTACCATTTATACAAATAAATCACAATGAAACTGCAACAAAACTGATATATTTTTAGAAAGGTCAAATGATTTCTGGAAAAGAGCTTTAAGAGACTCCCTACAGCAATAGATTTCAATAAAATGCCCACAAGAAGTTCAAAAACTACTACACAGTATGATGCTATAGAATTAATTATTATTAATACAGTTCAACTACGTTTTAGGCTTGATGTGAACATCTTAACATATTTACTGTTCCTCCGTGCAGTTAGTGCACACACCACTAGATCATCGAAAAAGTCAGTAACCTAAATGAGGGTTTAACCTTGAATTGGCCTGTTCATACAGACTAAAGAAATTCTTAGGCTTATTGACTTCACTAGTTGACCCATTGGTGAATGCTTGCAGCATAGCAATAACTAATAACTAATTATGGACAGAGAACCTCACGGAATCATTTAGAAGTAATGCCTTCAATTATAGATTAGAATTAGGTAAATATTTTTGAAATGTGTTCAACCATGTCTTTATTAGGTTCGGTGAGATTCCAATTCAAAAAAGGAATACTATCTTACCTTGAAGTCGAAGTCGTTTCGATTGCGGGCAATCGGCAAGATCAGCACTTCGCTTCTTTGCTGTAGTTTGCAATGACGGGGTCTCACGAGCGTCACCAACCTCCATCATTTCGCAATCAGTGCTTACACTCACGTTCGCAGTATTTTTTGTACCGTGATATCCATAATAGCAGTTGGTAGAGATGTGTATGTTTTGACTTTGACCCAATAAAACATTGCCATCAGTAGGAATTGGGGCAGGGCGAACTGCATCAAAATTATTTCTGGCGTCTTGCAGGTAACAGTCGAAGGCACTCGCAGGCATTTTAAAACTGTTAGCTATTCTTTCCTCTTTATTCTGGTTTTGATAGTTTGTAAACGCTGATGCCGCTCAATTATTTGTCTTCTTGGAATGTCTTGAGTTTAGAATTTATGATTTTTTGTAGAATCAGTACAATGTAATTCTAGGTTACACTACAATGTAGCTTGATTTAATTGTTTGCTTGGCTGACTTGGCTCTGGATTCCCGGCAAAAACGCAAACGCGAATGATGATGTGATGAAAAAACCAACGAAACAGAGAGCAAGAATACCGACAATACATACAGAAACAGACAGACAGACACGCGCGACCCTTGGGTTGACTGACAGGTGACAGTGACACTGGCGCAGGGTTGGATTTAAGCCCGATGAAAACTGTAGTACAAAAACCATAACGTACCTAAAATCATTTTAACCAACATTGACCAAGCCAATATTTCCTCTTCTATTTTTTTATTACTTTTTAAATAAAAAAGTTTCAAACATTAGCCAAAAATTGTTCAACAAACGAAAAAAAAAATAAACACGGGATTTATTGAGTATTTACTCTGTTATTGTAGTTGACAAGTTGAGAGTACCGGTGGTCTAGTGGTAGTGACCCCGCCTTCCGATCCTAAGGTCGTGGGTTCAAACCCGGTCGTGCACCAATGGATTTTTCTGTTCGAAAAATTTATGTGCGCAATGCCAGTGCTCTCATACGGTGAAGGAAAACATCGTAAGGAAACCGGCATGTCCAAGAACTAAAAATTCGAATGACATGTGCCATCCACCAATCCGCATTGGGTCCGCGTGGTGGATTAAGACCCAATCACTCTCGCCTGAGAGTAGGCCAATGTCCCAGCTGTGGGAGCATTAGAAGGCTGTCATGAATAGTTGAATGTTGAAAAGAAGCAAACCTTACCAACCCACTAAACTGTTTCATAATTTTCGGTAATTTCTACGAGTGATGAAACAGTAGTATTTTAGCGAACTAACCTAGGTATGGGTAGTAAGTAGTACGATGCATGAAATTGTATTACAAATACTATTACTGTAGTACGAATTCCAACCCTGCACTGGCGGATTGTGGCAATGGCAAATAAATAAATTATGCCAGCCACAGAAAACATAATGCCATACGAAAAAAAAGAAGACACGGACGTTATAGAAATAAGTAAAATAGGTAGAAGACGCGGAAGGCCGCAGCGCCGGCCGGGCGCGGCGGCGGGTAGGGTGGCACAATTTGTCTGAGGGCGGCATCGTATCGGCATGCAGCGGTTGCGTAAATCTGGAAAAAAAACGATTTCGATTGGCGGCGGGCGCCACACAAGCCCCACACACAATCGCCTGCCATTGTGTGTGGGGCTTGTGTGGGATTTTTATACGGGCGAATAGCATCCTCACTTAGCACTTGGTTGCTAGTGGTGTGTCAATGCATTGCTAAGCTTTCTTTGAAACACATGCCAATGGGATGCCTTTGTGCCAGTAAGGTGGATAAGTAGCCCTATTGTTGCTTAGCAACGGAGATGAACAATCTATAGAGATAATAGCCTGTAGTAATGGCGGCGTTTCTTTCTTCGACTACTAAATTTATACCAAAATTACCCTTCCGTTTCAATAAACTCTAGACACAAGATTAACTAAATAACTATGGCATGAGAGAACGAGAGAACCAATGCCCGTAAAAAAGCCTGAGTCAAAATCGATCTAAATGTCAATGTCTCATGCTCACGTCTGTCGTGCGTGTGTTAATTACATTCAATGTCACTGTCAGTCCAGTCAGCTCATCAGCTGTTTTTATAAATTTAGTGATGCGCAATAGCGAAAGTTTTGCTATCGATAGTTGACCTGACAGAGACGATGCGATAGCGCGATAGTCCTATCGAAAATATCGCAATGCTGTGAAAATTTGATGATTTTTTTGAACTATGATACTATCGATAGTATCGCCACATCCCATTAAATCTCTCCTTGTAATTCCATTGTTTTCCTATTTCATTTAAAATGTATTTGTGTTTCTTGTTTTTGGATGTGTTAATTAATATGTACATATATTTATATATATATCCCGGACCCTCAATGAAATGTATGAAGCAAACACGACGCATTATTACATTTAATTTAATTTTATTATTATTTTATATGACGTGGTGCAATATAAATAATTTGTATATTATATTACCACGTGAAATCAATCGATAGACTATCGCTATCGTTATCGCGGTCGCAGTCGCAGCAACACTACACTAGTTTATCTAGCTAAAATCACAGAGAAGAGAAATTAAGTTGATAAATAAATGTAGGAAAATCTAGATCTGGAAGGAAATTACAAAGCATTAAATTCAATTGAGACCAAAAATATATAAAGGGAAAAACTGAGACAAGTCAAGCTGTTTAAAATAGTAAACCGTGTATTTTTGTTCAATACTTCAGCTACCGCGCTGTGCTGCTGCAAGCAAGAAATAACAGCAAATATTTATTATGCCGATGATTGTTGGTATTAAAAAATAATCAGCATGTAAGAAAACCAAACGTTGTATGAATTTCCATTTTTCACCAAAAACTTGTGGAATAATCGTCTTTATTTGTGATTGTAGCAATTAGAATGTAACCTGGGTTTCTATATTTTCATAACACAAAGCAGCTATCACTATAGAGTCTGGAGACACTTGAGTACCTATATAGATATTTAGACTTCCAGAATGTTGCCTGCCGTGTTAGCTAAATGTTTATACCGAAAACTGAACAGATGTTCTTCCGACTACAAATTATTTCATTCGGTTTGTTATGGATCGACACGAGTCTTACGACCCGAGTTATATATTGGCGAGACAAGTCCATTGAGATACATTAGTGGGTCTGCCTATTTCTACGACAAAAGTAAACCTAAAGACGCGACGTCGCCTCAATCAGATAAAACTCATCAAAAAGTTATCTCTCAAAGTGCAGTGGGTGATATTATTGTCAAAACTGAAACGGATGCTAACAAAGTAGTAACTAAGGTTACTATTGAGAAGAGTGTGCCTAAACCTCAAGATCCCCCTCCAAAACAAGTGGTTGCAGCTCCTCCAGGTAAACTACAACTGGATATCTGACTTGTATAATATAATAGGTCTGGTAAATACCCTTTGTTTATCACTAACAACTATTTTCTCCTGTTTTTAGTAAAAAAGAGACTGTTAATAGACTTCTCAGCTTCTTATACTGAGCGTAACTTCATAACACCTATGAGGGCGATGACAGAATACCTACTGAAACAGTCTGATTTGGAGTCCCTTCCAAAAGTCCTAAGGAGATCACCATATGAAGCAGAACCTCCTATCACTGTTTACTACCGGAAAGATGTTGAATCCAAAGCTTTCGAGGTATGTAAACCTTACTAATGTGGCATAGTCTCGGCTAGATTTTTATCGAAAAAATTGAAATTTTACTTCCAGGTATGGGGTTCAAAAATGGCACTTGAAACAGAATTATTAAGGAGAGAGTTAGATAGAAGGCGATATGAACAAGGTACATACATGATTTTTTTTTCTCTTAGGAAAACTTTACTTTATAAGTATAATTAGAGGTTGTTATGTTTAAGTTAATTTTAAATAATTGAACCCTTCATCTTCGTGATAGCCTTCTCCTGTTCCCACTGCTGAGACACTGGCCTACTCTCGAGCGACAGTAGACAATTTTACTAGATTTTTTTTTTGTAAATAATGCTGGACAACTTTTAACACAGCATCATCTAGCCCCAAGTTAAGCAGAGCTAGTGTTATGGGTACTAGATAACTGATATACTTAATACAATACAATACATAAATACATTACATAGAAAGATATTTTGCATAATACACAGAACACCCGGAACAATTATTTGTAGATCATACAAACCTTTGTTCCGAGGCGGGTATCAAACCCGCAACCTCCGCGTTGCAGGCGGACCTTCGCCCGCTGCGCCACATCGATCGTCCGAATTGAACCCTATTGAGTCTGTATTATTAAATGATTCCGTAGTTGCTTGTTTATCAATATTCCAGTCACATACCTTAATATAATGTGGTCTATTGACTGAAAGCACTCAATAAACCATAAAATAAAGTCTGTGTGCCAATACAATTTTATTTCAAGTTCTCAGTTAACTAAATACATATATGTTTACAGATGTCTTCACGGTCAAGAGAAGGTTAAGAAATTACAGAAGAGAAATGAGTCACAAGAGGGTCACACATGAAACAGAGGAACTAGGCTTGAGAACTAGATCTGGGAGAGTGGTTCTCACTGCAATAGCTATGTATGTTTACATTACTATTTATTTATTTATTTAAGTGCCATCAACACAATAAACACTCATAATAATTATCTGATACAATGATACTGAGTTCTGATCGCGAAAGTTTAAAAAAGACTATCTGATACAAGTTATTAGGGCTAAATCTTAGTGCTACTGTACTTAAACGACAGATTATAAAAAACTAGATTCGAGCTAGTAATTAATATTATATATGGTTATGTTAAGCTTTTAGCAATTTCTAGCTAAGATTATGTGTTGTGAGTATCAGAACTTATGAGTACAACACCCAAATAGCACAAATATTTGCAGGTAATGCAAACATACGTGACAGTCGCCAACCGCGCTTCTGAGGTCGTCATTAGAATTTTGAATTAAAGTTATTATGTAGATATACATTTTTAAATTGAAAAAAAATAATTTTGATTAAAATTGTCAAACAACCATTTTAAACTTGTTAAAATTTATTACACTAAAGTATTCTATTTTTTTTTTGGTACTAAAACTCTGTGTAACTCTGGTAACATATAATTATTTGATTTTGATTTCAGAAACGGCTGCAATTTTCTTTTTAAAGCTTGTGCATGGTGCTACACTGGCTCACATAGTTTGTTTTCTGAGTGCATTCACTCTCTGGCAGACACAGTGAACCAACTTATATTGGCTTACGGAATCCACAAATCAGTTCAGGTGCGTAGTTCTTCTTCATAAAATATTTGTATGACTGTTTTTTTTTTAGAAAAAAATATTTCATTCCACCTCTAGTTCTTCCCCGGACTAGCTTCACACGAAGAACTCTACTAGGCCATGACAGAGGCCTTTCGGGCGGCCTAGAACCTCTGTCACCAGAGTTGGCCACTGACTCATACGAACGAACAGACGAACTCTACTACTCTCTTATGCGTGGGTGCAATAAAACACCAATGCGAAGCCGGGGCGGGTCGCTAGTTATAGGTATAACCTATGTTACTCAGAGATAATGTACCATTCTAATGGTGAAAGAATTTTTGAAATTGGTTCAGTAGTTTTTGACTTTATTCAGAACAAACAAAAATACAAATCTTTAGTCTTTATAATATTAGTATAAATATAGGTTTTTTTTTTTATACAACTGAAGTGGCAACCAAGCGTACGGCCCACAAGATGGTAAGCGGTTACCGCAGTCTATGGACGATTGCAATACCAGAAGTATCACTCGCGGGTTGCCACCTTGAGGCTAAGATCGAAAGCCTCATGTGCCAGTAATTTCACCGGAAACCATACCCTTCACACTGGAACACAGTAATGTGATCATTACTGCTTGGCGGCAGAAATAGGTATGGTGGTAGTCCTTCCCCGGACGATTTGTTTGAGTTTAATCATTATTTTGCTTCAGATGGCAGATCCAGACCATCCTTACGGCTACACGAATATGCGCTACGTCTCCTCATTGATATCCGGAGTGGGCATATTCTGCGTTGGGAGCGGTCTGTCTTTCTATCATGGAGTCACCGGAATTCTGGATCCACAGCCCCTTCATGATTTCTACTGGGTAAGTTCTCGTGATTAATTAGCTGATAACAGATCAACGGTGTTAAGAACTTTTTCGCATAGTCATTATTTGAATAGGACCAGTGGAAGTTACACCTAAGCGCTTCCTTGCATCTCAGTCACCAGAACTGACCACTGACTTATGCGAACTAGTCATATTCTTAATTTCAAAATCATAGTTATATAAGTAACCAAATGTTTGCAATAAAAATAGGAAATCAGCTGATTTCCAATGTTTGTAAATATTGCATCTTGAGTTTGACTAGAGTATAAGTAAGTTCCTGATTAGTATTTTTTTCTGATATCTAAGTTATAAATACTGCTCTTTTCCTCCATTTCATTAAATACATTTTTCATAAATAATTTCCTTTATTGGGTGAATGAAGTTTTTAAATACTCAGTCGGTTGATCCACTGTGAAACTGAAAAAAGAAGACAGACAAACATGGACATATTTTACAGTACAAACAAAATAAAAGTAAAATTTTAGTAGGAACAGCAACAATTGACGCTGTCATGTACTTGTGTGCCACAACAGCAAAAAGGTTGTGCCTTGCCACTAGGAAAAAACAGTGAAAATGAAAATAGTGTGCAGTAATAAACACTTTCTTCATTTTCATTTTCACTGATTACCTCATTTCAGAATAATAAGTATAATCAGAATAATAATTTTATTGGTAAATTATTAATTTACATGACACACTATGAATTGGCATAGACAAAATATTAAAAATAACATAAAATAAAATAAAATTAAAAATAATTTGTAATGAATACAAAAATCAATCAAATGTCAAAGTTAAAAAAAATAAAAAAATATAATTACTACAATTTAAAAATATTATTGCAAATAAAATCATCTACATTATAGAACGCCTTCTCGATGAGCCATAACTTTAATTTATTTTCATCATGCAAAACACGACGCCCTCGTACCGTTTCCACACTTTGACACCGTTGGTCGTACAGTCAAAACTGTTTTCATAATGCTTCATCCAGATATTGGCCGAAAACCAGGCTGCCCATAGCCACACTATCAATCTGGGGGTAAAATTGCCCCTGATATATTATAAAAAAGTTCGTCAAAACATATGCTTTTAGTTATTTATGTTTTTATAGTGATAACCATCACACTAACGGAATACTAAAGATTATAATATCTGAAAAATAATTTCAACTTTAGTCATTGAACGACTGCAACGTTTCCCCTGTAGGTGGAGCTATCGGCGCTTCGAGCCGAAGACATTCCAATAATTATTTCGTCCAAGCGAGAATATGTCTCGATAGCACAATTGGTAGAGCACATACAACAGCACCGTTTTCGTACACAAACTTTGCGTGTAGTGATTGCGACGTGTTTGCTTAATACATTTTGTTGAGAGTGTCCGGGGTGTGAGCTTGGTGAAATTCTCAAGACTGATTTATAAAAATGGTTTCATGACAAGTTTTTTTATTGAAGTTTACTTATTCGCAGGCATACTTCGTCCTCGGCGGCGCAGTGGTGTCAGAGGGGGCGACTCTGATGGTGGCTCTGAGCGCTATCAGGAAAGGCGCTAAGGAAGCTAACATGCCACTCTACGAATATGGTATGTATTACGCGATTTCCAACAAGGATAATTAATAATTAACCGGAAAAACGTCATCGGTTCACTCGAGATTTTTCAGACAAAATTATAAAAAGAAGTACATACATCTATTTTTTTTGCGTTGAACATATTCCTTGAATATTGCCAACTAATAATAAAATACCCTTTATTTACCACTTTATTATACCGTATCATTAGCAATACCACTGGTGGTTTAGTGGTAGCGACCCCAAGACAGGAGGTTTCCATACTGATAAATAGACGGAATTCTTGGGAGTTTTTACTTTTATACCCCTAAGAAAAAATGTTCAAATGCGGAAAAGGGAGTCCCCACAAAAAAAAAAAAAACTCCTAAGAAAAAGTGACTCGCAACGGGCTCCGAGAATGTCGAAATAACTTACAGATGAAGGTTTTTGCTAGAAATCATTCAGCCCGGAAGCCCCAAAGCGCATCTTGTTCGCACTAACTCGTTACGTTACGTTACATTACGTATAGCTGCACAAACATGCAGCTGTCGAGTTGCGTGTCTGGCTCGCACTCGCCGCTCACCGTATGATATGTATGTACGTATGTATGTTGCAGTGATGCGCAGCTCGGACCCGTCCGTGAACGTGGTGCTGCTGGAGGACACGGCGGCCGTGGCGGGCGTGGTGGCGGCGGCGGGCTGCATGGCGGCCAGCCAGTGCACCGGCAACCCGCTCTACGACGCCGCGGGGAGCCTGCTCGTGGGCACGCTGCTGGGGGGCGTCGCCTCCTTCATCATCCTCAGCAACGTGGGCGCGCTCGTCGGCAGGTGAGCGAGCGCACCGGCATGCCAGCCTGCTACTACAGTTGCCCACTGATTCATACGAACTTAGTAGGTGCCGACGTACATCGGCAACCGCCGACGCTACCGGGTTGCAGGTTCGATTCCCGCAGCAACGAGCTCGATTACTAAGAAATCTACTACTTAAGCGCAGGCGACACCGCCAACTATCGAGGAGCGAGGGAGCCGGTCGTTCCACCTCTCCATACCTCGGTTCACATCGCGAACTACAGGAATAGATACATCATCGTATCCCACGTCTCGCTTCGCCCGCTCGCTCGCTAGCTGGCGGTGTGGCCTGTGCTTAATAAATGTGTATCTAGTAAGTAGATAGATATATTTTTAAAGCACAAAATAATATAGTGTGTCTTTATCTTACAGATCAATACCACAAGAGCAGCTGGATGAAATTAATAGTGTTCTAGAAAGAGACTTCATGATTAGAGCTATCCATGACGTTAAGGGTATAGATATAGGAAGTAATCTTATTAGATATAAGGTATGTATCTTTGTATTTCACTGTTTTATGTAGCGCTCTAGATATTGAATTATACATAATTTTAATTATAATACCCAGACCCGGAACAATTATTATTTACGAGCTGACTTCATCTGCGTTTTTGCAGTTTTTATGCTATCCCACAGTCAATTCCATCAGACAAAAAAGTCTATGTGTTATTCCAAGACTTAAGCCATCTACACTCGAAATTTCATCACAATCGGTTAAGTCGTCACGCAGATACGTGGTAACAAACATATACAGACTTTCGCATTTAAAATATTAGTAGGATTACGTATTTGCATTTGTCCCGTAGTGAGAATTGAAGCCGCAACCCCTCTCTTCTCAACCGGGCGATAACCCACCGCACAACTAACGTTTTTGGCCTTAAAAATTACTTGCATTATTTTCAGGCTGAAGTAGACTTTGACGGAAGAGCACTGACAAGATCATATTTAGAAAAACATGACCTAAATGGTTTATTACAGGTACTTATGAGTTTCATAAATTACTACCAAGAGTAGTAGAGTTCTTTGTGTTCTCGTTTTCGTAAAGCGTTTTTTTTTAAACTGTAAATAATTTCAGGATATGAAGAAAATAGAAACAATAGATGACGTAGAATCTTTTTTACTGAAGCACGGTGAAAATATAGTTGATATGCTGGGCGGAGAAATAGATAGGATAGAACTCAAATTAAGGGTAAGCAAACCTGAAGCCTCGGACACGATGCATAAAGAATTTCGGGCGTTGACCCGTCGCTATTTGTCTTTGTCACTCGTGCACAAACGTACTGCCGTCTCACTCTTACAGATTACGGCGATAATACCATACACTCGTAATTGTGCCTTTTAGTGACATAGATTTATCTTGCCCACTGATTCAAAATTGCGGATTGAAAAAAAAATAATGCGGGACGTAAAACAAGATAAAACTATTGATGTCACTTTTACTCCACCTTAAAAAATACTAGGGAGTGAAGGAGATAACTATAATACCAAGTTACGTCATTAAATGCAACAGTCGCCTATCAAGTAGGTATGCAATAAAAATGATAATTTTTGTTCCAGAAAAAGTTTCCTCAAATCCGGCATTGTGATTTGGAAATCCTTTGAAGAGCTCGCACAAATACACTGTTCACTTGCTTATACTGGCGACCACTCGTTTTGGTGACACTTGAAAGTAACTGTTGTAATCAAGCGGTTAAGTTAAACCAGCGGGATAATAAGTCAACAATGGTTTGATTAATTTAATACATCACCCAAACCATAACGCCGCTTAAAAATAACTATCTGCCACTTATTAAGCTAGTATTAAAAAAGAAAAAAAACACACTAATACCGTCTCAAAAATAGAATTATTTTGTGGTATTTAGATAGGAATAAATTCAAATCACAGATATTATTATCATAAAAGTGCAGATCTACATAGTTATAAGTAAATTTATAGTAAAAAATTGTTTATAGAACATTCCGTAAACCGTTTTGTGTGTGTATGCGTGCAGAAGCCGTATCCGGAATAATGATTTTGACAATCGTAAACGTTAACGTATCGTCCAGCTGTCAATTTGTATGAGATATATTATAGTAGCACCTCTTTAGTGCGTTCGTGACGTAGCTGGCTAAGTTGTTATTAACAGATCAACGAAGTTAAGCACTGTTCCGCGGGGTCATCATTTGGATGGGTGACCGCCAGTGGCAATTTCAACTGAGCGCTCCCGTGCTTCGGAGGGCACGTTAAGCAGTCGGTCCCGGCTTTTTCAAAGTTGTTAGGCCATGACAGAGGCCTTCGGGCGGCCTAGAAACTCTGTCACCAGAGTTGGCCACTGACTCATACGAACGAACGAACGAAGTGCGTAAAGAGAACTAAGAACCACAAAAATTCTGTAAAAATTGACATCGAGCGAATCACGAAAACATTTGACAGTCGTAAACGTTAACGTATCGCCAAGCTGTCAATTTGTATGGGATTTTGCTAGTTCATTTTATGCACGAAAGAGACGCTTTAGAAATTCCATACAAATGGACAGTTGGACGATTAACGTTTACGATTGCCAAAAGCATTATTCCGGATACGGCTCAGTACGGGCATCTTAACAGTTACTTTTGGGAGGTTTTAATTCAGCAGGGGCTTACGAGTACTTTTGAAGTTATAATCTCAGTCCTATTCTAACCAAAAAAATACTCGATTTCATCCAATTATAGTCCTAACCGAAGTTTGGAATTTATTCATGTTACTATCCTCTCACTAGTCACTTGTTAAATTGACAGTGCTGTATATTTGTAAGGCCGGATTTAAAGCTAAGCTGACATGGTCGCGTATGCGTATCAATATTCATTTTATTTGTGTTATGATAAAGGTGGATTTCCCTTAATTTTCATTTATAATGTTTATTGCTACGGATCGAAGTCAACGTGTCGCAGTGAAACCAGCCTCAAGTGCCTTGTTTTCTGTCAGCAGGGCCATTACGTTAACCGCACGCATTAAACGCATTGCATTGTTTATTAGGACTTTCAATAAATTCAAGAAGAATGCGTTTAATGCGAGCGCTTACGCAATTACCCCCACAAATAGCTTAGTTGTTTCGGTAATGTTGTATTCTTCTGTGATTGTAGTGTAACTTATTTAAAATGTAAGCTAAGTGATTAAATTATAAATAAGTTCATAAACATTGATTGAATGTAAATAAACTGTTATTATAATTTATGCTGTTGTGTCATTGAAGAGTTTGCCTACTCCGAATTATAATGGCCTTCGTCGACTAGGCGCGCCTAGAATCGCAATAATACGCCCCCATATCCCTTTTATGGCCAAAAATAAACTGTACACATAAAAAAATTACGTTCTAGAGCTACCATTTAAAAGAAAACAAAACAGTTTTAATTATAATTTAATAGGTACAAAAAATATTAAATCCTACATTTATATGCCTAGGGTGGATTCGACCAACATCTGGAATCACTATTCTGCGGAATAAGAAATACCAAATACAAGTAAACTGTCCTCGCGAAAAACTACGATTCGGAGAATAGTTCCTATTCGAGCTTGATCGAATCCAATCTAAATATTTCATTCACACGTTCATTATAAAAAGAGCATTTAATAAATATGTAAAGTTAAATCAATACCAAACAAATTAATTATGATGGAAATTCAAATACACTGGTAATATTAAGAAGCTAAAATTAGAATATGAATAGAACAACAAGGTCTTGGAAAAGAACAACATTAGTAAAGCATTCGTAAGTTTCTGCCGAAATCATATTCACACAAACATAGTGTTATGATTATGACAACGATCTCTACCGACTAAAGCGGAACTGCGAAACAAATTCACAACCTGATAACTTCGTAGCCAGAAACATACTAAAATACACATCAGTCTCAGTTCACTTAATAACATATTATTCATTGCAATACCCACCGAAAATAATATTAAATACAACATTGGAATTTGCAAGCTCCGAGCAATCCATAACATTTTAAGGCACATACAGACATTGCGCGGCTGTCTGTACCACGCGGTCTGTACGCGGCTTTATAAAGCTGCAATTAGTAACTAAATAGAACCATATCAACTTACATAGTAAACGTACTTTCGACAGCGATTAATAAATGCCATTCTAATTATCTTAGTTAGTTCACTAAACCATCCCAATTTTGATCTGACTGAACATTGCTAAGTGATCCGTTAGGAACAACTAAAGGAACAATATATAGGGTACAGAAATATAACAGAGCAGATAGATACTTAACAACCTGGGGCCCAATTCTACTTATACAATGACTTGAACGTTAAAGTTGCATTACACTTTCGCCATATGTTCTCTGTGATAAGAGTAGTAGAGTTCTATGTGATAGAGCTCCTCCAGGGAAGGACTACCACCATACACCTATTTCTGCCGCCAAGCAGTAATGCTCGCATTGCTGTGTTCCGGCACGAAGGTTATGGTTTCCGGTGAAATTACAGGCACATGAGACTTACTTTAGTGGTATAAAAAAACTGAAATTTTATTGACAAAAATACAATGAAACTTTAAATTCGATGACATTGTTTTAACCTCATGTAGAACGCAAGAGCGCGATAGTAATAGACAGTGCGATAGTAACAGACAGTGGTAAGTTAGAGCAAACACAGGTCTATCCAGTAAGGTTACTATGTCTGTCCCTTACACACGTAAGGTTATACACTGTAGGTGTGAAAGAGAAGGTGTGACGCAGCAACAGTCATAATAACCCTACGGAACCATATAAGATGCATTTTAGGTCAGACAATCTATACTAATATACTAATAATAATAATATTATAAAGAGGAAAGATTTGTATTTTTGTTTGTTATGAATAAACTCAAAAACTACTGGTCCGATTTCAAAAATTCTTTCACCATTAGAATGCTACATTATCCCTGAGTAACATAGGCTATGTTTATTACTAGCGACTCGCTCCGGTTTTGCACGGGTGCGGTTTCATTGCGCCCACGCGAAGCTGGGAAGGACTGCTAGTGGTCTATAAATGTAAAAAAGCTAATAAAATACCGCGCATGTTACGTAGATGGCACCGTGTATATGTAGATGTCACTGTAAAAATACATGTTCATTACTATTAATATGACTGGTTTACGCTTTGTTAAGTATCAAGTGCAAGTGTGCACTTGACACACACACTTAAAAGGTGGATACATTCACATCTCCAGGCATTGAGCGTGTCAAACATGTGGCGTGGCAGATACGGCACAGAATCCTTGACACGTCGGTCGCCCCGTGTCTGCGCGCTATATGTAAATACACCTGTTTGACGACCGATGTGGCGCAGCGGGCGAAGGTCCGCCTGCGACGCAGGAGTTTGCGGGTTCGATTCCCGCCTTGGAATTTTTTTTGTACGATCTGCAAATATTTGTTCCGGGTGTTCTGGGTATTTTCTATGCATAATAAAAAATATCTATCGAAGTATTGTATTTGTGTTAAGTATATCAGTCATCTAGGACCCATTGCTCTGCTTAGCTTGGGGCTAGATGAAGTTGTGTGGATTGTCCAGCATTATATTTATACCTAAAGACAGTGTATAAAATAATATTATTTTGTTTGACACGCCACATATCTGACACGCTCAATGCCTGCAGATGAATACTTAAAGTGTAAGTAAACCAGACTTAAGTAACGTTCAGATAGCCGGCTTTGTCTGCGGCAGGCAGAGGTTGTAATGCGCAGTCTTGTTCCAGAAGTCAGCTGTCTTCCATCCGCACCAGCCCTTGCCGAGGACAGCTGGCATCTCGTCCGCGCCCGTGTAGTGCGGGTCGAGGATCAGGTAGCGCGTCTCGTTACTGACAGAGTTGAGCTCGATGCCGAGGATCGTGTGGGCCAACACGCCGCCGCCTGGAAACGGGAAATCAAAATACTTTATTTCGGAACAGTTCGTTCGTTCGTATGAGTCAGTGGCCAACTCTGGTGACAGAGTTTCTAGGCCGCCGAAGACCTCTGTCATGGCCTAACAACTTTGAAAAAGCCGGGACCGACTGCTTAACGTGCCCTCCGAAGCACGGGAGCGCTCAGTTGAAATTGCCACTGGCGGTCACCCATCCAAATGATGACCCCGCGGAACAGTGCTTAACTTCATTGATCTGTTAAGAACAACTTAGCCAGCTACGTCACGAGCGCTCTTTCGGAACAGTGTACAAGGTTAAAGATTATAATATCCCAAAAAATATATGAACCCGCAACCACCGCTTGATACGCGGGTGCTCTACCAATTGAGCTATGGAGAGCCAAGAGAGCAAGCCAAGTCTAAGCAAGACCTATCTCGCTTGGACGAAATAATCATTGGGATGTCTTCGGCTTGTATCAAGCGGTGGTTGCGGGTTCAAGTCTCGCTTGAGACGGATCATGATGACACAGCCTAATATTACCAGATTCTTCTAGACTAGGCGCGTGGAACTAGCGTAAATTATGGTTTTATGACGTTTCAAAATGATCCTTGTGATATTAGTAAATAAAAATGATTTTGACTTTGAATAGGGCATCTTACCTATCATAATAGGGCTGCCGTGTGTCTGGAAATGATGTAACAACTCCGGCACGTAGCTCTGCAACTCCTGCCCCGTGTTCGCGAACACGATCCGCGACGTCACGCCGAGCATCGTCTCGAGGCAGAACATCACCTCGGTGGAGCCGATCCACTGCCGCGAGCCTACGAACGCACTCGGCTTGTCTCCGATAGTAACCAGGCACTGTTGGATCTCCTTGTGGGTCGGCACTGCGACGGTTGTGTAGCCTTGGTACCTGGGGCAAAGACAAAATATTTTTATTTATTATGTTTTATGTTAGTAAGTGACAAGACAATCGAGACGCCTGATGTTAAGCACCACGCCTGAATATTACAGATGCAGCCACCCAAAGCTTAAAGTTTTTAAGTGTTTGCGTGGCACTGCACTGCGCTTATCACCCCGAGACATTGTTGTTAAGTCTCTTTCGCCCAGTAATCTATTAATTCGCTGAGACCTAGGAATCATCATAACAGCTATCTAATGTTTCCACAGCTGGGACACCTGCCTACTCTCGGGCGAGAGTTATTGGGTCTTAATCCACCACGCAGACCCAATGCGGATTGGTGGATGGCACATATTGTCTTTCCAATTTTTCGTTCTTGGACATGCCGGTTTTCTCACGATGTTTTCCTTCACCGACTGAGAGCACTGGCATTGCACACATATTTTTTCTAATAGTAAAATCCATTTAAAATCCATTGGTTCACGACCGGGTCTGGTTTTGAACCCACGACCTGAGGATCGGAAGGCGGGGTCACTACCACTGGACCACTGGTGCTCACCTAGGAATATTTCGTAGTTATTGTTATCTTTACATGGTATAAAATAAAGTTCTCCGTCGTCTGTATCATTGTATGTATGTAAGCTTAGATCTTTTAAACTACGCAACGTATTTTAATGCGGTTTTCAGCAATAGATAGAGGGATTCAAGAGGAAGGCTTATATAAATAAATAATGCTGGACAATCCACACAGCATCATCTAGCCCCAAGGTAAGCTGCTGTTAAACAGAGCTGTATTATGGGTACTAGATGACTGATATATACTTAATACAATACATAGATAGTTTATTTTTATTATATATAGAAAATACCCAGAACACCCGGAACAAATACATGTAGATCGTACAAACATTTGACCCGAGGCGGGAATCGAACCCGCAACCTGCGTCGCAGGCGGCCTTGCCCCCCCGCGCCACATCGGTCGTCGTAAAGTAGAGGTTGGCGTGCTTAAAACTAAGTTACACAAAAACTAACATGGAAAACTAAAAATATATAAATACCTATAATACCTGTTGTTATTCTGGCTTAGTCTGAAAACCAGCGTTGCCCTGTCTTGTACAAGGCAGCATCAAGCTGAGACTAGGCCATTTTGACCACACATCACAGAGCGTTTTTTGTTTCTTAGGTGCTTAATATATATAATATGTGTATTATAATTATGTTAGTTATTTTACTTATCTATTATCAGTATCTATATCTATGTCTATGTCTATGTACCTAAGTTTAAGTTTATTTTATGTATGAGTATTGTGTTTCAATCGTTCTGTGTTTGTGTGTATCAAATAAATGTATTTCATTTCATTCATTTCATTTCATTTCTATAAAATAACTTAGAATTATATAACATTAACAGCCTTACCCAGAGAAGAAATAAAAAAAGCCTCACCTGAACCAGGAGAATATAGTCTGCATCGACCGATAAGCGCACCCCCAGCCGTCGTCATTGAACCCGTCCTGCATGTAATGGTGGTAGGCGTATCTACCGCGTACTGTCGCGACAGTGAGGTCGGGGCGCGAGGGCTGCGGGGGCAGCGGGGGCAGGCTCTCGTGGGGGTTCAGCAGCTTGCCCCCCGCCTGCTGGATGTACGCGTTCCCGCGCCGGAACACCGGCCGGGCGAGAGACAGAGCCAGCTGCTCGTGTAGCACCTTCCTTTCTTTTTCTGGAATGAAATGAATGAATTAATAATAATCTTTTTTCTTTTTTTTTTATACAACTGAAGTGGCAACCAAGCGTACGGCCCACAAGGTGGTAAGCGGTTACCGCAGCCTATGGACGCTTGCAATACCAGAGGTATCACTCGCGGGTTGCCACCTTGAGGCAAATCTACACTAATACTAATATACTAATAATAATATTATAAAGAGAGAAGATTTGTATGTTTGTATTTTTGTTAGTTACGAATAAACTCAAAAACTACTGGTCCGATTTCAAGAATTCTTGCACCATTAGAATGCTACATTATCCCTGAGTAACATAGGCTATATTTATTACTAGCGACCCGCTCCGGCTTTGCACGGCTGCGGTTTCATTGCACCCGCGCGAAGCTGGGACGCACTGCTAGTATCGAATAAACTAGCTGACCCGGCGCGGATTCACTCGCGTTATATTTTTCGCATTTTTTCCATATTTTCTCACCGTTTGAACCTTCCCTGGACATTTCAAGAACAAAATAAGCCAAATTGGTCCAGCCGTTGTCGAGTTTTAGCGAGCCTAACGCACAGCAATTCATTTTTATTTAGTTGTAGTTGCAAAGTTACCCAAAGCTTTAAGTTTTAAATTTTTGCATGACACTGCACTGCGCTTGTCTTGAGGTGGTTATTACGTCTCTTTTGCCCCATTTCTAGACTAAAAGCTTGATCGTTTGTTGAAAAACACTAAGTCCTCAGGCTACGTTGTCAAAAGCGGGTTGATCGTATAACTCTGACCTATTTCCATAGAACTCTTCTTCTTCTTCGTTTGTGGACTCTATGGCTTTTTTGGCACAATTTTGCCAGTGTCAAGTGTATTGATGACTTTTTTTTTACTTTCAAAATTTACTTGAAAAGTCTTTGATTAAATTACCAAAAATTACCCCTCCATTTCAATTACTTACACTAAGTAAACAAGTTAGATAAACTGCCACCAAATTTACGCAATAAAACTTTACGACATAACACGAGAAAAATAATTAAAATGGGAGGTCGTTTTGACAAGATAGCCAAAGACAATCTCCATTGATCTCAATCTCAAACTGTCTAATTAAATTAAGTAGTAAGACAGTTTGACTAATAAGACATAGAGCTATGGTCAAACTGTCAAACAGTTTGAGATGGAGATCAATGAAGATTGGTCGCTAACAGAGTTATGTGATTAAGGGGCTGATATCAAAACACTCACCCATGCTTTCATCAGGAATGTCTTTAGGCACTACCCTCGTGAGGAAGTGGCCTAACTCCCGCGGCAGGTAGTGGAACGACTCCGGCAGACGGAGACCGGCGCCGTCGCCTATGCCTTCTTGACCTACGAATGAATTAACACTTTAGTCACACCTGGACAATATCTCTCAATAAAATGTATGAAGCAAACGCGTCGCAATTACCACATGCATGGTTGGTGCCTCCCCCATTCCCCATTCCCTCCAGACGTCTCGATCCCGAGCCAAAAACCTGCAATACCTACCCTACATCCAAACATTTTTCCAGTTCATCCCGCATCTCCCTTCTCGACAGCTAGTATAACATAAGATATTATAAACATACCCAACTGGTCCAGCAGTACACTCTCCAGCAGGCGGAGCGACCTGCAGGCTGCCTCCACCAGCACCGTGTACAGGTCCACCAGCTTGCTGCTCCGGTGGATCATGGCCAGGGTGTCTATCCTCAACGGCATGCTTATACAGAACGACGCTGGGAACAACATAATGATCAAGTAAAGTTAGCTTCAAATTGTTTTTTTTTATACCACCTAAGTGGCAATCGAGCGTACCATTTGATGGTAAGTGGTCACCGCAGCGTATGTACGCTTGCAATATCGGAGATATCACTTGCGCGTTGCCACCTGGAAGGCGATTCTCATGCTCATATTTTATTTTATGTACCTCGCGTGCCGAAAAGACGGGCTAAGTAAGGGCTGAGTAACCTCTTTACTCGCTGAGAAACTCAGTCTGCTCCCAACCGGGGGCGGTGTGGTGGTGTGCCAGACTGGCAGTGCCTAGAATCGGTTTGCCGCGTGCTTATCGTTGCTTTTAAATCATTCATTTTCGCGCGGCTTATGTTTCCAATCACTAAAATACATTTGTGTGCAAGTATGCAAAATGTTACACACTCGGTTTCCATATAAATCGATGAACTCTTTCATTCTACTTAAATATAGCTCTGCGATTCAAATACTTATTAGAAATATAGGAATATCTTTATATATGTCATGAAACAAGTAATAATATAGTACAATTTAAGTACATAGATTAAGTAAACAGACTGTGACTACTAGTCAATTAGTTTAGTAATTAAGAGGTAACTGCAGATAACGCAAAAATTGTCTTGCAGCGGGGATCGAACCCGCGATCCCTCGCTTCTGAACCGGGCACTCGCCCACCTCGCCACCAAAGTCTTATTTAGTAACTTACGTTTTCTTTGTGTTGTCATCATTTTTACAGCAGTTTTAACTAATTTCTCTGATAAAATATCTCTTGTTGCATTCATTATAAAATTCACAGGTAAAATATCCTGAAACAAACAGACAAGATACTATGTTTTATTGAGTTATTTTTAATTATGCTCTTGCTCATGAGGGCATTGCCGGAAATTGATTTGCCATCATTCTAATCCTAGTTCATCAATGAAAACTTATGCACCCGTGCAAAGTCGGGGCGGGTTGCTAGTAACAAATATAGCCTATGTTACTCAGGGAGAATGTTCTGAGGATGCAAGAAACTTTGAAATCGGACCAGTAGATTTTGAGTTTATTTGTAACAAACCAAAATACAAATCTTCTCAACATAGCCAACTCAATACTCACTACATTACTATTATGCTTCTTCTTCTTAGGCTGCTCAGGGCTCATGGAATCTAGGAGTTCACCGACCGTAGCTTCCACACTGGTTCCAGTCAAACCCACGTCAGAGACCACACCAAATAGATACACTGATGTGTTGTCAATGTGGAATGCTACTTGACCTGATGCTATCTAAAAACATACAATAATGGTGAGCAAATTAAAACCATAAAGGTTTATAATCACAGTTCACTCTCTAGATACTATCTAATATTATGTAAATCAAGAAACCTGTATTAAAGTCAAATTAATAATAGTAAAGTCAATATGATAATTATATTGACTGATTATCTATAGATAGAAGATAGTAAGAAAACTATTCTTTTTGTAATGTTTACTGGGATCATTTGAAACGTTTTACTTTCATAAAATCTTGTTTCTTGTAGTGGAATATGACCCAAAGATATACTATATTTATTCAATGAGATCACAAGGATCACTTTGATAGGGAGTTTCAAGGCTACTTGAAGACTCTGTCATAGCTTACAACTGTACGGCATGGCCTTTAAGCTGTTACTATATTTATTCACAAACAACTGACCCGCATAGTTTAAATCGCTTTATTTTTCTCAATATTTAAACACTCTGGACTTACACAAATATTTTAAGAGCAAAATTAGTCACATTGGTTCAGTCAGTTGAGATTTTTTTTTTTTTGAAACCTATGAGCAGAGATAGAGGTAAAAAAACCTACCTTTTTCCTTTTGCTCTGCATCATATTTTTCACACCATTGATAGTGGCTTCACATGTTAGCGGCAGCACTGTGTTAAGGCGCACGTGAAGGAATTGTTTCCACAACTCATCCATGCTTAGAACCTCATACTTTGTCTCTTCAAACTTATCATGGACTAAGAAATGTGCTTTTAGATCTTTACTTCCATTCACTACGATAACCAATGGGTTGTCGGTTATATCAACATCCTGAAATAAAAAATGCCTTAAAAAAGTTCCCTTCTCTAAAAGAAGCCTGAATCTTTAAGATTTGACTTTGGTTTATTTAAAATTAAAATTCCAGTTTAATTCTAATTCTGTAGGTTAATTTTAATAAAATTGATAATAAGGTTTTTTTTTAAACTAAATTAATTTCAGGCTGAAAATAGTATAGTGCTGCAATCGGATGGGTTTCTATAAATTTTATTAAAAATACCTGTAGTATTTCTTTCAGTAATGTGCCTGTAGATAATTCATCCTGGAACTTCACGACACCACATAGCTCTATCTCGGCAGGAAACTTTAGCAGAAGCTGATTGTATGCATGTTTCTTATTTTCAAATAACTCTATACTCAGTCCTACTACCAGCAGAGTTCCGTCGTACATGAGCCCGTAGAGACATCCTGTACTCTCGTTTGTCTCTAATTTAGAGAGCCTCTGGAAACAATGTTTAAATGTTTTATTTAGACACACTAGAAAATAAATATAAAATTAATTAACATTGACAAAGTTACACGGTGACGTATGAGGTTAAAAATTAATTAATTTACAAGTTCAGCGAGTGTCAAAATTATTTATAAGGTAAAAAATGAATTCTTTGTTCTATATATGCATAGCATATTATCGAAATTCGCTTAAAATCACTAAGAATAAGAGATTATTACTTCAACAACACAACTCGATATTTTGAGACGTGGTGACATTTTTGATTAATCTAAGAGAATATAATCACTTCGCACGCATATCAATTTACTCTGTGGCACTACGTTTGTTTGTTTGATCGGATCGGAATAATGTTGCCATGCCAGCCAAGCTAGCTACGATTTTTGTACGCAATAGTGATTTGGATGGGTCATAGCGTAGTACTAGGCCTATTACATTACACGATTCGTCGGCACGATGAGCCGTGACGACAGATCGGACGTTCTGATTACACTACACGCATAGCCTCCCTAAATCGCCTTTCTAAAGGCTCGATTACATGACGATGAATCGTGAAACGACGACGAACTGCCTAACAGCGATTTAGGCTCCCTGCTTCAAATCGTCACGTGAAATGTAATCGAGCCTTTATTATTTCTATTGTCTTACGTAGTCTTGAAAAAAAACCATCTCATCCGCTCTCTGTCGAGCGAGAGCGACATCATCAAGATGATCAATGATCTTAGAACAACAGAACCTGTGAACAGAACTATAATTGCAATCTGTCTGAGATTACAACCAATCAGCTTCACTTCTATAACCGTAGGTACGAGGAAAATGAAGGATCAATGTTGCCAGTACCTTTAACCGTTTTAAGGCGGTCCTTAACATTAACCGGTAAAGACACCAAAGACACTTTAGAAGCAGTATATTAAAGATTGGCGCGGGATGTTATTATTATTTTATTATTATGGATCACCAACGAAAGATACACAGGCATACAAATTTTAAATTACAGAGGTACTCAGGTCAGGTGCTCTCTCAATTAGAGGTGACCACATCATGCACAAAAATAAAAGTTATTGTGAATTCAACTGAAAACTGACTTTAAACATCACTATAATACAAATATAAGTCAGAAATAAAGTAGGTAGGTATAGGTAGGAATCTAGTTACATAATCAAATTACAAAATCGCAGTCATGGACTACAAAGAATAGGTATTGTAAACAAGTAAGTGGCAGCAAAAGGAGCACAAGTATAGATTTTATGTAAGTAAATTATCAGAATAGACAACCTGTATACTTTTATACTAGGAAAAAACTCCACCCAATCTCTAGATAACTTGACTCAGGTGTTTTTTGTACTTATAGAGAGGTTCACCCAGATCCAAGTCACTATTCCTGGCCAATCCGTTATAGTGCTTACAGATCCTCAGCAATGCGGTGTTCTGACCAGACCTAGTTCGAGAAAAAGGAACATTAAACAAATTGAATGCTTTCTTGCGCGGCAGTCTTGTTGGGGCGTTAATTCGCAGTTGACTTGTCAATTCGGAGCAGTCAATATTATTACCATTGTATAGTTTGTGAAGGAATAACAAATCGGATATCTTTCTTCGGCTAGCTAAGGAGGTAATGTTGTACTTTGTTAATCTATCATTGTAGCTTCGATTTTTTTTGGCTAGATTATTTTTGTAGGACAAGTGATACAAGAAGCGTTTTTGAATACTCTCAATACGTTTCGAATAGACATCATAGAAAGGGTTCCATACTATAGAGCAGTATTCCAAAATAGGACGCACCAACGTTTCAAATAGTTTAATATTAGTTTTCGCAGATCGAAAGTCTTTACTGTTGCGGATGACGAATCCTAAGGTTTTGAAGCTTTTAGAAACTATTTTTAAAATGTGTGTATCAAATTTCAGTTTAGGGTCGATTATTACACCTAAATCGCGTATTTGGTCGACATGGCTAAGTTCAGAACCGTTGATAAAGTATTTATTAGGTATATTCGTTTTGCGATTGTGAAACTGAATGTAGTGGCATTTATTTACGTTAAGGGACATGTGGTTGTCGGAGCACCAATCAGTTAGTCTGTCAATATCTTCTTGTAATAATTGAATATCAGTAGAGGTGTTTATTTGTTTGTATATTTTCAAGTCATCTGCAAAAAGTTGGATATTTGAGTTACGGAAGCAGTTTGTGACGTCATTGATGAACACATTAAACAAAATGGGTCCCAAGTGAGAACCCTGTGGAACTCCGGAAGTGGCAATGAACGGGAGAGAATGATGTCCACCGATAGCAACTTTAGATGGTCGGTTCGTCAGGTAAGAAGACAACCAGTTCAATAATGTTAATGTGCCGCCGGACCATTTGTACCATGAGGCAGTACCATCAATGGTACAATTGGCACTAATTTGTCCCAATAGTACCATTGATGGTACAACTGGCACCAAACTGTACCGACTTGTCCCACTTGTACTATCATCTCTTGATGTTACAACTGGCACCAAACTGTACCGACTTGTACCATCATCTCAAGTAGGAACTTTAGATAAGAACAAACCTCTTTTGTAATGTCTGATGCTGTCCACTTTACGATAAAAAACTATTATGCGTCTTTGAAAATGTCAGATTTAATTTAGTCTGATGCATGACTGAAAGTAAATACATTTTGGAAAAAATGAGTGGTGAAATTTCTATAATAACTCGTGGTAGAGGTGAAGTTTTATTACTTAACGGATATGAATATTATCATCATGTCACGTACCGCGACAACAGTAGTTTATGGCGATGTGCTAATTACAAAAAAACTAAATGTGGTGGCACAGTCAAAATTGATCAGGTAAGTTTCCCTATATTTTTGGTCTATATTTTCTGTCAGTACCTAAATCGACCGGACTTTTAGCAGTTATACCTACCTAGTTAGATCGGTTGAAAATTGTATTGCGTATGTTACTAGATTATTTGCTATATCGATTTCGAGGTTGCCTGGAAGAGATCGCTGCCAAGCGATAAGACCGACAAGATCCCAATATTATATACATTTTCGATGACAGCAGCAACTGTCAAAACTAACCTGATTAACTAACTGATTTTATATTTTTACATACTTATTACGTTTTCTACCGCGGGAAAACAATTCCCGAATTTGACTATTTGACTATTTTCGGAAGATTTAATATTTTTTTCACGTTTGTTCTAGGCTAAAAACAGTATGTTAAGATCTAAAGAGCATTCGGAAACCTGCATCCCTGATATCAGTAGAGCGGAAGTTAACAAAATAATTACTGATACTTTCAAGAATGCTCCTGTGGAAAAGACCATACCTACTGTGTATAAAAATACAGTGCTCACTTTAAAAGATAAGGGCTTACACTTAGTTAGCAACATACCGCCTTACTTAAATGTGAAATCTGTAATGTACAGAAGACGACGTAAAAAGGCAAGAACTGACAAAATGGCTTTCAATAACGCAGAAGAAGTGGTGATACCTCCTGATTATGAAGATTTTTTACTCGCAGACTTCATAGACGACCAACATCGCATGCTAATTTTTTGTTCAGAAAATGGAAGGAATATTATGAAAACAGGAAAAGTTTTCTTGTGCGATGGCACATTTAAAAAATGTCCAAAACCATTTTTACAACTTTACGTAATTTTTTGTGACATTGGGAGCAGTTCTACTTGCAATAAAGTTGTACCAGTTGTATATGTACTACTGACTAATAAAAAGAAAAATACCTATAGTATCATGTTCAAAATTATAAAAAAACAAATCCCGGAATGGACGCCCAATAAATTTATAACAGACTTTGAACAAGCGGCTATAGCTGCCATCAACGGTGTCTTTCCAAAGATTAACCATCACGGTTGCTATTATCACTTTCGAGAAAAGTTGCGGAGAAGAGCAAAGCAATTAGGGTTGACAGATTGGTACTCGAAAAAGATTGTGAGGCTTTGCAATATCCTGCCACTACTACCACCGTCAAATATTGATGAAGGGTGGAAGTATATACAAGATGAAGAGGCAAGTGGAATAGGGGTTAACCAAAATTTAAAAAAGTTTATGAGTTATGTGAAGTCGTACTGGATGCCAAAAAAAAATATTTGGTGTAACTTTGGTCAAAGACATCGCACCACAAATACTTGCGAGGGCTGGAACGGTCAGTACAATAGAAGCTTCAAAATACGACCTACAACAATGTCTGGATTTTTAAAAGTAATTAAAGACGACTCTGATTTTCGTGCAATAACCGAGCCCTTAGAAAAACGAAAATCATGCGTGAAACAAAAAAATGAATATATTCAGCTAGTTCAAATGCAATTAGTTCTTGGAGAAATAAATGTTCCACTTTTCCTAGAAAAAATGTGTAACTGTTAGAATTTGAAAGTAAAAGTGAGTAAAAACATAAAATTATCTTTTTAATGAAGTGTTTTTTATGTTTGACGAAAGAAATGTTTGTTTTTATTTAAGTATGTAATTAAAATATGTTTTACTATGAATTCTTATTTTTATTAATCCGGTCTAGTCAACTGATATACGGCAGTTTTAATTTTGACAGCTGTCATTGAAAATGCAGGTATTGTTCCTACCTTTCATTTAAGCCTACAACCAGAAATCTAGCACTAGTAGTAGTCAATGTGATGATGTGACATTAAATGTCAGCTCCGCAATGTACCGTAAATGTCAGATTCACAGTAAATGTTGACAGTAACTGTCAATTTTGACATCTGTCAAAATGTCAAAATTGACAGTTACTGTCAATGTTACAAAATTCAGAAAAAACCAATGATTATAATCGGGTTTGTTGATCGACGCTATGGGTTTGGGTCAGCAAGCATCTTAGTGAGGATCTTTTGAGTTTTCTAAGTTTCCTGGCTAAGAAATCTGCTCTATTTCAAGTTGATTTGTTTCTGTGTAGTGGTGGTTGGGTTGTGAGTTGGTGGTAAGGCATATTTTTATGTTTTAACATACTAGATAGATAGCGAAAAAAGTTAGTAACAAAACCGCTTCGCCGACCGGCATCATGGAGGCTCGACCGCCAGATCGGCCTCCTGACCCTCCGGATCTCGGTGACCCGGATGCAAGCTGCGATATGCCGGACGAAAATCGTTCGGGGTCAAAGCGCAGATTCGAATCGGTTGAGGTAGATTCTTCGCCTATTCAAAGTAAAAAAACCGTGACGTCGCCAGATATGGCCGCAGCCTCTATACAAACAATATGGCATCACGCATTGATGGTCATAGGTGTCAAAGAATATTCCACTCTTGACAAAGGCCCATTTGTAATTCACGTTGCTAGAGAACAACCTGACCCTTCAGCAGGTACAACAATCCGCCCGATTAAATTCGGACAATTCCTCACCAATCATCACGTTTCAAACATATGTTCGGATGGTATCAAACAGGTTGGTAGGAATCGCATTTCGGTTGAATTTTGCACAGCTAGTGATGCTAACAAATTCTTGGACAACACCACATTACTGACACAGTACAAATACACAGCTTCAATCCCCACATTCAACATCACTCGTATGGGTCTTGTTAGAAACGTCCCGGTTGATATATCTATGGAGGAGTTCGCAACCAGTTTGGAAGTTCCAAATGGTTGTGGATTTGTTGTTAAAGCTCGTAGACTGAACAGGAAATCTATAGAGGAAGGTAAAACTTCCTGGATCCCCACCCAAACAGTTGTTCTTACCTTTAGAGGTCAAATTCTACCCCAAAGAGTATTCTCTTTCCATACCTCACTCCCAGTGGAAATTTATCAACTTCCAACAATACAATGCCTAAATTGCTGCCGATTTGGCCACGTGAAAACTCAGTGTCGTTCTAAACCTCGTTGTTTCAAATGTACAAAAGAACACACAGGAGAAAGTTGTCATGTTGAGGAAACAAGTGCAATTTGCTTACATTGCTCAGGCCAACATTTTGCCTCCAGCAGGCTATGTCCTGAACTGGAAAGACAAAGATCCATTAAAGCTTTCATGTCGCAAAATGGTATTTCCTATGAAGAAGCTGCATCACATTTCCCAAAGGTTGGAAGAGCATATTCTGAGGTTGCTCAGGCCATGTTTTCCTCTCCTGATCCAACTCAAGATCCTTCTCAAGGTTCTTCTCCCACTAATCACTCCCCAATTTACCGTTCTTATGTCAAGAATGTATATGCAAAACCCCGTCCAAAAGCCACTCCAAGTCAATCTTATGATAAATCAGCCCATCAAGAAATCATCTCCACTCCAACCTCATCCCTTCCCAATGGTCATGCCATTTTAACCCAACCCCTGACTCAAGAGTCAGATAATCGTCAGAGTTTCCTCATAGAAACTCTTCTAAACCTTTTAATAGAGTTGTGTTCATCAACCAACTCTACCCTACCGTCCAACGTTGCCCAAAAACTGTCCCAGATCTTCACATTAACTGGTAATAATGGATCCAGTCTCCATTGTCCAGTGGAACGTCAAAAGTCTCCGCGCGCGCAAATTTGAACTAATTCACTTGATATCCAAATTCTGCCCGTCGGTCATTGCCGTCTCGGAGTCATGGTTGAAGCCTGGAACCCAGTTTCGGATTTCAGGTTACACCTGCCTTCGTGACGACAGGTCTGACGGGCGTGCAGGTAGTGCCCTGTTAGTCAGGCGTACTTTGCCCTTTTCACAAATCCCTCTCCCCTCCCACTCCCTAGACATCAACTTAGTAGCTGTTAGAGTATTTGATATTTCATTTCTTTCTATCTATATACCTCACCCTAATTCTTCTTTAATTCCTGATATTCTTCTTGTTATATCTTCTGTCCCTTCCCCTATAATTTTACTAGGTGATTTTAATGCCCATCACACCTCATGGGGCTCTGGCCACTGTGATGCGTTTGCTCGCTTATTATTAGAAATCTTTGATGAGGCTAATCTCTGTGTTATTAATGATGGTTCCATTACCCGTAGAGTTCTTCCTTCACAAGACCCAAAGAGTGCTGTGGACTTGACAGTATGTTCCCCCTCTCTATCCTCCCTTCTTATTTGGAAAACTCTGCCTGTTACTTATGGTAGTGATCATTTCCCGATTGTTATTACTATCCCAAATCGGGTTTTACCACTACATAACTTTAACCCTTGCCTAAAATATAGACTAACAGGTGCAGATTGGTCAGCATTTTCTTCACATTTAGATAACTTAGATATTAATTTAATCACTTTGCAGACAGACAATACAGATTATTTCCTTTCAGCATACTCTAAACTAGTTGAATCTCTAATCTCAAGTGCTGATGAAAATATACCTATTAAAAAACAATCATGTTCCAAAATTAAGATATCCACTCCATGGTGGGACTCAGACTGTACATCTGCAGTTAAAGAAAGAAAAAACGCAGAACTCGCATACAACTCTTCCATGACTAACGAAAATTTCACAGAATACAAACGATTATCAGCAAAGGCTAAAAAAGTTCTTTTGCAGAAAAAAAGATGTGGTTGGAAGAGTTTTTGTGAAAATTTGTCTCCCAGAACCCCTCCGTCGTTAGTCTGGATGCAAATTCGGCGATATAGAGGATCATGTAGCGTCCCAAATATTACTTCAAATGACCCTTCCTCCTGGGTGAATGCCTTTAGCGACAGAATATCACCTCAGTTTGTTCCAAATCTAGATTCCCTTCCTACTCGTCCTTGCTTTATCCCTTCTATTTCTAACATAGACTGTAACTTCTCTTTTAATGAGCTCCAATTGGCACTAGATGGGCTAAGGGACACATCTCCAGGTTCGGATGGTATCCCTTACTCTTTTATAACTAAATCTCCTGATAAAATCAAACAATTCTTTTTAGACATAATCAATAAATTTTTCGAATATGGGGTTGTTCCCGATGAATGGAAGACTCAAATTATAATTCCTATTCTCAAACCTACAAAAAAATGCTCTGATCCCAATAGCTACAGACCAATAGCTTTGTCCTCCGTTCTGGCTAAAATTATGGAACATATGTTAAAGTTTCGATTGGAATGGTTTGTCGAGAGCAGGGGTATCCTTGCTAAGTCTCAGTATGGGTTCAGGAAGGGTATGAGCACTTTGGACAGTCTGAGCTTAATTACTACAGACATACGCATTGCATTTGCGAAAAAAGAGTTTCTGGCTGCTGTTTTCCTGGATGTAGCAGCTGCCTACGACAACGTGCTGCTTCCGGTACTCAGGAATAAACTTCGTCATCTGAGTATACCTGAGAGGCTTGTTCGCTTTGTTTGTAACCTACTAATGGAAAGGAAAATATTAGTCAAAACCCAAGGCTCCTTTTTACCTGCGAGAATTGTATGGAAAGGATTACCCCAAGGTTCAGTACTCAGCCCTTTACTGTATAGCCTTTATACTTTTGATTTGGAACAATCCATTTCTCCTCTTTGCCAGGTCCTTCAATACGCTGATGATTTGGCACTATACATCCGGTCAAATTCAGTTGAAGGTACTAAAAACAATCTAAACACGTCTCTTAGACTGTTGAATGAATGGTTAATAGATCACGGCTTATCCCTGTCAGCCTATAAAAGTTCCTGTGTTGTTTTTACAAGAAAACGATCCCTCCCACCTATAGATCTGTATGTTGGTGAACAGCTGATTCAGCAGGAGAATAGCGCAAAATTTTTAGGTGTTATGTTAGATTCGAGAATGACAGGAATTCCTCATTTCAATTATATTTCACAAAAATGTGAAAAAAATATTAATATCCTACGTTCATTGTCTGGGGTTTGGTGGGGTTCTCACCCCTATTGTCAAAAATTATTGTACAATGCTATTGTTCGTAGCCACATGGACTATGGATCTTTACTTCTTGATCCATGTACCAAATTGGCACTGGGCAAATTGGACAAGATCCAGTCAAAATGTTTAAGAATCATAATCGGTGCTATGAAGTCTTCCCCTATAAACGCGATGCAGGTAGAATGTGTTGATCCTCCCCCTTCTCTCAGAAGGCAGTATCTCTCAGATCGTTTTTTATTCAAATTGATTCAAAATTCCCATCACCCCCTTTTAGATAAATTAAATGTTCTGTATAACTTGATTCAATCTTACATTGATCATGATCAAGATAAAATTCCATGTTTAGTCCGTAGTTTCATGAAGTATTCGCGCCTTCCGTATCCTGTCATTCAGAGTAATATAAATCCATTATTTTCTACGACGTACAAAGCATTAATTTATAAACCAAACATAATTCTAGATTTCGGTATAGTTAAAGGATCTCCGTGTGCTCGCGATTTATTTAACGAACAAATGGCTATCAATTATCGTGGCTGGACACCCATATTTACAGACGCATCAAAATTAGATAACTCCAGCTCGGTTGGTTCTGCTGTTTGGATTCCATCTACTAAAATTGTTTTAAGCTTTAAATGCCCGTCAGTGACCTCTGTTTTTACAGGAGAGTCTATAGCCCTTTTAGAAAGCATTCTCTTTGTTGAATCCCATAATCTTAATAACTCCATAGTATTTTCAGACTCCAAAAGTTCTCTTCAGGCCATATTATCCAATCCTTTTCGATCCAAATCCAGATTTCCCATTATCCTTAAAATTCGCGAAGCTCTGTATAGATGCCATGAACTTGGTTTAAACATCATATTGGCTTGGATCCCTGGTCATTCCGGTATTCCCGGAAATGAATCAGTGGACTCGTGCGCACGACATGCCATTCATGCTGGATCCCATGAATACCTCAAAATTTTTTATCACGACCTTTGTTTAGTTCCTAGTTCACATCTTACCATCTCATGGTCCCGCATGTGGTTGGCTTCCAAGTCTTTGAAAGGCAAACACTTTGGCGAAATTCAACCTGATATTCCTTCAAGACCTTGGTTTTTTAAATATCGCAAAGCTAACAAAATTACTACGTCTACAATCTGTCGTCTTCGATTAGGACATGTTTGCTCACCAGTCTTTCTTGCAAAAATAAGGGTCAGGGACCACTCTCTATGCGAATGTGGTTTGGATGAAGGTAACGTCGAGCACATTCTTTTTTCTTGCCCTAGGCTGCGGCTATCTCTGTATGATGTTTGCCCTCCTGAAATCCCTCGTCCTATTTCCTATAAACTTATCCTATCTCTTGTTTTTTCTCCCTTTGTAGCGCTGTTATGCAAATTTATTACTGTGAATAAAATAAAGTTGTAAATAACATGTACCTACGTATTTATCAATAACATTTATTACATTTATTAGACTTATGTGTATTATATTAGTGTTGTCTGTGTTGTCCTATTTTATTCAGGATGTAATAACAAATCACCTTGTTACAAAATTATGGTCTCTCTCTTTTATACCGACCATCTTAAGTCTCAGATCCTCCATTGTCTTACTGTTTCAACCCTGTCGACATTGACATTGGCAAAATTGTGGCAAACCCGGCCACAGACGCCACAAATTAAAAGAAGAAGAATCGGGTTTGTTATTGTACCGATACTGTATAGATTAAGTTTAACATTAAGAGAATTCAAAATTAAATAAAACAAGAGAAAAAAACCATCCAAAATACGAGTGAACCCGGGCGCCATCCTAGTTTCATTTATCATGGTACACTTGGGACAAATCGGTGCCAATTGTACCATTAATGGTACTGCCTCATGGTACAAATGGTCCGGCGGCGTTAATGTATTTCAAAAACGAATATCAGTCACTGTAGCATGTAAGATGTTTCAAAGTGATACTGGCGATTTTATTGAATAAACAACATTATTATTTATTACTATTGAACATGAATTAACCTACCTACCTAAGCCATGATTAAATTAAAATAACCACAGGCATATTCTTTGATATTATTTATTTTTACCATTTTTATGTTCATTATTAAAGTTTTTTATACAGACACTGATAGCTTCTTCAATAACATTGGCTCTGTCTTTAGCTATTTTCATTGCCAACTCTTGAGCTTCTATAGACAAGTTGCTGCCTCCAAACTTTTGTGTCCCGCACATAAACCCTTTGTTACAGCATATTATTAGGTTCGACCCAACACCTCCACACATTTCTTCTTCATAGGCTGATGGGTCAGTGAGTATAACAATACTAAAACAGACAAAGACAAAATGTTTTGTAAAAACTAAGTACCTATGTAAATATAATAGGTCTTATGAGTTAGAAGCCAACTCTGGACTTTATAGATCACCCAAGTCTTTGTCATGGCAAGTATATTATACAAGTATAATAGTTATTAGCCTGGACCAACAGCTTGTAATTAATTTCAATATTTATTTATTTCATCACCCTTTCTTATTTATCAATATTACCTTTTCTCAATATTATGAATGGCAAAACTGGTAGGTACAGGAAGACCATAAACTTGTAACTGGTTTCTTACTTCAGGATCTACCTTAATTTCCTCTGTTTCTACATCATAAGTTACTGTTGGAAATGATACTGTGGAAAGAAAAAATAATAATATGAATTAAGTACCTACATATTATTTGACTATGAAGAATTTGTATGAAACATTAAACTTATGATAATACATACATGTTTTTAAGCTCCCTAGCAAAGCAACAAGGCATGCATCAACTAGACTGCCATCATTGTTGATGCAGACTAGATCACAGTACACCACCCATGCCAGTTTATCCCGTGCTATACAGAGGTCCTTCAAGTTGACAAATTGTGAGTTGTTTACAATATCAGATACTATGGTGCTGGTGACTTGAGCGGTATCTGATGGAGGGCCTGGTCTGATCTTCGATGAACATAGTGGTGGCAGCTCTACATTTGTCACTAAAAATCCCTTTTCAGGCTCTTCTGCTTTTGGTTTGGCAAGTTCCTGTAATTAATATGTATAATGAGATATTGTTGTACACAAAGGAGTAGTTTTAGTAGTTTGTATTGGTTTTACCAATTTTATACCGCATACTACGGTGGTGTTCCCACATTTCACAATAGCAGAGGCTTCAGCAGTCTTTATAGAGTTCACATTCAACTTGATACTGCGTTGCTCGTGATATTCTCTGCCGTCGGGCCGAATGTTCTTCGATATATAATCATCGAAATATTTTATGGGATGAATAAGTCTGTAAGTAAATAACAAAAGTGAGGTTACTTTTTTGCCTATAAAACAATATCAATTAGAGAAATAATGCTTACTTGTAAACCTCAGACATTATATTAGCTATTTATATGGAGAGTAAATTGGCCTGGCTCCTGGATTTTTCAATTTTCACTCGTTTCTTTCTTTCATTTGAAGAAAATGTTAAAAACACTAACAACACAACCACAACAAGTCAATCACAAATTCAGATCACAAACAAAACAAGACAAAAGAATAGAAGCACTACGTTTTTTTGGGCGTCCTTGCTCTGACAGTCAAACTGTCAAGTGACATAAGCCAATTCTTTTTATTTATTTTTCATTTTGCACAAAGGGCAGGCTAGAGTTTTTAGACCATACCACCTATTCTTACATAAAATTGTTTTTCTTGAGTGTTTGTCAATCACATTGTTATTAGGTTGTCAGTCGTATTATTTTCTTATCTAATCAGTGTAGTCTTCTTCTTCTTCTTTTTTTGAAAGTTAAGGCGGCATTCCTTTAGAAAAGTTTTGTGGGAGAGTCTTCGAACAAATCACAAACCAACATCACCCGCATTTCAATAACATAGACTTGTGTCTAGATACTGAGTCCTCGTAACGGATGCAACAAAATTCTAAATAAATAGGTAGATAGATAGAAAACACTTTATTGCACACCACACATAAAGAAATACAAACATAGGAATAATACATAAAACTAGTAGCGGAAGTACAATGGGCGGTCTTATCGCTAAGAGCGATCTCTTCCAGACAACCTTAGATTATACCTTAAATAATACTTTTTTTTTTCTTATGCCAGGCAGACTAGGCTCTCTAAATTACTTATAGACCATATTACCTTTTTCTTACGTTTACTGTTTTCCTTGAGTTTTAGCCTTTTTTTTTGTTGTCAAAGTATAGGATAGTTATGTAGGCGTTCATGTAAATGTGCCTTACAAACTGGAAACAAAAAGAAAGTCTTATAATATTTTCTTCAACTTTTTCTGTGAATATTCCAGAGTCAGTTTTTGTCAATGTCAATGTCTAAATAGTTTGATCGAACTGACTGACAGTGTTTTGACATTTCTTTTTAGGTTGTTTTTCGTGAACGAAACTCCTTCGGTGTGTAAATTTTATATTAATCGGATAAAATCAGCTATAAATGTGACTTAGATATTTGTTTCACTTATTTTTCGTGTCCGGAATTATCTCTGGGATTAGAAAAATATAATATTTTCAGTCCGCCACTTTGTAATTTCAGGTCATAATGGCTAAACCAAAAGGTGAGAGAAAAGGCAAATCAGCCATCAACGAAGTTGTGACTCGTGAATACACAGTGAATTTACACAAACGTCTTCATGGCGTAGGCTTCAAGAGGCGCGCACCTCGCGCTATCAAGGAAATCCGAAAATTCGCCGAAAAACAAATGGGTACACCAGACGTACGAGTGGACACCCGCCTAAACAAATACCTTTGGTCCAAGGGAGTCAGGTAAGAAGCCGGCTTATGAGCTTGGTGAATGAAAGTAGTGGCCATCTGATTATTAGAATTTAAGCACTCTTCCTAAACGGTTTTATTTTATGTTTATGTCTAGAATTTCAATTTATTTTAGCCTTAAAAAATATGTAAACATCTACCTAACATCATGTATCACATTGTTATACAATTGTTTCTATGTTCTGACCACAATTTAATGAGGCTTGGCTGGTTTTTTTCTTAAAAATTCTATTAATATTGACTCAGTATTTACTTTTTAAACCTAGCATTTGTTATGATACTGTCGGGCTAGCATAAGCATTGTGGAAAAGGTTTGTAAATTGTTTTCTTTGAAAGAAAAATGTCATATGTGTATTCTGCTAAGCAAACTGTTTGCTATGGTGCTCATGCTAGCTGGAATAAATGAAAAGTTTTATTTGAATATGACAGGACTGAAATTGGATTGCAATACAGTTCTGTATTACGTGTGCTAGATTCTTGGCAAAGTTGGTTTTCAGTTATACCATCATCATCATGACAGCCTTCTAATGTTCCCACTGCTAGGACACTGGCCTTCTCTCAGGCGAGAGTGATTCAGTTATATTATAATTAATTCAAATCTCTAGTTTTCCAATGTACAGGTTTTATTAACATAAAATTCAAGCAAACCAATGCTGAAATAGTAAAAAAAATAAAATAACGGTGTAAGAACTGAAATTGCGAAAGATTGACTAAACAGATGGAAAGCTGACCAAACTGAATAAGATCCATGTGAAGGATTACACCTATCACCCACCTAAGAGTATGCCATTGTGTCTAAATGCACACCTAACAATAATGTTTTATTTGCAGAAATGTCCCCTTCAGGGTACGAGTGAGGCTTTCCCGCAGACGCAATGATGATGAAGACTCAGCAAACAAGCTGTTCACCCTAGTGTCCTATGTCCCTGTTGCATCACTTAAGGGTCTGCAGACAGAGAATGTTGACGCTAGCCAAGAATAAACACTAAGTTTAAGATAATCTATGCAGTTTTCTTTGACAATGGTGACATAGTAGGGAAAAGTCTGCCTCAGGCAGTCTTGGCATGCTAAAGGATTGTAAACATAAGATGAGTGATTTCTGAAGTGGCACAGAGCAAGGCCTGTTATTACAAATGCTCGCATTGCTGTGTTCCGGTGTGAAGGGTATGGTTTCCAGTGAAATTACTGGCACATGAGGCTTTTGATCTATGCCTCTAGGTGGCAACCCGCGAGTGATACCTCTGGTATTGCAAGCGTCCATAGGCTGCGGTAACCGCTTACCATCTTGTGGGCTGTACGCTTGGTTGCCTGTTCACTTGTATAAAAAAAATGCAAGGGTAGTGTTGAGATAATTCATTGTCCAACATTGTTAGTTATTAACTGCTGCTTCACAAGTTAAAAGCATTCAATATGGTCGTCATCATGATCATGACAGCCTACTAATGTTCCCTCCCACTGCTGGAACACTGGCCAGTAAGTGAGAGTGATAAGATAACCTAATCCACCATCCAGACCTAATGCTGATTGGTGCATAGGACAGGTCTTTCTAATTATTAGGCATGTCAGTTTCCTCCTCCAATTTTTTTAACTGTACGAGAGGACTGGGATTGCGCACATAATTTTTTCGATAGTAAAATCTATAATGGTGCATGACTGAGTTCAAAGCCATGACCTTAGGATCGGAAAGGTACCAGGATACCACTAGATCACCAGCGCTCCCTGATATTTATAGTCCTAGTAGCCCTAAAAGCTCCATTGGTTAGCTGAAAGTGCTCATGGTGTTCCTACCTTACGTATAAGTTGTTTGGAATGATACAAGGATAAAGCCACAATGGTTATAACATTTAAAAAAAGAGGACAGTGAGCATACCTACCACTAAAACTGAATTTTGTCGTCTGAACCCACACCCACACCTCTTCTATACCGCCCAGTCGCGCTCTGGAACAACATTTATAATAATTTGAATAGGTAGTTCAACGAACTAGGCATTTAGGTTAATAACTCATCTCTCAGTTATTTTTATTTGCAAAGCTTAAATCCTCGATTAATTAAATTAATGGCTTTTAATTAATGAATAGGGTCTTTATTTTTCTGGCTAATCAGCCATCCATTAAAATTGTAGTACCTACCTAACATTGAGATATATCTCAAGCTTCGCAAACCCTTTGTCGCGGACCAGAAAACCGCCACCGAACGGGGAACGCCGCGAAGCGCGAACGCGAAGCCGCGAAACCTTCCACACTCGCGGTTCGCGGCCTTCGCGGGCTTTCGCGGCGCGAGTGTGGAGCCGGCTTTAAATAATTTTAATATGGTAGACACATAGCAAAAAACAAGTCTACTTGATATGGTTGGATTCGACCAAACTCGTTTAAGCACTATTCTCCGAATAAATCGTAGTTACTCGAGAGTAAACAGACAGTTTACCTTGTAATGCCATTTCTAATATTAGTTGATTCAAAAGTTAGCAAAGAGATAAAGTACCTAAGGAGTTTTACATGGTACCTACCTAGGTACCTAAGGTTGCCTACAGCTTAGATCAGTTGAAGTGGCAATGCATGTAGGTATCTGAATCGACAAGCGTTGGGAGAATAAAGCCTCTAATGGCAACCACAATCTAATGAACCAATGAATCAATTGAACTATGGTCACACCCCGGACACTCACTAAAATATGAAACAAAAGTTTCGTAATCACCACATGCATAGTTTGTGTACGTAAACGGTGCCGTTCTATGTGTGAGTGTCAAGGTTGACCTTGCAAGAGCGAGAGGTCACGCTTTTGCGCGCTCTTTCTGTGCCGGCGATATGTTCGTGGGGTACCGGCAAACTTGCGACTGGGGTGGGGTAAGTAAAACCGGTGGGAGGTAGGGAGTGGAGTGGCCATTCTGTACGTAGTACTAATATCTGTTCTGTGCTATGGTCATTACAACTACTCTCGATATAACTACGGTCGATTCACCTATGTTCATAATGCATATTGGTCGACTCAACTACTGGTTAATTCACCTAATTTTAATTAGACTATAGTTGATTGCACTATCGGACGATTAACCTAATGTTTTATTAAGCTATTGGATGTTTGCACTATTGGTTGAAACACCTATTGGACGACTCGCCTACGGTTTTTAGAATTACTGCAAGCTATTGCTTCAAATCCTTAATTTGTTAATAATAAAGTATTCTACGAACATCTTTACTTTTATTTTGACTTTAACCTAATGAACGACTCCCCTACTAATTTGTAGTGATTATTTGTAGACAAACATAAACAAAATAGTTTATTTAGTTAAAATGGTAAATTTCAATCTGGACAGCTGTTATCGTAAACGAATACTAAATTTCTGGCGCTTCGGCGGCCGCTGTGTTTGTTTAAATTTAGTGTTTGTTTCAAACAACTTAAGGTTGTGAATGTTCAAACCGCGTAGGTGAATAAACCGTAGGTGAAACGACCATAGTCGAATAAACCGTAGGTGAAACGACCATAGTCAAATAAACCGTAGGTGAAACGACCATAGTCGAATAAACCGTAGGTGAAATGACCATAGTCGAATTATCCAATAGGTATATCGTTCTATAGTTATAATGAAAATATATGAAACAACCTATAGTTATTTCAACCAGTAGGTCTTTTGACCTTAGTTATATCGAGAGTAGTTGTAATGACCATAGTTCAATTGATATGTAACCGAAAACGAAGTATTGGACGGCTCCTCACTCGATGACCGATAACATGGTAGTGTACCACCGCGTGCTACTGCACGCGGAGGAAATCGATGGTGGGTGGGTGTATGCTTGAGATCAGTCATCGTGGCATTCTTTGGGGTTGACCTATTATGACCAGCAGTAGACGTCTACTGGCTGAAATGATGAAAAATCAAGCAAAAGTTTAAATAACTAGGTACTACTAAAAGACTTTATATCCTATTCCTTGGTACTAATACGTAGGTACTCCTTAGTTACTTACACTTTCTTTTGTTTGTCTTAACTCTGAAACTACGCTAAAAAGAGGATAACTTCCGAAATAGAGAAATAAACGTTTATAGCAAATATAAATTATTTGGTAAGCGCCTTAATTAGATTTACTTACCTGCGCATTTTAATGGATCCAATCTCGAGAGCCTCACCTAGCTTACGGTATGATCTGGTTTATTACTTAAATACAGTCAGCTAAATAAAAGTTTCAGTTTCTAAAAACCACACCTACCTACATAAAACTGGCTAGCAAATCATGTTTGCCAAGATCTGGCAACTACCTGCACCCCTAGCATGAGCAGTATGAGCATCGAAGACATTAGTATATCAAGGAAGAGTAGTAGGTATCTAAGTAGGTACAATAATGTTCAACGTTTATTCAAGCTTGTGATTTTGTTTTTATATGTAAGTATGTATGTTATCCTACATCTTTACTTGACAAACTTTAAAAAAAAATTATAGGTAACACCTGGAGGTAGGGTTGGTATTTGTCGCTGTCGCTGACTGTCCTGCCTTCTAATGCCGCGTAATGGCGTCACTTCTTGCACAGAGTTCATTTTAGTTCATTTACATTCGTCTGTAGATGCTTGATACGGAGTTTGAAATTAACAGTTAAATTGTAGTAAAATTTGATCGGCTGCTAATTTACCTCAAATAACTGGAACTCCCCAGTTCTTAGCAAGCTCCCTTCTATTTTAGCATTTCCTGTAAGTTAATGAACAAAGACGATGATAGATTTGAAAGACACATTAGCTAACAGAGGTTTAAAGTATACGTTTATAAATAAGGCCCTTAGTCACTGCGTGATGCAACTTTAGCACGATTTTATTGATTGATTTCACACATCTCTCCGCGTAGCTTTGGTGAATAAGTATCTGCCATATTATGGATATGCGCCTCCATAGCACATTACTTAGAGCACTCAAACACAATGATGAACATTATTATCCAGCGTAGATTAGACCTATAGTAGTTACTACTCACGTACCATATCGTGTGTAGAGATGTGCCGAATTAGCCAGGCCGGACATTGCTCGTTCGAATTTAGTTTTCCGTATTCCGGCATCCAACCAAATGTATTTCAATGTCAGTTTTTTCCGAACAGAAAACAAAAAAACGTGTCCGCTACAATAGAAATAAATAAATAATGCTGGACAATCTACACAGCACCATCTAGCCCCAAGCTAAGCAGAGCTTGTGTTATGGGTACTAGATGACTCATAATAATTAATACAATACAATACATTGATAGATATTTTTTTTTATTATATATAGAAAATACCCAGAACACCCGAAACAAAGATTTGTAGATCGTACAAACATTTGACCCAAGGCGGGAATCGAACCCTCAACCTCCGCGTCGCCGCTGGCGGACCCGCCACGCCACATCTGTTGTTAAATATACGAAAGACGTGTGTTGCGTGCCCAAATTCGAAAAGAAATGAGCAGGCTAAGGTCGTAGCTCACCTACACAACACCACAAAAAAGAATGAACATTAAAATATAGGTTTGAAGTCGTGCTATGTCTCACAAATGCGGGGAGAGCGAGCTTTTTGTACACAGCAGTCATTCTTTTAGTCGTGTTGACGCGCGTGGTGTAGAGTGGTTACTCCGATTTGTAATGGCGGCGGCCAGCGGCGGCCGGCGGCGGCGCCCGTGCGGTAGCGTTACCTATCGCTGTCGTCCATCTGTCGCCGTGTCAGGCCGTCTCTTACACACGTAAGGTACGCACTGTAGGTGTGAAAGAGACGGCAATAGGCAGCAACAGGCATACGACAGCAAAATACATAATAACTCTACGAGTGTTTTGTAGGAGCAGTGTAGTAAGTAAGCTGCGAGTGCTGCGACTAACTGTCGCTGTTGCGCGCGGGGTGGCGATACGTCATGAAAGCGCCAATTTTTACCTAAAATACTGCTGTATAATACTAGAAAAAAATAGTACCATAAATAAAAATAAAGCAGCATAATGAAAGTCTTGAAACTCCTGATGAGAAAATCCAACACATCCCACCCGTGTCTACACAGTAGTGTGGATATTACGGAAGGAAGGACAGCATTATCTCTTACGCTTGACTGAGCTTCGATCACTGCCTCGGCGACCCCAAAAGCCTTGTTAAGGCATAATGATATGAGAACAACCGAATTCTTCCCACTTATTTATTTTTTATATTGTGGCTCTTCGCGTGAACATCGGATTGATTGGTGGAAGGTAATTGTTATGACGCATTGTTACCTCGAATAAATAGTGGTAGGCAGTTCATATTTTATTTACTAAATTATATATTTTTTCTTTTGATGAGGTGGCAATGGTAAAGCCATATACCTAGCGCGCAGAACCAACAACCGTTGTATAAAAAGGTTTGCGATCGATTAACGACCACGAACTGATTTATTTTGTAAGACCCCAATCGATAGACCATTGATATTGTTACGGACGCAAAAAGTCTGTAGTGGCGGCGGCTTGAGCAAACTTTTCGGGAGACTTAAGTCCAGCTGTGGACTTCTACCTGCTGACGAATGAGCAAGCTAATAGGACAATGTTGTCACGTCTCGTGGTATATCGTAAGTCGTAACACTGCTACGCTGTATAGTAATGCTACGCAGCGTAGCAATGCTCGTAGCACCACGTAGTTACCTGACTTGCTACGGCTCGTATCATTTCATAGCTAAAATACTGTGGCCAAAATTCGCAATTTTTTTTGCATTATTTTAAACATTTTTTCAGTGAGTACATTACCCAAGGTACTAAATAAATTTGATGTGGGTTGACCCAAAGGATATTATCTATTATGAGATATCCTAAAAAGGGTGATAATGTAAAAATAATGAATGAATATTACTTTACGGCTTGATAAAATCTATGAGGCATGTTCGAGCAATCAAAAGCAGATATCGCTTACCTCATAGATTTAATGTTCCGTGTGTGAGTGTGTGCGAGCGGAGGCGTAACTCCGCGAGTTATGGACTTTCCACAATCCCATTTTTGTTTGGCTCGCGTCTGTTTCCGTACAGGTGAACTTGACAAATATATCAAAGGATTTTACAGTTCTGAAACAATTGTATGGCGTCGCTTTGTCTGGCGCAGAAGTCGGGCAAACTGATTTTCTGACGGTGTTTTGTGTTTACGGATGGTAAACACAAAACACCGTCAGAAAATCAGTTTGCCCGACTTCTGCGCCAGACAAAGCGACGCCATACAATTGTTTCAGAACTGTAAAATCCTTTGATATATTTGTCAAGTTCACCTCACGAACTAAATTATCTTTAGGAAGTTAAATGAGCATAGTTTTAGGTAGGTACTCTACCATGGTCGTAAAATACATTTATGTTGAAAACGTTTATGAAATGCGTTCCTAATTTTTTTCCACCGGGTAAAAATGAAAGTGTGCACAAGTGCGAATGATAGGTACCTAATTCTTCAGTTAGTTTTCCTGCTCTGTGACACGGATGCGACGCGACCTACATAAAAGTTCAGGATTAAGTAGGTACATCGCAATCCACTCGGCTGGCTCTACGAATAGATAATTTACTGCTAGATGACCTTCGGCGGATTCAGTAGATATGAAGAGGGGAGTGCTGGGAAGACAATGTCGTACATATTTTAAGCGGGCACGCCCCGTTCGCACAAAGGCGTAATTTATAGGGCCGCGCGGAGACGGGTGCCTGAGTTATGTGCCGACGATAGCGACGAGCTTTTAACTGCCTAATGGGCCGATTTACTCAGACCACCTTGAGCTTGGCCTGCTGTTTACTCGAGACCCAGCACTGAATTGAGCCGATAATAAGACGCATTTGTTTCCCGACTCTAAGAGAGGCTGAAAATATTCGGCCTATGTATAAAACAATAAATAATAATATAATGCTGGACAATCCACACAGCATCATCTAGCCCCAAGGTAAGCTGCTGTTAAACAGAGCTGTATTATGGGTACTAGATGACTGATATATATTTAATACAATACAATACATAGATAGATATTTTTTATTATATATAGAAAATACCCAGAACACCCGGAGCAAATATTTGTAGATCGTACAAACATTTGTCCCAAGGCGGGAATCGAACCCGCAACCTCTGCGTCGCAGGCGGACCTGCGCCCGCTGCGCCACATCGGTCGTCAAAAAATGTATGAACATTTAGTGTTGATGCCTGTTTGCCACTTTGTACTTTCTATTTGATGTTTTATATTTGTGTAGCGCTTGAGAGGCAATATGTTTATTTATGTTTGAACACATTTTATAAATTATAAGCTTTTAAAAATGTATCCAAACTTAATTATACACAATCTTTCCTTACTTAATAAGTAATTTCAAATTTTCCGTTTTTATCGAATAAAGTTACTGCTGAAAATAGCCAATAAATCTTTGGATATGTCAAGATTTATGAATAGGTTTAAACGCAATATGTTAATAGTTCTCGATGTGTTTGTGGTGCTAGTAGGTGTTTCAGAGCTAGCAAAGTTTTTCAATAAAACATAGCCTCTATAAACAACGTTTCAAGAAAGAAAGAAAAATGAAATATTTATTTGACAGCACAGTAACTTAGAACTAACGTTATAGAACCATGGAACTATTATGTACTTTACTTATAAATTCCTTGTATAGAACAAAAAGAAAAATCCCTATTCTACTTAAAACAGAATTAGGTATCTTTTTAATAAAGAAGTACCTATCAGTACTAAAATAATATAATAAAAAAACATTAAATTATTATGTAGAAATCTGATAAGTATATTAAAAAACAAAACCAAGTAGGTTGATAGACTCGTTGTCACATGCAACATTTCAATGTGTGCGATGTTTACGGCCGGCCGGGGCGCTCGGTACACTAGTACACTATTCAACTATCCTATCCAAGGTATTGATCAAATTGTTTGGAAAGAAGACCCCACCTTTATCTATTTACTAGTGGAACGCCCCGCGACTCTGTCTGCATTGAGTTTTTATACAAACTTCATCTTCCCGCTCTGCGAGAGGAAATTAATTTGGGGGATTTCTTTTTTATTGCACCCCTACACCATAAGTGCAATGTACCTTTCATTAATGTATGCTATGCGTAGATCTGTTAGTTAGTCACGAAAGCCTTTTATATATTGCAAGAGAATGAAAACATCGTGAGAGAACCGGCATGTTTTAGAACAAAAAATTCGAAAGACAGTGCTATCCACCAATCCGTACTGGGTCCAGGTGATACCTAATTACTCTCACTCAAGAGTGGGCCAGTGTCCCAGCTGTGGGACATTGGCAGTGGGAGAATGTTGTCATAATGATAATTATATTACAGACATTATACCTTAGGTAAATTATATTATCTAAAACAGGACGCAGATGTAAACAAATTTTTCCGATTTTTCGTTTCGTTAATAATTAGCTTAGGTACCTACTACTTACCTACTGAATACATTGTAGATAGGACCCTCGCAACGCCCACTCGCTGCCTCTGTGTGCCTGCTACCTAGCGTTTGCTAGTACCAAGTATTACTTAAAATTAAGGAGAACAAGATAAGCCAATACCTATGGAGGAGGGCCTGGTGACTTGAATTACAGGTTTTATTTTTGAAATCCACCTCAAGCACCAGACTCTTGCAAAGTTGGTAGTGACTAAACATAAAGCTTTTATTTCTAGCATTAAAACCACCATGTACCACCTTGTAAGAGAAATAAAAAATACAATTTAATTAATATTTGTATAGGTAAAATAGCTGCTAGCGTAGCTTCAGCACTGTTGTCTTATTTGTCTTTATAATATTTTATAGCAAAGCAGTGAGACATACGCGTTACATGAAATACAGTTGCGTCGTAACTAGGTGACAGATGGGAATAATCCGTTTATTCGAGCAAATATGATTTTACCATTAAAAAGAAGATCAGTAGCGTAGTAAGTTAAATATTTGTAGCGAAAGAAAAAATATGTTAATCGAAGCAAAATAAATATAAAAACTTCAAATTTAGGGTTCAATAGCTCTTTATATAAATATTTAATAAAAACATGATTAAACTTGCTTTATTCTTATAAAGAAAAACAAAACTCGAACGCTGAATTTACCATCCAGATTCGAACAAACGATAATATCTAGTAGGTAGGTACTTCGAAGAACTGGAGCATAAACACTCGCACTTGAAAAGTGCACGCGCGAGCGAGGGCTCTCGGAGTGAGGGTCGTTAGAGGGCGCAGCGGTGCCGTACCACCACTCCACATTATTCAGTTACCTAAGCGTCTCTCTACCATAATGAAACTCCACAAATCTTAGTATATTTTTGTCGTTCGGCGCCACGCGTGACCGTAACAGCTGCAGTGTCATCCAAAAATTAGAGTTCTGCGTGGCACTGCACTGCGCTCGTCACCCCGAGACGTCACCCAATAATTTTACTTGTTAAAATGCCCTTCAAAGCTTAATACAATAATGCTTGCACACTGCTGCTTAGAGGTAGAATATCTGGCGTTTCGGGTGGTACCCACCAAGACGAACTCTTGCTGAAGAGTCTTACCACCAGGTAAAATGTGCCTGATACACAAATGTATACATAATTCATGAGTCTTGTTCACCAGTTTAAATAAATGTCATGAACTCGGTATGAACGCGTGTAACGGCGTAAATGGTTTAATTATCGTAAGTTTGAAATCTGCGTTTAGGGCCGTTATTTGATGGCCACTGCTTTTTAGATGAAAGCTGGTACTCACAATTACCTTTTTGAGAAGTCCATGCTCGTTATCCAAGTGGAAATTGAGCAGAACTCTTGAAAACTTAATCATCCGCGTTCACTTTGACCCGGTCAGCTAGCGCCACGATTGGCTACCACCCAATCTATCTAAGAAGGCACATTCGTTTCCTGCGAAATGTATCGAGAATAATATTCGGTCATGTATCGTGTGTAATTGGCTCGCAGATTAGGAAGCAGTCGCTCTAGATGTTGCAGATTAGCCAGCAGTCGCTACAGGGTGTGGGCGGATCGATGCTCGATGTGACACAAACGACCGCGGAATAGAGAAGTTCAGAAATGCCTTTTGCGTTACAGGAATTACATCACAGAGTACAGTTGATCTACACAATTAACGAACTAATAATACTTAGTTGTATTTTTGTTACCTACGTAATTTTGACAATTTTGTCAGACCTGTCAGTGGTATTTGTTAATAAAATATTAATTTGTTTGTTCAAAATCAAATTAAAATATTTTTATTCAATAAAGTCACAAGGATTATTTTGAAACGTCATAAAGCTAGGTGAATTTACGCCAGTTCCACGCACCCCAGCCAAGAAGAACCTGGCAACAAGCTCGTATGGGTAAGCATTTGAAAACCTGTGTAAACTAGTTGTCACAACGGCGCCGCACATACCAGTGGACAAGCTGGTGAGTTACCACAAGCTCTTAAGCATTATTGAAATAATGTTAGATTGATTCGGCATCCAAAAAAAACAGTGTAATATTATTTCAATATTGCTCTATGAGCTTGTGGTTACCCCCCAGAGCGCTATTTTTTGGGACTTGCGAATAATCGCATATCTGTGAAACGTGTGTTACTCCGGCGTATCACTCCGCAAAGTTTCTGAACTCTTTGTTACACTACCTACCGCTTTCCGCGACACAATCACCCTCAGTAATCTACTATCGACCTAATTGTTTCCTCTAATGGCAATCGTACAAAATCAATTATTACAATCCATTAGTGCCTGTCGTTCTTTTAATACTTAATGTAAGTGCTACAAGGTAGAGTCCTATCAAATAGAACAGTGAAACTGTTTCATTTCATCACGTATTTTATAAATCTACCAATTTAAATAATAAAGGTTTATATATTTATTAAAATCATAGGGTTAACTTTGAATCGCTTTATTATACAATATTTACCTATAACTAATAGCATCAGCATGCAAAAAGAGCATGCACACATTATCCGCTTCAAATGCCCTAGAGGACTTGGATATTTTTTAGATGCAGCGACCGACAAATAAAGTCTATTTCATTTTTTATCATTTGATACCTACAAAATAACAAATTGCGAAGAATAGGTATAGGCGTGAAGTTGCCTATACCTATACTGTACTATAATGTAGTGGTCAACATGTCTCGTAAATTTTTGAATGCAAATTATTATATCTGACGGCATCGCGGCAGCTCGGTGACAAGCGAAATTTCATGCGATTGGGCTACAGAGTGCTTATCACGAAAAACTCGTTTGACAATCGTAAACGCAATCGTATCGTTCAGCTGTCAATTTGTATGAAATTTTGTTAGTTCATTTAACGCACTAAAGAGGCGCTGTTAAAAATTCTATACAAATTGGCAGATGAACAATACATTTACATTTACGGTTGTCAAACGACTTTTTCGTGATTCGCTCTCTGTCTACAATGCGAGGTTTCGCATGACATACAGCATATAACGCTCCGTGGTAATTGTCGCCGATTGTATGTAGGTATTGGGGGTTTTATGACGGTCCCTGGTTTTTACAAGCTAGAGGTTTTGCCGGGTTTTCTCCCGCCCGGGGCTCTGAGGACTGCACTTGACCCGATGCAAAACGCCTAACAAAAGCCAGTAGTACAAAACAGAAGCGGCAGTACTTCATGATCTAAAGAACTGAACTTGAATATGCAACCTTTTTGAGTATGAAAATATGCATGGCAAGGCAGTTGTAAGCTTTGTTGTGCTTGAGCTTATTTCAAAGTATGCTAAACTTGACCTTTTTTTACCATGTTGTGCATCTTTCGATATGAAAGTTATGTTACTCTTGATGTTCAATTGGTAGGATTACTTTTTCATGCAAACTGAAGTATTCAGGTTTCATAGATTTATGGTTGAGGTTATGCTTTGATTGTCAGTAAGTCAGTCAACGAGTCAGTCAGTAACGCAAAGATTTTATTCATACAAGCACAAAAGCAGATCGAAATAGTTCTGTGCATTCAAGTAACAAAATATCAAACAAAAAACTGTAGCTGCGAGCACCACAACACAGCACTCAGGCTCACTCCAGTGGCAGGACAAATGTTATTGCATTTGTCCTGCCGACATCTCCAGCCATTCGCTGCACCATAGTTTTTCATCCAAGCAAGTAACACTTTATAATAAAAAGTAAATGAAATGCAACTCACCTAATTCTAATTTGATGCCGCAAAAATATGGCTCGCGAGTCGTGACCCAGTTGTCCAATTTTAACGATCGTACTTACGAAGACTTTCAGGTTGGGGAATCCTCATAAAATTTAAGTTTCTAAGTCTTAAGGTGTGTCCACAAGCGTGTGCTTTCGTCCTCGTACTGCGTTTTTTTCTGACACATCTGTTTAATGACATAATGTCATCTGTTTAATGCATGCGTCAAAGCAGCGCAAGTTATTGACGCATGCCAATGCGCCGCGCAGGCCGCGGCGGCAGTGGTTATCTGTCCAACATTTCGGGCAATGCTGTATACGCTTTAAACATTCGGTCACGTGTTAGGTTAAAATGTCTTTAGTTAGACGCAAGGGGAATACAGTGCCTGACAAAAGTTTACCATTGTGGACAGACCTTTATAGTAGGTTATGTAGAGGACGTAGCGTATTTTTGCAGCAATAATTTTAGCGTATCGTGAAATGAATTACCTAATGAATAAAGAGACCTGAAATTTGGCAAGTAATATGCTGCTAGTAATTTCTAATACCCACAACATAGAAATGTACCCAAACATTAAAACAAGTTACTGTAATGTTGCTGTTGGGAGTTCATTAGATTGCCTTCACTTAGGTACACAATTAGTTTTTAAGTAAGTATAGTTTTCGAACCCCTATTTCTTCTAATTTAATCGCCTGACCATAAAAATCTTTTAATGAGTTGTTATAAAGTGAATATTTAATCATCCTATCTAAATAACTCAGACGCCTCTCTAAATTCACGCCCCTGAATTCAAGGAAGGGGTTGCGCGGGGAACAGGCCTAAGCCGCTTACTAATAGCCCGAGCTTGTGTGGCCTCAAATTTTAACGATTTGCCTCTCTGACAAAATTAAAACCAAGGCAGTTTGACGTGCTCTCCAAAGCACATAAGCGCTCTTAAGTAAATGCTCATTTTACTATGGATACCAGTGTTAGTCTTAATTATGTTACAACCAACTAAACAACAGACGCCGCGAGCGTTAAGTCGAAAAGTCTTCATGCAAATGTGAGAGGGAAATGTCGAAGATACATAATGCAACACTGCAGAAGGCAGCCAGAGAGCTCTCCACACGAGCATCCTCGCACTCAGCTACACTGCCTGCACTCGGTGTCAGGAACTCAGGAACTAACCTAGTTGTGAACATATTGAACGGAACTTACTTATTATTCAGGATTGCGACAGCAAACACACTAACCTGATTGGCAAACTGATGTTACAGTCAATAGGCCGCTTAAAGACCTCCGTAATAGCTTAAGGTTTAAGTTTAGAAGTGAGTAAAACGGACCACAAGTCCGAAAATGTACATAGTTCTTTGACTATAAATAAGTGCCAAACGTAGTAGAGTTCTTTGTCATGAGCTTGCCAGGGGTATACCTATTTATGTCGCCAAGCAGCAATGCAGCTGGACAATCCACACAGGTCACCGGTAAATTTACAGGCTCTTAAGACCAGCGGGTTGATCACATAACTCTGTTCCAACCAATCACCAATTTCCATTGATCTCCATCTCAAACTGTCTAATAAGACACGTAGAGCGAAGGTCAAACTGTTTTATTGTGGTGTGTGACACAGGCGTGAGTGATATTAATAAAATTTAATTGTGTTACCCAGAGAGCGAATCACGAAAAACTCGTTTGACAATTGTTAACGTTAACTTATGATTAAATATATTTTTTTACAGCGATATATGATTTATATATGACTTTTTACAGCGCCTTTTATGTGCGTGAAATGAACTACAAAATTCTCATACAAATTGACAGCTGGACGATACGGTTACGATTGTCGATTGTCAAGCGAGTTTTTCGTGCAGGTATCTCTTGTATCTATAGGTTGCAACGCTGTCAGTTTCCAGTTAATCATGAAAGAGCTACTATGACGTCACGGATGATTGAATGATGAAAAGGTGTCGCGTTCAGTGGCCATGATTAATAGCCGTGGAAGGCGAAGCGACGTCGATGCTAATTTTCGATTCTCTGAGCGGACGCTTCCATTTTCACTTGCTTCCGTGTTTTGACAACTGAATAATTGTACAGCTGAAATGTACCAATTTAATTTGATGGAGGTTTTTGACATAGATACACAATAGTTCTGTTGGATTAGTCAGTTTCGGAACGATTAATATCCATCTACGAAATCAGGTTGTTACGCCGTAGCTCGTAGCTCCTAGCTACGGCGTAGCTTTAAAGAAAGGGAATGAAAAAACATTGCTGTTCCTTGATCATTTACCAATTTTGCTTGAACATTGTTATCTAAACCACCTGTTTTTTTTCTCTACACAATGCACTTACTCACTTGCACACACGCACACTACTGCTTGGAAGCAGAATGTCTGGCCCTGCTATGGTACACACAAAAACGGATTGCCGAAAAGTCCTACGACCTGGTAAAGATAAGATTTAGTATGCAATAAACGCCACGGGGGTATAACCTACTTTAATATTTACAATATAAAATATAAAAAATCAAAAGTTATTAGACTTTTAAGCAAGTTTTCATAAAAACTGTAAATTTATAAAATGGTTGGTGTTGTATTCAATATCAGGTTTATGAAAATTCAAAATTTACTATAACAAAAATATGTCAGTACAAATTGTTTTTACAGCTTTATGTGATCCGCTATCTGTTCTAAAATGTTTCGACTCGTAATCCAGTGAAAATACCTATGTACCCAATGAAATTTATTGCTGATTCACATCCGACATACAGTACTGTTGTTATTTCGGTCGAACGACTAGGGTGAAGTGAAATAAATGAAACTATGTTACACACGCGATTGAACAAATATTTCATCAACTTGTTGCCCCAAAGGACGCGGAAAAAATCATTTGGACCATATACCCTTCACACGCTCATGGGAATACTCTAGGTTGTAAACGAAATAGTTTTTTCAAAGATTGATTTTAGTTTACTCAAACAAATAACAAAGTTTTCAAACTTCAACGGTTTTTATGTGTGGGATTATTTGTAACGCGCCTACGAAGTTCTGTTGAATTGTTTTTTTTTATGAAGTTTAACCCTTTGGTTCTATTCACAGAACTTGGTTGAATTTAATGATTTTTTAGGCAAACCTAGTTAATTGGTTAAATAGGGAAGCCTTTGTACATTGATTGACGACAGTTGGCTGCCTCAGGCTAGCGAAAAATTTGATGTGAAAAATCTGCGCACTGAATTTTGATACAATTATAAATGTTGCATTGCTGTGTTCCGGTGTGAAGGATATGGTTTCTGGTATAATTATTGGCGTGAGGCTTTCGATCTATGCCTCAAGGTGGCAACCCGCGAGTGACACCTCTGGTATTGCAAGCGTCTATAGGCTGCGGTAACCGCTTACCATCTTGTGGGCCGGACGCCCATCTGAGCTATGTACCTGTATTAGATAAATAATATGATTAAGTTTCTTGCATTATGGCAAACAACTTTCTTGATGAATTAATTATCTTTATCTTTATTACATTTGTATTTTTTTTAACATAAAATGCCATGTATAATCTAATATCTACCTAGTTTTTTTTAATTTAACATAATTTACTTTTTATTCAATCCAAAACATTTCTCAAAGTTTCCAACGGGTTTGAATGAGTTAATGTAATGCGTATTTCGCCGGGAGCGCCGCTAATCGCGTTTGGGCATATTTACAGTCCTGAGGGAGATCAGCTGATAATGCCGCGTCCGCCCGACCGATGCTGTAAAAATAATGTCATTTCCCAGTTAACCAATAAACAACAATGTGAATTTTAGGTCGTTACATTTTACAAGTGTTCAATTTGTTTTCGAAAGGTTTTGGTTTTATTCAAATTTTGCATAGTACCTATGTTTGTTTTTAGGAAATATATCAAAAACGACGAAAACATAATTATACTCACATTGACAAGGCTTACATTTGAGGAGGTATTTATCACAGTTAAACGGAGAGCAGATAATAATATAAAATATGCCAATATTACCACACAGGAGCAGATATGACGTATTTAAAAGACAATTGTATTGATTGATCTCAATACAATTTGACCTCAGATTTTACACATTGCTATCCTGACATTTTGTTCTGAAGAAACACCTTTTTCACTTGCGTTCTACAAATTGTTTATATTTCTGTAGTTTCTTTAGTGTTAGTTTAGTTTAAAAAAAATTTTATAGCATCTAATTAGACATTTCAATTCACAATAAAAACAATTCATGTTTAAATCTCATACTGTCGTTGTGACTCAAAGTTTCACCCATAGCCAGCAATTAGGGTTAAAATGAATCTCACACAGCTAAAATACGATGAATACAGAGTTCCACACCCAAACGTTAAACGATGATCGCGTAACGGTACAACATAGCGACAATAAAGTGGACCTTTTGCTATAACAATCATAATGTACGCAGTAACGCACCCTTTTGGTTAGCTCCTAACCTGACCCAAAAACCAAACTGGGTTAGGTGGGTAAACCGCAAAAATGTGTTTGTTTCCATAACTTTTGCTAAAGTTCAAACGCTGGCTGTTGGCATTTGGATGTAAAAAGAAGCGAGGAAACGAGATGTAACTGCATCTGGAAACCTAGGGTTTAATTAAAAATGCCTTTTTAGGACCGTTTTTTTTCTCTCCTACTTTGCCATTAGCAAAAGATCTGTTTCTCTTTCAGCGTGTCGCTATCTATTAGACCTTTGGCCGAGCTGATTTATGCCCGTTTTCTATAATATACGAGCGTTCGTTAGTAGCATCCGTACGTTAATTTCCCAGTGAAAAAGCTAACGGATAGTTTACATTTTATACAAAACCTAACTGATACAATGGATGTATGGATTATAATAAAGCGGCATTTTAAAAATCTAGACTAAATTGGTTAAAACGCAGTCATTTTTATCTTTGAACGTATATAAATTTGTCTTGCGTTTTTCTTAATTAACAATAAATATATTTGTTTCTCTCTCGCCTGAGAGTAGGCCAGTGTCCCAGCAGTGGGAACATTAGAATGCTGTCATGATGATGATGATATTTGGTTAGCTCTGATACTTTTAGGGATATTTAAGGTTAGATTAGGAATAAGCCACCTTTTCGGTTAACAACTCGGTCGACTAGTCGTTAGCGTTCGTAAGCTTGGATGTCTACGTCATTACATAATTTCAAGCCTTCAGAATTTGTATCTCCTGCCTGTCTAGACAGCTATCAAGCTAATTATAATAACCTATTAAGCACATCGAAATGTATTTTTGACAGGCACATTTTGTTAATAAGATACTAAAACCCTATTTGACGACCGATGTGGCACAGCGGGCGCAGGTCCGCCTACGACGCGGACGCGCAAACGTTGTACGATCTACAAATATTTGTTCCGGGTGTTCTGGGTATTTTCTATATATAATAAAAAATATCTGTCTATGTATTGTATTGTATTAAGTATATATCAGTCATCTAGTACCCATAACACAGCTTTGTTTAACAGCAGCTTACCTTGGGGCTAGATGATGCTGTGTAGATTGTCCAGCATTATTTATTTATTTAAAAAACAAAGTGAGTTTAAATTAATTGCATGGATTCTGTGAATTGAAAACAAACAAAGTTAAAGGTCAGACGGCAAATATTTCAGCTGATGGATGTTTGCCCCTAGCACTATCTTATGAGAACCATATAAACTTTTTCTACTCTACCGTAGTCAAACATTTAAAAATTTTAAGTTTTGGGTGGCACTGCGTCTGTAATAGTCAGGCTTAACATCAGGTGGGCGCCTTGATTGTCTTGAGTGTTGTCACTTCATCAAGCCAAAGACGCCCCACATCTTTGCTTATACACGATCTTTTGTCACCAATCCAGAACCCGTTTGCTAGCGGTTGCCGGTTCTTCGGCAAACATGAACCGCCCACTGCCACTTCAGGTTACTGATCCCTTGGCTTCCTGAAAACTTCAGCTTACTCTAAATAAATTTAATAGCAAACATTTATTATAAAACTTCAGACCCAAAACATAATTTCGGTATTTTATACAAATTCAACGGAGCGTAACATGAGCCTTTCATTTTAAGCTACTAATTAAGACTGTTATAATAAGTAAGTAATTTTCAACTTGTGGAATCGGTCCCAGAGGCTTTTGCAATAAAGCAGCCTTAAATACCCATTCAGTGTAACCATAGCTAATAACTAGTTCAAAGTTATTTTAAGGGACGTTGGTAGGTATATAGGCTTTTATCTACCTTTTGGTATATGAGGCGGCCAGTATTCTGTTATAGTAGGAAAATTGCTTAGTAGAATTGATTGTTGAGTTTTGAAGCCGTCCAAAGTCATACTACTTTTGTATGAATCTTTTGTGTATTCTACTTCTACTAGTGTATTATTTACGTATATATATACTCTTTTCTTACTTAGAAACCGCGAAGCCCCTTATAAGTAAACTACAAACACGCATCAAATTTTACTTTAGGTTGCGGCGTGATTGAGAAAGAAACATAATATCTATACAAACTATTGAGTTTATAACACAATATCTAGTAGAATTAATATAAGCATTATGTCGTAAGCCTGAATTGCCCCAGGCTATAGCTAGATTTTTAATAAAAATATTTGTCAGGACAAGTATTTTATCAGACGTTCACATACTTCGTCGTAAGAGATATAAAAACGTCGAACCCCCATTCATATTTAAATTGCTCGGCAATAATTCATGATAATATGGGGTCATATAAAAATATCAAATACGAGCCGTACGACTTTTGTTGTCTGTGTATCTGCTGTTTATTTACTAAAGAGTTTTAAAATACAACTTTACTTCACTTTAATGTTGCGGTAAGTGCAATACAAGTTGATTGGATATTAAAATTTGTATGCCAAGAATATCACTTAATTTTCATATTCATATTAGGGAAAAAAATTAGTCGTTTAGGTAAGTACGAGTAGAATGTAGCTAAAGGCTAGGTCTAAGTTATACCTAGTCGTCTCGGCTAGGTGTGATAACTTCTAAAATGCAATAATATAGTTGATGTTCTATTAAGAAATGTGGTTGGTGCTAACGTTAGTTCAAAACACGAGAAAGCTTGTATTATGGTTGCTTGAGTGCGTCGCATCGCATACAAGCGCATTGCATTGGTGTGTAGCTGTCATGTGCCTGGTGTAGCAGACGCGTACTTCTCGTATTATTAACATAATACACATTTTCTTCATACTACAATATTATAATACTATTTATTTCAATTAATTAAATTAATGTAAGTAAATTAAAAAAACACTTAACTCATAGAATAGATACCATAACGACTGTGTCACGTTATCTTGCGCACGGTGTGTCGTGTCAGGCTTTCGGTAAATTTCCTGAACCCGACACCTTCTGGCCAAAACCCGCCGTCCATGAATGTAGAGAGTCAATCGGTCAGAAAACAACAATTAAAACATCAATACTCGTAATTACCAAAATTATAGAAACATTACTGTACTTAAAATTATGCAGCACTTAAAAAAGTGTTTTTACCACCAACCTATCTATACACGGGCCAGTTACAATATTACGAAGAGGCCGTCTTTTTGAAATTATATTTGAGCGGAACATTACTTTCTAAATGACTGGCTATAAAGACTTCAAACGCAGGCTAATCGTGGCTTCCGACCTTTTTGGAACGAAGGAGGTCCTCAAGTACCTGTCGTAACGTTTCCTTATATATTGAACCACTGGATTTTAAATACAAGGGTCAAGTGCAAAAGGTTGTGTATCAATTTTCATAAATAAAACAGTTCACGTAAGGGTACCTTGAAAACAATTCAAAGTAATTTCGAGAGTTCTGACCAAATCAATGATCCGATATCGCTAAATACTTAATTACAATATGTAGTGTTGTGATAAAGTTGTTATCAAATAATATTATGACTAACATTATTTATCAAAAGTTACATAATACAGGGTAATAAGTCCTCTCGACTGCCTTCTTAAATAAAATTCTAAGAAGATAACCTAAATAAACCTTAACAAGGAATGGTATAACTTTTGATGCTATGCTTATGTACTAATAACAAACTTTAGTATTTTTTTTGGAAGTGGAACACAAGATAAAACTCACTAAGGTAGTTTTGGTATAGGCACCATTCATATTTAGCTCAATGCAGAAAAAGTATATGTAATGTAAAGTAAAAAGTAATAAGTAACTCACAATGTTTATTTGAATGAATGGTTCGATTATAAGATTTTTTTATATAACTGAAGTGGCTACCAAACGTACGGCCCGCAAGATAGTAAGCGTTTACCGCAGCCTATGAACGTTTGAAATACCAGAGGTATCACTCGCGGGTCTTGAGGCATAGATCAAAAGCCTCATGTGCCAGTAATTTCACCGGAAACCATACCCTTCACACCGGAACACAGCAATGCGAGCATAACTGCTTTGCGGCATGGACGTACGTGTGTTTTTTATTTTTATATCAGCAATAAATTTTCTTGTTTTGTGTTTTTACTTATTGCACTACTGTAAATAGATCACGCATCCGTATGATCGAAGTTCAGTCTGCGTTTTATTTCCGGCGCTCGCATACGCAGCCGTCAGGTGAGTGAGTGTGACTCATTCACAAGTAACTTTTCCCGCCTCGTCTTTTATAAACTCCTTTAAAATTTCACGCACTACGCCACGACCATCAAACCACGAGTGGTCGAGGTTGAAACCTTTAAAAGCTTCAAAAGTTGCTTTTCCCGCCTGCTCTGAATTTAAACACCTTTGAAATTCCACGCACTAAGCTACGACCACTATAGGTCATGGTCGAAACCTTGGTCGCAGAAGCTATCCGAATCCAACCAAGATGCAGCCGATACGTGATGCTATAAGTTTGGTCGCAATGACGAGTAGGACGAAACGTAGCTCGTCCGTGTGGGGCGACAAGTTGAACGCGTAGAGCTAGAAAAAAAAAATAGAAGCTGCGCGCTAAGTTTTGCTAAGTTGTAGTTATTTAAAACTTGATTGAGAGAGATACTGCGTGCCTTTGCAGTGCAAGCGCCAGCGTCGATATGAATTATAGGTTCATTTTTACAGAGCCACATTGCATTTTTTAATTATTTTTTTTGCCATATCTATTTTTGGTATCAATGACGGCAGATTTTTGATAAAAAATCGAATATCGTGTGGAATTACCAGAAAATACCTACGCGTAATTTAATAAGAATGTTTATTTTTATCCCATGAAAGGACTTCCTGTTTGATCAGGGCAGCGATTATATTGGTTCCACTTGAAATAGAAAACATATTAACGTCAATTTACTATAATTAAAAGTGAAACTGGTGCCCATAACGTGAACTGAATTACAAGACTGTATTTTATTGCGATTTTTTAAAAGTTTTTTTTTTTTTTATACAAATGAAGTGGCAACCAAGCGTACGGCCCACAAGATGGTAAGCGGTTACCGCAGCCTATGGACGCTTGCAATACCAGAGGTATCATTCGCGGGTTGCCACCTTGAGGCTAAGATCGAAAGCCTCATGTGCCAGTAATTTCACCGGAAACCATACCCTTTACACCGGAGCACAGCAATGCGAGCATTACTGCTTTGCGGCAGAAATAGGTATGGTGGTAGTACTTCCCCGGACGAGATCTATCACAGAGAACTCTACTACTCTTAATCTTATTTCGTATGCAAATAAAAACACTCTGAGTGAGAGTGACTCACAACTATAGATACCAAGGTAAGGCTTATCTACAAACGGTAGTATATCCTACCCACCAAATGTCTTGGCTATAATATCATAACGCTAAAGAGTATTGTATACAATGGCTCATGAATGTTATTGTAAGTTTGCTCTAGACAAGAACCAAAAAGATCTATGTTGACAACACATAATTTTCTAGGCATACTTTGTAATACTTGTTTATGCAAAATAATAACACAATTTCAATCTTTCAATCAATATTTGTGTGTGAATACAGTTATGGGGAAGTCACTGTTTTTCTGTAATACAGTTTATATGTATCAGTATCAGTATCAGTATCATTTATTGCATCATAATTATGAGGGTAATACATGTCACAGGTCTTATGTAATATTAAATAATATCAGAGCAGCCAACACATAGTTATGTACCCAGTAAGGGTGTTGCACTATAAGATTGAGTAGGAGCGGACCGATTTTAGTATTAATGGATAGGTACCTAGTTTGTGATAATAATAAAATAATAAAATCATTATTTGGGGTAGCAATAAAACCTATCATTCGTTATTTGAGTCACTGAGAAACTGATCAAGTGTATAATAGCTTTTTTTTAATAGCATTTCTTTTAATTTATTTTCAAAAATATTATCTTTTTCTATATTTTTAATACATTCAGGAACTTTGTTATATATTTTAACAGCCATTGTATACGGACTTGAGCTGTGCATTTTTAGTTTAGAAGTAGGTATTATTAATTTATGCTTGTATCTACATTCGAAGCGACGTGGTTGATCAATCTTTTTTGAAAATAATTGAGTGTACTTTCTAACAAATTTACATATTTCTAAAATGTATATTGAGATCATTGTCAAAATTTTTAATTCACAAAAGTGTGTTTTACAACTGTCAGGTTCTTTTATATTAGCCAAGATTCGAATGCATTTTTTTTGGGATATAAACAGGTCCTGCGCGTCAACACTGTTACCCCATAGTATAATGCCATAACGTAGCCAGGAGTAGGCATACGCGTAGTAAGCCGACATAGACGTCTTGAGATCGGTTGCTTTTCGCAGTTCTCTTAGTGCGTATGAGAAGCTTGACAATTTAGTTTTTATTTTGTGAATATGATTTTTCCAGTTTATATGTGTGTCAATATTTAGTCCTAATAGTGTAAATGTATTAACGCATTCTAATTTAATGTTATTATATGTCAAATTTATGTTAATGTTCTTTTTTTGATAAGGTCTAAATTGCATTATTTTTGTTTTTGTATAGTTAATGTCAAGGTTGTGGTCAGTCATCCAATTAGCAATATTGTCAAAAATGTCAGTAAGATTTTGATTCAAATTTATGTCAGTTTTACAAGATGTCAGTAGAGAAATATCATCAGCAAATAAAATAGTAGATTGATTAATAGCCTTAGGTAAGTCATTTATGTAAATTAAAAATAAAATACATCCAAGTACGCTTCCTTGGGGGATTGAATTATTTATTTTAATTGATTTAGATCTAGCATAATTAATTTTTGCGCATCCTTCGTCATAGTTGTATGTTAAACTAACACAGAAGGCAGAGCTGCACATTTACTTGTAAACATGCTTTTATTTGAATAAATGAATTTTGTAAATGTATTTGTATTTATAATTGATAGATTCAGGCGTTACTTTGCGGAAATCCATTACAAAATAAAAAACAGACGAAAAATCTCTAGTACTATTCCGCTTAACCTTTTAACTGATGAGGTCACACAGTTACCACAGTTAACCTCAAAAGAAAAATATCGACACGTGTTTCATCCCTCCACGGGACATCCTCAGGACCATCGACTTGTTCTCCGGCAGACGTGTGGCTCCAGCGCTCGACGGAGCAACACGTCTGCCGGAGAACAAGTCGATGGTCCTGAGGATGTCCCGTGGAGGGATGAAACACGTGTCGATATTTTTCTTTTGAGGTTAACTGTGGTAACTGTGTGACCTCATCAGTTAAAAGGTTAAGCGGAATAGTACTAGAGATTTTTCGTCTGTTTTTTATTTTGTATTTATAATTAAAATAATGTAATTACTTATAGTTAAACTTATTTGTTGTTGTTGTTGTTGTCAGCCTGCACTGTCCCACTGCTGGGCAAAGGCCTCCCTTTGAGTTTTCCAGACTTTGCGGTCTAACGCCAATACCTTCCACTGATCACTGAAGGTGTTGAGTTCGTCTCGCCATCGCTTGCGTGGTCTTCCGCGACGCTGCCTCACTGGCTCAGGGCTCCACTCAGTGGCAGTCTTGGCCCACAGTTCATTCGGCATGCGGCAAACGTGCCCTGCCCAGTCCCACTTAAGCTTTGCAGCTTTTTGAGCTACATCGGAGACTTGCGTTTTGGAGCGAATAACAGAGTAAAAAAACTTATTTAATTAAAACAATATAAAATTATCATTCACTAGTTTATTATTTAATAAAATAGGTACATCTATCTATTGACAATAAAAAGCCTGAATGTATAAGGCCTTTAAAAGCCATCACGGAGGTATCACGTCAACTAGCTCATAAATATTAATCTTACACGAGCTTCGTTGATAACATGTAATAATTGATTAGTGCCCATTATTTATTAGCTACTAGTTCCTGGCCTATATCGATGGACGTAACTAAATTGGGTTAACATGCTCAAACTTACTAAGAAATTTAATGTATAGAGCCTTTAATTTACTAGCTTTAGCGCCTTCGCTGATGTGGTACAACATTAAGCTTAGCCTCAAGGTGGCAACCCGCGAGTGATACCTCTGGTATTGCAAGCATCCATAGGCTGCGGTAACCGCTTACCATCTTGTGGGCCGTAAGCTTGGTTGCCACTTCAGTTGTATAAAAAAAAAATGGTATCATACGTTTAAATATACTATATAAAAAGTGCAGAGTATAAGAGTAATAACTAAAGATGCATTTGGCTGAATCGTTTGTTTTATTGTCCCACGATACCACACAAATAACGTCCACATAACTTTAGGAAATAGCGATATAAAAATCGATCGGTGTTTATTTGTAACTTTGTAAATTTGTGAGTGTCAAACAACGGCGATTGCTTTCATTATAATTGAAAGTACTTTTAAGTTCAGACTTTTGCTGAATATGGAATCGTTATAAAATAAATAATGAGAGGTTACTCCAGATACTTTTACTGTGAATAAAATATTCTAATCTTATAAAAGGGTTTCTTATTTTATACGAAGCTAACTTCAAATAATATTGAGGCTCACAAAATTGTAAGTATACAGTTTATTGAGTTGCTTTATAAAATTTTACGAGTATTTTTATGGCATTTCTCACAATGAAACATTACTCAAGAGCGGGCGGGCGCGCTGTACCGTTTTATGTCTGTCCTAAAGGCGATTTGTTTGGTTTCATTTCTATTGATAGGCAGATAAACGAATCAACCTGAAAATAATAACGAATAAACGAGTTGTTTTCGTTTAAAAATCAGTGAGAAAGATTGATTAGTTTTGTGTGACTCTAGAGTTTTATGTATGTATCTATTGCCTTGACAGGCTTCAAGGGCTAACCCTAAAAAGGTTAGAATTTCTAAAGGAGAAAACTTTGAAGTATTTGTTGATCACCAACCTTTTTGTTAGTGACAAGTTGTTAAGAATTGGTAACTTGGTCAATTTGCTTTTAGCAGTTTTTATGAGCGAGACATACATAAAATAAATAGTGTAGATAAGTAAACGTGCTCGTTAGCACGTGATGAAAACCAAGTGACCTTTTTTTGATCTTTATTAAACTTTGTTGATAGTTTCCACCTCATTAACGCCATTTATCATTTACCTACTTGAAACTCTGTTACTGTCTATTCTGTCTTATAAAATGTTGTCTATCGTATTTTCTAAACTAAACTAGCTAAAATTGTTGCCACAGTTAGAAATTGTTACAGCATAATCGACGACATTGTAATAACATTATTAAATTATTAACGGCTATTTACCACCTGATTTCTAAATAGCTTCGAAACGTCAGCATAAAAGACAAAATCAAGTGGTAAATAGTCGTTAATAATTTAATATGATTTCTAATCATTATAGTTTTAACTCTTTGACATTGTAATAACAGTCATAAACAGGCTATAATCTTTTGTATTTTCTACATTTACTTACCTATTAAGTTATACTTCTGCAAGCTATTTGCGATGTCTAAGTATTAGGTGTCAAAGTCTTATTAGAAAGGCGGGCGGGGCTATGCCGCGCCGTGGGCGGCCGCGCGGGCTTTAACGCAAACAAACGCGATAACGTGGCAACTATAATTAGGACTTAATTACTGTCTTGTGCTTTTTTATAACCAGAGGTTTTTCAAAGAGAAAATGATAAAATAATGTAGAATAGTTTAGATATTAATTTTACTTAATTTCTCTATCGGTGGTGCGGTGGGAAGTGCCCGGTAGAGTAGGAAGAAGTGACGGGTTTGAACCTCGCTGCGTGACAAATTTCTTTGCTTAGTTTGTGACATATATAAAATGGTGTAAAAATAATTTCCACCAATATTTAATATGAATGAATGATATAATTCGCGATAGTTTTATTAAATCGACTAGACACGATCGGCTTTGCCTCTGAGGGGTTATTGCACCGAAAACGATTAATTATTAGTATTAATTTACTTAATTTAATTTATTTTAGTAACAAAAACGTTACGCTGGTACACATAATCGTTAACTTACTTCGTAAACTTACTTACGACCAAGTTTAGAGCTTTCAAAAGAAAACTAGCATTAAAAGTCCAAGTCGACCCTCTTTACCAACTCCCGACAAAATATATTTGTTCCAAAGATTACGTACCTATCCATAACAATATGTAAATAACAATAGTACACAAGAGCTGAAAACACACAGTACCAAACTAATTGTGTGTAACGTTTACCAATACGCTTGCCAACACTGAATTCCGACACACTGGCATAGACTCGAAGCTGTGCATCTTAATTTGCTTTATGCTAATAAGCGCTTGGCAAAGGAGCAGTCGTAGTCGCTAGTTTCACAGTTGCAGGTGTAGACCCGAACCCGAGCTGTCCTGCGAGGGAAGGAGGATGGAGGCTTCGGGGGGGGTTTCAGTTCAGTGTCGGTCGCTCCTCCGCAACGAGCGGTCGTCTCGCGGCGTGTCACATTCGTTAATCTAATCAGTGTCGCATAAACTGACAGCTCACGTGGATACCAACTTTCCGGAACACCTTTCGTTTATCAGAACTGGTATGCTAGCATTATTTGGAACTTTGAAGAAGTTTTTTGAGCTTGAGATAAGGCTTATCAATGTTTTTAGTTTGCTTGGATGTTTTCTTTATCGTTTTTGTTGGTAATAAGCTTTTCTTATCACTTATCGTGAAAATGCTTTACAGACCTAATAGGTTCATAAATAAGTTGAATACAAGATACTTTGCTGTAATGTACGAACAAAAACAAAGCACATTAGCGAAGCTTGCACGTTCCTATTACAATTCAGTTAACACTGTTCATCTGTTACTAGGATGGGTGACCGCTTGTCATATTTTCCGTTAGAGCCATTCTGTGCTTTGGGGAGAACGTAGAGTGACTAATCTGAAATATAGTTATCGTAATAGTGGAGGCATTTAGGCTGTTTACTTATTAAAGTTGTTTTGAAAATTTTAGGTAGTACCTATGTAAACTTATATACTTACTGACATAGTATGTTTGTTTGCACCATAAAGAACCTTAATTTGTAAAGTATACCCTTTGCGGGCGCACCATCGCATTTCAGCGGCTAGTAGTTCAAACAAAGGTTTTGGGATCCCAGATAATATATTATTAGTGTGGCGAAAACCTACTTCATTTTATATTTTTTTGGGTAGGTATATATTTTTTGATCATGAACTGGCGTGAACAAAGGTTTAGAAAACTAGTTAAAGGTGCGGGTTCGAGACTCGTAATTTTTTACCCCCGACGCAAAAAGAGAGGTGTTATAAGTTTGTCCGATAAGTGTGTCTGTCTGTCTGTGGACCAATTGGAATACGTTTTTTTTATTTGAAAGCAGGTTTTCTAGCGATGGTTCATCGACATGTTTTATCAAAAACGATTCAGCCGCAAGGTCATCAGCAAAAGAGTGACGGGGATTCCTAATTTTTTTATTTATAGTTTTTTCTTTCTCTGATGACCGAACTGGCAAAAGTCTAAAGTAACCTTAAACATAGTGACAATCTTTTGTGTATTTTTTGAGTGCTGATGGCTTATGGCATAGATCATGTAGAAGTTAGTAGGTATGAATGCATTAGTATTGTAGCATGCATCTAAATTATTACCGTATTTACCTGCCGTGCGGTGTTCTAGGTACTGAAACTGCTCTTTACTAATTAGGTAAATACCACTTACCTGCAACCACAAGCTACAGGTAGCTACTAATTTGTATTGGCATATTCGAGTGGCGCAATGTCAATCAATTTGAATTTATTGGTTTGCCGTTCTGAGCCTGCGGCTTCAACGAGAGCGGAGCGAGACAGGGCCGGGGCACGGAGTGTAAGCGGAGTGGGTTCATGCAAACAGCAAATTTTTGGCTCCATATTAAAAACAGCCGATATTTTTACTGAAAATCCGCACTCTTGGCTCCCGCTGTCGCTAAGTGAGTTCGTATGAGTCATCGGCCACTCTGGTGACGGAGTTCAAAAGCCTCTGTTATGGCCTAACAACTTTGAAAAAGCCGGGACCGAGTGCAATCTAACAATCCGGTTTATTGAAGTACAAAATAACGTTTTGACTTTTCAAAAAATAAAAACTAAAGTACTATAATATTCATTTACCGAAAAACGCTACAATCATCGACATGCTCCATCTGAAAATGCTTTCAAAGGTATATTTCTATCGAACTTAATTTCGAAATTAATCGACAACTACCATTGTATGGTAGATTCGGGGATTCTAACCCACTTATTCATAAAAGAAACTGTCATTATGCGGCTCACTTATGAACAAAGACAATGACAGGTTTGAAAAACATTAGCTAACAGAGGTTTAAAATATAATTATAAATAAGGCCCTCAGTTTGTTCTGAAAAGTCATCAAAAGTTAACAAAAAATAACAAACGAAATTAATCTGTTTTGGAAAATGTTTTAGAAATACAATAATAGACAAACTCACAAACTGCCGGTTCAGTCGAAAAAGTACAAATCCTGTTTAATTCCGCTAAGTGGTGATAAGCGGATTAAAATATAATTGGAAAGCGTTCCGAATAATTTACGTCAGCAACGTTTGAAACGTTGACAGCTGACAGATAACATCCTATACCCATCTACATTTATATAACCTCTGATTTGAATATTATATTATAAATGCAGATGTGCTGTATTTAGCTACGTATGTACCGTACACGTAATATGTTCGATAAACTTATTATTCGTAAATCGGGTGGAAAGGTCGCTTGTTGGGACTAAGTTAAGCTGAATCAACTCTGAGGCAACATCAATCTTAATTTAAAAATAATGTTTAAGTATTTTTGGAAAGTAGCTTGCCCCACAGCATCGAAACACAAAAAATAAAAAAAAACCTGATACATAATAAAGCCTATACATACGTACAATATAACCTGAAAAATATTGGTCTAATTTTATAGAAATAAATACCTATTGTTATTTATTTTATTACTATATTGTTATTTTTTTTTATTTTTTATAATTTATTTAAATTTACTAGAACATTGAATGCACAAAATATGAAATAAAAGTATAAGACATTTTTGTTTGTCGAATAAACGAAACGCAATAAAGTGTTTTACTTTTATTTAATTTAGAAACGTTCAATTTTGGCGACACTTTTCATATTAACAGTTTCAAGAAATCTGTGGAGGTGGGTACTTTGTCGTGGCATTCTGAGGAAGGGGAAGCCTAATCCGTATTTATGAATTTCAAGGTCGGGTCCGAGGAGAGTCGAGTTGAGTCGGAGAAATGACTGTGTCCTTGGAAAGATGTGACGTGACACGGTTAATGGTAATCACCAACGCAGCAGTCTTGCGTTACATCCTAAATTAAATCTCATAATCAAACTACTTGGATAGTGAATTGAGAGGTGTCCAATGCTAAAATGTTGTAAGAACTTAGGTAAGCACTGAGATGGTAAAATCTTAAAAAAACGCTGAATTTCAACATGCAGGTTGAGACCCAAATTACGGTACGGTATTAAATAATATGCAAATCTCAACAATATAGGCCTTCGATCTCAAGCTTAGGACGTCACTATGTAGTGTTGTGCCTGCGTAGTTTGCGTACAAATCACATTCGTTTATTCATTCATCGTGTTGACGTCAGAACTTACGGTAGCTCAGGAACGAAGCTTTACAACTTACTATAAAGTTGTCCGCTTGTGTACCGCTAATGAATATTGTAGAACAAATTGCGTTCGAACGTTTGCTCAGCGATTTATATTTAACAAACTTGTAAGTGACTTCGTTTGTGCTTGCTTCGTATGACTTTTTCATTGCCACAAGTACCTGAAGGGGCTGAATAGACTCGAAATTTTTAAGAAAAAACGACAGTTATTTATTTGTTTCATTATATTAATCAATTAAAATATGTGATAAATTAAAACAGGTACGATCTTTACATTTATTTTAGAACAACTTTAATTAAGTGACTAGGAAAATTATAAATACAAAAAAGAAGGATTTTTAGGTCCTAAATAAAAAAAATCTAAACTCGCCTACAAGTTCATCGCCTATGTGTCACAATTTTTTTTCATAAATATGTAGCGCCACGATAGCCAATGACAAAATATCTGCAGCTTATCGATGAACTTGCACGAGTTAAAACATTAAAAAGGCAAATAAAAATAAGTCGTGCAAGTCACAACCGAACCAACTGCATTAAAAATTATGAACTCGAACTTTCTGTTGAATATAAGATAAATTCAGGTCGTGAACTGCGGATTGCTATAAATTTATTATCACGTGTGGAATTTTGCAACAAAGCGTTATGTGCATGCGGCGCAGACATTAAGATTGGATACGCTTTTCCATTTGACTTTCCGCGGGAACTGCGTCTTGTCATGAAACACCCAACATTTTGAGGTTATTAGGTTATTATACACATAACGCTTGTCTTTCGCTGTTATATACAATTGTAAAGATTTAATTCAATAAGGGTGCTTACACCAACACTGCTCAAATATGTTTTCATTAAAATAGATTACTGTAAGAATTAGGTTACTAGTTAATCAAATTTTATTACCAAGTAAAATATGTTGGATGTTTCTTATTGCCATGTCTTAAAAACGACCAGGTACTCTAAAGACGGTAACACTTATTAGTTCCATGCTCTTAAATCATACATCCAGGATAATTAATTAATAAACGATTTCATGGAAGTTTAGGTTAGCTTTTGGAGACCAAGCAGTTATTTCTTCACAACAACAGCGCGTGAAACTGACGTCAGCGTGGCATGTGTCCATTACCATTCCAGCTTTTCCAGAATGTTCCAGAGGCATCAGAGGCGGCAGCATCTGTCAAAGCCAGTGTGTGAAATATTTCATTATTTTTGCTGGTTACATTCGGCAACGAAAAGTTGTAGGTAGGTTAGGTACCTAGTAAGACGACGAGCAGTACGAGCAGTAATTTATAAACCAATGCTTTATGGGTACCTACGCCGATAGGTAAATAATAAATTACGCTACACAGTAACAGTAAGCAATTAGCAATCAATGACATTTATATACATATGTCTTAAAATATAAAAGAAAAAAAGCTTTTTGCTCCGGAGTTCATTTAGTTTGAACATTATTATAAGGCACGAGACATGGTGCATTGACCTTTTAGTTTGAATGACACTAAAAACGTGGTACTGCCACTGGCACTCAGCACCTCGATACACAGTTATAACGTCTCATTTACCCAGTAATTTCACTCAGTGCCCTTCAAAATCACAGTAACTCTTGTACTGCACACTACCATGCAACTGGGTGACAGATGGGAATAATCCAGCATTACTGCTGTGTTTACCTACTAGCTTGAAGGCACTATTTGAAGCTCGTTACTTGTGACTCCAGGGTCAATATGTAAATAAAATATTATTTCTGATCATAATCTCATCATCCTCATCATCAGTATCAGTATCATATATTGCATCATAATTATGAGGGTAATACATGCCACAGGTCTTATGTAATATTAAATAATATATGAGCAGCCAACACATAACTATGTACCCAGTGAGGGTGTTGCACTATAAAATTGAGTAGGAGCAGACTGATTTTAGTATTAATAGATAGGTACCTAGTTTGTGATAATAATAAAATCATTATTTGCGGTAGCAATAAGGCATATCATTCGTTATTTGAGTCACTGAGATTCACTGCTAGACATAGGCCCCAAAAAACGCCATTACGACCAATTTTAAGCCTTCACTATCACTGACTTCACAGGACCGGACGGACCTGTGAAGTCAGTGATTGTCATTGGTCCATCGATAATATTATCATACCAAATAATAAATAAATAAAATATTAGTGGACATTTTTACAAAGCGCCATCTGGCTAGATGCAAACTAAGCAAAGCTTATAGTACAAGCGGAACATATTTTTTTTTGAAATACACACTTACAACATAGAATCATAAAAATATAAATTAAATAAATAAATAATGCTGGACAATCCACACAGCATTATCTAGCCCCAAGCTAAGCAGAGCTGGTGTTATGGGTACTAGATGACTGATATACTTAATACAAATACAATACATAGATAGATATATACATAGAAAATACCCAGAATACCAGGAACAAGTATTTGAAGATCGTACAAACATTTGTTCCAAGGCGGGAATCGAACCCGCAACCTCCTGCGTCGCAGGCGGACCTTTGCCCGCTGCGCGATATCGGTCGTCGAATGAGCACGTATTTGAACCAACAGTGATTGGAGGTGAATCTTCTAAGTAGGTATTCAAAATTCAGGCAGCTAGTGAGTTGAAGAAGCCAGCTTTGCCTGGCCCATTGAACACGCCGCACGCCACCGGGCGCCGAGCTTTTGACGACTTTATAATGCGAGCTCTTACGATCCTCGTCCTCCTATATTTTAACACGACTTTAGCTAACCTTTTAAAATCAAAAATAGTAGATATCATCATCAGTAACATCATGGTCGGACTTCTGATGAGAGTAGGCCGGTCAGTAGTCCTACTCTCCAACAAGAGCAATTGGGTCATAATCCACCATGGGAGCAAATACGGATACCAATCAACGTTTGGTCCAACTCAAAATTATTTTTCACGAGAATGACACGACGATCTTTCGGTTTTTAGTTCTTGAACATGCCGGTTTGATAAAATGTTTTCTTTCACAGTTTGAAACCTGACCTCTCTGACCTCACTGAGAAAAACATTTTCGAACAGTAAAATCTATTGTGTAATCTCCGCCGGTTTTGAACCTACGACATTAAGTTCAGAAAGTTGGTCGAGTGCTCTCAGCTGTAGATATAGGCGTTATTTTCAAGTTATTTCGATTTTCCTTTTCTACTGTATTTAATTGTGTGCACTTATGTAGCGTACAATAGTAGAATCACAGTTTAAAAGTAATGCTTACGTTAAATAACCTGCACACGTGCATACGTTTACGTACCTACATTTAAAATTTCAACAGAAGAAAAGGCAGCTCTACACTTTGTATAAAAATCACCACCTAACCTCACAATCCAAGATCTTATCCCAGGTAAGGAAACGATTTCAATACGGTCTGAGCGACTTTTATAAAAAAACCGGGTAAAACTGCAATAAAATGTGATTGTTAAAGTTTACCTCCACTAACAGAGGTAACCTGAACCGATTTCACTCTTGCGTTTTTTTATAGCTTTGTGAAAAGCCTTTTCTCCGCAGTGGACGCATACGCTTTCTTTGAACATCTCTTTTTTTCTGATATAACTCGAGTGAAGCTGCGGAAAGAAGCTAGTATATAAA